>OW026321.1:14184042-15384042 GCA_932273695.1 Apotomis betuletana
GCCCCGCTTAAATATTTATTTAATTTTTAGTATTTGTTGTTATAGCGGCAATAGAAATACATCATCTGTCTAGTCTAGCTATCACCGTTCTTGAGATACAGCCTGGTGACAGACGGACGGACGGACGGACGGACAGCGAAGTCTCAGTAATAGGGTCCCATTTTTTCCCCCTTTCCTAAAAAGGGGAATCAATAACTTGAATACATACGTAAATGATATAAGAATTAGTTAGGTGATCGTTAGATGAAAAATGCGTGTGGCACATTGCATAGAACCGATGGTCGTTGGGGCAGAAAGGTTCTCGAGTGGCGACCGCGTACTAGAAGACGCAGCGTGGACCTCCAACTAGGTGGACTGACGACGGTCTTATGATGGAGCCGGAAGGTGGCCCTAGAAATTCTGTAATGGACAAAGTAATTCCACCGAGTTTGTGGTCTTTACAATTGTCTCAGTGAACAATGGATGGATGTTCAAAGAAAAGTACAGTCGGCTATAAAAGCTTGTCACAAAAAACACAATTTTGACAGAAACTTATTTCGCAATACGTGGCAATTCCTAAAAAAAAAACTAACTAACTGAGCGCAACGACCCAAAGTGGATCTTGGCCTCCGACACCAGATCACGCCACGACAATACGTACGCGCGCCAAATTTTATCTCCACAAATACAAATACAAATATCTTTATATCTTTATTAAAAATGTGGTAAGTATAAAAGCTGGTATACAAATGTTATTATAATCACACTCGTTCCACCAGAAACTGGCATGCAAAATTATCATTTGTGAAAGATAATGAATACCTAATTCGTGTTTACTAAAATGTCACAATTACTTCCACTTATATTAATTTAAAATTGAATACCTAACATTATACACATTATACACACCGCGGAAAAGAAAGTTTAATAAAATATATCAAAATTACAATAACATTATTAATAAAAATTTATGTCAAAAAATAGTAAAAGAAAAAATTAAATAAATAAAATAAGTACTTAAAACTAATTACATGATAAAATGTCAAATTAAACGTTTTAAAGCAGTCAAAATATTCTTCAACAGATTAAAAACATTCTTGTACAAGCCAGTTTCTAAGTTTACGCTTAAATAAACTAATAGGCAAATTTTTGATGTCATCATTCAAACGATTAAAAATGTCAATGGACTTGCAGCATGCGTTCTTGTTGTACAATTGTGTCTTACGGGCAGGACCATGGGATGACAATTCGACCTTTTGATGCCAATTAGTGATTCAACTTTTCCGCCATGCCGTTCCCTAGAACGATGTTCTATGTAGGTATATCTTGGGAGCTAAGACCACATATTTCTCACAAATTAATCGCAAATTCTCTTCCCACATATTAGGCCGAGATCCCATCGTAAATGTCTACACTTTCATTAGACGGGACAGCCTTAGACAGAGATGGCGGGATGAATTGGATGCATTCCTCAACAACTGATCGGTAGAAGCATCTAACAAGGGCCAGTGGAAATCTATGAACCCTTAGCCGGTAATAGCTCTCATTAAAAAAACTCTTAAGCTTATAAGGTTTTTAACAAAAAAAAGGCGGAAAAGGCCCTTAAGACGGACTGGCGAGCTAGTAAATAACGCAGAAAACTGTTGACAAAAAGTAGCGTTGACCAGTCGCGGTGGTGTTATATACACTATAGGTCATAGTTATGTATACATGTTACAAACACTGGAGTGACACTCGTCGGACGACGCGGTTGGCGCAGTTTGCAGACACCTGCCTACTGAGCCGGCGGTCCCGGCTTCGAATCCCGGCCGGGGAAAATATATGTGAGCTTATGTATATCGTCGTCTAGTACCCATAGTAAGTACAAGCTTTGCTTAGTTTGGGACTAGGTCGATTTGTGTAGGATTGTCCCATAATTTTTATTCATTTATTTTAACATAATATACCACGCAAATTGTCATTCAAGTACCTACTTACCTACCTCATGTAAACTTAATTTTATAAAGTATCTATAATAAGTAGGGACTATTCAAACTGTGAATACATTTTTGTAGGAAATTTCTTATGTGTAAGTTTTTATACCTTGTGTAAATAAAATAATAATAAAATAGATTCAGAAAGTTGCGATGGTACCTCAGCCTATATTTAGGTAGGCTGAGCACACACTCAGGAATCTGGGATGCGATAAGATTGATCTTTACTGTAGTGTAGGACTTAAGGTTCATTGACCTATTAGGGACAAATTAATACTAATGATTCGAGTATACATCAAATATGCGTTTGATTTTGATGGTATCATAACAAAATAAGCAAATAACGACTCATTTAGCAATATATAGTTACTTAACAACTGACGAACAGGCGGTCCTGGGTTCAAATCCCGGCATTGGCAAATCTATAAAACGGATCCATATTGGCTTACATAAAATTCTTATTTATAATTGTCATAAGTCATCACTTTCCAAGTCATAATTTCTACTTTTCTCTGAAACAAATAACTTTTCATAATTAAAAAAAAAAATTGGGCAAGTGCGAGTCCGACTCGCGCATGAAGGGTTCCGTGCCATAATCTATAACAAGTTTGTTGTATGGGAGCCCCCCTTAAATATTTATTTTATTTCATTTTTAGTATTTGTTGTTATAGCGGCAATAAAATACATCGTCTGTGAAAATTTCAACTGTCTAGCTATCACCGTTCTTGAGATACAGCCTGGTGACAGACGGACGGACGGACAGCGAAGTCTCAGTAATAGGGTCCCGTTTTTACCCTTTGGGTACGGAACCCTAAAAAGGTGCTACCTGGTGGTTTTCAGAATTGTTATAATACAAACCTAACCTAACTTAGGTTAAAGGGTATTATTTACTCTCAATAATTTCAGAGTTATGCCTAACGATTTTATGAGAAATAATACGTTATGACGATCAATCGTTATGTGAAAAAATGCGCACTCCTATTGCACCAAAGAAGACTTATCGTACAAAAGGCGGACTTAATGCCATGAGGTATCTATACCAGTCAACCTTCGGGCAAAGCAGATAAGTTGTGGGCGGTGCAACTGTACAGGTATTATGTTAGGCCTACTTACTAAAGCTTAATTTGGAATAAGGTCGATTCGTGTAAGATTGTCTTCGTTTGTATTTAGAGAACGTAGGTAGGAAACTTGCAATTCCAATAACATTTTAAAAACAATCTTGGACTTAATTATTTTGGACAAATAATTGCAAACGTTCAATACGAAATCATCTCATTTAGCTAAACCGTATCCACCCACGAACTGCATTTTAAATATTATAATAACACACATTTATGTACTTTAATTTTCGTATCAATTATACCTTAAACGACCTGTTTTTCGACCTTACTCAAATACCGAACTATCAATCAAAAAGGTAACATAAATCATCAATATTTTTCGTAAATAAGTCATTTTTGAATTGGGTTATAGACGCGCAAGGTCCAATAATTGCGTGTAAAGATATAATTTGTTAACAATGTATTATTATCTGTAAGTTTTTGACCTTTCTCGGTCTTCCGAGTATCATCAATATAGTTGCGTGCATAGCGACAAGCGTGACATGCTACGAAAAGTGAGGTTCCGTAGGAAAGAAAGGGCCTGACAACTATCACATCACAGATCATGATGATCTATCATGTTTTCTGATGACTGTATTGTTGTGCATATTTTTGTATGTTTATATTATTTATTCATTTATGTTTTAGATATCTGTGTTATTTTTTATTTTATTTTTTACAATGTGACTCTTTCGCATTTTGCATCACCTCACTATGTGATTTTTAGCATCAACTCCACTTTCCAAAGGTTGTCTGGAAGAGATTGCTCCTTAGCGATATGACCGCCTGTTGTCTACCGTTTTTTAATTTGTTTGCAAAGCATATTAGTATCGTATTGTATCTCTACTTTAGCGATATGCGCTGTGCAATCCACTGTAAGTAATGACATTTTCTTTTTTGTCGCCGCGGGTGGCGCCGTTGGTATATAGTGCACCTGCCTACTGAGCCAGCGGTCCTACGGGGTCGAATCCCAGTAATGAACTCGAATATTTGTTCCCGATTCTTGGATGTGATTTGTATATATGTATTGACGACGCGTTTGGCTCGGTTTGTAGACACCTGCCTACTGAGCCGGCGGTCCCGAGTTCAAATCCCGGCCAGGCAAATATTTGTGGGATGAACTCGAATATTTGTGCTTGGGTCATGGTTGTTCTATGTATTTAAGTATATATCTATCTATATAAGTATGTATATCGTCGTCTAGTACCCATAACACCAGCCTTCTTGAGCTTAATTTGGGACTAGATCGATTTGTGTGAGGTGGTCTGATATTTATTTATATTTATTTATTATAATATTTATGAACTACTTACTGTTAATAAATAAAGAATAATAATCGTTCGGTTGATTTAGCAACAGCCGCTGCCTACGGAACCCTGTTCTGGTTCAATAGATTCATAGCGTCATTATAGTGGGCTAGTGGCGTACGAATCATCTGCGGCTTTGTTGCGCCGGTCTAATGAATGGCGGGACGGCGATATGTCGAAGAGAACCATTCGTATTATGCTGTGCTAAGCATAACAGCAGTAACTCACATAAAAAGTTACCAAAAAAAGCTCTTATCTTAATTTAGATTCGTAAACTATGATAAAACCTTTTTATTGTAACATTCAATGTGAGTTACTGTTGTTATGCTTAGCACGGCAGTATTATGATGAGTATATAAAAAAAAAACACTGGGACACAAATCTACTTAGCATGATACTACACACAAGTTGTACAACCAAATGCTTAAATTTATGATCAAAAAATTTATAAAAAATATCTGAACACGTCTCTATGCCGTTATCAATAGAGGCGAGCTCACATAATTAGTTTTTATATTTTTTTTATCATAAATGTTTGAACTCGACTTTACGCTAGATGACGTTATTATACATATGCCAAGAGCCAGGAGGATTGGACGATTGATACTGACACCTACCCGAGATTTCAATTCAATTCAATTTTATTTATTTATTTCAGTCATCAAAGTATAAATAAAAATACCTTACAATCCTTATTACTTATATATACTTAATATAATAAACTTATGAGACTGAGACTGCGATGTGTCAATGGTATGTGGTGGCCACCAACGATCGTGGAAGCGCCGGAACATGACACCTTACTGCCAAAACTCTTCTTTTGTGGTCGCTTGCTAATCAGTTAAAAGTCCCATTTAAGAATTAAAATTGAGGTTTGTCTGAATGAGTCCGTCACTCTGTGATTACTGAGCAACGAACTTAGCCAAAGGTATGGTCACAATCACAATTAAACATTAAATGCATTTTTGGTGCTTTATTGCATTAACACATCCACACCGCCAGCATAGACGCACGGCCCACACAATTAAATTAGCACTCATTGTACATATGTAAAGGATACTATATGTTGCAGCCCACACCATGTGAGCATTTTAATTATAATCATTATGTACATCTTCCGTTTCCGACAGGTTAATGATTATCGATTATGTTAATACATACGTGAAATATGTCGGTATTTTTGGGATCTTTTGAGATTATTTTCATTGCAAATATTGGAACGTCCGCGCGAAAGAACATCCACAGTAAGCTCTAGCTTTCAGAACTTAAACTTATATTTTTTTTTATATTGTACGGACTTTTGAAAATAATTATAAAAAACCGGCCAAGAGCATGTCGGGCCACGCTCAGTGTAGGGTTCCGTAGTTGCCCATCCTTCACAATAGACGTAAATTACGCGAAAGATTAAAATGACGAGACAGATTTCAAGCTCTATAAAAAGGTCGTAAACGCCAAAGTAACAGTAATTACGGTTCCCCTCCGTTAGCCCGAAAAACTTTCATCCTAATTTCATTGGCCCTAATTTTGGTAATCCTAAAACCACAAACCCTAATTTTCATTCATCCTAATTAATGAATAGCCTTAATTTCAGGATTCCGAATTTTCATAATACCTAATTACTTCATACCAAATTTTCGCTAGCCCTAATTTGCACTTAGCCGATTTTTTTAGACTACTAATATTATAATACCTAATTATACTAATACCTACATTTTATTAAACCTATATATCAATAAACCTAAGGCGAGGCTGCTCTCCCTCCGCGCCACCGGTTTTAGAATAACACTCTAGGGGTAGGACAGACAAGTCCACGTGGAGTCGGGATTGCCATAGACTCTGGATGTGCCTGGGAATCTTTTGACGCTCCGCTATATGTGGTCACAATACAAACCTAACCTAACCTACAGTTTTCGGGGTTCAGCCAATTCGATATTTGTCCAAATCCGTTTTTTCTGCTTTAACGTAAAAAATAGAAATAATCTTTAGTACTCTTGAAATTTAGTGTCAGTAATGATTAGGTCTAATAATCATTAGGTGTGGTAATTATTAGGTTATTTCATATTAGTATTGTTGACATTTAGTACAAATCATTATAAGAGTATTGGATTATTAGGTCTAGCAACTAATTAGGTTATAAAAATTAGTTGAAATGACATTAGGGCTAATGAAAATTAGAGCTAACGTTGATAGGTGTAACAATATTAGCACTTGCGTTATTAGGTCAAGTAGGGGAGTACCAGTAATTACTTATTACCTTCTGGAAGTTATCGATTATACGCGCCAGATTGAGCGAAATATTTTAATATAGTATAGCACTTAACCAATATGTGTAACGTTCGAAGTGTAGCGACACCGCGCGGCACTTACGTAATTTTAAAGAAAATTATGAATTTTTGCAATAACTCAAAAACGGCTCAACCGATTTTATTCAATAGTTTAATAGTTCAATAGTTTTCATTGAAAGTACTTATAAGGCCTCATTTTCGTGAACTTTTCCATAATTTTTTGACCCGTGGTTGAAAAGTTAGAGGGGGGGGACACTATTTTTTTATTTTCGGAGCGAATATTTACAAAACTGCTAACTTTATCAAAAAATTATGTTTGAAGACCCCTATTGTTTTTAAGACCTGTTCAACGACACCCCACACACTAGAGTTGGAACGAAAAAAAAATCACCCCCACTTTGGGTTTATTAGTATTTTTTCTTTAGTTTTTATTTTACCATTTTGACGGCGTAATCAGTGGCGGATTTAGCAGCAGGCTGAGTAGGCTCGAGCCTAGGGCGGCAGATTTTGGGGGCGGCAAATTTGGGGAACGATTTTTTTTTTACCTCATAGAAATCAAAAAGATTTTTCTATGACGGTTTTCTGATGTCTTACAGATAGAAGTCTGCAACAAATTTTGTTGATGACATTCCGAGCGTAGCAGACTTCCATATTCTAGAGTAAAACAGCTAGTTCGCCGCCCCTCAACCAATAATCGGCCTCTCGCCTCTGCGCCCTATGCCCACACTTTTTATGAGTGAAAAGAGCGAAATTGTAAGAAATATGCCCCTCTTCCCACTAACAACCAATACATGCCAGTCTTACTACTGGTTGGAAGCTACGAACTGGATGATTTGTATATAATTTTTCGATTTTTATTCGAATATACCTAATGAATAATTTTACCGATTTCAATCTTATGTATCGACTATTATGTGTTTCACATGCACTAGTAGCTTCAGAAAATTCTGGAATTCAAAAAAAAACTTGAACAGTAATGTCAGTAATAGCGAGATAGTCTCAAGTCAAAAACATATTCGTATGGCCTTATGTACACCAGCGACGAATTGTTCTGGTGAGAGAAGCTTTTCTTGTCTAAAAAGGGTAAAAAATTATCTGAGATCGACCTTGAGAAAAATTAAACGCTTTACTATCTCTTTTGTGCATAGAGTCGGAATAATTCCGACTTGACTGAGTCGATTATTTTTAACTGTTTGTAAGCGCAATAAAGATTCACGTTTACCAAATGTTCATTATTGTGTAAATAGCATACATTACCCCGCCCATACATGATTGAGCTTCGATTAGCTCAAAAATATACCGAGAAATTATTTTACGTGCAATTTCAACGAAATTGATGCATTGTAAAGATAATGTATGATATGATTATATGACAATTGTTGAGGCTAGGGCGGCAAAAACTATTCAGCCTATACCTTGAAAATTTGTAAATCCGCCACTGGGCGTAATACATACTCATACCAAATTTCAGCTTTCTAAGTACTAATGATCACGGAGCTAAGCCGCAGACGGACGGACGGACAGACGGACATGGCGAAACTATAAAGTTTCCTAGTTGACTACGGAACCCCAAAAAAGGTGAAGGCAGCGTCGTCTAAGAATCAGCACTTAAATGACGTCACCTAGTGAAAAAATTGACAGTCGCAACAAAAAGAACAGTAATAGTCCTAATGTATGAATTTACTGCCCTGTGACCAATAACTTATCGCCTATTACGCATTTTAGAATGACCAACTTTTCAAATGGATTTTTTAATCATAAATTGGGAAATGCAAAAAAATGTGGTTATATTTAATTTGTTTTCCTTTGTTTGATTATATCGGAAAAAGGCCAGGTATATATAGGTAGGCCAAAAATAAATGTTATAAATTGTGGCCGAAGGCATTGTGTTTCGTTCATGTACAAATACTCTTATATAGTTCTTTTGCAGCGTGAAAGATCGGTCTACTCGTATATCCACACATCTACCCCATATAACCAGGCCATAAATAATGTGGGATGGCACGAAGGCGTAGTATCCCTGGATTGTTGCCGCTTGTGTTGATGGCCTAGCTAAAACTCTCAACGATTGAATCGGCCACACTTTCCGAGGGGTCACACCGATAACACACCATAAGAGAAACACGCGATAACTATGATTTTTTTTTTGTAAAAAATCTCATAATCTATGTTATGAGATTTTTGACTTCATATTATCATAGTTATAATTTCAGAATACCTAAGGAAAGTGAACAACGAAGATTTATTCGCGTCCTCTATGAGAAAAAAAATAATGTTAAAATAAAAAACAAAAGAAAACACAAAGACAGGACATTATTGGCCTAACTGTGTTGTTTTAATTATCTTATATGGAGCAAAGTTATATCTCCAATGAGTCCAGCAATGCGTTAAAGAAAAGGCTCTGACTCAGCGTGGTGTTGCAATTCGCAAGCAAAGTCTGTTATTCTACCAAAGCCCACAGGGAGCCCGAGAAACATGCAGACACATGATCACTAAAATGATCATACCTAGACTTTCAGAATAGCACTCCAGGGGTCCTACCATCAGTGAAACATGATAGTGTGCGCATTCTCACGCCTCAGATCATCAATCATTGCATTGCAGAGTTTTTGTCGGAATCACTTACTATAATATTGCATTAAGATCTAGTAGTGGTCTATGGGAAAGGCTAAGTAGTGTTTATTGGATCTTGTATTACGAACAAGAACAATAGTCGTTTTAAACACACAAAAAAGTTATGTGACAATAGACAATATTATGTTTCTAAAGTGATATTAATGTGGGTAAATTAACACCGTATTTTTTTGCGTTATAGGTACGAGTACAAAGATCATAGCATTCATAGCGCAAAGAAATATTCGGCCAAGTGCGAGTCTGACTCGCGCACCGAGGGTTCCGTACAAATACTTATCCCACCTAAACCTAAACAATCTTAACGCAAGCGATCACGTTGTATGGGAGCCCCCTTAAATATATTGCCTGGTGACAGACGGACAGACTGATTGTAATAAAGGAAAATTTTAACATAATCGAGACGTTTTAATGAGTTGTAAACATACACTAGGAGCTCTGTACATACAATATCGGATGGTGACAAACTCACATGTGTCACTATAATTATCAATCATAAATATTTCATAAGGAGCATTAAAAATCAATAACAAATTAATCAAGTGCAATAAAACCGACTTCAGCACGACACTGATCGTGCAAATCTATTGATTGGCATTAACACAATACTTTATTGCAGGTAATGGTTTTACAGGTGGCAATTTCTCTTATTATTAATCTTGCCTTATTTTTGACGATCATGATAATTAATTCGTATAATTTTGCCATTAAGCAAATTTGTAATGTAATTTTTATCGTGAAATAAAAAATCTAATCTAATCTAATCAATAGCTATACTTTGCATCAATGGTTTAATATCTGGGGAAATTTTTATTTTGTTGTCGATTTCTTTTTTTTCTCAGATTTTAATAAAATTTGGTGAGTTGGTAAAGTTGCTTCTTCTAACCATGGTAAGCCCAATTTCATGATATGTCCTACAATTTTTTCTCCAATGAGTTACACAAAATGTATTATAGAAATTGTCCCATGGGCCAATTTTTGTTTGTTGTAGAATTATTAATTTTTCATTTCGAGCTCCTCCTTTTGTTCTAAATTTTAGTACAAAATCCTGAAAATTTTGTAGGTCATATCGTGAAATTGTGCTTACCTTGTTCAGAATAAGCAACTTTACCAAATTATCAAATTTTATTTAAATCTGAGAAAAAAAAGAAATCGACAACAAAATAAAAATTTGCCCATCTATACATTTATAAAATGCTGACGAACGTTAAAAGTATGGCGTCTATTGTTTTTCACACATTTCTTTTTTTAGTAAATACCTATTTATACAGAAGTGAAAATTGTTTAATTGAAATTGGTGCCGAACATAAAGACAATATTTTACGGTAGATGGCGCTACGATGCCGCCGTAAGGCATGTATAAATGAAGCAGCTGGTTGTAAAAATCGATGCTTTGGCTAGTGGCTTTGATGGCAAATTGGTAATGCACCCGTCTGGCCCGGAAAGCCGTGGTGTCGTGGGTTCAAATCCCGCTCAAATCATACAATAAAAAAAATCTGCTTCTATTTAAACATTTAGTTTACGCTAGCCGACGCTACTGCTTTAATAAAAAAATTAAAAACGGTTCTGATACGCCACATCACTGCGTAAACATATCAGATCCCTTATAGGGATAAGTTCGCTTTGTGTTTGTTGTTTTGAAGTTTTGTGAATTGTTTTTGTGTACAATAAAGTGTTTACATACATAGATACATATTCGTCACCTTTTTTAATCGGCGGTGTAAAACGTTCTAATCCAAAAACACATAGATACATGAAATAGCCTAATCATATTAAGTATATTATATTCGTGATGTTGCGATTGGCCTTGCCACCACATAAGTCTTGTGGTTTACTAACAATATACTTTGTCAATGCGTGATTATAAAACCACATAGTTTACAAATCATGCGCGTAAACAGATTTGCCAAAAAAACATGGTAATTTGATGATGGCGTCATGTTTCAAAATGATAACGCGGTTGGTCACTCGTTTCACTAAAATCTGAATAAGTATCTTGGATCTTAGCTCCGATTTTTATCAAACATAGCTAATAGTAGAGTTGTTAATCTACTGTTTTCTAACTTAATTGTGCGCATCGATCGGGTTCATCATCATCATCATCATTTCAGCCATAGGACGTCCACTGCTGGACACATGCCTCCTAAAATTTACGAACCTTTGAAGTCACATATTAAAAAAAAAACTTTTTTTATGACACGTTGAGCTAATTTCATTCATTCCTATTCAGGATTCTCCTAGTTCAGGCACCAGTATTATGAATGCTCTGTATAGATGTAAGACTTTTTATGCTAATTGTTATTACTATGATTTTATGAATAAAGATTATTATTATTATTATTATTATTATTTTATTATATAAACAATATGCTGTTTAAAATTTAACATCAGTCGCAATCCCTATTTTTATTTACAGTTATGAATATAATTCCTCTCAATCCTAGAAAAAAAGTAGCAGATTGTATACTCTGTCCGATCTCTATGATTAAATGGAGTCACCTTGGCACAAGGTACAAACAACCGTATAATTGTAAATTTAAGGTCATTTTTCATTTGTGCCAGTATGACATAATTTGATCTTAGAATTCCGGGTAGACTATACAGGGATAACTGGACATCCTAACCGGATTTTTTACCCGACTATGGTAGAAAAACCTTTACGCGGACGAAGTCTTTTTTTTTAAGACATGACTTCTTGAACTGTATCAGGGCTGGTTAGCCCTCACTACCAGTAGTCGGACTTTGTGTGGGAGTATAACCCGCTAATGGGATTGTCTCCGCGCCACAGGGGTCGCGGACGAAGTCGCTGTCACCTTCTAGTATGTCTGTCTATCTGTCTACCTGTCTCTTTCTGTACAGTACTGCGCGAGAGTGACGGGTGTGCTAAGTTGCGAGACAAGAGTCGCGAAGCATAGTTATACTAAAAGGGCTGCTGTCTGTCTGTCCCTATGTATGCTTAGATTTTAAAACTACGCAGCTGTTGATGCGTTTTTAAAAGATTTGATTCAAGAGGAAGGTTTATATGTATAGTACATGCATAATATAATTTTAGAGGTTCCGTGCGAAGCCATACAGCTGGGCTGGGCAGCATATGGCAAACTTCGTCGGGTCTTCACAATTCACATCGCCAATTCCACAATGTCTGAAGACGAAAGTTTTTAAACCAGTGCGTCCTACCCGTAATGACATACGGTGCCGAGACGTGGACACTCACGGTTGGGCTGGTCTACAAATTTAAAGTCGCTCATAGAGCTATGGAAAGGGCAATGCTCGGAGTTTCTTTGAAGGATCGAATTCGGAACGAAGTGATCCGTCAGGGAACCAAAGTTACCAACATATTTAGCTCACCGTATTAGCAATTTGAAGTGGCAGTGGGCTGGGCATTTTAACCGATAACCGAAGAAGAACCGATAACCGGTGGGCTAAACGTGTTCTTGAGTGGAGACCGCGGATCGGCAAGCGTAGTATGGGACGCCCTCAGACTAGGTGGAGCGATGATCTGTGCAGGGTGGCTGGCAAAAGCTGGATGAGAGTAGCCGAGGATCGCGTACAATGGCGTGCAGTTGAAGAGGCCTATGTCCAGCAGTGGACAAGAATAGGCTGATGATGATGATGACGTGCGAATCCGAGGCGGGTCGCTAGTATTGTAATAAAAGGCATACAATAATAGCTGTGCTGACACAGACGATTGACCAATTTCACATTTAATTGGCATCAATTTTCCATTACCGATTACACGTTACTTTATGTGAAATGCCTAAACAAGGTTTAATGCTCATTGCGAAGTTTCATGGCTTCAAGTGTCATTGATTGAGATTGGATTTGAATTTAACTGCGTGAAACGTGTCAGGTTTTCACTTGTGACGGATCTATCTCACACTTTTAAAATCATTAGTATGTTTTCATAATCCTATCATGTGTTGGCTACATTTCTTATTTCTAGCACGTGGAATAAATATCGAGAGAGCTTTGCGTCAAAAAATTTTTTGAAGTTTTCATATTTCTAACAAGTGAAAATTAACATAGAGATCGAGACAACTGTAAATATAAATAAAATAATGAAATAATACTGAAATAATGAACTTTATTCTGCAAGTAGGCCACAAAGGCACTTTTACATGTCTGAGTCTACCGGCATTTCACAAGAGGAGACCACTGTTGAGAAGAAACGGCGAAAGAAACTCAACAGTAAGTCATAAATAAATATCAGACAACCTCACACAAATCGATCTTGTCCCAAATTAAGCTCAAGAAGGCTTGTGTTATGGGTACTGACGACGATATATTATATACTTCATCAAAATTTCATCAAAATCGATTCAGCGGTTTATGCGTGAAGAGGTAACAGACAGACAGACACATTTTCGGATTTATAATATTAGTATGGATAGATAACATCCATGACCCAGGAATAGATAATAGAGTTCATCACACAAATATTTGCCCTGGCCGGGATTCGAACCCGGGACCGCCGGCTCAGTAGGCAGGTCTCTACAAACCGAGCCAACCGCTTCGTCCATTTACATCGTTTACATCCTAAAAACATATATGTATTTAATTTTCTGTATGTAAATAAATATAAGGACAACCTATGCCTGCATAAAGTTGTAATCTTCGAACTATCCGCGAATAAAATAAGCTGTCAATAATGTCACCAAAATACAAATGGCGAAGAATCAACGCAAATTCACAATTATGTAAAATAATTGCTGTAATGACCATTTGTAATAATTACTACTGTAAAATGATTTTCGCACTGGCAACACGTAAAGAAACAATGCCTATGAGTTGCGAATAAAGCAATTATTGAGACAATGGATGTTTCAATACAGAATTATTGCAATTGGTGACAAAATCTTCGGTTTGGTAACTATTTGATGTTTGATGTCACACATATTAATATAGATAGATAAAATATTTTTATTACGCACCTCACCAGGAAATAAATGTATACATAGTTAACACTTGTAATTTAAGTAGAAGAACACACACACACATGGAATAATTGCTTGCTTTCTTTTGTTTTATTTTAAGAGTGTCTCATATAACTCTATTTTATGTACACCAATTAAAATCTGATATCGTTACCTTTTTATGGCCCCGTTAAATGTATATCTGTGGACATCTGTTTACTGGCCTTATAATCTAGCTACCTATAAGGCACTGTTATATATTTTTTGTAATGCTGTTGATGTTCCAAACCATCATTTCAGCCATAAGACGTCCACTGCTGGACACAGGCCTCCTCAATAGACCCGCATCCAGTGAATCCCCGCAACTCTAATAACTAGGTCGTCCGACCACCTTGTGGGTGGTCTCACACTGCGCTTGCCGGCACGTGGTGTCCACTCGAGAACTTTTCTGCCAGCTGCCTTGAACGGCGATCGGTTCTTCGAACTACGTGCTCCGCCCATTGCCACTTCAGCTTGCTTACCCGGTTTGCTATGTCGATGACCTTGGTTCGTCTACGAATCTCCCAATTTCTGATTCGATCTCGTAGAGAAATCCCGAGAATAGCTCGCTGAGTGACTCTGAGCTTCCTTAAAAGGCCCATAGTTAGAGGCCACGTCTCGGCTCCGTAGGTCATCACCGGTAATACGCACTGGTTGAAGACTTTCTTCTTCAACCACTGAGGTATTTTGGACGAGAAGACACTTCGCAGTTTCCCGAACACTATCCATCCGAGTTGAATCCGTCGATTGATCTCTTTCTCGAAGTTGGACCTGCCTAACTGAATTGTTTGTCCCAGATAGACGTATTCGTCAACAACTTCGAGAACCGAGTTACCAATGAATGAACGATGTTCCAAATAAATAAATATAATAAATAAACTAACTCGTACATCATCATTGTATTGTTTTTGCGTAGAAGGACAAAAAGAGCATCCGTGACATAGTCATACGACTATCCGACATCCAATGACGTTCGCATCTCTGACATTAGCCGTCTCAAATGGGCATGCTATCGCCACCGACCGCATTCTTCGACTCTATTCATACATTACTGCGTACAACTTGTTCATTATTGTGTCAACTAGCCTTAGGATTTGTAGCGAATAAGTATAATCCAAATGGGTTAGTAAATAGAAGTAACAAACTATAAGAGATAGGGAATAGAATAGAATAGAATAGAATAGAATAGAATAGAATAGAATAGAATAGAATAGAATAGAATAGAATAGAATAGAATAGAATAGAATAGAATAGAATAGAATAGAATAGAATAGAATAGAATAGAATAGAATAGAATAGAATAGAATAGAATAGAATAGAATAGAATAGAATAGAATAGAATAGAATAGAATAGAATAGAATAGAATAGAATAGAATAGAATAGAATAGAATAGAATAGAATAGAATAGAATAGAATATCTTTATTGCACACCTCAAGAAGAAAGAAATACAAATACAGATGACACTTAACATTACAATAGAGGCAAACAATAAAATCTGTTGTTAGGAAATATCGCGTCAATTTTAGATTTAATAAAAACTAAATTAGGTATATATTTTTTTATAAATCTCATACATAACACGGTCAAAATGTTAAGAATATTGCGATACGATATACAATGTGCTAGCGAGGAATGCAAATGATTTCACAAGCGCATTTCTGAGTATGTGTAGAAAATAAAATGTCGTATAAAGTAAGCCGAAATCGGCTTAGTTTTCGAGATATTAGCATTTTTTGTTTTAAAACATCTCCAGTGTAAATCATCTTTATCATTGCGATGTTGCGAGACCGTGACATTATCTGACAAACGTTGACTATTGAAAACCGTTCCTGTCACGATCATTGTTTATGTGTCAATCATTCCAAATTTCCTTCAAAAATTCAGTTAAGAAATTAATTACGTAGCATCGTAGCATAAATACGCCTAGAACGATAGTCTCCGTACAACAGATTTGCACAGTATGAAGCCGGTATTGATATTCCTTTTGATGGTGGAAAAACTATGGCTTAATTTGTGAGAACTGCGTTATCTAGTTAAAACCTTGAAAACGAAATGGTTCGTCATAATAAACGTATTGTTTTTTTTACTGGTCATATGTAATATTTATTTAATACTTTGTTATTACCATTAGGTAATTGGTTATTTGATGAAAGTTTACAATAAATATCATGTTACTAATTACCTAAATAAACAAACACAATTATTCATCAAATTATTTATTTAACACACTACAAGCAGTATGATTATTCTCAACAATTGCTGTATGCTTCTCACTGTACCAGCTACGTGCATTTCATTGGAATGCACGGCAGCTGAACTAGAATCCGCAAAATCTTTATCAGTTTTTATACCACCCTTGTGATATTTTGCACCGTGGAGTACTTAAAAACATATTTTTCTTTAGCTGTTATAAAGGTTGACTGCGTGAGCTAGACACCGCAATTTATTCGAAGGCTAATGTAATTATTATTTGTAATAATGAGATTACATACGTAACACCGTTAAAATCAATCACAACAATGACTTTTCATATGACTGGAGTCATTGTCAAAAGTAGTTATAATAAAAACGAGTCGAAGGGTATTTCTTAGTGGCCAGTCTGTATTATAATCATAATCCATGGAGTGTAATAGCAAAGTTATTAAAAGAGAGTGTAGAGCAGCCATTAGATAAATCATATTAAGATTCATGAGTAAGGAGTTTTGATCTCATATTTAAGTAAAACCTGTTTTGAAAAAAACATTGCCCAACAAGAAAATTTCTTTATGACATTGACTCCCCTTTTAATGAAAAGAGATAACAATAACAAACGTTGCCAGCTCGTTCTAAAGCATTGTTTTACTGGTGAAGTAAAGGTAATTTATTTATTATGTATGAAATTATAAAAAAAGTTAAAAATCATATTTCGACATAGGTTCATATAACATTTTTTACTCCATACGACCTCAGGAATCCGCTGTTAAAAGTATTTGGATTCCTCGCGAGCACATTGTATGCGGTTGCTTACAAAATTTAAACCAGGTTCAATTCTATGTAGTTTCTATTAAATCTAAAATGGATGCCATGATTCCTTAAAACAGATTTCCCTATCTCTTATACTTTTCGTTTTCTCCCTACTGACCAATTTGGATTGATCGCTCTGTATAACGTTTAGGCTCTTTTATGTTTTAATAATATTTATATTCTAACTAGTTATAGAACCCCCCTGTTCTTACTTTTATTTATAGATATAATTACTTAATTGTTACATAAGTAAACTAAACCAAGGACCTAGATCTACTATGTAGATTTGATATGTGTCATACACAGCCACATCATCTGTCTAGCTGGCACGGTTCATGAGATACAGCCTGGTGACAGACGGACAGACTGACGGACAGCGGAGGCTTAGTAAAAGGGTGCCGTTTTTACCCTTTGGGTATGGAACCCTAAATAATAATGAAATAATGAATTTTATTCTGCAAGTAGGCCACAAGGTTAGGGCACTTTTACATGTCTGAGTCTACCGGCATTTCACAAGAGGAGAACACTATTGAGAAGAAACGCCGAAAGAAACTCAACAGTAAGTCATTTTTTTCAGAAAGCATAACTATTACAATAATATGAACTTAGTTCTCGAAGAAAACATATTAAAAGTGTATTTTAAGATATAAATGAGGAAAAGTGTAAGAATAAAATAGAAACTACAAGAAAGCCTGACGGTTTATCACAATTTATGTACGTTTCATATGCTTTCTAATTAGAACTGGAAGGAGTCAGCTACGCGGTTTCTGGTTCAAGCCATGCATTTTTGTCTGTCACATAGTCCTTTACTGTATAATATGCTTTTGACATTAGACATTTTAAAAAGTCAAGTCAAGTTGGCGGGCAGTAGACCTTATTGCCTGCTGTCCCCGTCTGGAAATGATCCCTCCCCTATGTAATGTGGTATACTCCGTTAATTCTAATAGGGTTGCTGCCATGATCAGCTGCGTTGACTGGACTATCACATAAGGTGTGAAGCTACATCCGTTAGCCTTCAAACATATTTTACCATTTACAGAGCTGCACTCATCTCGTTGCAATTTGCCTCGTTATTCTCACATCGCTGATTTATTTATTGGTTATGTAATGGCGATTGAAGGACGTGAAACTGTTTAATATCTATTTGTATATTGCAGTCGCTTACGGGACCATTGTCCCGTGCATTTGAAGAAATAATAGTACATTACTGCAGATGCCGGGAAGAAGAGCTTGCCGGGTGAATAGGTATAGAAGATTGGATAGTGATACGAAGCCGGCAAGCCCTTGGCATGTATAGTGCTTTTCTCAAACATATGCAATGAAATAAAAAAATACACCCCTCAAAAATATATAATTCAGCTGCTTTGATCATGAACACAAACGCTATGTTTAAAAAAAATACTTCCCGGCTTAGGCCTTCAATTCTGTACGTAATTCCTTTACAGTTCTCTCGAGTTGTTCCGCCCGAAACGTGATACTTTGAAGCCTTTTATAACGCACGTTATGGCGACTTTTCATTGCATGTTTGAGAAAAGAGGATTTGTGTTATACTGTTTGAAATGAAAATCAATAAAATGTTGAAAGGTGATGCGTTGGTTTTGGCTCCGCGCAAGCCTCCCAAATTGTACCTTTCTCAACTTGGAAGTTTGATTTTTTTACAGCTTTAAGGGTATATAGACTTATTAGCCCTTATTCCTTATAATTTTAATGTCATAAATAATATAATTTTATATTATCTATAGTTCTAGAAAGTAACATAGCTTTTTCATGCTTTCATTACGTGCAGTGGAAAATAAATTGAAAAAAAAAAAACAGTTTTCTGCGTGAATTTTGTAATTTTTTTGTAACAAAAATTCACAATGAAGGATTCAAACTGTAGGTTTCAATTATATGCCAATGAATCTCAGTAGCCCTGTTCTAAGTAGGAACATTGATAATATTATGTTAAGACACAATCATGTTTGACCATATAGAAACATTTCTAAAACAATCAGCATTTTTGAACGGATAAAGAGCCTGAAGTGTACATAACGGTTTTAATTTCAACTTGATACCTCCACGCTTTCCCGAGATTAAAATCCTTGACACAGGAACAAAGTGATAAGCGTTCCTATTTTATTTTAATGTACAAAACCCTAAAAAAACAAATGAAAGTGTTTCTTATAATAAAGGAACCTTATTTGTGCAAAACCACACGCATCGCAAAAGCTACTGAAGCAACCATTTCCCAATATCATTAGCAAAGTATAATCACACACATTTATTACGAAACGAACAAAGAAGATACAGTCTAATTACTGTGCACCTTGAACCGCATAGCTTAGTGGAACCAATCGATTGCCGACTGTACTTTTTATTGTAAACTGTAATGGATACTTTGTTACAGTTCTCTAATGGCGTTGCTTCATTTTTATTCCTATTTAAAAAGTTAGATGAACCATAGAGTTTCGTAATTGAATGTTTTTAGTTTTTTAGGTTATGTGCGTTTGTTTTTGGGCTTGGTTGGATATAATATAAAACGTATCAAGGCTTTTTGTTATACTAATAACTTCAATTGAACTTATTGGAAGAAAATACGAAGTCCCTAGTGCAGAAATTGATACCCGAAAATGCAACATTCTAGTTTTGATATGATTGGGTCAATTTACGATACAACAGTAAATTTGTAAAACTTCACGCAAGAGTCCGACTCGTACTTGTACCGTTTTTACGAAGTAGCAAAGGAACTATAACCAAGTAACTTAGAATGCATCTACACGTTAGTGACAAGGTCGAAAACAACTTAAGTTTTCGTTCCTATTTCTTTTATTTTAATGTAATTGGGTCACTTAAAGATAAAAGTCTGGTAGCCAGTATATAACGCTCTAATATCATGTGTTCCGGGTTCACATAACCTTCGTATATGATTCACCTTTTGCCCTTTCACAACTTAGGTATTATCAGGTGACGCTAAGTTTAAACGCAAGGCCAGAATTTTGTAGCTTTATTTGGTGACTAGAAGGTACCTGCATATTTTTTTTCTTTACAGTAGATGGGTAAATTGTAACCATTTTTGAATGTCCAGCTATCCCTCTACCAAAATTGGTTAGAAACCGTTCAGCCGTTACGGCGTGATGAGAGGAAAAAAAAATTATGACCAACAGATGGTTCTAGACTGTCAAGCTCGCCCATACAGAACAAAAGACAATCCTGCATCGCGCTATCTAGATTTTTCTTGAAATCCCAACCAACCAACCAATTCTAGAAGTTTATGATAGTATAGAATATGACATGGCAATTCGTGCCATCGTTTATCTTGAGAACTGCTGATGTGGAATTCCCTATTTGCGTCATTACCGATCCGACAGCAAACTATATCCCCAACAAATACAATCCCCGAGACGCTGGGACCTTGACACTAACATATACCTATTAAAACGATATACCGACCATATCGGTGGGTTTATATCTTGTACCTACAGGTTCCCAAATGCATAGAAAAGCTTCGTTATTTCTTACGGTGAAGCACGTTTGCGCCTGAAAATCTTTTAGATATCATTTCTTTCGATAATACTGCAAAACTACTGAAGGTGTGGATACCTACCAAAACTACTGAAAATGTAAAAGAAACCTGTAGATCATACTTCCTTCATATATTAATGAAACATTTCAGCAGCAGTTATAAGACCAAATGCCATCAAAGAAAATTCAAATATCCCCAACATATTTTTTAGCACTAAGCTTCTCATTTGTCTACATAGCTTGTACAACTAATTACAAAACAGGTTTAATTCAATTCAATACTGTACACCTATTCCTTTACTTATACTTCAAGAATCTGGATAATAAAAGTACTTCCGTGGTATTAAATCTATGCGCATCTTATCTAGTCTAGAACTAGGCAATAAACTGTCTTATTTATGTTCTAGTCTACGGTATTCGTACATTAAACATTTATTAGTATGACACACGATGACATGGTGAGCATTTATGATGTTATTAAATTGATATTTACCATTGATATTGGCAGCATTAGATCGTGCGTGTGCGACACAAGATAGTGACATGTACAAGTACTAATGTAAAAGACGCTCACGTCATACCTAAGCATTAGTCTCTGAGATATTTTGCAACGTTTTCACTCAAAAGGTATCACTTAAATGAAATGAAATGAAATGAAAATTTATTTTGCTAGAGACAATGTAACCAATAAAGATGTTAGTTACATATGGTAGTGGATCAGCATATATATCTCGCCAACTACTTGCGCATGCAAATTTTTAATTCTTAGGTCTAGACACTTAAAATCACACCTTATTTTACTATAACTACATACGCCTTAGCTTCCAAATAAACCTGTAATGAGTAAAACATTTATTTAGTAACCATTTTTGCAAGGCAGATGTAAATTTTTTTAGAGCAAGTTTTCTTATATCACTTGGTAAATTATTATAAATTTTGATTGCCATTGCATAACTATTTTTGCTACAAAGTTTAGTTCTGTTTGTTTCTTATATTGAAACATTCAGATAGAAGATGGTGACGCGAATAAATAATTGTCCGCATTTCTAGGAATAGCTAGGAACGTAATTTCACGAGCAATTCAGTTCGAACATTATCATCACCATCACAGATGACCTATGTCTTTTGCCGTAACACAATCTCCAGTTTAACAAACCCATGAGTTGTCATGTTGTCAATTCTTTGGAAAAAATGACCCACTCCCATTTCAGTTTGCCAATTCGTAGAAAAAATGCATGACGAAATATTTTTTTTTGAGGATGTCCATCGATTCTATTTTTTATTAGGTTTGAATGTCTGTATGGAACTAACTACACTTAGACTGCTCTAAAAGTCAGAAATTACTGCCAAAGTTCAACATTTCTTCGGAGCGCTAAAAACGCTCCATACAAATGGCCACCTAATCGTGACGTCATTATATGTTATGGGTACCAATATTTGTATGGAGACATGAAAGTAATTTGCCTTTTTCACCGTGAAAAAGTGCGTTTTGGTTCATGGTTTACGACAGTTATTGTTTATTTGTGGATTCTGAAAACAATTTAAATTTTTTTTTTGGTTTACAAAGAACTTAAAATATTCGTACCTTTGAAATCACATATTTGCAAAATATATTTTTTTTGGGTTTTTTTTTAATTTGTTTCATGAAATATTTAGCTAACTTTATTATTTATCTCTAAGCACGTCACGCTTGACGACATCATCCGCCGTTTTCTTGCCAGCGTTAATGTCCCGACTTTGCTGGAACCAACCGGCATCGCCAGAGACGATGGCAAGAGACCGGATGGGATGTCTTTGATTCCATGGAGATTGGGAAGGACACTAGTGTGGGACGCTACCTATGTAGACACTCTGGCTCCTTCCCATCTCCATGGAACATCTCATAAGGCAGGCGCGGCGGCCGAAGCGGCCGAAAAATTAAAAGCACATAAGTACAGGGGTCTCAGCTCTGAATACGATTTTGTTCAATTTGGGGTTGAGACCCTTGGTACGTGGGGGCCCAGTGCACATCAACTGTTTAGGCAAATTTCGAAAAGACTGGTCGACATCACGGGGGACCGAAGAGCTGGCAACTTCCTCGCTCAACGCATTAGCGCAGCGAGGAAATGCTGCCAGCGTTGTAACGATTTAGCGTTACAAATAATTAATTAAGCCTTATAACTACTTATAAAACTAAATCTACAATATTATTTACTACAAACACTAACCTTAATTAAAAACTTAAATCTAATCGTTCACTGATATATGATATACTGATTATAAACTATTTGCATCTGTAATAAATTAAACCTCTTTATTCAGCACTGGCTGAATAACTGCGTACTGGCCGAAAAAGAACTCGTGAAAAGAAAACAATAGACGATCGTGAAAAAAGAACACGGCATGCGCTGGCATTGTAGTGTTCGATGAAAAATTATTAACTATTGAGAAATTAAATTGTATTTCTTGAATACATCTATAAATATCGTGTAAATAAATTGCTACCGATGTGTAATTAATTCTTTTATGTACAGTTTTCCTATTATATCTGTACATGTGTAAATAAGTTGCTGTGTTTTCCCCAATACGGGTGAGTGTTGTGAAAATTCATATAAAATAGTTTAGTTTCTTGATATCGCTAGATATCTTGTATTGTGTTTGAGTAATTATAATAATATAATTTATTTAATGTTTTAATGTAACTAAATGGTAACAACTTCATACTTGTACTACATATTTTTTTATCTGTAAAAAATATTTCTTATTTGATTTCGTTTCGGTCTACTCTAAATATGAACTATTTTCTAAATGTATTTCTTTGCTTTAATGTTATTGTGCTTGTGACTGCCACATCATTGATGACTAATAAATGCTTAGGAGTTCACTTGACTAGCCTACGAAACTCGCGTAGCCATCAAGATGTTGCAGTCACATGCCGAACTTCAACTAAACATTATGGGATTTCCAGGGAGCAATCCTAGGGCCACCGAACCTATCCCGGGGCCGGAAAAGCAACCCTAGGGCCACCGAACCTATCCCGGGGCCAGAGAACCTAACCTAGAGCCGCGATACCGGCTTCCGTTTCCTATATCCTGACGCTACCAAGACTAAGCCTGGGGTTTGCCCAGGACTACATGAAGATCATCAGTCTGGAGCTAGTCTGCCCTACCCAGACTACCAGGACGGCTAGAGCTAACCTAGCTCGAACCTGGCCTGCTGCGACGAAGACGACGTGTGCAGGGAAGTGGCTCCTAACAAGGACTTGTCTCCTCTAAAGTGTACTCAGCTCGGATTAACAATCTAAATTACCCACGACCTAGCCGGATCTTTTTTTTTACTTTATTTTATTTCTATTAAATGTACATATATTCAAATCTGCATTTTAATCTAACCTACCTATAACGCATATACCTATTATCCGTTATAGTGGCGCCCATTCCAGGTATTTTTCTGAGCTGAGTATTACTGAAACAGGTCCTTGGCATTTACTTTTGGTTTTCTTTGATGTTGGCAGATGTATATAATATTTACTTGTGTTTTTTAATTTAAGTTAAGGTATAAAACGTTTTATTTTAATTTTAATTTGTGCTGTGTTGTCTAGTTTGTGATTGTACATAGTCCTATATTTTACAATTGTAATCTACATACTTGTATTATATTACTACTTAGAGTACCTACTTAGACTAACTAAATTTAACTTACGTTTTTTATTTTGATTACCACAAACTGGGCAGTACTATTGTATATATTGTTTTTTTTTTTTTTCATTATTGTAATCGCAACACACACCCAATTTTAAGATTTCTTGTTCGTATTTTGCAAATCTGTAGCAATGTCGTATCCAATCAAATACCTATCTCTACAAAAGGCCGAACTAGAGTACGAGGTCCTTCTAAGAGGTGGTTCAGCTGGTTCTGTCTCGCATCTGCGTAGCCAGATTGTAATATTAAACATACCTTCTGAAGACATACTCGAATCGCATTTAGAGCCTGCGGTTGATATTGTTGCTGTCAAAGACAGTCTATGCCAAAGGGGTCCGATTTTTTTAGTCTTTTTTAATATTAAATTTAATCTGTTTTAGCCTTTTATTTTAGTTAGTTAAGTTCTTAGTTTATAGTCAGTATTTTAATTTCTTTTGTATTATCTTTGTTACTTAGTTTCTCAGTTACAAAAGATCTCTTAAAACTAATTACATGATGAAATGTGATTTTATTTATATAACTGCATTGAATTTAAAATCAGTCATCATCCTTATTATTAAAATAGCAACAACAGAGGTACTGCAAATACATCCTGATCCACTACTCGGATTAATCGTAGCTTCTTGCTAAAAAAACTACAGCACATTCGGCAAATGTTATCTTGAACAATGAGCTCTCATAATAGCATGCTGTCAAAAAGCTGTCAATCAGGTGTTAAAGTTCAGCGCGTCCTCGCTCGAATGCTACACATTCCTCTTCTGGGAACGAACCTGCGACCTTGGTCGCTATTCCCCATTACATTGCGATATTTGGCCTAACCTGCAAACGTTTGGTGATCTTTGCCTCTTTAGGTTATTGTTAAGGTTGATTGGCGACTTGATGCGGCGTTTTCTTTGAAGAGGTTCTGAAGGTCGATCGTCTAAATGAGTATTGAGGCGCGGTAAGAAAGAGGTCCATTGGTAAGTTGATACAGGAGTTTAGGGGTACAAATTTATTGCTTCCAGCATGCTGCTTGCCCCACTTCAACTTCAAACCCTATTCGCCAAAACAAAACAGTTTGGCGACTGTCTGAGGTATTTACAACCTTGGTTCTCTTGCGTATCTCATCATTTCGGTTTCAATCCCGCAAGGAAACTTTGAGCCTTCTTATTAGCACCCAGGCCCATTGCCACTTAAGTAGGTAATTCACCAACCGAATCAAAATTGTTCAGATTGACCATCAGACCTGACTGTCATTTAATTTATAAAAAAAAAATCAAAATAGTGGAGATATGGGGGCGAAGACGTACCTAAAACAAACGTCTACATACACTTTAAGCCAGTATAAGTAAACGAAATTCAGTGGCTGAAGATCACAATGCAATGATAAATAAGGCTTAAGCTTAAGTTAGCTCAATCAACTAAAACATCGTAAGTGGCTCGATTGTTCATATAATTTCATCCTCTTATTCCAACAACAAGGCATTGTTACCCAATTTGTCGCTGTCTAATTAAGAAAAACTATTTGTTAAAGCTTCGCCTTCAGCTTAAGCGAAACAATCGATATTGATTATGGTGTGTGAAGCTTCGCCCTGAGCTATATTAGTCACCAACCAGACATACATACATGAATAGTCTAACTATTTTTTTCACTACATAGTATAAATCAAAGTCGCTTACTGCTGTCTGTCTTAAAGATCTATATACCTAGGGACAACCTTTGCAACGGATTTTAAGGCGTTTTTTTTTTAGTAGATAGGTAGAGTGATTCAAGAGAAAGGTTTATATCTATAATACATGCATAATATAGTATAGTAGAGTTAGTATCAGCATTGCACCCATGCTAAGCCGGGGCGGATGGCTAGTTAGAGCCTTATCACATACAAATAAGCGACGCGGCGAGCTCGCTGCGTGATCGCCTTCATACAAAAGTCGCTCGCAAATCGCAAGTGTGATAAGGCCGTTAGTTGATAATAAAACACACGTATTATATGGGTATGGGTGCTTTTCAGCCCACCTCATATTGCGGATTTTCAATGGCCTAGTGTAATATTTTACTGGCAACGACAAATTTTTGGTAACTGAAATTGAAGTTCAGTGAATGACACTGATGTAAACGAAGATCAAACAGGACTAAATATTCCACTATCTCTGTTCGTTCTTGGTCCAATTTGCCCATGGTCCCTTCGATTAATATTTGCATAATAAAGACAAATCTATCCACAGTGATGAAAATCAAGTTTTAATTTTAAATAACTTTCTGTATTTATTTGGCAAGAAACAGCAGTTTGTAGATCCTTATAGCAAGGAGTGCCGGAAGTAGTGCATTACATACCTAGGGCGCTGAATTCATGAACGTCTCAAATCGCATGTATTTGTCCCGAACCGAAAATGAGGCGAAATATGCGATCGGGGGCTTTACGAATTACCGCCCGTGGTTTTTCCAGAGTTTTACGTCTCACCTAGGCTACGAAGTGAGATTTTCTCAGGGGCAGAAAATCCTACATACCTGTAGAGGATGACGTAAACAAAACAAGTAACTGTTCTTTCTACATGTTAAAAGAAAGAAAGAAAGAAATACATTTATTCGTGACGAGACATAAAACATAATTACATTAAAGGTGTGACAGAAACTATAAGAAAATAAATAAAACAATACGCAACTATTTTTATGGCTGTGCCACGAAAAGGTCCCACCTCAGCAAGATGCTAGCTCGCGAGAGCCAGCGCTGATCTTCCGGTGGGACCATAGGTGGCGCCACGGAGAGCTGCACGCACGAGCGCTGATCGCGTTTAGGATGCGTGAACCTGAACGCACACAAGCGCTGTCAGTGTCACTTCGATTCAAGAGGCATAACCTAAACTAAATGAAAAATGCGATGTTTGCGTCGTGAGCACAGCTCTAAAATAAGACAAAAATAATACCTAACATTATATAAACGGACAAGAAGCAAGAACCTCACATACCTATACAGAATCCAATCGAAGCCATTTGATATCAGATAATCGCCCAATACAAGCTCCACGCACGACTCTGTAATGGTCACATTACAACCATTATACAGCTATGGGTGCTATAAACGACCTTTTGCGTCGTTTGCTATAGTGGTGTAAATCATGGTATTACCATGGCAACATTGAGTAATGTATAGTTACAAAATCTATGGGATTGCAATGTATCATCACACATACTGAAATGTAGATTTAATGTTGTGTTGTGGTCGGATCAATAGAAAACAAACTAGTGGCTGTGAGCTAACCTAATCTATTACGACGACGCGGTTGGCTTAGTTTGTAGAGACCTGCCTACTGAGCCGGCGGTCCCGGGTTCGATTCCCGGCCAGGGCCAATATTTGTGTGATGAACTCGAATATTTGTGCTTGGGTCATGGTTGTTCTATGTATTTAAGTATATTTATATATCTATATAAGTACGTATATCGTCGTCTAGTATCCATAACACAAGCTTTCTTGAGCTTAATTTGGGACTAGATCGATTGGTGTAAGGTTATTTATTTGATATTTATTATGTTTATTATATTATGTACTAGCGACCCGCCCCGGCTTCGCACGGGTGCAATGCTGATAAATTATGCATGTATTATACATATAAACCTTCCTCTTGAATCACTCTATCTATTGAAAAAAAACTGCATCAAAATCCGTTGCGTAGTTTTAAAGATTTAAGCATACAAAGGGACATAGGGACAGAGAAAGCGACTTTGTTTTATACTATGTAGTGATAGTGATTATTTGGAAATGGCTGATCTTCACCATTTAGAAATATTAAATTTTCGAATTTGCTGTTTCAATTTCACGAAAATCGGTTGATAAATGCGACCTGTTTTTTTATACTACGACGGTGACAAACAAGCATGCGGCCCGCCCGATGTTAAGCAGTTACCGCCGCCTATGGACGCTTGTGACGCCAGGAGCATCACACGTGCGTTGCCGACCCTTTAAGAACCTATTTACTCCCCTCTTGAAGAACCGCATACTGTAGCCCCGCACCTCGGCAGCAGCTCATTCCACATGCGGAGCGTTCGCGGTAGGAAATTTCTCTGGAACCGCACAGTTCTCAACCATTTAGGCTCCAGTGTGTGAGGGAAGCGTTGGAAGACCGCAAGCCAGATGGTCGGACGACATTAAAAAGACGGCAGGGCCAACCTGGAGTAGGATCGCCGCATCAAGATCAGCTTGGAAATCCATGCAAGAGGCATATGTCCAGCAGTGGACGCATATTTGCTGAGAAGAAGAACTGTGAGGGAACACCCCGCCAATGGTGACAACTGAAAATCTGGACATCCGAAATTCGGATTACGAAAGAGTTTTTGGCCAAGCTGAACCGGAGGTACTTCGCTCGCTCAGTCAATAGAACGTTCCTCGTGGACACGTGTCTGGTCGTATCGTGGAAAATAACTTAGGGTAAGGCCCAGCAGGGGGTTTTTCAGTTCGCGCCATATTGCGGATTTTTTGTGGTTTATTTTTTTATTTTACTGGCGACGACATTTTTTTGGTGACTGACGTTGAAAGTCGGTGAATACCACTGATGTAAACAAAGAGGAACAGAAAATTTTGCATAACAATACCAAATCAAGTTTTTTTTTTCAATAGGATTCAGTAGGTATGCATTTCGCAAGATCAACGAAGGATTGAGCAGCATTTCGGTAAACAATGTTTTGAATTTGGTTAATGACAAATCCTTGAGAATTCGCTATTGACGTTTAATAGTGCAAATATATGAAAGCTGTTTGTAGCGCCTCTAACCCTGGGCCGGACCGACACGTGTTAGGCTCTACGTTCAATCTAAGATGGTGGAATTCTGTCACCTCCATACTGTCTGATAGAAATCTCAAGCTGGCATCATTCATGTCAATGTCACATGTCAGTATGTCACATGTCGTTAACCCTAACCCTTGTCCTTCACCAGATTCCCACACGCGTTATATCACTCTACCACATGGTAATTATACGGGAACTATGACAAATTGATATTTAATTTAATATTATGACACTTGGGTACGGCAATCATAGGATGGCTTTATTCTGTATGTAGCTATGTTGTCAATATGAATAATTAAAATTATGATAAATTTTATCAAAGCAGAAACTTTTATCAGTGAAATCTTTATGACGCGGATGGCACAGTAAAGACGTAGTTGGCACAGTTTGTAGTACACCCTGCCTACTGGTTCGGCGGTCCCGAGTTTGAATCCCGGCGAGGGCAAATATTTGTGTGATGAACTCGAATAATTTATGCTAGGGTCACGGTTGTTCTATGTATTTAAGTATGTATTTATCTATTATTAAATATGTATGTATATCGTCGTCTAGTACGAATATCACAAGCCTTTATGAGCTTACAAATACAAATACTCTTTATTGCACACCTCAAACATCAAGGACTGCACAACACATCTCACACATGATATACATTAAAATAACAGGCAGAGGTAAACAACAGGCGGTCTTATCGCTAAATAGCGATCTCTTCCAGACAACCTTTAAACTTAATTTGGGACTAGATCCATTTGTGTCAGGTTGTCTGTTATTTCTGTATTTATTTTATCTTATGTATGTCGCAGATTTCTAATTCATTACTGATTACGAATATTCTTGGCTTACACATTCATGAACCGCGTGGTTTTATTTAATGCAACTAGTAAAGAAGGGTCGTCTGAATAAGCATCGCTCCATCTTAGATCTTGTCGGCACTTTCTATCACTTCCGAATCAGGCATAAAACCATTATCCATTATGAAAACACTTACCTAATATAGCGGGTATGACATAACCAGTTAATAATTAATTACAAAATTGTATAATTTTACAAAAGCATAATGAAAAAAATGTATGTTCCAATAAAAAATAATAAATAACCATACTTCAACTATAATAAAACGTTAAGGACCGTGAAATGTCGGAAACAAAATAATGACAGATTCAACAATAAAACGCAATTACGTTCGAAAACAAACAGAATCCTTATTAAATTCACTTTAATTCGCACAAAAAGGTCATACGCATGGGACATGAGGCTATTTAAAAATAAACTACAAGTTTTTGCTGGTTCCTTTCCATATAAGATCGCTCAGTGACACCGACATCCACACTGTCTTCAGTAAAAACGTATTAACTGAATACGCGTTCCATATACACTTATTTCCTTTTAGTTCTGGATGGGTTCCTCGACCTCATGGTAAAAACAAGTGCCACTAGGTGCAATTTCGAGACTCATCCTATAGCACTAAGCTCGTAAATCTCGTAATTTTAGCCGAATAAAAGTTGTTTTTAAACCCCCCAAATAGTAATTCAAAAGTAGTATTATTTAATACCTATCTCGGTTCTCGGCCATTCATTTTTTATTTCCGCTTCGCTTTTTAAGTTTTTTAACTAAAAGACGCTTGTTTTGTCGTGTTCTGTACGTTACAATCATAAAAATAGGTGTCATAATGACACCAACCCCGACCGAATTTCTTGGTAATTATCAAATTTAGAGAAAAGTTGCCCATACAAAACATGCTTATTTTAGCGTCCTCTATACGATAGCATAAAAAATAGGTGTCATAATGACACCAACCCCATCAAAAAAATTCTAAGTCCCCGGCTCCCCTTTGTCATAGTCCAACCGTTATCTGACTGTGGCGTCGTAAATATCACCGATGATCCTATTTGAGTGCGGTTTTTAGGGTTCCGTACCCAAAGGGTAAAAAACAGGACCTTATTACTAAGACTCCGCTGTCTCTCCGCCCGTCCGTCTCTCACCAGGCTGTATCTTATGAACAAATAGTTTTTAGATTTTTAGTTGAGATTTTCACAGATGACGTATTTCTGTTGCCGCTACAACAAACGTGATTGTGAACTTAACCTCAGCCAGTTAAGATGGAAAGTATTTGTACGGAACCCTCGGTGCGCGAGTCCGACTCGCACTTGGCTGGTTTTTTATTATTGTATTAAGCGGTTTACACTCACGTGAAATTGTCAGGAACGGCCCGACATGTTTCGAACTCGTATGGAGCTCTTCATCAGGGACTGCTATGCGTACACCACCGCGGCAACTTCGTCACTCCGTCTTCGTTGTGAGTGTACACGATACAATAATTAAACATGTCTCACGAAAGTTTTAATATGGTTTTTTTTATTATAATTTGTTTTGGCCTTAACAAGATATTGTAATAAAAATTCCAAGTTCTCAGTTTACCGTGCAGCAATTCGAACAATCAAGTATTTGAACAAAGTGTCCATACGTCAGCGGCACAATGCCTGACCGACGGACGAATGGACCATAATTAACACTACACCGAAGTACAACGTTTTATGCATTGTGTGAGATTGGAGGTCGGAATGCGAGATAGCTACTTCTGAGTCATCTTCGAGATTCACGAATTTTATATACTAAATCTAAACTTTTATAAAACGTACACACAATACACATACACACACACACACACACACACACACACACACACACACACACACACACACACACACACACACACACACACACACACACACACACACACACACACACACACACACACACACACACACACACACACACACACTTGTATTTTTAGGGTTCCGTAGTCAACTAGGAACCCTTATAGTTTCGCCATGTCCGTCTGTCTGTCTGTCTGTCCGTCCGCGGCTTAGCTCCGTGATCATTAGTACTAGAAAGCTGAAATTTGGTATGAGTATGTGTATGTATCAAAAAAATAGTGTCCCCCCCCTCTAACTTTTCAACCACAGGTCAAAAAAATATGGAAAAATTCATGAAAATGAGGCCTTATAAGTACTTTCAATGAAAACTATATTGAACAAAATCGGTCCATCCGTTTTTGAGTTATCGCAAAATTTCATAATTTTCTTTAAAAGGACGTAAGTTGACTTCCAGAAGGTAATAAGTAATTATACAGTTACTTTGGCGTTTACGAGCTTTTTCCGTCTTTCCGTCTTTGACCGTCTCTAGTGAAGGATGAGCAACTACGGAACCCTACACTGAGCGTGGCCCGACATGCTCTTGGCCGGTTTTTTTTTTATTTGTGTCAATTTTAAATTCGTCCAGCCGTTTAGGCGTGAAGTTAGGACAAAGAAATTTTTACCAATAGAGGGCACTGTTTCGCTAGCGCCACACGAATCCTGCATCGTGCTGTGAATATACTTCCTGAACGAATCTCTCCATAAAAAAAAATATTTTCAGTAATAGTGTACAATTCAATAGTACCCAAGCCCAGAAATAGGTCAATAGAGTTTGTCAAACGTATCGTGTCACCTAGGAGGGGGCTGATTTATTATATCCATCTCTTTTTTTCGTATGGTATATTATGAGATAGATATATAATCAGCCCCATACCCGAGGGGCGCGACTCGCTTGACAGACTCTAACTTTCAAGATTTGACCATAGACAGATAGACAGTCACTGAGGCAGGTCAAACTGAATAAATAATCATAATAATAAATAAATAAATATCAGACAACCTCACAAAAATCGATTTGGTCCCAAATTAAGCTCAAGAAGGCTATATTATAGGTACGATAAATATATACTTAAATACATAGAACAACCATGAACCAAGCTCAAATATTCGAGTTCATCACACAAAATATTTGCCCTGGCCGAGATTCGAACCCGGGACCGCCGGCTCAGTAGGCAGGCGCTTACAAACTGGGCCAACGGCGTCATAAAAGTTTATAAACATACTAGAACTTCGCACGCGTTTTTTTTATATCGTAATCGGGTAAAAAGCTATCCCTGTATGAAAATTGTTTAAAATTCGTTCAGCCGTTTCGGCGTGATGAGAGGAGAAAGGAAATTATGCCCAACAGGTGGCGCCAGACTGGCACATCACCGCGTACCCATACAAAACAAAAGACGATCCTGCATCACGCTATTAAGATTTTTCCTGAAATCATAACCCCTCTCCATAGAAAAGTGGTTTTCAATACAAATCTACAATTTCATAATAGTATAGACATGTATGTATAGCAAACCGGCGTTAAATTGATTAATGTACAGCAAAACATATATTTATATTAATTAACTATTCAACCGGAAATACGTGTCGTGTTCACTTGATGATAAATCACCACACGGCTAAATAGTAGGTAGTGATTAGCTGATGTATGTTTGTCCTTCTACCACGCGAATCTTTATAAGATGACACGCTAAACCAAAATTATCTTTGTAGATAAAAAATAGAGGTACACAAGATAATAAATATCAGACAACCTCACACAAATATATCTAGTTCCACAGCAAGCTCTAGTAGGCTTGTGTTATGGACACTAGACGACGATATACTTATTTATATAAATAAATACATACAAAGAAACATGGCATGGGTCTTTCTATATATCGATTTATATATTCGAGCACAAATACAATACAATAAAATACAATATGCTATATTGCACACCAAAAAAAAGTTTACAAATTAAACAAAGAAAAAATAATTTTAATCACGGCAGACAACAGGCGGTCTTATCACTAAAGAGCGATCTCTTCCAGACAAGCTTCATGGTAGTGGAGTTGATCAGTATAAACGACACAATGAGTAGGTGACAAATTACAATTACAATAAAACAATAAGTATTTAATAAAATTAGTATTCGACATTTTTTATCACACAAATATGAAAGAGCCTTGCCGGATAATAAAGAGTAAGTAGTAAGGATTTACAATTGTAATAGACTGCATTATATACAGTTCTCGATAAGCCCGCCGCACGCACAAGCTTGACTGATGACCTGGTGAAGGTCGCTGGATGCGAGAAGCGCAGGTGACGATGGCGTTCCTTAAAGGAAGCCTATGTCCAGTTAATGGATGATTTATTTTGATGATAATGATTAGAGTCCCAATTGACTGGCATAAAATTGATAGGCATAATGTATAATTTGGCATAATTTTCGCGTTTTTTTTTTTACAGTTTACTTCATAATGTTTTTATACATTGTCACAAAAAAAACAGTGTTACAATTATAGTACGATTATTCTATACTAATTAAACCCGCCTTAGTAATAGGCCGAATGTATGATTTTTCGCGCTGTGACCAAATTACCGGTCGCCTACGCTCTATTAGAATTACGAACTTTTCAAATTAATTGTTCAATCATAAATTGGGTTATTTTCGAAAAAGTGAAAATGTGGTAACTTTTCTTTTATTTTTCCTTTATTTGATAATGAAAAAACCTGGTTAAAATATTAAATGTTGTCAATTCTATAATATGAAACGGGTATCTCACCAAGTTTGTTTACTTAGCATACTAGATTGGGAATGGCACTATCTATAATTAAGCTTTTATAAATTAAGGATAGAAAGTTAGGAATCCGCGATTTTCACGCATTTCTCGTTACTCGACTCGAAATTTGGCAGGCGTGTGAAATTACGATGACAATGCCATTGTCTGATAATAGCGTGTATTGTAAATAAAGATGTTAAATTATACTTTCAAGCTGTCAAAACTTTAGTCACCGTGACATTTTATTAAGTACACACGTTTATAAAACAATATATTAAATATTGTACAAAACTATTTTTTTTTATGGGGCTTACAAGAATAAAGTTTCTTTCAACCGATTTTGAAAATCGGCCTACAATTGGCAGAGAAACCAGTGAATATACATAAAAAATAGACACGTGATTAAAAATCGATTAGAGCCAAACGATTTGAAAAAGCATTTCCAAAAAATCGTTTTTTTTTTATATCTAAATATATTACACAGTAAAACACTTGAACTTAGACGCATCTAACCTAAACCTAAAGAGCGATTTACTCAATTTTCAAAAAAAAAAACCAAACACATTTTCTGTTTTAATGGAAACCGTTCCAAATGTAAATATTAAAAATAGGAAGAATACTTCCTAAATTATAAAAAAATAAACTAACCTTTTGAATAAAGTAACTTTTTCTTTATTTTGGATAGTTTTGTCGGCGTTAAAATAGTTTTATAAGTATTTTAACTGAGAAATAGCTATTTTTAACTCCTTATACTCTTGCGGTTTGTAGGTACACACAATTAACACTTTTAAAATACATATTTAATTTCTATTTTAGTTATTAAATTATTAATAAATGAATACTGGTAAGGTGTACAAAATTGCTATTTATTTAATACTCCACAAAAACACAAACTAATTCTAACCTTCATTTATTGCCATTGGATCATTCTTTATTACATAAAAATTACCTCGACGTATCGCACGTGATCTCGCGTCCATGGTCTCAAAGTCAGCGCTCCTTTTTGAATTCAGTCATTTTTTTAAGTAAATCAATCTTTAATCGAAAATACAATTTTCAGAACACCCCTTATGCTATGAAACCAGAGTACGTATAAAATATGCCCACTAATTATTATTATTTTTAGATTTCAGACTAAAATAAAAACTTACTATATATTATTTATATCAGATTTATTTTTTCAAGTATTTTACTTATTTTTTTTATTTTAGTTTTAATTTTTAGCTATAATAAATTGTATGCGTTCTATTGTAATAAATATCAGATTTCAAACTAAAACACCCTTGCTTTGAATCCGTTTTGAAACTAACGGAAAACGTGAATTTTCCGATGCATGTATAAAATGATGCGCACGAGATATTTCATTATAAGTAATAGATTTTAGGCTGAAATAAAAACTTAATTATATATTTATTATATTTACCGGATTTAAAACTAAAAGGTTTTTAGTAAAACCCCTTACTTTGAATCCTTTTTCAAACTAACTGAAAACGTGTATTTTCGGCGCATCCAACCCGGAACACCCCCCCATGCTAAACAAGAGCATGTATAAAAAGATGCGCACGAGTGCACCGCGCAGTACCAGCCGCGCAATCAGTGTGTGTGTGTGCCTTTTGGATTTGTGATACGGTACGGTAATAATATATTTTTTGTGATTTTTGTAAAGGATCTATTTTTGTGATTTTGTGTTTGTGAAATTTCATGGTGTATATTTCGTGTTTTTTTTTTTTATAAAATACATTAAATGTGACAAGGATTTTGTGATAAATAATTATTATTTATTACATACTCGATTAATATTGTGCATTTTAAAATTGCAAATTTAAGTTAGATTTTTCCAATCATTTGTTTCAATTTTATTACGTAGCTAAATTGATAACATTGTGGTGAAATAATCAAAATATTTGAAAAATACATTTAACTGGTTGTTTGTTATAAAGTTAGCCATTTTTATTAAAAAAGAGTAATTTTGATAAAAAATAATATTTAATAAGACCATGAAGATAATTCAACAAAGATTTTGTTTAATTGCCGATTTTTTTATTTAGTCTGACTTGAGTTTTTTATATTAATAAAGTATAGTCAGTTAATATAATTTGGTAAAAAAATCCTGATATCCCATAACAACAGTCTATGTATATCCAAACTTCCATTAAGTAAAAATAATAATTATTATTATCTTCATATAAAATTTATGGATTTTTTTCTTTATCTTCAACAGTCAGTTAATTCTGAAAAAAATACGACTTTAAGTAATTTAACGATCTTACTCCAGCTACAAGATTCCAAGAGCCCTTTAGTTGATTGGTAGAGAATATGTTATTTTTAAAATCCATACTATCACTTCCTTCCTTTGTATCGATTTTAAAATCGGTACTAATTAGAGTTACTATAACTTTATACTTCCGATCATAACCTAAAATTGAAATTGCAATAAACTTCCAACAGCTAAACATATTTATTATACATACAAATAAACATGCAAACTCGATAATGATCCTCTAACAATACCGAATTCATTGATAATGACATATTATGTCAAGATGTCAGCGTTAAGATGATTTATGACCAATCAATATAATGGCCGATGCTATAACAACTTTAGAAGCCGAATGGGCCAATATTGTTACATTTATGACATTGTAACTAATAACATTCTCTTCTTCTTAGTCGTACACTCTTGTCAGAGTGGTCGTGGTTATGGATTGTCCTCTTCTACATCAATGACGGCTTTTGCGATTTTTCTCCATCTCTCTCTGTTTGTGGCACTCCGTGCACAATCCGTAAGGGAACGTTTCGACTAAATGGAACTAATAACATTATATAACATTGAAAGGCAAACTTGTTCGCCCGGGAAGAAGAGGCATGACCTTCATTTTGACTTCAGCGAAGTCGGGTAAAGTGTCCTATACCTAAAGCTAGGGTTAGTTACAATAATGATAAGTAGTTTAGAAGTTTGGGGAACAGATGACCACACATCTAGGTCAAAATCATAACCCTCCCTTTTGCTTCAGCGTAGTCGGGTAAATAGTTTAAATCTGTTATGTCGTTTTGGCATGATGGGGGTGTAAAGATACATAATATATCGGAACACCCAGGTTTCATTTATCCGAATCCATCATAACTCTGAATTTTCATAATATCAGAAGCGCTATCACTCCAAACGATGATATATTATTTGCTGTGGATATGTGTAAGGTTAGGTTAGTTTAATTTTTAACATTTAGTTTTTCATATATAACGCCATTTTGACATCATTTTGACGCTGCCTTAGGCGAAGGCTAGACGTACTATAAATACTATGATATACAGATATTTATCTAATATTGTGATAATATCGTAACTGACATCACATATCATAATATAATTACTAAAGAAATTAAAATACTAACTATAAACTAAGAACTTAACTAACTAAAATAAAAGGCTAAAACATATTAAAAATATTAAAAAAGACTTAAAAAATCGGACCCCTTTGGCATAGTCCCGAAGACACTGGCAGCATTTCCTCGCTGTATAGCAACGCTAATGCATTGAGCGAGGAAGCTGCCAGCTCTTCGGTTAGTTTTATATGTTATCCCAAAATAGTCCAAATATTTCACAGAACATCGTTTTCGGAATTATAAAAATCCGGAATAGTGATGCTGTAGTATGGCGACGAGCCTCTTTGAGTGTTTAGTAGTAACACAATAGTTTACTGCTACATAAACGCATATTGCTTGCTAGGCGTTAACTAAATGTATAAAACCATAATACCTTATGAATAAAATGTTCTTCTACACCCGACTTCCAACTTGTCTCTATTCTCTCATACTACTTAACCTCCTTCCGCCACAAAGATCCATTATATATATTACAATGCATTCGGACGAATAAAATGTCGGACTTTTGTAGTGTACGAATACCAGACAAGAATGTGTATTCTGCTTAGTAGTCTCCAAATAGCCTCCATATTTTAATTCGTTTCTTTACAACGACGTTCGTAAATCTTTAAATTATTTTACGTTAGTTTATAATTTTGATATAACTGTCTCATTTGCTCAAATGTTAACTGGATGAAATCCCTTATAGGTTTATGTGCAATGAAATGTTAACATACATAATTATAGTACATCTATGAACTATTGAGCAAAAATCAATCAAAAATAAATCTACACACTTCCGGAATAAAATCTGTAAATGCCATATTCGTTCTTATTTCAAAAACCACTTCTAACCGTTGCTCCATAATGCATGAAAGAAAAAAAAAATCAAGCATTTTATTGAGTTTACTCAAAGGTTTACGATATTAAATAATAAAAGATACTTTATTCCTCTATTTCCTCGAAGCAAAACCCGCATGTTTTAACTATAAATTATAAATATCAGACCTAAATAATCGACAATTCGATCTAGTCCCAGAGTAAGCTCTAGGACTAGATCGTTGTGTTATGGGCACTAGACGACGATTTAATATACATACTTCTAGATAAATACTTAAATATATATAGACACATAAATGACTAAGTAACATATATTCGAGTTCATCAAACAAACATTTGCCCTTACCTGGATTCAAACCCAGGACCGTTCTGCTTTGTAAACGAATACTTGATGCTACTTTCTAGTTTTCCCAAACTCAAATTCTAAAATAAGCGGCTTCTTTGCTTTGCCATTTTCTTGAACCAATACCTGCATATTTTAGCTGATGTGAAAAGTTCATTATCTATTATTAAAACAAAGTTTTACAAAATTCCTTCCATTTAGTACCACGGGAAACAAAACTGAATTAGATGAATCCTTGGATAATACTTAACGATCTCATTCGCTTGAGAAATACTCTCAACGTTATTATATATCCATAAAGCATCTAATCTTTATTTTATGTCGTGGGAATCTTAAACTAACCTAGAGTAAAGTAATAACATTATTGTAACATAATCTTTATGATATGCAATTTAATTCTGATTGAAGTTGGTACATCATATTTTTTAATATCATTATTCATCATTCCCTTATCCCATTTATTTGGGGTCGGCGCAGCATGTTTTCTTCCTCCATTCTTCCCTATTACTCGTCATCTCGTCGTTTACTTCCTTCTTATTAATATCATCTCTCACACGATCCATCTATCTTTTATTTGGTCTTCCACTTCTTCTATATTCGTCCACATTCATCCTTAACGCTTTTCTAGTTACGTGGCTTTCCTCTCTTCGCAACACGTGCCCATACCATGTTACTACTTATGTATATATTGTTGGAATAAAACCTCTCTGGTGTAGTAGCTACATAGTTTATGAAAATAAACAGATGGATGTCACTCGAGAAAATGTCGTTTCAGGTTATGGGCCCGGATTTAAAATAGATTATTGTTCATCTGAAAATCAAACAGCAGATATCTTAACCAAGGCTCTTGACAAAATAAAGTTCTTTTATATGCCCTGGTTAAAGGAACTTTACTGCGTTACTCTCTGTCGAATTAACATAATCTGTTTTGTGTTAAGTTTTTTATTAAATCTGTTGGTGTTATTGTTATAATTATATATATAATAACGTTATTTAATCATAAAATCAGGAGAGGGTGTTGGAATAAAACATCTGTGGTGTAGTAGCTACATAGTTTATAAAAATAAACAGATGGATGTCATTCGGGAAAATGTAGTTTCATATAATATATTGTATTGAATGCGAAAGTGTATTTGTAATTATTCACAACAAGATACAGTCTGAGTTGTTCTATTTAAACTGCAAAGTAAATGATTACATATTATGCTATTTATGCTATATATTATGCTATTTTTGGAACCGTAACCCTTTAGCTACTAGATTTTACAATCTAATACTGCTACAGAAGGTGTCTAGCACCACTAACACAATACACCTTGCAGTAAACCCACATGCGACCTAAATACTCATCACATCACTTGAAAGGGCTTTCTTTACTTCTGAAACTAGACTCTAACTATTCACAACAAGATGCAATATAAGATGCAACAGGCAGAAGTAGTGGGTGCAAGCGCATGAAATACTAGTTTGAATTGAACCTGTGTCCCTGACCTTGCTTCCAAGCTTTTGTCGATACCTACGGGCTCACTACATTTTGAAGAGCGAGCTATTAGCCTACGCGTTAGCACGCACCAAGGTGCTCAGCTTGGGTTTCCGCTATTGCTTCATGCTTGTAGCCAGTCTTTACTATGCGCAATGTCATTTACCTTAAAGGGATATAAGTCAGTAAACTACTATTGTGTCTTAAAAATTATATCCATATTGTATATATTTCTCTGCATCTGTTTTTTTTGTCTCACCGCTCACGTGTTGGATCTGTAAGTAATATGTATATTTTAGTTAAAAAACAAATAAATAAATAAATAGATTTTTAAGTATTCATATCATATATTATTTGGATCCGATTGATTTAGAAGCTTAGGTTTTTTTTCATCTTAACTTCAATATAGTGCATTCGTAGAGTTTTTGTATACTTAATACAAAATACTTAGTACAATTGAAATTATTGATTAATTTAGCCAGAATTCGTAGATAATTTTAGCCCTAAAGCTGGCAAAACTAACCCAGATGTAGTCTGAGGGCAATGACCTTACGTTGGCACAGTATTGACATTATAGTCACGGGCCCTATTGTAAGAACCGACTGTCCTTAAATGTCTATTATTTTATGAAGAATATGTTTGTACGTACACACACATTTTTCAATGTAGGTATGTAGGTATTTTTTTGCTAGTTTCTGTTTGGCGTCACGGTTCTGATAAAGAAAACCTTTTGACATTAGGCCGTCATTTGTACGTTTCTTGTACTGTGCAAGAAAGTTTTAAAAATACTGTGGATTCTGATTAGCAACGTCATAAATAAGTAAATAAATATCAGACAACCTAGCACAAATTACTAGGTACTAGGTGACAATATACAGACTTACATAGATAAATAAATATTTAAATACATAGAACATCCATGACCCAGGCACAAATATTCGTGTTCATCACACAAATATTTGCCCTTCCCGGGATTCGAACCCAGGACCGCTTGCTCAGTAGGTGCAGACCACTGCGCCAACCACCTCGTAAAAAAATCAATAAAAAAAATTGGGCAAGTGCGAGCCCGACTCGCGCATGATGGGTTCCGTACCTATACATATATAATCTATAACAAGTTTGTTGTATGGGAGCCCCCCTTAAATATTTATTTTATTTTATTTTTAGTATTTGTTGTTATAGCGGCAATAGAAATACATCATCTGTGAAAATTTCAACTGTCTAGCTATCACCGTTGTTCAGATACAGCCTGGTGACAGACGGACGGACGGACGGACGGACGGACAGCGAAGTCTCAGTAATAGGGTCCCATTTTTACCCTTTGGGTACGGAACCCGAAAAATGGAGGCAGTGTTTTAAATAAAAATGCCCTTTTAGCCCTTAACCTGGCAACACTGACTCAGATGCAGTATGAGGGCAATGACCTAACGTTCGCACGATATTGGCATTACGACCACGTCACGATGCGAATATCGCTGACGGACGAAAGTTCAATCAATGGGAAATTCTTAGTTATGGATATTATTTCAATTGAAGGAGCAAAAACTTTACATTAACTCGGTTAACGTAATGTTATTACTTTAATTTAGTCCAGAACAAACAAACTGTTTCCAAAACAAAGATACAAGTAGTTGACCTCGTGTTTTTCTAAAACGGCTGAAATACGTATTTTTTTACGTTTTCAACCCTCGTTTCTCTGTCATTTTGACAAAGATTCGGTGGTTGAAAACGTTTCGCTAAAATAATTTCATTTATCAAGCCTGTTTACAAAATTTGACTTAGTGCAACCTGTAGGTAAGTTGAGCCGTAACTTTAAAATTACTCGCTTGACTTAACCAATAACCTTAGTTTCACATATTTCATAAAAGTATTCATAATATATATTTATTGTTTTTAACTATGATCAAAAGCAAGTGTATTTCTAAGCACGTAAGTAGGTCAGTTGCATGGGCAGTGAATTCCTAAGTGTCAGATCGCAGGTGTTTGTATAATATACGGTTTGGGGCTTTAGGAATTACCGCCCGTGGATTGTCTTAAAGTTTTACGTCTTGTCTTGGCCTGGAAGTGAAATTTTCCACCCGGGCAAAAAAATCACATTTATGCCTTAGTGTGACGTAAATAAAGTTTCAAATTATTTTTAATAGACCCAGTGATACTCTTATTCTCCATTTCATTCCTGATGTCTTAACCATCTGTGTAATAATTACATGTAATTCGGTGTTGCCCCGCTCGTGACTCGCGGTTAGACTGCAATCTGCGGTTGTCTACGAAGCGACGCCGAAATGTGTTAACTTCATTAAATAATAATTGCTGGTTGACGCTGTGCAATGTGACCTTGGTTTCATAACATTTTGCATGTTTCCTATTTTATCATCAGTGAATTTAAAACATTTCCATCCTAGGACCACAGAAGAACGCAGTCCGACTTTTTTTCCCATCTTCTCCCGCCCTACACTAAAAAATATATATATTATCAGTAGCCCAAATGGCGACGCGGTAAGTGCAGTGGTAAAGCAGTAATAGGCAGCTGCCTGTTGAGCCGGCGGTCCCGGGTTCAAATAATGACCAGGGCAAATATTTGTGTGATGAACTCGAATATTTGTGCTTGGGTCATGGTTGTTCTATGTATTTAAGTATATATTTATCTATATAATTATGTATATCGTCGTCTGGTACCCATAACACAAGCTTCTTGAGCTTAATTTGGGACTAGACCGATTTGTGTGAGGTTGTCTGATTAACGTTAGCTGCTAAACTGAGGGCCACTAGCATCCAATATACCTGTAAAATTTGCATATTTTGGTGACTATTAAGCACAATTTAGCTATTTCTCAAGTAGTTAAACTATTTGAGCTATTTTTTTTTAGTGTAAGACTGACACTGAAGTGTACGACGCAGTCCACGCGCCCAGTGCGCCCGCGCATCCTCCCCAAATCACTCCTGTGGCGCGGAGATATTCCCGTTAGTGAGTTTGTACTCTCACACAAAGTCCGACTCACTGGCAGTGAGGGCTGTTGTACTTGTACCAACACTGATACCTACAATACAAGACATGCTTAAAAACAAAAGAATAACTCACTACAGAAGTATCCTAGGTCAGATGGCAGTCGCTTGCGTAAAAACTAGTGCCTACGCCACATCTTGGGATTTAGGTAGCCGACCCCGATTGAGAATTCATTCTCTACAAAGATATGGGAGAAAGGCTAGGAGGATGAACGCTCGATGGGTCTAGGGCGAGATGGGTCGCTCTAGTCAAGGTTGTAGATATAGCTCAGACAGTCGCCAAACTTAAGTGGCAGTGGGCGGGGCATATTGCTCGTAGAATCGATGGCCGTTAGGGCAGAAAGGTTCTTGAGTGGCGACCGCGGACCGGAAGACGCAGCGTTGGAAGGCCTCCAACAAGGTTGGCCGACGACCTGGTTAAGATCGCAGGTAGAAGTTGGATGAGGGCGGCGCAAGATCGATCGTTGTGGAGAACTTTGGGGGAGGTCTTTGTCCAGCAGTGGACACTGGACGTCTATCGGCTGATATGATGATGATGATGATAACGCTCGAATCGCAATCATCACGTTTAATGACAGTTAAAGCAGGTGATACACCGTGACATGCTTTATTTGGCGCCATATCAAAGCACACTTGAATTAGTGCCCAGCGTTATATTTTGAAGATCTTAAACGATAGTCAAACAAACATAACCAGGCAATAAAAAATACGTTGACTTTTTCAAGATTCATTTTGCTACTGTGTAACTAATAACCTTATTTGCCATCAAATCAGAAACTAAGCTTGCATGAGATTGAAATACGTATTTAATATCAAATAAAATCTTTCGGCTCCACACTATCGGAGATACGGCGTGTGTCTCGCTCACCGTATGACCGTCACGCTCGGATGTCTTGCTCAACCGCTCGCCGCGCCGCCGATCGCGCAAAGTAGCGGCATTTCCGTGTTTCCATGGTAAAAAAAAAAACAAGATATGGCATTCCGGAATGACAGACCGGACTTGTGACGTCATCACGCTATGATTGGTTGGTTGGTTATTTCAATCCGTTTCTGTGTTGCCAGTGGTGTATCATAATACTCCCCGATTCCCTTGGTACCTGTATGAATGTCTTAAAATCAAGTGTTTAAAACCAATTATTACGACAAAAAAACATTTATACAAAGAATATGACAATTGTAATACATCACAAGTATGCCTTGTCGGAATGCCATACCTTGTTTTCTTCTACCTTGCGTAACTCGAAGTTGCCCGAAGCACAAAACAAATAGATACAAAAATCAATCTACATACAAGCGCGCTCGAGCAAACGCACACATAGATATTGCTCACGGACACGATATCTCGGACCAGTTCAGACCAGTGCGAGCGCGAGTGCCATCCGCTTGACGTGTCCGTGAGCAATGTCTATGTGTGCGTTTGCTCAAGCGCGCTTGTATGTAGATTGATTTCTGTACCTGTTTTGAGCCTGAAGTATGAGTTCCTTACAGGGATAAGTTCGCCTTTGTACATATCATTATTTTAATGTCCTTGCTATGTATATATATATTTTAATGTACAATAAAGAGTTTACTTACATAAAGCCTGACCAGAAATATATGAGGAATGTCAATAGGGCGCTATTTATAAATTTATATGGCAACAATTTTGCAACCAATCGCAACCCACTATAATGACATTAGCTTAAATACCTGTCAGTTCCACTAGGTTAACCTCGTAATATCATTTAAGGGAATCCACTCTTTTCCTGACTGTTTTTCGTGTAGTAAACACGTGTTCACTTTATTTATAATTTTACGTTCACGACTGTAAATGGTTTTCGGCATTTTCTTTGGATAATTTTAATTATTTGTCTTTTAAAAAAAGAGCCACGAATGACATTGACATTGTTGACAAACCATCATAAAATCATTGCCAGTGTGAGAAATTAGTTCCAGTGAAATTCCGCAATATGGCGCATCCTCATATATTTCTGGTCAGGCTTTACATACATGAGTTTTCGCAGCGAAGTGCGTCTCCACACTATCATTCGCCGAACCACGGTCAACGTCGCGAGTAGTGTACAGCTGGGGTTTGATTTGTTTAAACAACTCAATAAATCGAAAGTATGTTAATGTACAGTGTTTGTCGTAAAAACTGATGGAAGACAAATGCCAGTGAAATAAAGTTTTAGTAACAATCAACTGAGCTAGCGATGTTTCATCATTGTTAAAGCATTTAGATCTTAGGCAGCCATTTTGCGACTTCAAATATTAGTAATTATATTTTGGAATTTGCGAATCTCTTTCAGTCAACCTGTTGACGACAAATGGGCAATGAGATGTTAGACAAATCGAAGTACAACAACCCCGAATTTAATGAATAACTATTGCTTAAGATATTTAAATAATAGTACATTACTGCAGAGGCCGCGAAATAGGGAATTATTGGCCGAGTAGTAATAGATGGCCGAGTGATAACGAGGCCATCTAGAGATACGAGGCCGATAATCCCTGTTCGCGCCGAGGCTTGTATAGTGCTTTTCTCAAATAAATCCAAGGAAATAATACAAATGTTCAACTTATATATTCATATAAAAACAAATTTATTTCAAATTTAATAAAAAAAAACAAATTTATTTTTTTAAGCTGTTCGGGTTAATGTTTTTGCCACCAAATGTAAGATGATTCTATTTATTAAAAAATGACAACACCTTATTAATTAGATATTGTTATATTTTTTAACAATAAACGTGATTCCTTGTTTATTTTATTGAATATCTGATTTAATCAAATTGAATAATCTAGTTAAATATAAGAAATAAAACGTAAATATACATGCACAAACTAAGTTTTTTTTTATTGGCAGTATGCCATAGATTATCAATAAAAGAAATAAACCCCACTGAAACAAAAGACAATCTCTTTGTTGGCTACGGCCAATAATGTTGTATGAAATTCCTTTATATCGTTCTAATTTGAAATTAGAACGAATCTTCAACAATTGCTATACATATACAAAGACGTATTTCGCGTTCTATTACCACGAACATAAGAACGACATTTCCTTGGATGTTTGAGAAAAGAAATATAAAGGGGACAATCTTACACAAATCTACCTAGTCTCAAACTAAGCAATGCTTGTAGTATTGGTACTAGAGGACGATAATACATAATATATAAATAATTACATAGATAACATCCGTGACCCAAGAAGAATTTTCTACCGTGAAGGCTCCGCATGTAGACTGGTAGTTCAAATCAAAATTTTCAAGTCTAACGGCATTTTGTGAGCCATTTTGGCAACATGACTTTTCTGATGTAAAAAAGCCTGCTGAATTCGATTCTGGATGTTGCCAAGCCGAATTTTGCCCCCCTCCCCCCATTTCCCCCCTTTTTACCTCAAAATATGCCCCTAATCACGGTTTTTACGGTTTTATACAAAAAGTATTACAGCTAGAAAAAAAATGTAAAGACAAGAATGATCTCTATAAAATTTCCTATAACATGGTGTATAAACTTTTTTAGTAGGCCTTATGGTTTGTGAGCAATATCTTCCCGAACTTCATAGACTGGTAGAAAATTCTAAATATCGGCTTCCTTTACCATGCTAACGGCATTTTGGGATCCATTTTGGCAACATGACTTTTCCGATGTAAAAAAGCCTGCTGAATTCGGTTCTGAATGTTGCCAAGCCGAATTTTGCCCCCCTCCCCCTTACCCCCCTTTTCGACCTCAAAATATGTCCCTAATCACGATTTTTACGGTTTTATACAAAAAGTTTTACAGCTAGAAAAAAAGTGTCAAAGACAAGAATGATCTCTATAAAATTTCCTATAACATGGTGTATAATTTTTTTTAGTAGGCCTTATGGTTTGTGAGCAATATCTTCCCGAACTTCATTATTTTTTTAAAAATTGATAAACTTGGTCGAGGCAGTGAAATGCACTTATTTTAGGATAATTGGTATCGCACAGGATCCAGCTGCTCTGCAGCGCTTGACGCTGACATCCAGTTTGCACGCTGCTTCTTTTCTGTCAAGACTCACGAGACTTTCAGTCATAAGCAGTCGTCAGATTTACACGCAGAACCGTACCCAAGTCGGGCTAAAAGGGCCGTAGAAAATAAAAATGCTTTGCTTCTGAACATGAAATCCTTTGAAATGCTCAGTTATACGCCAGATTCTCCAGAAACGGGCCTTAGAAATGCAGTTACCCAGGATCTTGCAGCAGAAAACAATAAAGTGTCACTTCTCACTGCCAAGCAGCTCCTTAAAAATGACTCAATACCTTCAAACTAGGTTGGGCTCGCAGTTTTTATCCCGCGAACGCGCGAGCGGGACTAATGTCGTCGTAGTGCGAGGATTTGCACTCAACATACGTGCTATTCATGAGGAATCCGACACTCGATATGTGCTCCACCCTGTGCATAGCCCACCCAGAAGACAGGTTATTAGTGTTGTTGTTGCTTATCATTCATCATCATGACAAAATTAAGGGACTGCTTTAGGACGTTAAAATATTCTGGCGTTTTACTCAGGCACTGGCGATTCGAACGGCTTTATTGCATGTAACAAAATAATTAAATTGATCATTTGCGTTTCTAAAACATTTACCTAGACACTCCTTTGATTAAAAGTATTCCGTTTTCCGATATCGAAAGCACTGTGAACTACTCAATGAGATAGACATACACCCCATGAGCGAAAGGCTGAGAAGTTCCTGTCCCTGCTGTACAAGTCGAGTATGTGACGATGCAGGCTATGCTTTGTTTGGCACCACTCCAGCGCCTGAGCGTTTGCCCCCCACATCAGACGCAAATATGGTAGATTTTGAACGACCTGCCTTGTACAGGTCTTGAAGGTCGGACCTTAGTTCATTTTGAACTTTGCGTTGTAGCTTGTAGACCTGCACCCCTAGCACAACTGTCGCAAACGGCCATTTCTGGCGCGAGTTAATTGCCTGTCTCTTTCTGTGCAGTAATGTAAGAGGGTCACGGGTAGCGCTATGTCGCGCGACAAGAGTCGCAAAGCATAGTTGTGCTAGCTAGACGGGCTGCTGTTGGTGAGCCTTTCGGAAACAAACTTCGTTACTTAGAGTGAGCCAAGCTGCTTAGCAGTGTGAATTGGCACTTTATTTTTTTCTGTTGCAAGATCCTGGGTAACTGTATTTCTAAGGCACATTTCTGGAGAATCTGGCGTAGAACTGAGCATTTCGAAGGATTTCATGTTCAGAAGCAAAGCATTTTTATTTTCTACGGCCCTTTTAGCCCGACTTGGGTACGGTTCTGCGTGTAAATCTGACGACTGCTTATGACTGAAAGTCTCGTGAGTCTTGACAGATAATAAGCAGCATGCAAACTGGATGTCAGCGTCAAGCGCTGCAGAGCGGCTGGATCCTGTGCGATACCAATTATCCTAAAATAAGTGCATTTCACTGCCTCGACCAAGTATATCAATTTTTAAAAAAATAATGAAGTTCGGGAAGATATTGCTCACAAACCATAAGGCCTACTAAAAAAAATTATACACCATGTTATAGGAAATTTTATAGAGATCATTCTTGTCTTTGACACTTTTTTTCTAGCTGTAAAACTTTTTGTATAAAACCGTAAAAATCGTGATTAGGGACATATTTTGAGGTCGAAAAGGGGGGAAAAGGGGGGAGGGGGGCAAAATTCGGCTTGGCAACATTCAGAACCGAATTCAGCAGGCTTTTTTACATCTGAAAAGTCATGTTGCCAAAATGGATCCCAAAATGCCGTTAGCACGGTAAAGGAAGCCGATATTTAGAATTTTCTACCAGTCTATGAAGTTCGGGAAGATATTGCTCACAAACCATAAGGCCTACTAAAAAAGTTTATACACCATGTTATAGGAAATTTTATAGAGATCATTCTTGTCTTTGACATTTTTTTTCTAGCTGTAATACTTTTTGTATAAAACCGTAAAAACCGTGATTAGGGGCATATTTTGAGGTAAAAAGGGGGGAATGGGGGGAGGGGGGCAAAATTCGGCTTGGCAACATCCAGAATCGAATTCAGCAGGCTTTTTTACATCAGAAAAGTCATGTTGCCAAAATGGCTCACAAAATGCCGTTAGGACGGTAAAGGAAGCCGATATTCGGATTTTTCTACCAGTCTAATGTGGAATGAGCTCCCTGCCAAGGTTTTCCCCGGTATGCGGTTCTTGAACAGGGGAGTAAATACGTTCTTAAAGGGTCGGCAACGCGCGAGTGATGCTCCTGGCGTCGCAAGCGCTCATAGCATAGGTTCGGTAACTGCTTAACATCAGGCGGGCCGCATGCTTGTTTGCCACCGTCGTAGTATTAAAAAACCCAGGAGTAAAATATTTGAGTTCATCACACATTTTCTGTTTGCAGGTACCTTTAAATAGAAAATAGAAATGGAATCCTCAAGAAAGGTAAGTGTTACAATAAAAATTAACGTTTTTTTTTTTTTTAGTTAGCCTGTTAGTGTCCCACTGCTGGCAAAGGCCTCTCGGTTAGATCTCCACAACTCCCTATTAGCCGTTGCTTCTTCAGTCGACTAGGAATGCATCTAAATCGTCCCGCCATCTCCGTCTCGGCCTGCCTTGACGTTGCCGCCCATCTTGCGGCACCCACTTGATTAATTTCATGGTATAAAAAAACAAGGTATGCTACTCTGGAACGACCGGTGGAAATTTGACGGTGAAAATCTTGAGTGGTTAAAATAAATTGTTACGACAAAATAAAATTAGTCAAAGAACATGACAATTGTAATGTACGACTGGTGGCAAACATTTTTATCCATATAATTATATATTTACCATAAAGCGACAACTATATAAGCAGTGACGTAGAAAGCCTCATTAGTTGGAGTGTAATACCAATAATTTTCTTATACCATAGTTAATTTAATTTATTAATACAAAACGACGCTTCACAAAACCATAAAGGTAATTCCAAACAATTAAAAACCAATGAACATATAATCATAAGGACACAAAACGGACACAGTTCCCATGAAAACATTGTTAGCATTAATTGTGGTATTCGTACTTGAAAGTATCGAATCGAGACAATAGGTAGAACAATGACTGCTGTATGCGTTCAAATTCTTACAGAGTACAAGGTAGCTACGAGATTAATGTCTTTTTTATTGAGCTAAAGAAAACATCGGAGCATAGCTTTATATGGGTGTGAAACATGAATCAAACGCAAAGGGACAGGGGAGGTACTGGAAACCACCATCTGGCAGAAAATTGTTTAACCGAAAGTAATGTTTCGCATAATGCTCATTTGGAAGAAATTTTGTTTAGCTGAAACGAGAAAATATATTTAGAAATGTTTTGGTGTATCCTGGTAGGTTAGGGTAGGTTAGGCTAGGTAAATTTTATAATTTTTCGGAAAAGTCAATGGTGTCCGTAGAATAACAATTATGTGAAATGAGTATTAGTAGTAAAATAATTTTCAGCGAAACATTAGTAAACCCTTCGAAATGTGGTGTTGACGTTGGACGGAGAAGATTACTTGGACAGAAAAGGTCACAAATGAAGAAGTACCTACTTATAGTTAAGAGTGACAGAAAAAAGGAATTTGTTGAATACCATAGAGAAGTGTAGAGGGAAGATGTTTGGTCACCTAATACGAGATGACGCTTTTATAAGCAACTAGCTGTGCCCCGCGGTGTTACCTATGTCCTTCCCCGGGACTGAAACTATCTATATACCAAATTTCATCTAAATCGGTTCAGCGGTTTAAGCGTGAAGAGGTAACAGACAGACAGACAGACAGACAGATAGACACACTTTCGCATTTATAATATTAAGTATGGATATCATGGAAGGAAAAGTTGAAGGAAAGCTAGGCAAGGCAAGCCCAAGAATAAGCTACATAAAACAAATAAAAGAAAAGGTAAACGTCATGTCGCATAGGGAAATCAAAAAGGTAGCTATGGATAGGGATAAAACTCTTTTATTTCTCTGCCACAACGCGGTATTTCGTGTATATTATTTTATATGGACATGGTAATTATATTGTAATCCGGCTATCTTGGCCGAAAAAAATATTGTATTGAGATTTGATGAGATAATCATGACTATATTGATATTAAAAAATATATTTCTTTGAAACCCCGCGTTGTGGCAGAGAAATCCCCGATCACTGTTTATGATTAATGAAAACACTAATCCCGGCTCCATACTATCGCTAAGTTGACCGAGGCGAAGTCGTCCGAATTATGAGTTTCTGCAGCGGAATACCTCTCCACACTAACATAGTCGCCCAACCTCGGTCAACTTCGCGAGTACTGTAGAGCTAGGGTAAGACTTGCACTGCGAATACACGTTTTTTTTCAGATTTCTGAAAAAACATTTTATTTTTCGAAAACTGCTTAATTAGTGACTTTTCAAATCTGTAAACAACGGGTCATCTAAAAATGTTACATGATACTTTTTACACAACTACGGTAGAGAAAAGAGGGTTACGCGGACAAAGTTGCGGGCTTCTTCCAGAATATGAACAAGACTACTATGTAGCTATATTTCTATTTGTATCTACTACGTATTTCACTATTGACAACAGATAATTACGGAGATTTGTACGCTACTAATACCTCTACTGCTTACTTGACAATGCAATTGGTTTTTAGTTAATACGGAATGCCAATCAATTGTAACTTGCGACAGGAAAATAAAGTCACATAGGTATTTCGTGTGTATGTGGTTTGGAAGTATGTCTATCGACACTACCGTGTGACTGTCACAAGTAAATACAAGGAGATAAAGGAACCATCTCACGATTTGTTTGACTATGGACAAAATAAAATACTGAATTCACAACATTCCGTGTTCTTAAAATGTCAATTTTATTACTTTCCTGTATTCCGCTTAGAAAGAAAACGTAATGACTGTTTTTATTTATTTAAATTTACTAATTTTCAAATGTAACTCCAAAACTATGACACAATGGAAAGGTTACTTTAGTCTGGTGTTTAATTAAAAAAACGAATGACGTTGAGCATGACATTATTGACAGTTTTTTTCGCGGATATTCGAAGACTCTATGCAGGCATAGATTCGGTTATTTTATGTATTTCTTTACACACAGAATAATACATTCAAATATTTTGTAGGGTGAACAGGACGCAAAGTTTTCTCGGTCTCTATATTAATTTCTACCTGTTAGAAATATGACATGTTCTCAATTCTATGGCCCTAGTCAAAAGAGCTAGGTCGTATTTAACCAAGAAGCAAAGGAGCTTGTCTCAAAATTGATCGAGCCGTTTGAGCGTGAAGAAGTAACAAACATACACATAAACACATAAACATTCGCCTTTGTTATTGTGTGATGCGTATAATACTAGTCAGTAGTATAACCGCATTTCCACGTACCGTTTTTGCGTCGTGATCGCACTGACCCCACAAATATTTACGTCATCAAATGACTATTACGCGATGTGCAATTTGGTCTCATCATACGTAGCCCACGTCAGACGGAGGTCAGAATCGAGAAAGGTGCATCATGAATTGTCAACATTTCAATATTCAAGGAAATTAAGAGGCCTTATTCCTTTTAAAATTTATTTTTTTCATATTATGACAAATATATTGATAATTTCAACCATTTTTTTGAAGTGAATAATACTTCTCCCCGAGTTCTAGGTAGTAACGTAGCTATTTCATGCTTTCATTGCGTACAGTCGAAAATAATTTGAAAAAACTAATATTCCGCGTGAATTTTGTCAATTTCGAGTAGTTTTGAAACAAAAATTATCAATGAAAAATTCAAACTATAGATTTCAAATATATACCAATAAATCCCAATAGCCCTGTTCTAGGTAGTAACATCAATAATATTATGTTAAGAAACATGTTTGATCATAGAGCAAAATGTCTAAACAATCAGCATTTTAAAAGGAATAAGGTCTCTTAATAATCATAGCTCGGACTAATCATAGCAAAACAAGAATTAAGAAAAATTGGGCAAGTGCGAGTCCGACTCGCGCATGAAGGGTTCCGTACCTATACATTATATATATATAATCTATAACAAGTTTGTTGTATGGGAGCCCCCCTTAAATATTTATTTTATTTTATTTTTAGTATTTGTTGTTATAGCGGCAATAGAAATACATCATCTGTGAAAACTTCAACTGTCTAGCTATCACCGTTCTTGAGATACAGCCTGGTGACAGACGGACGGACGGACGGACGGACGGACGGACGGACGGACGGATGGACGGACGGACGGACGGACAACGAAGTCTCAGTAATAGGGTCCCGTTTTTACCCTTTGGGTACGGAACCCTAAAAAACCAACTTTGGGTTGTAACGTAAAATATAAAATTACTTTTATAAACGCAACCCAGAATTGGCCACTAGTTTGTGAGTATTTCCATAAAAAAAATCTTAATTCTTGTTTTGCTATGATTATTCCAAGCTATGTTAATAATATAGAGTGCACTATTTTTATTTTATTGCTCTGTATGTACAGAAAAACGAAAAAACCTACATAAAATAACCGAAATCTACAACAACTATTCCTGAATCGAGTTATAGTTAGTCTTCGACCTACCCTCGTGAAAATAAGCTGTCAATAATGGTAAACTCAACGTCATTCGTTATTTTAATTAGATACATTTTAGAATTAGTAAATTTTAATAAATTAGTATTAAACCAAAAATCGCAATGGCCCGATTCGAAGCAGTAACATTGATAATATGTTGAGAAAGATGTCTGATAAAAGAGAAAATGCCTAAAACAATCAGCATTTTTGAACGGATAAAGAGCCTTAAGCTAATTTTAATTTATTGTTACAAGGTCTCATCACTACATAGTATAAACCAAAGTCGCTGCTGTCTATCTGTCCCTATGTATGCTTAGATCATCAAAACTACGCAACGGATTTTGATGCATTTTTTTTAATAGATAGAGTGATTCAAGAGGAAGGTTTATTTATCTAATACATGCATAATTTATCAGCACCGTGCGAAGCTGGGGAGGTTCGCTAGTTGATATAAGAGATGATCGTCTTTTGTCATCTATTTAAAGCTATAACTTAGTAGGTTGCGCTATATTGGTGGCAATTTTCATGTCATCGCTCGAACTGCCATGTAACTATGATCTATTGGGGCAGTATGGGCATATATCAAGTATCGCTGTTACAACAGCAAGCACCTTATTCGACATCGGTTTGGTGACCCTTCGTACCATAACATACCGTACTATAGTAAGATAAGTATTGAGAGATCTTGAGCAAAGCAAATGTAACGCCTATCTCTTGTAAAATTTACAAGAAATACTAAATTAGAAATATAATCTCTGCTCGCCATCGGAATCGGGCGTTCATCCTCACACACTGGAGCCTAAATAGTCGAGAACTGTGCGGTTCTAAAGAAATTTCCTACCGCGAACGCTCCGCATGTGGTTGTGGAATGAGCTCCCTGCAGAGGTGTGCCCGGGGCTTCAGTATACGGTTCTTCAAGAGGAGAGTAAATAGATTCTTAACGGGTCGGCAACGCGCGTGTGATGCTTTTGGCACCGCAAGCTTCCATAGGCGGCGCTAACTTTTTTTTTTTCCAAAAAAGGTGTACATAACTGCATGCAACTGTAATTAACTAGCCAAACTGCTAAGACAGTTTGTTGGCGAGATCGCGCTCTGCGCGATCGCAAACTGCTTAACACTTTTTTCACTTTTCCCCATTTACATATTTGACTACAATTATACAGTTAAAAAAATTGGGCAAGTGCGAGTCCGACTCGCGCATGAAGGGTTCCGTACCATAAAACAAGTTTGTTGTATGGGCCCCTTAAATATTTATTTTATTTTATTTTTAGTATTTGTTGTTATAGCGGCAATAGAAATACATCATCTGTGAAAATTTTAACTGTAACCGTTCTTGAGATACAGCATGGTGACAGACGGACGGACGGACGGACGGACGGACGGACAACGAAGTCTCAGTAATAGGGTCCCGTTTTTACCCTTTGGGTACGGAACCCTAAAAAACTAATTCGTGGTAGAAGAAGAAGAAGAAAAGACAACGTAATAAAATTAAAAAACTCGGAGGAGTCAGTCTCAAACTAAGAAATGTTTTATATGACCCTAATTCTAAATCAAACAGAACTGAAACAGCGAAGGCTTCAGCGAAGGTACTTAAACTAAGCACAATAGAATTACAAATTAGAATTGAATAGACTAACAATTTCTTTCTTCAAACAAAAGAGTGTCAAAATCAGAATGATGATAGAACAAAATGGCGAAACGACCCTATTTGATTATTCGAAAACAATAACAGACGAAAATTACGTTTAAGTGCAATTTGTACACGTGATATTAGGTACCATTGTAGCATCAATCATAAACAGAGAGCTGAAAGAGATAGCATCTTATATTTTTAAGGTTAAAAGACTACGGAAATATCATTATTCACAGGAAATTAATGTCAATTTTGATAAAATACGCATGGGAAGCCTAAAACAGATCGTTTAAAATGTAACAAAAACAGCTAATGCCACAGATAATCGCAGATTACATAATTCCATAGAGAACATAGATGATCACAGAAACATCCGCACACCACACACTTATCGGAAATGCGAATCGAACGAAAATGAACCTTTTTCACTTGTATTAAAACCGTGCGCACTGGATAGTTAAATTGGCCAACCTTTAATGATAATTATAGGCTGCCAGTATTGCCGGTTTGAACTTCGAATGTTAACTTTTTAAATTGTGTTATATAAGTTAAATGGTTTACAGCCAATGGGCATAGTATCGTTAACAATCTAAGTAGATATTTAATTCGTCTTTTCATACCACGAAATAGACGTTTCTTGTATCTTGGTATGAAAAGACGAACAGGAATTTACTTCACGCATTTTATAATTGTAGTGTTGGTAGCCATCGTATATTTTTTGTCAAAGTGACTTAAGTCTTAATCAGTGAATGAGTTTGGTCGCTTTTTGCATTATGAAAAAAGAGTCTTTGATCGCTTTCTGCATAACTATGGTCAGTTGTATACCCTGACTGTTGGACCTTATCATTGAAATATCCTTTATGAAGGATTCCTTGATTTCCATATGAAAAACACGCCTCCTTGGATAACAACTAGGCCTATCTGTTTCCTAGTTATATAATAAGGCATTAGTTTACGTAAATACGAAGCAAGATGCGAAGTAAATGGTCTCAAATTGATAGCGAATTACGGCAAATCGCTGCAAACCGTTTCACAATGTTTTACTACGAGTAATTGCTTGGAACACCATGCAATTATTGTCTATGGTTTTAAAAATGTATGGAAATAAGGCCTTATAGTAACATCGTACTTTATACCGTCATCCTGGCTTTAAAAATACAGGAATTAAAGGAGAAATCTAACCTAAACTATAGATATAGAATGAACTATCGCTAGCGGTATTTCTGGATACAACATTAAAGAAAATACAAAATTTAAAGAAAAGCTTACCTACTCCCATCTGAAAGGCAACGCAAAGTTTTAACTCCTATGGTATTTTACATAGAAAACTATTATGAGTCTCAGATATATTAAGAGGCCTTATTCCTTTTAAAATGCTGATTGTTTAGACATTTTTCTCTATGATCAAACATTATTCTTAACATATTATTGATGTTACTACCTAGAACAGGGCTAGTGGGATTTATTGGTATATATTTGAAACCTACAGTTTGAATTTTTCATTGATAATTTTTGTCTCAAAAACTACTCGAAATTAATAAAATTCACGCGGATTATTAGTTTTTTCAAATTATTTTCGACTGTACGCAACGAAAGCATGAAATAGCTACGTTACTACCTAGAACTCGGGGAACAGTATTATTCACTTCAAAAAGTTGGTTGAAATTATCAATATATTTGTCATAATATGAAAAAAATAATTTTTAAAAGGAATAAGGCCTCTTAATATACAAAACGGGTTTTACTCACGTCGTAGAAGTCGAATATCGCTCGACATGTTTCGAATCGGTTCGCGATTCATCATCAGGTGAGCCGATCAGCCGCGGTAGCGGCCAACCGAGCACTGAATTTTAATAACTACTCCGGTGTTGCAAGTGTCTCTGTTGACATGACTTAGATCGTCATCGTCTGTACCAAGACTGGTTAAAATCCGTCCAGCTGTTAAGGCGTTATGAGAGGACAAAGATTTATTTTTAACAGATGGCGCTATATAGCTGGCGCTGAGCTGTTATACAAATTTTACATCGCGCTGTTCAGATTTTTTTGAAATAATGACTGCTCTCCTTAAAAACTGATTTTGCAATACAATTTATTTTACAATAGTATAGAAGACTAGCTGCGCCGTGCAGTGTTACCCGCTCATCCCACGAGAACACTACATTTTTCCGGGATAAAAAGTAGCCTCTCTGTTAATTCAGGGTCTCAGCTACCTTCATACCAAAATTTACCAAAATTGGTCAAGCCGTTAGAGCGTGAAGAAGTCACAAACATACACATAAACACACTCACAAACTTTCGCCTTTATAATATTAATGTAATATCTTATAGAAACATAAAGCCACGTTAATATCACAGGAAAGTTACATATTACTTTGTTACATTACAATGTATCCATTACTAAGACATCATATTAGATACAGTTGTCATTTCCTTTTACACACACGCGTACCAAACTTCTTACATGATTTTGAACAACATCCTAATCAAGATTCATTTTTGATATGTTATTTAACTTATTGTTAAATATGGTTGATTATCCATACAGAGAGCGTGTCTCAACCATATTTAGGATTAAAGAAAGTTGCTTGACAATAAAATTGAAATGTCATAGATTGTGCAAAGAACTGAAGACGCCGTGTCGTAATCTTTTTAGGGTTCCGTACCTCAAAAGGAAAAAACGGAACCCTTATAGGATAACTTTTTTGTCCGTCCGTCCGTATGTCTGTCAAGAGCCTACACTCTACAGTCTTCAGACATCTTAGTCAACCCACCACTCTGTTTGCGACAACGGTACTATTTTTTGTGAAACTTAGTCACCTATAAAATAATTATACAGTCCTTCATATCGAAACGTTTAATTCAGTAGTCGTTGAGACCTGGGTTTGGCGGCTACAAAAACCACACGATTAGTACTCTTCATCTTACATTTATTTAAATCGTCCACATAATGTGTACATGCTTTATCCACTTTTGATGTCTTCGCACATTAAAAAGATAACACTTCCTTATTCGGAACCGCTGAGTCACGTATAGGATGAATAGAGCAATCATGGCAGTGCTACCAACATCCAATGTCGCCCCTTGACCCGTGCGCGGCAACTTTAATGGACTATTGGAGATGCACGTATACGATGTGTTTAGGCTTTACATTGGCCTGTAGAGATAATAGGATCTACCCTTTTGGACATGGCTTGAACTTGAATGGCTGCGTCAAAGATATTTTCATAGACTTGAACTACTTCTACGACCAGTATATTTGCAAAAAGCCGTAGCACCACCAAATTAATGCCAATGCCACCCCTTGACCCTTTAGTTTGGACTAAGTCATCATCATCATCATAGCCGATAGACGTCCACTGCTCCCCCAAAGGCCTCCCCCTAAGTTCTCCACAACGACCGCCCTCATCCAATTTTTCGTCGTCCACCTTGTTGGGGGTCTTTCCATGCGTCTGCCAGTCCGCGGTCGTCACTCAAGAACCTTTCTGCACCAACGGCCATCGGTTCTACGAGCAATCTACCCCACTGCCATTAAAGTTTGCCGACTGTCTGAGCTATATCTACAGCCTTGGTTCTATTGCGTCTCATCATGGGACTAAGTAAAGATAACTTATAATGCAGATGTACGAATACGTACTTTACACAGGCCTAACAGAGCAACCAAATAAGGGTACGTTCAGATGACAAGCGTTCAACGCGCGTTGAACGCGCGCTAAATTTTTGTATATTGTTCACATGACACGCGCTTGCCAGGCGTTGAACGCGCGTTGCCGCGACCGCCATGGTTCAGTCAGTAGATTTCTTTTGTCGAAGATGGACGTAGAAACAGTTTTAGCGGTGATATTATACCGACGGTTGAAACGAATTCCTTCACAGAATATGAGGACGAGTTCTTCCCAAGCCCGTCTCTTTAAATTCCTATCTGAATAATCGCTACTTGTCATGTCCCATATCGCAGGACGTTTCTCTATTTCGTCTATAAATAATTCCGTATAAAAAACTTCGGTTTCCATTTCGGATGATTTCTGGACGACCCGATGAACCCTAAAATACGTCCATCCGCGTCGAAAGCGCGCGCTCAACTGAACGGAAACATGGAAAACCAATGATCTCAAAGCGCGCGTTGACGCGCGCTGACAACAGTCGAGCGCTAGCGCAGCGTTCAACGCGCGTATTAATAAAACGCGCGTTAGCATGTGTACAGCCTGAATAAGTTGCTATGTAGTTGTAAACGCGCTGTAGTTGTAAAGCGGTGGTAGCCTAAGGTAAACGCAGGTATCAACGACCCATCGAAAATCTGCAGGTAATACCGACCTATAAATTGAAAGTCAATTTTTACGCTTCCTGTACTATTCTAGCTATAGATAGCTGAAGCTACGCACACGTTGGTTCCTAGACCATCATTTACTTTTGCGTTAGTGTGTGTGAAAGGGCAAAAAAGAGACAAAATAACCCAGTTTGTGCGGAGACAGCGTGGGCGCAGTTCACGTCGTACTAGGCCTTAATCCATCAGGTAAGCACGTGACTTTTCTACTTAAGCGTTTTATTCGAATAAGTGAGTGCTATACTTTTTGTTGTGTTATTAAATATGTTCCGTTGAGTGTCAGTTCTGGATTTCATACCACATTTTATTAAAAAAAAAGCTATTTGAAACGATAAAACCTTAAAATAAAATAGGACGGTCTTAGCTTCATCAGTTTTAGTTGTGGCAGCTATCGCCGAGTCATAAGTCGTTAATGGCCTCAGCATAGTGTTTCGGTTTTTTCTATATTGTGTTATTATATGACAATAACACAGGTAGTTCAATAGACCAATTGAAATTCAAACATCTGTTCTTTGTCAAAATGTATTAGCGACCTACGTATTGTTGTCTACTTTCTTTCTTATTACGCTTTTATTTTAACCAATATTGACATATTTTTGGAAGGTCGACTCATGCATCGTTACATTTATAAATATTTGTTTTTTGTTTAAAACTGTATGCATGGGTACATATTTCTTGTTATATTTATTCATTACGATCTGATTTATAGTCAGAAGGTGTAACTTAATAATAAATACCTACTTTTTATGAGTCGCTAATACATCATATGTTTGCACTTACAAATTTTATTACCGACCCATAAGTCGTTAATGGCCTCAGAATAGAGTTTTGTTTTTTCTCTATTATGTCATTATATGACAATAACACAGGTACTTTAATAGCCCAATTTAAATAAAAACATCGGTTCTTTGTAAAAATATATTAGCGTCATACGTATTGTTCTCTACTTTCTTTTTTATCACGTTGTTAATTGAACTAATAATGACATATTTTTGGAAGGTCGATTCTTGAATTGTTACATTTAAAATTATTATTTTTTGTTTAAAACTGTGTGCATGGGTTCATATTTCATGTTATATTAATTAATTACAATCTGTTTTAAAGTCAGAAGGTGTAACTTAATAAAAAATACATACTTTTTATGAGTCGCTGATAAATTATATGTTTGCACTAACAAATTGTATTAGCGATCCATAGGGGTCGGTAGTAGCAACAGTAAGAAGCTATTACCGATCGTATATAGATTATTGTATATCTCACCTACTTTGTGACCGGACAATTTCTTTGTTTTTTGTTTAAAACTGTATGCATGGGTACATATTTCTTGTTATATTTATTCATTACGATCTGATTTATAGTCAGAAAGAAGGTGTAACTTAATAATAAATACCTACTTTTTATGAGTCGCTAATTCATCATATGTTTGCACTTACAAATTTTATTACCGACCCATAAGTCGTTAATGGCCTCAGAATAGAGTTTTGTTTTTTTCTCTATTATGTCATTATATGACAATAACACAGGTACTTTAATAGCCCAATTTAAATAAAAACATCGGTTCTTTGTAAAAATATATTAGCGTCATACGTATTGTTCTCTACTTTCTTTTTTATCACGTTGTTAATTGAACTAATAATGACATATTTTTGGAAGGTCGATTCTTGAATTGTTACATTTAAAATTATTGTTTTTTGTTTAAAACTGTGTGCATGGGTTCATATTTCATGTTATATTAATTAATTACAATCTGTTTTAAAGTCAGAAGGTGTAACTTAATAAAAAATACCTACTTTTTATGAGTCGCTGATAAATTATATGTTTGCACTAACAAATTGTATTAGCGATCCATAGGGGTCGGTAGTAGCAACAGTAAGAAGCTATTACCGATCGTATATAGATTTTTACGATCGGTGATAGCTGCATAAAAATCGTTAATAGCTTCACAGGCATTTTTGTAAGTCGGTATTAGCAACAATCGACTTCGTCGTTATATAAATTATTTTATATAGTATAGACCTTTATTCAGTAGCCTTTAACATAGAAAATATAGAGTTTACACATAATACAAACGTAAAAAAATAAAAACGTGAATCTGAGAGCAATCAGCATCCTTAAAAATGATGGTTCATTTTGAAATTGCCTTAAGGGGGTCGGTAATACCTGCGTTTACCTTAGTGGTTAGGGCATGCAACTTTCAATCCGGAGGTCGCGGGTTCGAACCCGGCCCGTACCAATGAGTTTTTCGGAACTTATGTACGGAATGTCCTTTGATATTTATACCACTCGCTTTTCGGTGAAGGAAAACATCGTGACGAAACCACCTAAGCCCAATAAGGCCTAGTTTCCCCTCTGGGTTGGAAGGTCAGATGGCAGTCGCTTTCGTAAAAACTAGTGCCTACGCCACATCTTGGAATTTAGGTAGCCGACCCCGATTGAGAATTCATTCTCAAAAAATGGGACAAAGGCTAGGAGGATGATGATGTAGTTGTAAACGCGCGTTAGCAAAACGCGCGTTAAGCGCTTGTCATCTGAACATGGCCTAAGTTAGCCAAGTAGTTAGTTTTCACAAGTCAATACAAATAAGTCCTTCTCCTCCTTTCCTCGTATTCCTCAGAGTACGTGAGTCATGATCGTCCTTTTGCATCACTTTCTCTCATACGACCTTCTTCCATCTGTTACTGTCTACGGGCGTTGTGAACTAGAGTCAAGAGTGGTGTGGGTCGGATCAGACCAATGTATTGGGCTGCGTCCACGAGACCTTTTCCCATCTGCTTTGCTGGTCACGATGAATCGCTCGACTAATTAATCCGAAGACGTCCACTGCAGGACCTTCCCAAGGTTCTCTAAAACGAGCAGTCATGGAACCTCATCAAACGACTTCATCATATCACCATCATTTCGTTTACGTTATAATGTAAAAAACACACCAAACACATCGTAACGAAGCGAAACTAATCTTTAATCGGCCGTGCGATCGCGTAACGCACAATGAAGACATTGAGTGTCGACATTGTATGGGCTTCAAACGTTTATGTTGAAGGGAAATTGAGAAAACAAACATTTGTAAACTGATCTTCTTGTGTCGTATTCCTGATTACTGAAGGTAGTGACCTCTATCACTCTTCGGACGATCGTGCTCCACTTGTTTCGATCTACTGCAGATCGCATGGCGTCGGGAAACTTGGTGACCGTTGTGTCTCGTATCTGATCGGTCCAGTGCATGGGACTCCTTCCTCTTGGTCTTCTTCCTTGAATCTTTCCTGTCACTAAGAGCTTTTCCAGGTTTTCATTGTTACTGGCTATATGACTGAAAAATTAAAAGCGGATGAAAATACTGCAAATGAAACCAAAAGAGGATTCATCTTTCGCAGATTACTGGTGTGAAGACTCGTTCTAGGCGTATTTATTGTAAGGTTTGGCCACGGTTTATTTTTTGTCTTTATTAAGGTTCACCAACATTTATTGCATCGCAACATTTGATGATGACAATTAATAAGGAGATAAGGTTGATGCACAACCAATTACAGGCAAACAAGGTATAAAATGCAATGCATGCATGCAATGTTTATAATATAAATAAAGAGGTAATGCCGCCAGCATACTGGGCACACCATGCCGCGGGCGTAGAGATGAGCCCCAATTTGTATGGAGAGAGAACATTCTCGAGAACATTTACCATACAAAATGAGAAAAGCTTCAGGAAATTCTCGGAAACAACACATCACTACGCAGGCGGATCTGTTAGAAGGGGTATTCTTTTTATGACCCTTTTTAGGGTTCCGTACCCAAAAGGTAAAAACGGGACCCTATTACTGAGACTTCGCTGTCCGTCCGTCCGTCCGTCTGTCACCAGGCTGTATCTGAAGAACGGTGATAGCTAGACAGTTGAAATTTTCACAGATGATGTATTTCTATTGCCGCTATAACAACAAATACTAAAAATAAAATAAAATAAATATTTAAGGGGGGCTCCCATACAACAAACGGGATTGGTTGCGTTAACTTTGCAGCTTATTTGTATGGAGCGCTATACATACCAGGTGCAAACTTAACTTAACCACTTAAGGATGGAGTGTTTGTACGGAACCCTCGGTGCGCGAGTCCGACTCGCACTTGACCTGTTTTTTTTATAATTGTATTACAGGTTATTTAGAGTAAGGTTTTATACATACGTATTTCTTCTGTTGTTGTTACTTAGTTGAATTTTTTACTGTGACTTTGCTATGCCTTTTCTTGTCTTTAAATAAAGTAGTTAAATTGGATCAAATCCAAGATGCCTACATGTCCGATGTAACAAGTACTCCAAATATGGTTCTTTATTTTGATAGCCATTTACATTGTTGTGTTGCGTAATATTATGATTATGACCATCTTTAAGATGCACTTCGCGTAAGTGCATTATTTGATTATCTTTGTTGACACAGGGTCAGTTGTAATATGGTGAAATTTTATTAGCCTTGCAGAAGTAATATACTTTTAGGGTTCTGTTGACAAATACTTGAAATCTCTGCGAGTAAATCTCGCGAAATGGTTCCATAATTGTTGTTTTTTTTTTACGTTTTCAATCCCACTACCATGCTCTCATCAACAAGAGTGAATAGGCTGTTACTGAACCGGCGAGTTACATCTTAGACCCCGTAGACACCTACCATCAGGTGTTACTGAGGTCAATCGCTGATCAGTTTATGATGAATAAAAAAACGTTCGCTTCGCTCACTCGGTCAACTAATGGCATGTTGTATGAGCTAATTCCATAACCTCTTTGTAATTGACATTACATGACAGATATTAACAGCCTTGCGTAATGGATGGGTCAACTATTACAATCTGATTTACGTTGTGAACCGTACAGGCATTTAATAAGCTTTGCATCCGCTCTAATCTATATTTCATATCTGCTATAGAATTTGACCTACTTTTAACCGACTCCAAAAAAGAAGGTCGCATGCCCGTATCTATTTGAACGTTTTCTATCTTCGCTAAAATTCAGCTGATATTGAAAATTACTTTGTTCTTGAATGGATCTTGTAGGTTTTTTTTTAAAGCGAAGTAAATATTAACAAGTAGTTGATGTACTCCTCCTTTTTTGAATAAGTTTAAAAAGAAACATTTTTATGTATGACGTAGTAGATGATGATAATCTAAGTATGACAAAATCGATTGTCATATACAAATTTCATTGCAAACTAAAAATTAAAACAAGAAATTTTCAACTACTCCGTTACCTAAAGGTTGTCTCAAAGAGATCGCTATTTAGCCTATTAGACTATTTGTATTTGTAAAATAAGGTAGACACGAATCCTCCATCTTAAGTTTCTTAATTAAAAAAACCTTATTAATAACATTGTCAATAAAATAGATTGTTAATTAAATTAGACAACACAAGCCGAAAACAATAGAACGTCTTTTAATCAAAAAGCAATAATGCCAACACAACGGTAACATTGCGAAATAATGCAACACTTGCCCCAATTAGAGACCATTGTTTTTTAATGTGGGATGGGAACTGGCAACATCACAATGTGTCATAACGTTTATTATCTGTGGTCATATTTGGTCTTTTGGAAACCGTTTTGTTTCGTTCGAATTTTATATAACAGGTTATTATAAGTGTTTTGTTAACGTTCCGGATGCATTTTTTGTCAATACTGACCTGGTTTCCGTTGTGTTAAGTCAATGATTGTATGTTTTGTGAATTGAGTTTTTTTTTAATTCACTGAATCGTGAGCAATTTGTGAACATCCTGTCATAGACAATTTTTCTTGACCGTTTTTTTTTAACTGGAAACATGTGGGAATTTATAAATAGAATATCAGCATTGTTTCTTCAACTGAAATAAAGTCGTCATTATCACGACATCCACGTTGAACATAGGCCCCAAAGAACGTCACCATGACCACAACCCTGAGTTTTCGGTGCACTAATGATTTGACGCCTAGTGTCATTCGTGCACCGAAATCCCCGGGGTATAATCATGACTGAAGGTATATTACTTATGTGTTATTTAATTGTTTCATGTAACCGATTACATAAAAGACCCTGCACCATACAAATGTTTCTGTTTAGTCCTATGGTTGACTGGTAGAGAATGCCTTATGGTATTAAGTCCGCCATTTGTACTTTTGCCTGTGTATTGTGTGCTATAAAGTTTAAATAAATAAAAAAAAGAAAAATGACTGGTTATGCGCCGCGCAACGCAGAACGGGTGACTAGTAAGCCCAAAAGGTAGCTGACCTGGTAAAGGTCGCGGACGCCGAAATAAAGTCACTCACTAGACTGGACACATGCCTCCCTCAAAGATGACGACGCGGTTGGCGCAGTTTGTAGACTCCTGCCTACTGAGCCGGCGCTCCTGGGTTCGAATCCCGGCCGGGGCAAATATTTGTGTGACGAACTCGAATATTTGTTCCTGGATGTTATCGTATAAAATGTACATATATATATTATCTATATCGTCGTCTAGTACCCATAGTATAAGCTTTGCTTAGTTTGGGACTAGGTCGATTTGTATAAGATTGTCCCTTAATATAAAAAACCGGTCAAGTGCCAGTCGGACTCGCGCACCGAGGGTTCCGTGCAAGCACTTTCCATCCTTAAGTGGTAAAGTTAAGTTTGCACCTGGTATGTATAGCGCTCCATAAAAATGAGGTGCAAAGTTAACGCAACCAATCCTGTTTGTTGTATGGGAGCCCCCCTTAAATATTTATTTTATTTTATTTTTAGTATTTGTTGTTATAGCGGCAATAGAAATACATCATCTGTGTAAATTTCAACTGTCTAGCTCTCGCTCCGTTCTTGAGATACAGCCTGGTGACAGACGGACGGACGGACGGACGGACGGACGGACAGCGAAGTGTCAGTAATAGGGTCCCGTTTTTACCCTTTGGGTACGGAACCCTAAAAAGATGGCCAATATTACCGTTTTTGTACAGCGGTGCACTAGTGGAGCATGGTGGACTGATGACCTAGCGAAGATCATTGGTTTCCGCTGCTGTACAGAACCCTACAGCCCGCAGTAATCAAATGTTGCGCGAACCATTGCACTTTGCTCAAAGGTTGATTCTAATTGCTGTATTTAAGTTCTTATTATGTAAGTTATGACCTTTTAAATAATTTCAATGCTCAGTTGTCAAGCTATGGTTTATGACTCTAGGGTTATAAAATAAGACTTAGTCTATAATTTAGTGCGAGTTTTCTATTGTACCAGTGTTAGCTAATGTTTGGTCTTGAGTCTCTAAAGTAACCATTTCGAAGGTAGCTAATTTAAATTTATTCTTTACGTACTCGGAAACTCGCGTTCAAGTTTACTTTTAACACCGACGGAGAGACAGATAGACAGACAGACGAACGGACAGCGGATTCTTAGTAATAGGGTAAAAACCTTTTGGTACGGAACCCTAAAAAGGAGAGTACTCGAGACCATGGATGTAACATCACGTCCTAAACAGAGAGGCAATAAAACAAACACTATCTAAACAACTTAATATACTCTGAAAATTGTATAAAAATGCAATACTCATAAATAATGACACAAAGGCAAATTAAGAAAGAGAAATTGCTCAAATAGCTCAGTTGGGAGAGCAATGCGCCGGAAACGCAGAGGTCGCAGGTTCGAGTCCTGCTTGGATTGTAGTGGATCGCATTCAATTTTTCTTTCTTAATTTACCTTTGTGTCATTATATATAAAAAAAAAAATGTGGTATTTCCACATAAAAAACAGAATCGATAAAAAAAGATTCTATAAATATGCAATACTCATTCATATTGCTCGTCGAAAACTATATTATTTATCTAGCTGTACCGCGCGGTGTTACTCGCTCATCTCTCGGGAACACTACTTTTTTTTCAGAATAATGAAAAAATAATGAAATAATAATCAAATAATAATCAAATAATAATCAAATAATAATGAAATAATAATTAAATAATAATGAAAACTGCGCGCGCCAACCCGCCTGCCAAGCGTGGCGCGTATGGCAAAACCCCCTCTATGAACAGTCATGGAAGTCCAAAGGGGAGGCCTATGTTCAGCAGTGGACGTCCTATGGCTGAGATGATGATGATGATGATGAATGAAATAATGAACTTTATTCTGCAAGTAGGCCACAAGGGCACTTTTACATTTCTAAATAAAAAGTAACCTATGTGTTAATCCAGGTTCTCAGCTACCTCCATATAAAATTTTATCAAAATTGATCCAGCCGTTTAAGCGTGAAGAAGTAACAATCATATTATAAACACACACACTTTAGGTTTGGGTCATTGTCAGTTCAAAAAATAAAATTTGTCCCTTCAGTGGTCAATAGTTAAGAGCTTGTATGAATCTAGGTTATGTTGCTATTACATCGGATTATAGAAGAGGGAACGTTCTTTATTCTCACAGGCATTTTATCAGAAAATTAAGCCCTGGAATCCTTAACTTCGCAAATGTCCACCGGAAAGACGCGCACCTAAATCTGACAATGACACGTTTGCACCTGGTAACTCTGGCGTCACATACAAATGAGGTTCAAACTTTACAACGTAATCGGGTTGAAGAAATCGAGGGTTCGTCCTTGACTGACTCCTCCCGAAAACTTAACCGATTGCAAGAAAAACTTTGCAAGCTGAATGAGAAGGACAGCTCCTGTCGGACCGTTCCGTTTTTTGCGCTTATGAGCATACCTGTGCTAACTCGGGGCACTGACGCTAAAGTGACGTAGCAAAATATTTTATCGACAAAAAAATATATCGATGCTACTGTCAATGTATGTTAATCAACATAAATATTTTTTTTTCTCTTAATTTGTAACAAAAACAATAAACTAATTAAAACGTGCAGGTATTTATTTGTTAATTTTAAAATAGTCTTCATAGTAAGTACTTTTCAATGATCTTGATCAATATTTTTTCCATTTTCGTCAGTATTCAATATTGCCGTCTAGATGAAAATAATCCACTCTATCAGACATGATATAGAACCTTTTTATAGTAATCGAGATTTTTCAATGAGATGTATTAATATATATCGACATATTTTTTATCGATATCAAATCCCTAGTAAGTGCCCCGAGTTCGCACAGGTATGCTTATGAGCATTTCTCAAAAAAATTGTACACAATTAAGATGTCATTAATGGTCAATTATATTTTTTCCAATGCGTTACCAATTTTGTTTGTGATTTCCAATACATTGATTTCAAATTATGTATAATTAAAAAACTATGAGCATAACAGAACCTTAATTATCTAAAGTAGCCGTATCATTGATATAAAATTACTGAAATAATTGTTAACGAAATGGAAAACATATAATTGAACATTAATGACTCTTATTATTTATTTTTATTAACGTAAACCAAATGTTTAGAATGAAGCGAAAAAATTGAAAAATTTAATGGTTCAGACAGGATTCGAACCTGCGTCTCCAACGGCTTTCCGGGCCAACACGGGCGTCCTACCAACTGGACCACCGAACCAGATGTCAGAGCCGTTGAAGACGCAGGTGGTTTAGGACCAAAAAGTTGGATGAAATTAAGTCGTAGTTAGCGAGGAAATAAAAGCGATTGGAATAAGTTCCGTTGTGTGACAAAAATTAACGATACAATAAGGAACCTTAAAATAGAACCTAAAGGTACTTACGTCATTGGAAGGTTAACTGTCGTCGCACAACGGAGACTTTTATACAAATATTAATTGAGTGAGTTAAGGGTGAATTAATGTGGTAAACTTTTTGGTCTTCACCCAGGTTCGAATCCAGTCTGAAACATAAAATTTTTAAATTTTTCGCTTCATTGCAGACTCTTATTGTTAAAGAATTTGTGTCTGTTTGTAGCGAAATTTTGGCCAAAACCAGACACCTAGTAAACAAATTAATAATAATAATAATAAATAAATAAATATCAGACAACCTCACACAGATCGATCTAGTCCCAAATTAAGCTCAAGAAGGCTTGTGTTATGGGTACTAGACGACGATATATATACTTATATAGATAAATATATACTTAATACATAGGAACAACCATGACCCAAGCACAAAATATTCGAGTTCATCACACAAATATTTGCCCTGGCCGGGATTCGAACTCGGGACCGCTGCTCAGTAGGCAGGTGCTTGCAAACTGAGCCAACCGCGTCGTCAAATTGCATGATAATAAGCGCAGAAATCGGAACGTTCCGACACAGAACATTTCCTTCCCATTCAATTGCCAAAATTTCGTTACGATTGGTTAAGTATTAGATAAGAAAACAATCAAGAACGAAACCTTCATTTTTAGGGTTCCGTACCCAAAGGGTAAAAACGGGACTCCATTACTGAGATTTCGCTGTCCGTCCGTCTGTCACCAGGCTGTATCTCAAGAACGGTGATAGCAAGACAGTTGAAATTTTCACAGATGATGTATTTTATATTAAAAATAAAATAAAATAAATATTTAACGGGGGCTCCCATACAACAAACTTGTTTTATGGTACGGAACCCTTCATGCGCGAGTCGGACTCGCACTTGCCCAATTTTTATAGAGAAATGAACAGTGATAATATATCCTCTTAAACTGACGGTAATGTTATTTCTCAATGAAAACAATGAGCTAACGTGAAACTTTTTCACAAGAATCGTGGCGAACGCCTCCCAACGTTACCGCCGCGTAAACGTGACCACAGACTTGCTTAAGTCTATACCAAGTATTCAGATTCCTGTCTTGCTCCGGTATTGAAAGGAAAGTGATAGTGCCACCCGACTAGGTTAATATAATATAGATATCTTGGTTGTACGCAGTGTAGTTTGCCTATTTTCTTCGAATACCCATTCCTTCAATTGCTCAAAGGTTAACTGGAAGAGATCCCTAATAGGGATAAGTTCGCCTTTGTACATATTTCATTTGTTATCAATGTATTTATAACCAGTTGTTGTGTACAGTCGCCATCAGACATATCGTAGCATGTAAGGTATTCATAAATATCTGAACACGACTCTTATTGACTGGGCGTTACAGTACATGTTCACATATTTATGAACGCCTTATATGCTGCGATATATCTGATGGCGACTGTACAATAAAGTGTTTACATACCTACATACTAGGTGTCACAGTTATTCTAGTGCAGCACTAATTGGGTGGATCAACTTTATCTTGCTGTTATTCTGTCCAGTGACCCAGGGGACAATATTGATTAAACTTCTAAGAAAAGTGTTGATAATTTATATTACCGGTATTGTCAGGAGATAGTCTACATGAGAATGGGCTTATAACTGCTTAAATTACAAAGTTTTTGCTAAATAAAACCACGGAAAATCGTAGTTTTAAAAAGTGACCCAGGGGACATCACCATGGCAACTAGTGGCAGAAAATAGTTGATTGACCCAATCACTAAAGCAAGAATACTGCTAGGGAATGAACACATTCGAGGATAACAACAGGGAATGAGAGAAACAAAACTACTAAAATATTTAACATAAATATCAAGAGAGCGTGTTTTGATTTGACTATGATTTTTATTTATGAAGTAGATTATTTAATTACATAGAAGAAAAAGGTATGTATTAAACCTTACTCTAAAAAACCTATAATAGAATAAAAAAATTGGGCAAGTGTGAGTCCGACTCGCGCATGAAGGGTTCCGTACCATAAAACAAGTTTGTTGTATGGGAGCCCACCTAAAATATTTATTTTTAGTATTTGTTGTTATAGCGGCAATAGAAATACATCATTTGTGAAAATTTCAACGGTCTTGCTATCACCGTTCTTGAGATACAGCCTGGTTACAGACGGACGGACGGACGGACGGACGGACGGACAGCGAAGTCTCAGTAATAGGGTCCCGTTTTTACCCTTTGGGTACGGAACCCTAAAAAAGGACATACAAAGAATACCCCATCTAAAAGGTCCGCCTACGGCATGGTATTTAAATAAAGTAAGTGTTTTCTTAGAAGCATTATGTATGATCGTTTTAGACATTTCAAATAATAACCTGAATTCAAACTTATTTAAACCACCGATCCAACCAAATATAGTTCAGAACCATATCGACGGTCAAGCCTTATGATAAAAAAAAACGCATTCAAATCGGACAATCATGACCCCTCTCCATAGAAAACTGATTATTAATACAGATCTAGAATTTTATAATAGTATAGATGTCATGATAAAGCAAAGATATTGCAGAATTGAAGACATATAGCGCCTAGCATTTGTTAGCCTAACTTCGTGATTGCATTTCGAAACGCAGTTGAACTATTTCTGTATGAACAATACAGTTCTAAAAGGCGACATCTATTTAATTGCCTCATTGAACTTTGGCGACCGATGGAAGATTAAAATTGCAAATTGAAAGGATTATGGCGCGACTAAATTAATATGATAATATGATAACATCAATGGCGAATACATCACTCACCTTCGGTTTGGCGACGACATCGTAGTCATGGCAAAGTCGATGGAGGAACTCAGCATGATGCTCGATGACCTCAATCGAGTTTCTCAACGGGTGGGCTTAAAAATGAACATGGACAAGACGAAACTCATGTCAAATGCCAAGGTTGTGCCCATCCCAGTCTCTGTTGAAAACTCGGTACTCGAAGTTGTTGACTCATACATCTACCTAGGACAAGTGGTCCAATTAGGTAGGTCCAACTTCGAGAAAGAGGTCAACCGCCGAATCCAACTCGGCTGGGCAGCGTTCGGGAAACTACGCAATGTCTTTTCGTCCGACATACCTCAGTGCCTCAAGACGAAAGTCTTCAACCAATGTGTGTTACCAGTGATGACTTACGGCACCGAAACGTGGTCTTTCACTATCGGCCTCATCTCAAAGCTCAAAGTCGCTCAACGTGCAATGGAGAGGGCTATGCTCGGGGTGTCTCTACGTGATCGAATCAGAAATGAGGAAATCCGTAGACGAACTAAAGTGACCGATATAGCTCACCGGATTAGCAAGTTGAAGTGGCAATGGGCAGGCCACATAGCACGCAGAGCAGATGGCCGATGGGGCCGAAAAGTGCTCGAGTGGAGACCTCGGACCAGCAAGCGCAGCGTAGGACGTCCACCTACAAGGTGGACAGATGACCTTATAAAGGTCGCCGGAAGGCGCTGGATGCAGGTCGCTTCCAACCGGTATATATGGAAGTCCAAAGGGGAGGCCTATGTTCAGCAGTGGACGTCCTATGGCTGAGATGATGATGATGATGATGAAATTAATATGTCACGTTATATTTACCAGCGAGTGGTGGTAAATATAACGTGACATATTAATTTAAGTATGTGACAAAGCATCCGTCACGTTTTGACAAAGGCGAGTGTGAGTGACAAATGCTTTGTCGCTTATTTATCACGTAATAAACGCAACCATCACAAGAAGCACGCATCTTCACCTTAACATATCTTTACCCTTATTTTTACTTTGCTCTAGAATCTCTAGATCTAGTCGGATAAAAAGTATACCATAACCATTTTCAGATGTCCAACTATCCATGTAGAAAGATTGGTTAGTCTTTTTATAGTAGTGTGATAATGACGTAAAAAAAAATAAGAAAAAAGAAAAAGTAGTGAAAAGAAACTAGACGGTGCCCGCAATTTTTTCCGCGCTATTTTCTTTTTCTTTACCGTAGCCGAGTCCTTTAACCATCAGCTATCCATGTACCAAAATTGATCATAATTCGTCCAGCCATTTCAACGTGATGAGAGGAGAAAGAAAATTTTACCAACAGATAGCGCTGAACCTAAAATAACCCCTCTATAGTATAGATTATAGGCTTATTATTTTCGCGGCGACAGAAAAATTAAAGAGCAGCAAACTATTTGCAACTAAAATAATAACTTGTCAGCGATTAAATATTTTGGCAATCATTTATATTAAATGAGCTTTAAACTAAGGATATTTTAAAATTCAAATAATGGCAGCTACTTTAAGGTAGCAGAAATAATAAACAAGATTACTGAAATCATAGGTGAGGTACTATAAATAATGACTTGCAGGGACGTATTTACCCTAGGGCGATCCGGGCCATAGCCCGGGGCGCCAAACCGACAGGGGCGGCGTAGGCGCCCCTGGCCGATTGCATTTTGTTTTGGTATTGGCGCCATTCAACCAACCTCACCTTCTCACCTTTTTTTGTCAATCCACAATTTAAAATTAACATGAAAAATAACAAGAACTTGAAAACATGCTTGTAAGTTCGTCAATATCTCCGGGGCGCGTCTGTAAGTAAGAACATGCTCCAAATATAGGGCGCGCGCGGGCGCCGAGCGAGGTCGGGGCGGCGCGGCGAGAGGAGCAGGGCAATAGGCCATACATTGCATCAGCGTTGCCACATCGGATCTTTTTACACTATATCAGTCAATTTTGTTACTACGCACCCCCGCGCCGAAAAAAATCGCGCTCGCGTTTTCATCTGATTGTGTTACGACGCCCGCGCCGAAAAATTTCGCGCTCGCTGCGCTCGTATTAACATTTATTTATGTTACTACGTAGTCTACGTAACCCCGCGCCGAAAAATTTCGCGCTCGCTACGCTCGCTTTTTTTTCTGATTGTTACTACGCACACCTGCGCCGATAATGTTCGTGCTCGCTGCGCTCGCATTTTCATCTGATTGTGTTACTACGCACCCCATCGCCGAAAAATTTGGCGCTCGCTGCGCTCGCGCTGAAATCTGATTGTCTTATAGCCAATAATTTTTTTTTTTTCACTGACCCAACCCTTACACTTCCTATATCTAAGTGCTTGATAGACACAACTACCATATACAAAAAATAGTTATATATTTCCTTGACTTCTGGGGCGCCGAATCTTATAAGCCCGGGGCGCCAAATTTCAAAATACGTCCCTGATGACTTGGCGACTAATATTAGCAGAAGGATAACAAACTTTATATTAGTGGCAACTACAGGTCTCCATCTAAAAAAGCATTTTGGGCTTTGATTTGCTGGCAGCTTAAATATTAAAATGGGTACTATATAAAAGTAATGGGGAGTTATTTTTTTAGTTTTCGAAACCATAATTTAATGAAAACGGCGATAAGCGTTTTTTAGGTAAAAATGTTTTGCCCATACAAAACACGCTTATTTTAGTCCGAATCTAGCTAAAACACGCTACGCTAAAATAAGCATTGCATTATCATAAGACTTGCCTCAGAACCGAAGCTGTCAACCCCGATTCCACGTGGTCTTGTCTGCCCTACCCCTAGAGTGTATATAAAAAGCCGGAGGCGCGGAGGGAGAGCAGCCCTCGCCCGCCGTGACAAAGCTCGGGAGCCGTGCGGAACGGAGTACGGGCGACCGTGCTTTGCCACGCAAGGGCGGAAGGGCTGCACTTCCCGCAGCGCCGGAGCTAAGGCAGAGTCTGACACAATATCCAAAAAAATATTGTCGGTTTTAGGAGTCCATATCTCGGTAATTATTAAGTTTAGAAAAAAGTTGTCCATACAAAACACGTTTATTTTAACGTATTCTATACGATAGAATCATAAAAAATAGGTGTTAATATGACATCACACCTGACGAAAAATTGACCAAAATCAGAGCCACTAAATAAAACTATAGACCAAAATTATTATTTATACATGCAATTTTCAACTTTGATTAAAGCTCTTAAATTGTCGCACAATGTATTTTTTTTATGACCTTGATTTATTTTATATGTAATCTCCATTGAACAATTAGAGTAGGCCATTTTCAACTTTTTATCCGCTGTCATGTTTCCGCTTAATTAGTTAATTCAGTCGCCAAAACAATAACTCGATGCTAGTTTATATTGAAACAAAGCCGAAAATTGATTACTTAGCTGCTACTTTTTACTTTAATAGTCTCCGCAATTAGTCGCCAACTTATTATTTTTGCTATCCCCTTTAATTTTTTATAAATCCCTAAATCTGATTAATTTGTCGCCGCGTTAAATACATGCCTAGATTATATTACTCGATCTGTTCGCGGTGAAAGGGGTGTGCCGACAGTTTATGAAATTTTAGAAAAGGTAATTCTTTTAAAACCAAGCAATTTTACTATACGGTTGCAATGGGTTCCATCACACATTGATTTGAGGGGAAATAAGAAGGCGGATCAGCTGGCAAAAGCGGGCATAACGGATGGAAGTGTTGTTGTTGTAGCGCCCTGTTATCTTGAAATAGTTAATAAATATAGGAATAAATGTTATATACTGTGGAAGGAGTACTTCGATCAAAGGTCTAGAGACAAAGGGATATGGTACAAATGTATACAGAGCGAGCCTCCGCGGATAGCGTGGTTTCAGAATGTTGACTTAAGCCGTAAACATGTTGTGACTGCTCATAGGCTGCGAACTGGTCATGTGCCACTCAATAAGTTTCGATGTCTCATGAGAATAATTGATTCACCTAATTGTGATATCTGTGGCACTATAAAAGACGCCCAGCACTTGTTGATGGAGTGCCGGCGCAATCGTGCCCAGAGAGATGCGCTGATAGCGTCAGCCAACCTAAACCCATATGATATCGGAGCTTTTATGCAGTTGCTGGCAAATCCATCGTCAGACTATGCACTTATGGTGTATAGGTTGGCTCACATTGTGTAAACTGTTTTTTTTTAAGTAGGTTAATAGTTTTTTCTTTTAGTTTAGTTGTACTTTATATTTTGTTGACGATGTAAGTAGTCTCTGTTTTTATAGGACCGATATGTACAGTAGTATAAAGGTCCTTAATAAAAAAATAAAAAAAAATAGTATAGATGACTTTTTGTATTCTCTGTTTAAAAGAAAAAAAAAGAAAACGTGCATGACGCCGTTCAAACTTTTCCTGAAATGCGTGGAATATTAATAACATTATTTGCTGCGAATTTTACAGTGTGATCCCAAATCCCCATTGATTTACTGAAGTACCTAGTAGTTATAATCACTGTACGAACTAATTGGTGATCATAGTTCAAACAGGTTCAATTCAACATAATTTATATTCTGCAATAAAAAACAAAGTCGTGCTTTGTCCACATAACCATAGACAATTTAATTAAAGTTTTACGCAATGGACTCTCGCTTTTTGATTCGTTTCCTTGATTAAATCTTAATCTTAATGCTATCTGACGGCAGAATAGTTTGTGGTCTGGCAGATTACATTATCTGCTTGACAATGTGAAGCAAAATTTATAATTATATATATTAATTATAACTTCACTATTTGAATATATAATAAAGTGATAAAATGTCTTTAGGGTCGTGGCGTGATAACACGAATATTCGTGTTGTAAGTGTTAGGATACCATCAGGCAATTACAATGTACGGGATTCTGGATTAAAAACAAAATTTAATTCTACAGGGCCCTAAAGTATTAGAGGGTATTTTATTACACTGAAAAAAAAATTGCTCAGCTAGTCTACTCTTATTTTGGTTACTAGTAGCCCCCAGTTTGTCAGTCCTCCGACTTTGTAACTAGCAGCTAACAATTAGGCTACTGCTAACAATTTTTTTTTCAGTGTAATGGCTTCTATATACAGATAATTGAAGATCGCGTTCCATTCTTTCAGTTATTTTACTAAAGAATCTTGCTTAAACTTAGCTATAAACCGAAAATAAATCAATTTAGACATTGTGGTCTATGCTGTTTATTTCAGCGCATAGAAAAAAAAGAAGACACCTTTATTCAGATTATATAGGGACCTAAATAGCGCTGAAAGGGATTTCACCACGTTACTTAAAATCATGCTTATATATAGATTGTATCATGAAATAAATGAATTTAATCGAATCACGTTGACTTGGGCTCTCGAAAATTCGGGACATTCTCCAGTGAGCTTAAACATCAATGTATAAGCTCCAACACGCACACCTTTCACCATAAGTATTCTGTACCACCGCTTTCCAGAAGTATTAGAAAAATGTGGTATTACCACAAATATAGGACCAACATTCAATAACGCTTATAGATTTTATCACTAAATAAATTAATCTAATCCAATCACGTTGACTTGGTCTCTCAAAGGTCCGGGACATTCTCCCGTGAGCTTAAACTTACAACCACGGATAAATTTATTCGACTCAAGCATCAAAGGTATGGATGTAACCACACCCGACTCGTGACCGCCGATCTAACTTTAAGGTTACCCGATAGTGGGGAACCGTAGCATTTGCCGAGTCGGATACTAAACGATCTAAGGTATGACATGCCAATAACCGATGGGATAGGCAAATTCCAGAATAGAGACCCTTGTTGTCAGTTTACCACTTATTCGCACGAAGCGATTTGCTTCATAATTTCCAATGCGAACCGATAAGGAATGGAACTCGCTCCCATCGTGTGTATTTCCTTAAAATTATGATTAAGGTATCTTCAAGGTAAGAATGAATAGGCTATTGAACCGGCGAGCTACATCCTCGACCCCGTAGTCACTTTCCATCAGGTGATACTGAGGTCAATCGCCGGTCAGATTGTGAATAAAATAAAAATAGAGATCGAACTGACTGACTGCTATACTAGATAGGTATGATGAATTTATCTTGCAAACGGTCAGAACTTGGTAAATTTAGAGATGCATATTTGCATATGCATTTCCTGTCATTTGGACTTTAGTGATATGAATTTTACGCCTATCAAAATAGTTAGATACCATGTATATTTACAAGAAAAAATGGTTTTACAGTAGCGGTGAATAGCACAAATTGCTAAAATAGAAATAATTATACTGCAGGGATCTTGGATAGATTTTAGTATTATTAAACATAGGTTCAAAGCAATGGTTACAATATTAGCTTTGAATGATGAAAAGTATTCGGGAGCGTTGATAAACCCAAACGGCATTCGTAAAAATATGAAATGGGCATTTTTGTTCAACTTTCTATAAGAAATTCATCACATTTTGTACAAAAACTTTTTATTTTTGATTGTGGCACTTATATGCGTGTTAATTGATTCAATACCACCATATACTTTTCAAAACTAGAAAGTTCAGCTTACAAATTGATTATTGTATTGGCCTACCATACCAACTAGCAATTTTCAAAACCTGATGCACTAACAAAAAATCGAAGAGGCATAACGTATATTTAAGAACAGAACCTGATTTATAGTCAACTCTAGCATAGGTACCAGGAGCGTGGCGTCCATAGACCCCGATTCACACTGGCTTAATATTTTTAGGAAAATATGCATTTATAAAAAAGCTACTTCGGTCCCGGCTTGCATAGATATTATTTTTCACGCCACGCCACTATTAGGTACTCTAAGTACATAGTGACAAGATAATCTTATTGCGCCCTAAAGAGCAGCGCTTAGTATCCTACGCACCAGCCCACACCAGGGGGTGTGACACCGCCTTCCACTTTTGTCCGGACAAATTTTGAGCACGTTTGTAACCAGGAGCTACTCATTCGCAAGTCTCAGTCAGCATTAGGTGCTTTTGTAAAGAAAGAACCTTCTATGCTGTTATATTCTGTGCCTGTGAACTTCTGCAATATAACACCTTGAACTACCCACATTCCACACGATAAAATAGTACTACGAATGTGCAATAACTTCAAAATGCCTCACTGCAGTTTTCGAAGTCTTTTGAAACTAAACTTTGTTAGCGTAGGTTTAAGATTGAATGTAAAAGTAGTTTTAGGAAAATAAGGTCTTTTAGAAAGATAGCCAAGGACTGCACTATCAATAAGCGTTAAACTCATCGATGAGAATGTCAATGATCACTTCGGTTTGGGTTAAAGTCATGAGACTCTTAAATAATTTGATGTAATTTTCCCCCGAGGCTACAGTATGCGCTTCTTAAAGAGGGGAGTAACTAAATATGCTCTTAAAGGGTCGGCAATGTGAGTGTGATGCTCCTGGCATAGCAAGCGTCCATAGGCGGCGGTAACTGCTTAACATCACGCGGGCCGCATGCTTGTTTGTGGCGAACCATGAGAATGCGCTCCCAAGCTACCACGCTCTTGCTCTCGCTTGAATTTGTACCCGACCAAATGCATTAAGTGCATCCTAGCGTTGGCAAACATTGCTAGAACGCGGTTATCACCGCTGTGGGAGTTGAAAAACGCCCTTCGCTTCAAATTGCACCGCACCTGATGCATTGAGTGCATCCAAGCGTTGCCAAACATTGTTAGCACGAATTCATCCGCTGTGGGACGCAAATGAATGAGCTCATTTATTCCACCGTTAACAGGCTTCTACAGCTAAAAGGACGGAAATACATACGGCAATGTTTGTTTATATTTATTATACATGTATTTATTTCATGTCTCATAAAACTTCTATCTTTCCTACAAAAAATGACAATTCGCTTTGCGAGTCACAAGCAGAAACTTCTTAAAATGGCGCTCATTGGTAACTTGTGAGGATCTATCAATCATCATCGTCAACCAATAGACGTCCACTTCTGGACATAGAACGAACGCCACCATGATGGCTTCTACACCTTGCAACCTGGCTTCATCGACTTAGAGTCCACAACTCCACACAGCTTCTTCCAGTACGCGGTCGCCACTCGATGCCCAGCCCATTGCTACTTAAGTTTTACAACTCTTCGAGCTATATCAATATCTACTCTTGATTATTTTATTCTGATGATATAAGTCATTGAAATTTTCTAAATATCGATCTGAAAATACTTAAACACACTGTCTGAGATTCACGGTAGTTTTCTATCTAAAATAACGATCTAATATTTTTCAGGATTTCCTTTTTTTTACTTGGGTGACTCAAGGTCATATGCTGGTATGCCTGTATCTAACATTGATCACGCATTTTTATTTGGCGAGAGGCTCGGCCTTGCACTATCGGTGCATTGCGCTGGTGCAACGACGAGGAGCGACAGCAAAAGTATACAGACATGTTCTTAATAATATAATATTTCTCCATTCTGACTTATTTGAATTTATATATTTTTATATTAAGGCACAAATCGATCTAGTCGCAAAACTAAGCAAAGCTTGTACTAAGGGTACTAGACGAAGAAATGCAAATACATATATAGATAACATCAATGACCCAGGAACCAATTCGAACCAGGAAGGAATTGTTCATCACACAAATATTTGACCTGGCCGGGTCTCGAACCCACGACCACCGGCTCAGTAGGCGGGTGCACTACAGATAATTCGCATGCCTACGTATAGGCTGAATACATGATACAAAAAATATTGTAAGATCCATGTATAACACTGTATTCCTAGCAAATTTTTTTTTTAATCTTTGATATTGGGAGCCCTTGTGAAACTGGGGGCCCTGGGCACGTGCCCAAAGTGCCCAATGGAAAAGAGGCTGACATTAATAATAAACCACGAATTTGTTCTGCTGTCGGTATCGCGCATTGTATGCAGATGCGGTCGCGAGGCGCGAGACAACCGATCTCACGCGCCTGCGCAAAAACACGCGTTCCTTATACCCGTGATTCTGCGCTAAAACGCTTGAGGACAACTTGTATGGAATTTATTAACAAACAAAATTGAAAAATGTTTTTGAGACTTATTGCCTAATTGCTTGTTGAAAAGAATCGAACGAACCAATCTCAGTTTTTCTTGATTGGCCAAGGAGTTCCTGTTCCTCCCGACTCCATCGTCAGACTAGCTTCAAGCATTGTCACAGAAAATACCTAAGTTGCCTACCGGGTCGACTGAGACAGTCGCTCCCCACATATTGTATCTAACGCTTACTTTCTAAGGAAATATATAATTTAATTATCAATCACCTTGTTTCATTGGAAATCACATCTATATTAGTTACCCGCACAATCGTAAAACAAACGTGGAAGGAAGTGCTTTTAATTCAGCTTCCAAGCTTAGACCCATCGACCCATATAAACACAAGTTGCGCCGTATTTTACAACAACAACCAATAAAATTTACTTTAAGCTTTTGCGTAGATCAAAAGGTCTATCGTTTTATGCCTGTTCTAAGAATTTATTTAAATTCCAATTTCCCTCTTTCCAGATGCTGATCTCTTGCCTAGTAGCGAGCTGCGTGGTTGCCATGGCGACGGCCGCGAACGAGTACCTCCCTCCACAGAAGGGGTACAACTACGAACCCCCCTCCGTACCCTTCCCCACAGAAAACGCTGGCACTAAGGTAAAATACCATAATTACTTTCAGTAAAGACCGTTGACGGCGATCGAGAAAGAAGCAATTTTGACATTCTGAAGGGATAGAACTCAGGCTTTGATTTTGCACAAAAAAGCAGGAATTAAGGTATGAAACATCAGATATAGACTTCTACCTTCCACCACAAAAGGGGTAGATATAGACTCCCACGTACCACATTTTTTGTTATTATGCTTTTTTTTTCGCTTCATTGTAAACATTATGCTTTGTCTAGTAGGGTAAAGGCACCAGTGGTCAGCCCCCAATCGACTTTTTGAAGTTTGAACAGTTGGCAATTGTACAGTATTCGTCGGATAATGAACTATACCACATAATTGGATTAATAGTTTATTGTAGTTTTTAGGCAATATATACCAAAAATGATCATTGTTCTAATAAAATATATATTTAAGTTTGCACAAAAAATGGCACGTTTTCCCAGTGGTCAGCCTCTAAAATCCTATGAACTGCCTCGCTGAATCCAGTCCCCAGCCATTATAACAATTACTAAGAAACAGATCAAAATTAGCAATATTTATATCAAATCAACGATATTATTTATGTAAGTAAATCTTGTTTTTTATAGCTACTATTCTCATAAAACAAAGAGCTCCATTGATACAAAGATCAAACCGTAAAAAAACTTAGTGTACCTAATTATAATTAAAAAGCTCATCTGTCAACTTCATTACGTTTGTTTACCATGCAATTTTCCAACATGTTAAATAATCGTTAATACGCTCGTAACAATTACAAACCGGCCTCGCGCATGCGTATAGCTGTATACTAATAAAACTATAAGTTATAAACAATGAACACTCTTGAACCCCAAAATACAGTTAGGCCGAGTTGTACTACACTAACTGACGCTTGATTATACTTTTACTTTTAATTCTTTTAACTTCCCATATCTATATATCCTATGATGGTTGTGTTTATCGCGTTATAAATAAGTGACAAAGCGTCCGTCACTTTATGACAAGAACTTGAGTGCGAGGGTGACGCATGCTCTATCATTTACTAGCGACCCGCCCCAGCTTCGCACGGGTGCCATGCTGATAAATTATGCATGTATTATACATATAAACCTTCCTCTTGAATCACTCTATCTACTAAAAAAACGCATCAAAATCCGTTGCGTATTGTTTTATACTATGTAGTGTACTTCACATAACTTTAAAAGACAGGGCAGCGATTAAAAGCTGTATTCTTTTTAGAATCTAACTTGGCCTATCCTATGATGGTTGTGTTTATCTCGTGTAAGTGACAAGGCATCAATCACTTTATGATAAGAACTTGAGTGCGAGGATGACGCATGCTTTATCACTGACTTATCGAGTGAGTAACGCAACCGTCATAGCCCTACAATACCATTACTCAGGGGTTAATCGTACATAATTATATTTCCGTACTTTAGAAGCAAAGCACTGTAAGTTTATCAAATATATTTCTATTATGACTTGTCTCATTTCTTCCATAATGGTTGATATCCCGCTACACTTGGCCTGATGCTTGAGCATGCCTTAAAGCATAAAGTTCGTCGATTGGATTCCTTTACTACAACTAAAACTAGATATCTTCTTTTATCGTCAAGAACGAATCTTGTTTACGTCTTCATATTTTTAAGAATTTACTCATTGCAAAATGCACAGTATAAAATGATGGTATTTGCAATCTTAACCGCAACTTAATCCACGGTTAAAGTTCCACTCGCCCCGAACGCAGCGTCCGTGAAAACGGCGAATAATCGCTAATAGCTAGATTATAGTCATTTAACCGTTGTTTTAGCGTCGTGGCTGAGGTCGGACGCTATTTAGTATATACTTAAACTAAAGGTCGGAACAATAAAGTTCATTGCAATTCGAGGACGCGTTGTTTAAGTTCACACTAGCACTGTTCTTCTCATGGATGGGTAGAATCTTATTTTTTTGGTAATGTATACACGATGATTCTTTTAATCGGTGATCAGGAGTAGAAAAATATTAATATTCAGCTAAAATTAAACTTAATAGGCGAAGTCTCAAGCAATTATCTTACATCTCTCATTATCTCAATTATAATTAAAACTAATAACCACTAGATATATGTTCATCCTACATAAATTATTGAAGTACGATACCTACGTCAAGTGTCATCGCTTTGGCGGGAAATTTTACCAAATTTTCTACGACTTTGTATCGGTAATGACAAATTGCCATTAAATTATTAAAAAGGTTGTAAGCTCACAAATACAGATTAGTACGGTGACAAGGAATTTAAGGCAAAATTGGTTTCAAAATAAAAATTATCATAGAAAAATAAAAGTTTGTTTTCATGTAATTACGACTTCAACATGACCGCCATCATTTACTGAGTTAGAAAAGTTGGTACCTGATCACCGATTAAAAATCATCGTGTATTTGCCAGACTGAATCATTTACTTTTTATTGTATGTAAGGTATTTATTGCAAAACCTTTCAAATAAACAATGCGATCGACACAGAAAGCATAAGTAAAAAATTGGAAGGTTATCTGGCGTTAGGGTGGTGTAGAGATTAAGACGTTGGACCGGTAATCCAGTGGTACCGAGATTCTTGATATCTTCCGCCAGGTTACGTATTAAATTTTTGCTTTGTGCTTTGATCTTTCTTCATCAATTCAATGGTTCCATATGTGTGATATTATGAATAATTACACTTCCAGCACTTAAGTATGTACTGTTCAGGTGGAGACTCAGGGAAACACATAACTTGTTGATTTTGAATATATATTGGAGACCGAAATATATTAGGCTCTTTATATGGTGGCGACTTGTAAAGGAATCACTTATTTTATTATATTAACGTTCACCTGACAGTGACTGAATATTTATTTAAACCAAAATCGAAAATACTTCTTTATAACAGGCGTACATTCCTACAGTACTAATGATTGAACATCTCTTTCAGCAACCGGGTCCGTTCCGGCCGCAGCCCCCGTCCCGCGGCCCCGCCTACGTGCCCCCTCCCCCCGGCCCCAACAACCCCCCTCCGCCACCGTCTCATGATGTAAGTACCAATACCTACTTTATATGATACTAGCTGTGCCCCGCAGTGTTACCCGCTTATCCCACAGGAACACTAAATTTATTTGGGACTAGCGACCCGCCCGGCTACGCACAGTTGCAATGCTATATAACCTTCCTCTTGAATCACTATTAAAAAAAAACGCATCAAAATCCGTTGCGTAGTTTTAAAGATCTAAACATACATAAGGACAGACAGAAGGAAGCGATCTTGTTTTATACTATGTAGGTAGTGATAGTGACTAGCTGTGCCCCGCGGTGTTAAACGCTCATCCCACAGGAACACTAAATTTATTCAGAATGAAAAGTATCCTGTGTCCTTCCCCGGCACTCGAACTATCTCCATACCAAATTTCATTTAAATCGGTTCAGCGGCGATTTAACGCATTCACTGCCAGCAACGCATATAGCATACGCGCTCACCGACATACAAGTTTGTTCCTAGGCCACGCCTCTTGGATAGCAGACAGACACATTTTCGCTTTATAAAATGAGTATGATAGGATTTAGTTCTGCTTACTGGAACACCACGATAGCGTATCCAGCTTCTTCATGAGATAATACTTCCATCCATCGGAAATAGTAAACAATAGTTGCAATTCCGTAACCTTTCTGCGGACGATCATCACGTTTTAACAAAATGCGAGTGTGAGTGAAAGATGCTTTAACACTTATTTATCACGTGATACACACACATATAGGCCCCGTTAGCAATCGAGTAGCAAAATCAACACATTAAACTTCACAATAATTTCATCATTTTATGTTTATTTTTATTCAATCGTAAAATAAAACTGCATGTTATGCGTAACCGGCTAAAATGGTAAGAATGCGTTTCGATTACAAATCGATTGGTCGCGGATTTTAGAGATGTATACCTACGTACGTAATTGTTTAATTGTAATTGAGTCCCTATGTTACCTTTGACACTGAGCTCTGTCCGAGATGTAGCCGGTATATTATTTTAGCAATGTGCACTTTTTGTCTTTCTCATCTAGACGAACATCGGGCCTATAATGGTTGCGTTTATCACGCGATAAATATGTGACAGAGCATCTTTCACTTTTGGAGAAACTGATGCGAGTGTGAGTGACAGATGCTTTATCATTTAATTATCACGTTTATTGGCGATAAATTCAAAGTAGTGAGTCATATCAATATTTATCATAACGACATTTTAAGTTTAACGATATCTCATTTAAAATGTTAACTAGGTAATGTTACGATCACGGGTAATAAGTATTTTAGTGTTAATCTGCAAATATTTATTTAAAGCGCCTGCCACAAATGTTATAGCAACGCATTCAAACTGCAAGTTTATGCAGTAGTTATGTACTTGGACATAAATTTCAAAGTTTCACCATAACGTGCTCACTAGTTCACTACGACGCACCATATAGTGGTTTGACACTTACTTGGTAATTGGCGTTGAAATTCAGTGATGCCTCTGATGTAGGTAAACAAAGAGGAAACACTACACTACAGAATGTATATATGACATACATATGTATATGTCTCTATGACAAAACATCCTACCTAGTTCTTTTTGTAGATATAAGTAGATTTATGACCACCTATAGACACCGCACTTAAGCAAATAAATGACTAACTCTGAGTGTGATTCCTTTCAGCACTCACACGACGAGCACCACCACCACGAGCCCGGCATGCCCTTCGACTTCGCCTACTCCGTGAACGAGGACGGCAACGACTACAGCCACAACGCGGTCTCCGACGGTGACGTCACACGCGGCGAATACCGTGTGGCCCTCCCTGATGGCCGTACACAGATTGTTAAATACACCGCGGACTGGAAGAACGGTTTCAACGCTGAGGTCAGTTTAATTTCAGTTATAGTTTTTTAATTGCGAGAATTATAGTGAGACCATAAACAACAAACAGTATTTGAAATGATAATATTTTTCCTCCTCCTTCTCGCGTCGATTTCCTCATTACTGAGGGTCGTGATTTCCCCTTAGCTGGGTCATTATGCTCCGGACCGTGTTTCGCCACCTAGATCTGTCCTTGGCTTCATGGAGTGCGTTGTGTAGCTTGGTGTCCAATGATGAGCGGATTTGGTCAAATATATTGGTGGAATATTTTTCATATAGTTATAAAAATCTACATCCTGGTCACGGCACCAAATTGTATTTGATATTTTTTTTATAGTGGCTTATGTCTATTTACATACTCTGCAACTACACTACTACACAACTACTGCAACAATAATTGTCAGCTACTTTTGATGTTCACCGTACACGTACCACAAATAGAGAAAAATCATTAAATCTCGCGAAAGTTGCACCGACCTTCCTAGCCATTCCGCTAGGAGTTTACGATTAAGACTTTTGTTAAATTGTTTTTTTACTTCCAGGTGTCCTACGAAGGTGAGGCCCGGTACCCCGACCAACCGTCCGGCTACCCGTCCGGCCCAGCCCCCGGCAGCGGCCCCGGACAGCAATACGTACCCCCCAGCCAAGGAGGTGGCTACCAGTACTAGACTTAAGCGATCAAACTGACTACTGTTACCTAAATTTTACGCATTTGATCCAAACTTCTTCCATTTTCCAGTCGAAGAAATATTCCCGTTTGTGGGTTGGTATTACTGTACACTTCGACTCAGTAGAGAGGGCTAATAATGTATGCTTTGTATGAGCAATTGCGCCGGCCATTCTTTGTCGATTGTATCAAATTGAAATCGGAAGTAGTGTGTTAACGCCCTTTCCTCTTCTTAAACAATAATCAAATAATGTCTCTGTGATCAAAGGATAAGTATCGTATGAGTAAAAAACATATTTATTATTCCTGCAAATAAGTACCAAGATTTTTTTGCAAAATCTTCTTCAAAACCGCTTGAACATTGTGAACTATTTTTTTTAACTTAGTCTAATCTTGGCGAGTGTTTACAACTGAAAAAACAGATACTTACTACCACTATTAAAACACAGCAATAGTTATCTTCATGTGTAAAGTTTAGTAAATAATTCATAAAACCAGTGTCAAATTTCAGTAGTCAGACTTCTCAGCATTTTAGAGATGGCGTGGACTTACGATCCAATGCACAATTAAATCGGCTCTGATCAAATTGGGTCGTCTAAAAAACTGTCAAATAATATGCGCCAAAATTGTACAATTGTTTAATCGTAAAACTGAAGTTACCATTTCTAGTTAAAATAGATAGAATATTTAAATTTCTTATAGTTACCGTAATTGGAAAAAATTGTTTCGCCTTCTTATTTTCGTTTATTTTTGTAATTTTTATTTTTCTTTACTTCTGTTTCAATATAACAAGATGGATGTGTTGTTCAACGACACAAATCTTAATAATACTCATAAAAACTGCCGTTTCTTAGTTATATTTATTTTTAATGTAAAATACAACATTGGTAAGTTGTTAGCAATAAAGACCTTTTGTACCTTATTTTTATAAAATAAAAGATAATAAATAATATGCTGTTTTATTCGCTAGAAGGTACCCTATTTTGTACTGCAAGAAAAAAATCATAGCCCCGTGACACTGACATTTATTCGAAATATCTTCCTCCTTTAGAGTTCTCAGTCTCCTATTTAGTAGCGGTTCTCAAACTTCCTATAAACACCTATGGTCCCACCGGAAGAACAGCGCTGGCTCTCGAGCTAGCCTCATGCTGAGGGGGACCTTTTCGTGGCATAACCATAATATTATAGTTGCCTTTTGTTTTTTTGGCACCCTTTACATAATTATGTTTTATGATCATGTCACGAATAAATGTATTATGTATTTATTTATTTCTTTCTTTCTATAAAGGAGAGGTTCTCAAACTTTCCTGTTTTTTTTTCGGCTCTATTTTTTTACTTATTATTCTTTAATAAGCTATCAGGTTGATATTCGTTTGGCCTCTTCTATTGCTCTGCTTATTGAGCCTCTGGGCTCCACGGGGTACACTTTCAAAACCAATGAAGAAGATAAAGCAGTGTACGCAACTATGCATAAGTAGGCATCAAAACCCTCGTGTGATCTTATTATGAAACTCGCCTTCTTCCCGGCCCGTCTTTAAGCAACTACTATAACGATATAACGAAGCAGAACCGACTAGCGCCCAGATATCTAAACACCTTGCCGCTTCTGTTTTTAATGGTTTTAACTTTAAGAACATTTTCCCTTTCCTTTTTCCCCCTCAAGCATTTCCTCATTCGTTTCTTTCTCTTTTCTTTGCAGCGAGTCTTCTCCCTCCACCTAGAAACATAACACCATAATAATTAATTTCAAGCCGCACCGTATAATTATTTTAGCAGTTCACAAGCACAAAAAAATCTTAACAATAAGAGCTAATTCTTATAAAAAAAAACACTAGATATTTATTAGAAGGTAAGTGTTGATAAGTTACCTACCAATATCTACAGCGGTATGAAATGTACATTACATTTTCTGTTGCACATTCGTACACTTACGAAAAACATAACAAGAGCATTTTACGACTTTAAAATAACATTCGGAATACTGTTTGAAATAATATTTCACAACTTTAGTATCGCAAAGAATGAGCCGCACACGTTGTCTCCGAATACTAACTTGTTTTACACTGTGTTATGTACGTATACTATTTATTTAGAGCAAATTACATTTATATATAACGGACATTTACGAATTCAATTATAATGTAACTGTAAACATCGTTTACTAGAAGGCAAATACGTTTGCTTTATCAAGTCGGATAAAAAGTATCCCATAACATATTGACGACGCGTTTGGCGCAGTGGTTAAGCAAGTGCCTAATGAGCCGTCGGTCCTGGGTTCTAATCCCGGCAAGCACAATTTGTGTGATGAACACGAATATTTGTGCCTGGGTCATGGATGTTCTATGTATTTAAGTATTTATTTATCTATATAAGTATTGTATATCGTCGCCTAGAACCCATAACACAAGCCTTATTGAGCTTAATTTGGGACTAGGTTGATTTGTGTGAGGTTGTCTGATATTTATTTATTTATTTATCACAGAAATATTTGCCCTGGCCGGGATTCGAACCCGGGACCGCGCCGGCTCAATAGGCTGGTGTCTGCAAACTGCGCCAACCGCGTCGACGATTTATAGATGTTAGATAGGTAACCATCTAAAACACACATTTTTGATTCTTATTTGTAATGTATTCCCAAATTTAAATTTGTCCCAAAGCCATTTTTCTCCGAAACTGTATATTTTCTGAATAATTATAAACAAACCTAACCTAACCTAATGGGTTCTTTAAAACGATGTTTAATCCTGAAAATATTACGGGTTTCTCGAAAAAACTTTCGGACAAATGAAAATTTGGTGAAAACATGTTTCGAACAGATGGGAAAGAATGTTTCGGAGTACATAAAACCATCTTTGGATGTCCAGCTGTCCCTGTATCAAATTTATTTCAAATCTGTCCAGTCGTTTCAGAGTTTTTTTTTTTAGAAAATTCAACTTAGAACTTCTCCAAAACGGTAACCTTTCTGAAACACTACTTTTTGTTTCCCATCTGTTAAGTTTCGCCAAATTTTAATTTGTCCGAAAGTGATTTCTTCCCTGAAACCCGTAATATTTTCAGGATTTTATAAACATCTTTTTAAAGAACCCATTAGGTTAGGTTAGGTTTGTTTTATAATTATTCTGAAAAACTGGCAGTTTTTGAAAAAAATGGCTTTCGGAAAATGTAATTTGGCGAAACGTTACAGATGGGAAACAAAAATTAGTGTTTCAGATAGGTAACCCTCTAAAACGTTGCATTAGGCTGTCAGGTGTAGGTGCGAGAATAATAATAATTAAAATATTCAATACTACTCTTAGCCCTCTACTGTCATCTTGAATATTATGATCGAGCCCATATTGAAAACAAAATGGGCAAGTGCGAGTCCGAATCACGCATGAAGGGTTCCGTACCTATACATATATATCTATAACAAGTTTGTTGTATGGGAGCCCCCTTAAATATTATTTTATTTTTAGTATTTGTTGTTAAAGCGGCAATAGAAATACATCATCTGTGAAAATTTTAATTGTCTAGCTATCACCGTTCTTGAGATACAGCCTGGTGACAGACGGGCGGACGGACGGACGGACGGACGGACAGCGAAGTCTCAGTAATAGGGCCCGTTTTTGGGTACGGAACCCTAAAAATGCCGTTATAGGAAAATCTTGTTTTTTTTTAATGCTAGTCAAGTGAATTTGTTCTAGACACATTATACTCGAAATAAAAGATATAATTTCACAAAAATATAACAACATTAAAAACATTAAATTATTTTAAATACTTACTGAATTTTAACTTAAGTTACAGGTTCACGTAGTAGTTGCCGTAAGTATGAAATGACCTCAAAACATTTGAAGTCGAAACCCTTTTTTACAAATCTAATACTAATTTCGTAATAAAAAAGTTTTTTTTCCATTTTTGAGTAAAAAAAATAACTTTAAAGGTTAAGTAGAGGGCAAAATAGTTATTTGTTATGCAAGGCTGCAAAGTTGTTATTTGGCGCGAGTGTTGAAATTGAAAGCTGAGCGAGCGAAGGAATCTAAGATTGAACCATGAGCGAAGCGAATGGTTCAAAGATAGATTCCTGAGCGTAGCGAGGCTTTCAAGACACGAGAAGCTAAATAATTTTGCAGCCATGCGGAACACACAATTTTTCACCTCACTACAGCGAGGAAAATGCAAGATTCAAGAAAAACAATTAAAACATAAAAATAATCATATTTAATTTTGCCTTCTATTTAACACATCAAATTTAAAACACAAATCCAAACCAAATAAATACAAGAGAAGCACACATATTAAAAATTAAAAGTAATATGGCATTTGTGTCATCGTCGTGTATATTTTATCGTTGAGTTTTTCTTAAGCACTGTTATATTTGTATTTGAAACTACTTGACACATTTGTTGTAAATGTGGGAGAATGGCATTCTGGGAAGGATTAGTTGGCCACTCGGAAGTATTTTCCATAACACTTGCTTTGGAAGTTATTGGACTATGGGATCCGAACAAGATTATTTCGGCTTTATCTTCTTTAAAAAAGGCCAATAGTTTCGGTAAATTACTTATCGTCTCCAAATATTTATTACAAATCCTTTTTCGTTTTAATGCAGGCTTTTAGCATCGAATAAATACTCTAAGTTGGGCTTAACTTTCTTGTTTTCGATATTTCTATAAAGTAAAGTAAGACAACAGTATGTATTCTCCACAGAACAAATTTACGTTGTTTTTGTTTACGTGAATTGTGAAAACTTCCAACTTTTTAATTATTTATTTTTTTCTCGGGTGCGTTCAGAAATTACACTCTTATGTTCCAACTTTTATAACAAATAAATATTAAAATTTGTGTTGCATTTAATATATTTACTAGTCAAAATACGTAAATGCAACTGAAATACTTACTATTAATATATATAAACATATTCAACATAAAATAAAGTGTAGAAAAAATAAAAACTTAAAAATCTGTAACCACAAACCAGGTTTCTGGACGTGATATTGTAGGTGTATTTTTTATTTAAAGAAGTATTCAAACGTACATATGATTTTAGCCGGCCTGACCAGATCGCCCTTTATTAGCGTGCGTTGATTGGTTATTCGAAGATTTATCGACTGATGAAATCAGTCACGCGTTGAAGGAGTCTTAAATATAAAAAAGTTACATGCACCACAGAGAATCAAAATTGTCGTGTTCGAAATTCAAATGACTTTTGCACGCTAGCGGATAAAATAGACTTTTGCACGCAGATTTCGCCCTATAAACGGAGGTTTTCCGAGCGAGTGAGGTGAAAACATATTTTTTTATATATTCATAAATATCTTATCTAAAGGCAACAAATTACAAAGGTTCCAGGTCGACCAGACAACTTTTTTTTATCTCCACACATTTACGCTAAACCCTACTGGACAGCAGCTGTTATATTTCATTTTGAAAGCAAATGATGCTCTCAAAATGACATATAACATAAGTTAGTTACTAAAAATAAAAGGGATAACGATAGTGTGCCTAATACTTAATATTATTTAAAGAGATCACTTGATTTCTCGAGGATTCCAACTTCAAATCCTGATCTTATAACAATAGGCCCAACTAAAAAGAATGCCCTTAAACAAAAAAAAGCACTTTCCAAATCGGTCAAGTCTTCAAGTAATCGGGGAACATAGGGTTAGTGACCCGTATTATTTGTCCGTGAGTGTACTCAAATTGAAGGGGTCGGAAACTCGGGAGCTATTATACCTACAACTAGCAAAATTCCGTAAAGATCTAAGAAAGTATGGAGTCGGCTTCTTAAAAATAATATTTATCTACAAACGTAACCTACAGCGAAAGAATAGATGCCGATGTCAAGCAATTGCGGACAACTGCAACAATGACGGAAGTACAAATATACCACGTGTGCCGCGGTAGGTTGATTACCTGTTTATTTTTGCATAGGTATGCACATTTCGTTTTCATTTACTGATTTAACGAAGATACATACCTTTGTACCATTATTTTTACTAAAAGTAACAATACAACTTTAGTTTGATGTCAATTGTCAACTAATACTGTAGATACTGTCAGTTAAATGAAAAACACATGAACATGAATTACATAAAATTTTGATCATAGGAACAACTAAAATAGTCTATTTAAATGCTTTAATACATTTGTTTGGCTGTTATTCTAATTTTCGGTATGTGGTACCCAATGAAATTTATTAGTAAAATTAAATTGAGTCCGCCTCCATACTAGTCAACATCGATGCGGCGTAGGCACTGAGCCCGAAGTTTAGGTATTAGCTCCCGAATTTCCGACCCCTCAATTATTCTAATTAATTTTTCCAGGCTGTTACAGCTTCAGACTATTTGCTAAAACTGCAACAGGGTAAGATTTCTTGCAATTTTATGTAAATTTTTAAATTATATAATTTAGTGAGACTCAGGAAAATAAAGATTTTAAATTCAACGCGCCGATTTAAATTTTACAAAGGCCTCCCCCAAAGTTCTCCACAGCGATCGGTCTTGCATCGCCCAAGTCCAATTGCTAACTGCGATTGGTAACCAGGTCGTCGGTCCACCTTATTGTGGGCTTTCCCACACTGCGTCTTCCGGTTCGCGGTCGCCACTCAAGAACCTTTCTGCCCCAACGGCCATCGGTTCTACGAGCAATGTGCCCCGCCCACTGCCACATAAGTTTGGCGACTGTCTGAGCTACATATACAGGGTGATCAATTGAAATGGGTCAGTGGGATATGAAATCAGAAAGTAGAAGATATAGGGATAGGATATCTGTTCTTAGGAACTATGACGTCGATGTTAGATTTATTTATGGATTTAATTTAATGTACACATTAAAATACACCGATGTGATGAAACAAACAAAATTAAAAATAATCAGAATAATTTTGAATTATTCTATTTTATTTTCAGCTCGTAAGTAGAACATTCAATGAATACAATTATTATAGTACATACTTATATGTGCCAATTATCTCTACTAAAGTAAGTGTAATAATGAGGCCTTATTCCTTATAAAATTCTGATTGTTTTAGACATTTTTCTCTATGTTTTAACACGTTTCTTAACATAATTATTGATGTTACTACCTAGAACAGGGCTATTGGGATTGATTGGTATATATTTAAAACCTACAGTTTGAATTTTTCATTGATAATTTTTGTTTCAAAAGCTACTCGAAATGGACAAAATTCACGCGAAAATTTGTTTTTTAACTTTATTTCGACTGCACGCAATGAAAGCACGAAATAGCTATGTACCTAGAACTATGCTACCTACTCGTAGAACTCGGGGAACAGTATTATTCACTTCAAAAAGTTGGTTAAAATTATAAATATATTTGTCATAATATGAAAAAAATGGGCAAGTGCGAGTCCGACTCGCGCATGAAGGGTTCCGTACCATAGTCTATAACACGTTTGTTGTATGGGAGCCCAAATACATATTTCATCATCATCATCATCATCAGCCTGTTTCAGTCCACTGCTGGACATAGGCCTCTCCCACGGCACGCCACTGAGCTCGATTTTCAGCTCTTGTCCTCCAGTTACTACCCGCTGTCCTACGAATGTCGTCGCTCCACCTTGTTACAGGGCGCCCTACTAGTGTGCGTTTACCGATTCGTGGCCTCCACTCCAGGACTCGTTTGCCCCAGTGGTCATCGGCTCTACGGCAGATATGACCAGCCCACTGCCACTTCAGCTTGCTTATCCGCTGTGCTATGTCGGTGACTTTGGTTCTCTGTCGAATTACTTCGTTTCGGATCTGATCCCTAAGAGACACGCCAAGCATAGCTCTTTCCATGGCTCGCTGAGCGACTTTGAATTGGTGGACTAGTCGTATGGTGAGTGGCCACGTCTCGGCTCCGTAGGTCATAACAGGTAAGACTTACATATTTATTTTATTTTATTTTTAGTATTTTTTGTTATAGCGGCAATAGAAATAAATCATCTGTGAAAATTTCAACTGTCTAGCTATCACCGTTCTTGAGATACAGCCTGGTGACAGACGGACGGACGGACAGCGAAGTCTCAGTAATAGGGTCCCGTTTTTACCCTTTGGGTACGGAACCCTAAAAATAAATTTTCAAAGGAATAAGGCCTCTTAAAATACTACTACCTACTATTTAAACCGTCTCGAGAATGCCAAGTGCCTAGGGTCCCTGGCCCTCTCAGTCCGGGTCCTAACAAACTAACTTTCATTTTATTTTTATCTAGAATTAATAGCAAAAGAATAAAGACCGAGGTAGAGTAAATGTTCTAACTTTCATTTTATTTTTATCTAGAAAAACATGCAAAGGATAGAGACCTAGGTAAGTAAAGTACTTAACTTAATTATAATTAATTGCGAACATAATCAGTTAATACTATACTATAATACTGCTACGTAAATAGGTATAGTATAGGTATAGACATAACTTCTTAGGATACTTATAGGTTAAGTTCATATTACTGTAATAGTTAAGCATTTTTTGGAAAAAAAATACCGAGTTTTGAGTTTTTTGCGGTGATTCTTGTCAACAGTGTTAATTTGTGAAATGCCGGTAGACTCAGACATATTGATGAATATTTCATTTCGAAATACACATATATTATTCAAATTGTTTTTTTAACGCGGACGATATTATAACATTTTTTTATTGCTATACATAACAAATATCAACACGTAAAGAAAAAAAAAAATTTGCTAATTGCTAATTTTCCGAAATATTACGACCCCATAGTAAAAGTAGCTCACTGAATTAAACCAAACGTTTTTTTGTTGTTTATTACCTCAGAACTTTTCACTGGGTGAACCGATTTTGATGATTCTTTTTTTTTCCAAAGCTGGTGCTTCCCGTGTGGTCCCATTTCAATTTGGTTTAGTTCTGACAAAGGTATCCATGACAAAACCATATAAGTCTTAAATTGGCTTAATGAGTATTATGTGTGACTTTCATGTCGGAAGTATATTTAATAGTTTGATTTAGTCGAAATCTGACAAAGCTATGCCATCCAAACTTTGAAGTCGGTTTTTTTTGTTAAAATATTTTTTGGTAACATGTATGTATGTATGTAAACGCTTTATTGTACACAACAACTGGTTATAAATACATTGATAACAAATGAAATATGTACAAAGGCGAACTTATCCCTATTAGGGATCTCTTCCAGTTAACCTTTGAGCAATTGAAGGAATGGGTATTCGAAGAAAATAGGCAAACTACACTGCGTACAACCGAGATATCTATACTATACTTAATAAAACTATAATAAGTACATAAACTAAGTCAACATCTGCCTTCTTGGAATTGTTTTTTGTTTTGTTTAATTTATTTTTGTTTTGGGTAACGCATTAACGACTAAAACACCACCCAGTATGTAAAACTTAAAGCCAACTCTCATATTTGTACTGAGGTTGATTTTTTTTTCAGATTATGGAGCAGTCATGTCAAGTAAGTAAACGCATAAAATAAAACACATAAATGTTTAATCCAGTGAATAAAGGGATTTTTCCTTACAAACGGTCCGGTAGTTCTGAATTTTTGATATTATGTTGTCTAGGATGTTTGGAGGAGTGTTTAAAATGCAAATAGCACAATTCCCCCTCCTCCATATTGAAAAAAAAAACGTCAATTTCTTCAGACTTTTGCCTATATTTTAGCTAGAAAAAAGGTTACGCAATGTTGTTGGAAAATATTTTTTCTATAAATTATTTGAAATTTTGTTTCTAGGATATTTGTTTCATGTGGCGGCGGGCGCGGAGAGGGGAATTGTGAATTTTGCATTTTAAATACGCACTAACTATTCTCGACAACATATCAAAATTTCAGAACTAGCGCTTGTAGGTAAGATCTAGTCGATTAGGCTCTATTCGCCGAACTAGTTGTATTGGTCGATATGGCCCGCAAGCGGGGTGCGGGAGGTTTCCATCCCGCAATCTATGGTGTAAGAAAATAAGGTATGCCACTCTGGCTAGTGAGACTTTCTACGTCAGTGAATAGTTGCCGCTTTATGGTAACAAAATTGTAAGGAGAAAGTTGTTTGCCGCCATTCGTACAAAAAATAATAATTATACATTTATGGATTACAACTGTCATGTTATTTGACTAAGTTATATTTTGTCGTAATAACTGATTTAAAACACTCACGATTTCATGAGATTCAATACAAGTAACAAGAGAATCGGGGAGTATTATGATACACAACTGGTAACACAGAAACGGATTGACAGAACCAACCAACCAATCATAGCGTGATGACGTCAAAAGTCTCGACTGTCATTCCGGAGTGCCTACCTTATTTTCTTATACCATACCTTATTTCCTTATACCATACCTTATTCTCTTATACCATACCTTATTCTCTTATACCATACCTTATTCTCTTATACCATACCTTATTCTCTTATATCATACCTTATTCTCTTATACCATAACTTATTCTCTTATACCATACCTTATTCTCTTATACCATACCTTATTCTCTTATACCATACCTTATTCTCTTATACCATACCTTATTCTCTTATACCATAACTTATTTTCTTATACCATACCGCAATCCATTCGGGGGTTTTCATTGGTAGATAGCGCTCGCATGAGGAGTGCAAGAGATTTCCAGAATACATGCCATGCGGGCCCGAAATTGTGTTTCACTAGTCGTTCTACCGCCTGCGGGTTAACGACCCGGTTATCGACCAATAAACAGTACATTACTGCAGACGCCGGGAAAGAAAGGGCTTGCCGGGTGAGTAGGTATAGTGATACGAAGCCGGCAAGCCCTTTTCACGGCTAAGGCATGTATAGTGCTTTTTTCAAACAAAAAAAAATACAACACTCAAAAAAATATTATTCAGCTGTAAAGCATGTTCATGAACACAGACGCCATGTTTAAAAAATAATTACTTCCCGGCCTAGGCCTTCAATTTTGTATGAAATTTCTTTACAGTTCTCTCGAGTTGTTCCGCCCGAAACGTGCTTCGAAGCCTGTTATAACGCACGTTATGACGACATTTCATTGAGAAAATACTATTATCTACATTAATAACAAATAAGAAACGCTATTATAAATGTGATTTTTACCCTATTAATTGATAGATTCAATAATTAAATTGTTAATATCTAGGTATCGAGGATGATGAAAGTAAGTTATTTATTTAAATTTTAATGCACTTCTAAATTTATTGCATCTTAACTAACTTATTGGCTTCAGGCATTCTCTACGGTAAAATGGGGTTACTTTCAAATGCAGGGACTACTTTGTAAAATTGTTTTTACGCCATATATCCTTATTTTTTTTTACTATCTGTGGCAATGCAATACATACCTTCAACAATGACCTAAACCTTTTACTTCATTTGCTCAATCGCACTATGAGTATTTGCGTTATTATAACCATTTTAAATCTATCAAAGTAGCCCCAAATGTTCCTAAAGTAACCCCGTTTTACGGTACCAGTCAACCATAAGGCCTAACCTATGCAAAATGTATGCCCACGAAACAAATGTCATAACAAAATACATTATTGTATCAAGCGGTTTACACTCACGTGAAATTATCAGGAACGGCCCGACACGTTTCGAACTCGCATAGAGCTCTTCATCGTGGACTGCTACCCGTACAGTGGCGCGGTAACTTTGTCACTAAATTTCACGTGAGTGTAAACCGCTTAATACAATAATTACATATTCCGCTTCTTCGTTTAAGTTCTTCGAAATAGAGGTAAACCTTTATTTACTTAAATTCTTACACAGTTTAGTAAAATTACCAACGTGGATCGGAAATTCGGATAGATATTTACCTAAAGTTTACAAATACGATTCGTTCACTCATACCTAAAATGAGGCCGCCCATGTCTACAGCTGAACTACAAAGGCGCCGCCAAGCTTTAGGTGAGATAAATATAATATATACTTTTTTATCCGCAATCTGACCGGCGATTGAACTCAGTATCACCTGATGGTAAGTGAATGGATGTAGCTCGCCGGTTCAGTTATAGCATATTCACTCTTACCTTGAAGATAACCATAATTTTCTGGAAATACACACGATGGGAGCGAGTTCCATTCCTTAGCGGTTCGCATTAGAAATGATGAAGCAAATTCGTGCGAATAAATAGTTAACTGACAACATAGGGGTGACGCTCCCCTCGCCTGGTTGTTCGATGGTGAAACGGGGATGGTGGAATTGAATGGTGCAGTTCCTGCACACACTCTCCAAATATATCCGATAGAAACTGACAAGCCGGGAACTTTGTGGCGATGTTCGAGGCTCTGGAAGATGAACGCAGCCGGCAAAGCATCACCAATGAGTAGGGCTGCCGTCCGTCCGGGTTGCCCCGGATTTGTCCTAGTTTGGAGGCCGTCCGGGGGGTTTTCAATAAGTGTCCGGGGAAAAAAGGGACACTATGTGAATGAAAAATAAAGTGATCGTTTTTTAATTTTATTATTTTCGGACACGCTATTTACGCCAAATCAAAGAGCATATAATCACTAAGTCGCCAAATATCCGAGTGTTTTAAGTCTTTGTCCGGGGTCGGCGAATTTAGAGATGGCAACCCTAACAATGAGTGATCTATCCGAATTTCCGATCCTTGGCTATCAAGTCAAATTGAACTCAGACGGATCCAGAGCATTTCCCCCTCCCCTTCTTCCCCTCTTGCCTTGGATCCACGACAGATAATGGTACATTACATACCCAGGGCGGAGTGAATTCATGAATGTCCCATATCGCAGATGTTTGTGGGGCTTTACGAATTACTGCCCGTGTTTTGTCTAAAGTTTTACGTTTTGCCTTGGCCAGGAAGCGAGGTTTTCTCGCGTAGCGGGCAGACGTAAAGGATACAAACTAGAAAGTATTCCCTTTCAAACAAACATATTTCCATATCAGGTAAAAAAAACACCCCGACGTAGAACCTCGTTTTGTGAAGTCGGTTAAAACAGCCATTGATATGGCCAATTCATGTCTGTTTGAAAAAAGTAGTTTTACAAACTTACTTGACGAAAAGTCGGACTTACTGAGCCGACTTGGGTTTAAATCCCGGCAAGGGCAAATATTTGTGTGATAAACTTAAATATTTGTTACTGGGTTTTATTATGTATATAAGTACCTATGTATATTGTCGTTTATTGCCCATAACACAAACCTGCTAGAGATACTGTGGGACTAGATTGATTTGTGTGAGTTTGTCCATTTTTTTAGTAAACTAATTTCTAAAGAACTAACTGTTGAATTTCTTTCGGCGTTTCTTCTCAACAGTGGTCTCCTCTGAAATGCCGGTAGACTACATACAGAATAAAGTCAACTTACAGAATTATTTCTCTTGCAAGACATAAATCGGCTTGGTGGACAAAAAAGACCAGGCGGCCCGAAAAAGCTTGGAGATTCCCAGATTTTCCCAGAAAAAAGCACCTTTAAGTCCACAAGATGTACCACCGACAAAGCCTTCACAGGTAAGTGTAACCTAGAATAAAGATCGGCCACACCGCTGCTGAATAAACGGTGGTGACCGTGCGTTAACGCATACAAAATGACGGGACCCAAATGTTTTTGATACATATCGCCGTTTTTTTGAGTAGCAGTGTGGTCGATCCACACCTATAAAAAATAAGTAAGTTGATTAAGAAATCAGCTTACTTAGTTTTTGTAGTTTGGAACTTTAGGATCCCATATTTAATTAAGAAACAATCAAATTTGGTGATAGGTACATAAAATAACAATAAGAGAAAAGGATAAATCTTGTAGGTAACTTTAAGACAGTAAAAAAAAATTATGACTACCAGACGCAAAATACCCAAACAAACCCTGTTAGTGCTTATAACATTTGAGAGTTGCCCTCGATTTCCCTGGGATCCCATCATCAGATCCCGACTTGGTGACAATGGGGCCACCTTCTGAGCTCTGGACCTATCAAAAAAAGTAAATTCCAGAATCGGTCCACAATATGCGGAGAAATCGGTCGTACATCGAACATACATAAATAAAAAATAGTGCGTGGAGGCCCTCCGCGCGGAAGAAGTGAAACTTCGTAATGTGGAAATGAAAATAGGAAGGGGTAGAAATTGTAATTTCAAAAGAGAAAACCTAACAATCAATTGATATTCACAAGAGACGTACCTTGACATAACCTTAAATCCGTCGCATTGTCCGTGGGATTGTTGCGTTGAACGTTTAACGCAACAGTGCTTTCCTACCCCCTCCACGGTAGCGTTAAACGTTAAACGATAAACGTTTAACGCAACCTTGTTGGAAGTCGCATTAGAAGTTTCACTTCAAAATAAACATACATATGTGCATACAGTATAAAATAGACCCACCTCCTTTCCTGACCATGAATTACTTAGTTTATTCATCTGCCAAAATAAGGAAACCTTGAAGCTTGAATAATTTCGTAAATCTTGCACAAATAGGTTCAAATACAAGGATAATGTATTACTTATAACATCCCTCTTATTTCGTCGGGGGTTAAAATGTTCTTCCCGAAACTAAGTTTTAGTTTAAATACATACAATAAGTGAGTTTTATAACTGAAAACATACAAGAATTGTTTTTCTTTTTTAGTGAATCCGGCCGATATAAGTAAGCAAATTTGGATTAAATACTAGATTTAACAGCGTAGGCAACAAATTAAATGTTATTTAAAAAATATTAAACTTTTTAAAATACTTTAATTAGTTATTAATAACCCATATTCATACAATTTCAGAATTTTATGATTAATGATGGGTAAAGATTGTTTATTTCCAAGAAAACATTAAAAAAACAAATAAACTTATACTAAAAGGTGGCTAAAACTATTATAATGAATTAATGATTATATTTATATGTCACCTTAGAATAAATACGCATAGAAACCTAGTTAGCGCTTGAAAGTGAAGCCAGTTTTGGTTAGCCACGGGCTAAGTTTCGTCCGTGTGTGCGTCTGTCACAACGTCAATGTCACAAGCAACACGTCTCTGATTGGTTCGTAGACACGCACACATAAAACCAAAAGCGGCTCCATCTTTCGCCTTGTTATATGAAGACTCGTTCTAGGCGTACTTATTCTAAGACTTTCAGGGATGACCCTGGTCTTGAGTATCAAAATGTCCAGGGTATCATAATGTCTTCGTATGCAAAATGTCTGAAGGGTTAAATTGTCCTATTGTACAAAATTACCATAGTATCAAAATGACTAAAATATCACAAACATAACTTTGTGCGGTAGAAGAGTTTGCGAGACACGCATTTCTTTGCATGTAATGTTTATGGTCGGATTTATTTTTAGATCCGGAATATTCAGATGATTCTGACACACCGGTAACCCCTGAAGTAACGAGTGGTGAGAAATCTGGGGGTGGTATTGATCCAGACAATAGTGGTACCGGTAAAACCGATGGAGGTACCGGTGACGACAATGGTGATCCTCCTGATGATAAAACCGGTAAAAATTAATTAAGTGTTATTATTATATCCAGATAAAAACTTTAAGTAAATTAACGTTAATTATTTATTTTTAATATTTTTTACAATCAAAATATATAAGCAGCATCTATCATAACAAAAATGACACTTCTCATGTGTTTTTTATTTGCTAAATCCGAAGGCAACCTCAACCGGCCAGTATTCCCTGCTAATTAAATCTGTAGTTTATCTAAGTTCCCAGTTTAAGCAAAGGTACCATATTGTTGACTGACCAATATTTTGACAAACGTAACGATCTCGGCATAGACAAAAGGTACCACATTGTCGGTTGGCCAATATTTTCATATTTGGAATGTCAGATTGTGAATATTTTAATATTCTTAGCTGAAGGCAAAGATTAATCAATCTTAGCACTAATTAAAAACAAATTAATTGGTAACACTCAAGTATGAATTAAAAAACTGGCTAAGTGTGTGTCGGACTCGCACAAGAACGAACGGTTGCGTACCATCAAAGATATATTTTAAATGTTTTATTTTTAGTTGTTTTTGTTCAAGTGTCTATCTCTCTGCCGTTAGAAAAAAAAATATTACTTTTTATTTTCATTACTTATTGTTATAGCGGCAATAATATACACATTATACGAAAATTTCAGCGGAGGCAGTAATAGAGTCTCGTTGACACACTTTGGGTACAGAACCCTAAAAATCTATCTGTTGGTCCCTTCTGTTGGGTACGATACAAGCTGTGATACAATGCAACAACATTTTTTCTTACTATTACAAGCCTATGCGCAAAAACCCTGTCCAAGCACCGATCAATACAATAAAAAAGTATCTATAATATTGAACCATTGATAACAAAGATTGAAATTGTTTAACCTGGCGGAAAAGCATGTAATCGAACCCGGTATCTCAGGATTACTGGTCCATCGTGTCAACTCCGCCGTCCCAACGCCAGGCAACCTTTAGAATTCTTCCTTAAGCTTTGTATTGTTTATTTTAAAGACTGTTACACCTTAGCGCCAGGTTACTCATTTTTTTTGTGCTTTTCTTTTAGTATTAATGGTTCAATAAAAAAATGCTGAGTACATAAAAACTAAAGAAACATTTTTGATATTGTTGTATTTTCCTTTTCAGATGAAGAATCAGATAATCAAGACCCGAGCAAGGACGATGACTACGATGTTACCGTCTCCACTAAGAAGTACTACGGACCCAAAAGGACCTTCGTTCCCGATCACTACATAGACGACCATTAATATTATAATTATTTATTATCAAAATTGCCGTTCTGCAAAAGAATATATCAATAATTTGTTATTTACAAATATCACAATTGTTTTTTTGTCTTCCAAGCATAGCATAAGTAGCACAAGTTAGCAGCTCGCAAATGCAGGGTGAACTTTGATCTTTAAATTGCATCTGTACAAAAATAAAAAAAACACGAAATATTTAATATAGATTTGCAAAAAAAATTACGTCATCTTTTTTATTTTTCTACGTGTAAACAAAAAAATGCGATAAATAACTTATCGTATTTTAATTTTCAAATCATTAAAAAAATTTATGCACATGGTAAATTTCAGATTGCTTAAAAATAGCGATATACGGAATCGAAAAACTGCGGAATATGGAATATTTCATGATATAAGTAACAATTGATTACAAACCGTGATAATTCCATACTAGAGTCGTATAAATTCATTTACAAAAAACAAGTTTTACGATTGGCTAAAGTAAACTTCCACTTAATGATGAAAATTGCTTGAATTGTTTCACAAGTACAGCAGAATGAGCGACACGCGATATCTTCGAATAGTTACTTGTATTATATTAATTCATGTACGTATTTTAATAACAATCCAAATTACAATTCGAGAAATAAAATAATACAATCATAACTTTAACTAAATTAAAACCGTAAAATACTATAAGCACAGAAGAACTTGCTATCTTATTAGAATACTTATAAGAACAGGTTTACTCACATTGTACAATTCGGATATCGGTCGACATATTTCTAATCGGTGTGCTACTCACTGTGTTCGATTGAACGCCGCCATTTTATTACTAGAAAGGCAACTTGCTCCGCGATAAAAAAAAAAATATTGTACGGGAAAAAGTATCTTATAATAATCTGTGGACGTCCCTGTACCTATATTTATTAAAATCGGTTCTGCCGTTTCGGCGTGATGAGCGGAAAAAGAAATGTTTACCAACATAATATAGTCCGACAAAAAAGAGTAGAAAAAAATTGGCCAAGTGCGAATCCGACTCGCGCATGAAGGGTTCCGTACCATAATCTATAACTAGTTTGTTGTGCCCCCCTTAAATATTTTTTATTTTATTTTAGTATTTGTTGTTAGAGCGGCAATAGAAATACATCATCTGTGAAAATTTCAACTGTCGAGCTATCACCGTTCTTGAGATACATCCTGGTGATTAGAATGGGACACTACAGTATGGCCACTTTTTAATTTCTTCTCTTTTTTGTCAAACTGTATGACGCTACGCGCTATAGGATTGGTGACGCGCGCCTATACAAGTCTTGCATCACGCTGTTAATGTTATAATAGTATTTTATCTATTTGAGAAAGTGAGATAATTACTCTTCCAGGTAGTTACAGCACTCCCTAGTCACAGAACGCGAATTGTTAAACAGAATCCTAAAGGAATCCTAATTATCGCTAAGTTGAATAAACTTTTTTGAGAATAGAATAGAGACGATGGCTGATGATAAATGTACCATGTACTTAAATGTACTTTTTCGCAGATAAAATGGCAGTTTATTTGTATTTCCATACAGATATTGATACCTTAGTCGACGATGACGTCACGGTTTGGACGCCATTTGTATGGAGCGTTTTTAGTAATCCGTAGGAATATGGAACCTTAACGGTCGTTTCGGCCTTTAAGAGCAGTAAAGTAAGTCCCGTACATACATGTGATCGTGATCATCATGCCAAGGCCAGAAATTGTTCTAAAAGCTCATTCAAAGATCTTTGAAATTGTTTTATGACAGTACATCGTTCTAAAATATACATATTATGTGACATTTTCAACTAAAAGATTTATTTTCATGTTACCAATAAAACCTGCCAACGTGTTTTATGGTAAGCGACAAAGTGGTATCTTTTGCTTGAAAATGTCCCATATTTTTAACAAACCCTATTCTAAAATTTGTCTCAAAGATTGTTTTTTTGTTAAATCAACGATTGTTTCAAGCTGGACAGCATCTGAGGAGCAAGAGTCATAAAACAACCAAGGCTCCAATATGTACCACCAACAAAGCAATTTCTTGTAAGTACTTAAGTATATAGTTACCAACATAGTATCAGAATCAGAATCAGAATCAGTAATTTATTTGCTCAAACATGGTACATACAGTTGGTCTTCAATCTACTTAGAACTACATGTTTCGTCACAGAGACATTTTTTTTTTTTTTTTTTTTTTCAATTTATTTAAAACAAGAAACTTATGACCTATTACATAATATACGGTGGGCGAAAACCGCGCACGGTTTATCTGCCACCGCGTTATCTCTCGCTTACAGCCTATCTTAATATTTTATACTTAAACTATTTATCATTATCATAGCAAACCGTACACCCGACTTTATCACCTTACAAATAAGGTTGATTTGACCAATATGGACCAAGATATACTCTTAGGATTAATGTAAAATTTCTATGTAATTTTGTCCCTTTATATCTGGGTATTAGGTCTTGTTCCAGTTTGGTCAAGTCAATCCTAGGTTGAATTATATTTATTTAAAAAATGAGGAGAAGAAACGGAATATTTAATGGAGTACGTCCGGGCTGGCCGCCACCAGCAACGGCGCGGCATGACGGTGGTGGGGCCGGCGACGTCATGTTACCTCTCCCTCCCCCGCCCCACAACGTCCCGGTGACAAGCAACCCGGACGCTCCTTACAAGATGGCATGAGCATATTTTTTAATGTTTGTTTACATTTATCCATATTGTTAAATAAATCTTGACACACTTCTTTTGGCCAATCATTTAGTATATAAGGCAAAAGATATTCCCACTTTCGTTTACCATAAGAATTGTTATACGGTGGTAGTACATATTTCGTTGAGCGCAGTTCACTCCTTAGTCTTAATGAAGTACATCTGTTTTTTAGATTAGGTAAATTTAAGATTTCGTCACAAAGTAGCATCATTTTAAATTTATCGTAAACATTAATAATTTGACAGTATTTAAATAACTCGTTTTCGTCATATTTATGTTTACATGCAAATATATAGTACTAATTATCTTTCCTGTTTGACATTCTGAAAGTATTATTATAAATATATTTTTTAGAACACAACGGGACTTCATCGTGTCCAAAACGGTGTTTATTTATAACCGACTTCAAAAAAGGAGGAGGGTTCTCAATTCGACTATATATGTATATATTTTTTAGATTTGTTACCTCAGAACTTTCGTCTGGGTGAACCAATTACTTATGATGATTTATTTATTTGAAAGCTGGTGCTTCCCGTGTGGTCCCATTTAAATTTGGTCCAGTTCTGACAAAGACATCCATGAGAAAATCATATAAGTGCTATAATTATTTCGCTCATTGGTCGTTTTTTTTTTGTGAAAAAGTGATTATTATATTAACTCGACGTTTCGGTGGCGATGCTATGGCTCCATGGTCTTGAAATGAAATGAAATGAAATGAAATGAAATGAAATGAAATGAAATGAAATGAAATGAAATGAAATGAAATGAAATGAAATGAAATGAAATGAAATGAAATGAACTTTATTTTGCGTGATTTTAGGTACATTAAGATATTAATAAGAAGGAAGGGACTAAAGTGGCAGGCAGTAACATCTCCTTGCGGCGTATTTTGAAGATTAGTCCTTTTGAAGTCCATGTACGTAACGTCGCACCCGAAACGCCGAGGTAATTAAATAATCGTTTTGTCAAATAATTTGTAGAAATCGTGTAAGTAAACCAATATTCTTAAAGTAAACAGGATTTTTTCTGGTAATATTCAGAAAGTCTAAAAAGATACTTTCTCATGAATACCTACTTGGTTGACTTGCAAAAAATTTTTCATTTTTCATCACAATGTTGAAGATCACGTCACAAATAAAAGAAGGTTTATTAAATTTATATTTTTATTTTCAGTAAAACCAGAGGATTACCGTATGTTTTTTCTTTTGTGTTTGCAAATACCAAAACTTATTCATAGTTGTGTTCAGTTTCACGAACTAACTAGTCTCTATCTACTTATACCTGCCAACATAATTACCGTAATTATACTACTATTAATATTTTTATGGGACAAGATTAAAAGAGCGTTTTCATGAATAATGATACACGTAAATAAAAATAGCATGCATATTAAATAATATGGCACATATAATAATGTGGCACTTGTGACAGCTTTCGAACACGCATATTGAATAATTATGCGTGTTCGAAAGCTGCCACAAGTGCCACACAAACTAGCCAAGTCGACAATTGTCCACATCATGGGTCCCAAGGTATACAATTGATAGTGATAATATTACATTTGTCATAAGTGACATTAGTTTAACTGAGAGGTCATTACTTGTCTTTATCTGTTATTATTTATTTTTGGGGATTGTTATAAAGCAAACATGTTGGACTTTTCAAAAATCGTATAAAGTTAATAGTTATTGTATTAAGCGGTTTACATACTAATATAAGACAATAATTAAATATGTCTCACGAAAGTTTTTAATATAATTAAATATGTCTCACGAAAGTTTCAATAAAATTAAGTTAATAGTTTCAAATTTCAAACGTACTAGTAATGATATTATATTATTACAACATTGTGACTTACAATGGTTATGAATGACGAAACATCCCAATTATTTTCAGTTGACGTCACATCTGAGGAATCATTGGGATCAGTTAAATCAGTTCGTTTACCCGCTAGTGAAGATAATTCTCGGGATAATGAAGGTAATCACTGGTGAAAACACTGTTGGTACTGCTGAAGATATAGATATAAAAAAATCATTTTAAAATCACTATTTTATGAAAGCACCCGAAGTCCAAGACCCATAATCTCTACTGGAAGAAGATTACATACAATTTGCCTTCATAATTATTAACCTTTTTATCTCTATACGAACGAGAAAGATGGTATCACCGTTAAAAAAAAGAAACAATATTTGATTGTGTCCAATACTGCTCAAGATATATTAAAATATTAATCTCTCCATTGCACGAGAATTTAGTGTAACACACAGATTTGCATATCATTATATTGAATAGTTATTAAATTACGTTACAACGTTCGGGATTTTCTCAAAAATAAGGTACCACATTGTCGACAGATTTTTGTTACTAAACTAATATGGATATTACTTTATTAATATTTATGAAACAGGTACCACGAACACAGCCAAATTAATTCATTGCCGGAATAAGAGAGCGAAATTCACATTTGGGATTTGTCTAAATCAAGAGGAAAATTATTTATTAATTTTGAGTTTTAATACTTTTCCTTGTACCCGTAATTAGGGCATTCCACGAAAGTGTAATGCAAGGTTCCATTTCATTTCGTGTTTTTTTTTATTTATGGTGTAAAAATATTAATTCGTCTTTATAACATTTCAGAGTAACTCCATGTTCCTTGTTTTTAGGGTTCCGTACCCAAAGGGTAAAAACGGGACCCTATTACTGAGACCGCTGTCCGTCCGTCCGTCCGTCCGTCTGTCACCAGGCTGTATCTCAAGAACGGTGATAGCTAGACAGTTGAAATTTTCACAGATGATGTATTTCTATTGCCGCTATAACAACAAATACTAAAAACAAAATAAAATAAATATTTAAGGGGGCTCCCATACAACAAACTTGTTATAGATTATATATATGTATAGGTACGGAACCCTTCATGCGCGAGTCGGACTCGCACTTGCCCAATTTTATTTATTTTTTAGATGAACATAGACTTGAATCAAACGAAGAACTGATCGCAGATGAACATAAACTTGAATCAAACGAAGAACTGAGCGCAGATGAAGATAGACTTGAATCAAACGAAGAACTGAGCGCAGATGATGAACTACGTCGCCACAGTTTCCACCAAGAAATACGACGGTCCCAAAATGTCTTCTCTTCCTATGACCATCTAGACGCCGATTCATATTAAAAATATTAAATTGTATTTTAGTTGTTTTATTGTAATTTTTAAAGCGCCTACATCATCATTTGCGTCGAGAAGAAACAGCCATATCTAAATTACCGCTATTACTCTTAAATAAGCTTGTTTCAAACTGATCCGGCGGTCCCGGGTTCGAATCCTGGCCAGGGCAAATATTTGTGTGATGTACTCGAATATTTGTGATTGGGTCATGATTGTTCCTATGTACTTAATTATATATTTTATCTATATAAGTATGTATATCGTCGTCTAGTACCCATAACACAATCCTTCTTGAGCTTATTTTGGGACTAGTTCGATTTGCGTGAGGTTGTCTGATATTTATTTATTCAAAGCGACACTTTGATTCTTCCGTGGTTCTAGCTATGCTTGAGCCTTCTTTTTGTGACTAGAGTTTGTCAAGGATGCGGCCGTCTCGTCGAGACTGAAGTGCCGTATTGTAATTTAGTACTATTACGGGGTGGGTATTCATTGAGAGGCAGATATTTGTATAAAAATTAGTGTAATATACGCCACAAGACTAAAATCAGACTAGTTATTAATTCATATTTAATTACTGAGGAAACCATTCCGGTAGCTGAGGAAAATATAATGCAAAAACGCAATAGTCAATCACCTTTATATTACATATCAGCAAAAATAAGTGCATACATTGTTCTATATACAGTACGCACCGATGCCAGTTCTTGAGAATGCCACGCTCTATTGTCATGGCATCGATCTATAAACACCTGTGATAAACACTGACAGGACTATTGTACCCAATAAGCCTAATATCGTGTTTGATTGGCGCTTAGATTAATCTACACCCAAGTGCCAGGCAGCCCTCGTCGACTTCACCATTCCATCACCATGTAGCGAACTTATAGCGAAAACTCTCAACAATCACCTTAAGATACCTACTCGATAGATGGCTGAATTGAGGGTCAAATAAGGAAAGCGGTACTCCCGACATGGCGCGCATCATCAGGGCAAGACGTTTTGCTCTGTAGGCATTGACTTCCTGCGATTGGATTTTTGTGTAAAATGTGGCGCAATTGCTCATAGGACGATGTGATCGACCTTCGGTGCACAATACAGGTGACTAAGAAACCGATGACGTTTTACCCGAAGGAAAGCTGAACGCTGCGTGAATTCTGGAACGCGCAGGCGCATCGGCTATGAACGCGGTTCGAGACATCAGTAAGTTAAATAAAGGTGAGAAGGAAAATAAAACAGCAGTTTGTTTAATTCAAATTAATGGTCGTCTATAAAGTGATCGGGAGAGTAGGTGTAACCGGTGGGACCGTAGTACTTCTTGGTAGAGACTGTGGCGTCATAGTCATCATCTTTGCTCGGGTCTTGGTTTTCTTCTGAAAAGAAATCAACAATTATTGACATAAAGGTAAATTGTGAAAGAAAAATGTAATGTGATTCGCTGCAATGTAAGCAAGGCTCGAACATTAACCCTACGTTTACAGGGTAGTAATCTCCCAACTGAGTTATCACATCGTTACGTCAATTCTACGCCACCCCTACGTACGCACATCCTAGGGTACCTATGTCTAATGTACTTTAGTATTAAAAAAAAACATATGACGCTGATGGCGCTCTAGTAGCGTAGAATTAAAGAAGTCAACAATTATATGAAACGACAAAAAACACCTCCATACACCTAAAGAAAAGATTTAAAGAAGGCAAAGATGACCGTGACTAGCGACTGCTACCAACAGACGCTTCTAAATGACTTTTGTCGCACGAGTTACCGTCACCCATCAGTATCCCACAGTACTGTACGGAAAGAGATAGGTAATATATCTCGCGCTAGATAGAGTCGCGTGTCACGGTTGGGCTAGATCAGAGGATCCCTTGCTTCCGTCGGTAGTCCAAAGCAGAGGGTCGTGGTCGTGGCCGCTGGTCGTGGTCGTGGTCGCCAATCACAGTCGCACGTCGAGGTCGTCGGTTGGTCGGGCTTGAAATGCGATCTTAAGGGGTCCGTTCTGGGTCACAATGCTCCGGATTAGAATAACCCTTTCGGTGGTTATATAAATAAATAAATAATAAATATCAGACAACCTCACACAAATCGATCTAGTCCCAAATTAAGCCCAAGAAGGCTTGTGTTATGGGTACTAGACGACGATATACATACTTATATAGATAAATATATATACATATATACATAGAATAACCATGACCCAAGCACAAATATTCGAGTTCATCACACAAATACCCCCCTGGCCGGGATTCGAACCCGGGACCGCCGGCTCAGTAGGCAGGTGCTTACAAACTGAGCCAACCGCGTCGTAAATATAATATTAATACTTGAATAAGAATATTCCTTCTTAAGAATTTGAGTCAAAAGTCATGTATATATATATATGTATATAGACAATTTGACGTTCCATTACTAAATATTGTAAAAAAACGTCAGAGGAGCTACAGGAATAAGTATTAAATACTTACGCTATTCCAACAAAATAATTGTAGTTGTTAAAACGAAATAAAAAACATAGTATCAAAAGTCAAATTGAGGCCCTGTTGTTTGTTTTTTTTTTCAGGTTAAACATGCTGAAAACGGCCATATTTCTTTGCATGGCACTAATGTTAGCACAGGCGAGCGATCCGACCAGATTGGACGAAGCTCTGTACTTAGTTATGAATCTAGTTCTGTCCCCTCATATGACCAACAACCCGGACCCATTGTCAAATATTTTGGGGACTGTTGACAACAATTGTCCATCTGATCGTACACTCAAATGCTATAGAATTGGACAAAAAGTCCACTGCCAATGTAAATGAATTATCTGTACATTCACTTGAAATCAAGACATAATCATTAGTCACTTGCTATAAAAGATATTTTGTATATTGGAAATATTTAAATAGAAATAAAAAGATGATTGTTATAAATATTTTTAACGTAAAAAAGGTCTTATTTCAAAGAACTATCTCCAATTCCAACAAAATATTATTATGAATTTTTATTTTACTTTCTTTATGTAAATAAGGTAGTACTGTACGAGGATACCTTATTCAAAATCGTCGACTCTGCGATTTAAATTGATATATTTACAGTGAAAGAGACCTACTTAATAATAACACTTTAAGATTTCGAATTAGGTCACTATCATTCCAAAGGTGCGAAATATACTTCTTGTTTCTCTTATATTCAAAATAAAAGACTCAAACGTTAAATGTTACTATAAAATATATCGTTCTCAACGAATATAAAATTACGGGTTTTCTTTAAGAGCACAGAAGGTGGAATCGACTGTGTGGTACCTTTTGAACGGGAACATTGGTCAATCTATCATCAGGGTAGCGTATAAGCATAGAGAAAGGTATAAGTATAATCTTAAATTTTCCATTAACATTTTAATTAAAAGCTTAGGAGTTATAAATCTATGTTGACAAAACGCAAATCTTACTTACCATCATCACTAGCACTATTGGTTTCAACAGGGATTTCATTTGAGACATCAAGAGGGGTACTGGGACCACCACCAATGTCATTATCCAATGATGAATCAGTTATTTCAATGGGTGTAACAGTTGTAGAAGATTCATCAGTGCCTGGTTCTGAAAATAATAATATCTTGTTACCCATAATTATTGAAAGTCGCAATTTATTTATTTATATAATTCAGACAGCTATAATGGTCCATTTTGTGTTAGTAAACTTAGGAAAACTATGTTAGTACTTAATAATTTATTTATTTAAACTTTATTTCACAATACAAAAAAAGTACAACTGGCGGACTTAATGCCTTTAGGCATTCTCTACCAGTCAACCACTGGGTTAAACAGAAATATGTAGTCGGTGCAGGATCAATGTAATGTTTGTTATAAAGGTAACATTACTATATTTCATAACGTAACGGATAATTCTGAAGTTACCTATTTACATTATAATAATTTACAGAATAATTGTAAAGTAATCTAGTAAAACCCAATGAACTTCAGTTTGTTTTATAACACCTATTATTATTATAAAATGATAATTATATATTGTGGTGAAGAGTATTAAGTATAGTGAAGCAACTAGTTCACAAAACTTAGCCAAAAGTTAATTTATTACCTAGTTAAGTTAAAAAAGTTAGTAAATATAAAAGGGAAAGATACAATCAAATTTCCTTACGAATATCCTCGGGTCGAACTGAAAATAATAACACAATTTAAAATAGATATATATATATTGTCCTATGAAATTAGGAGAGTAAACCGTCTTATACTACAATTATAGAGGAAAATCGGAAAACTTTCAATTTGTAATTAAATAAAAATAAAGACTTTATTTAAAGTGAGTAAAACAATTTCCCAACGGTAAGTTTTCGCTCAGTACAGTATATATTTTCGTTAAAGCATACAGTACAGCTTTTATAGTTCGAACAGAGCCCTCGATACAGGAGTCCGCTTCACACTTGAGCGATTTTTTGACATTACTTGACTTTTTACATCATAGTCATTGAGCGGGGCACATTGCTCGGAGAACTGCTAACCGTTGGGGCAAAAAGGTACTTGAATGGTGACCACGTGCCAGAGTAAAAGAGAGAGAGAGAGAGTCCCCAACAAAGAAAACTGACAATTAGAACAGGATCTCGAGAAACCCTTGTAAGAGGAAGGCGCACGACCTGCCGATGTAGAGATCCTTAGGAGAGGCCTTTTTCAGCAACGGACATCTTTAATTTTGTTGGCTCATTTTTTTGCTAACGATGATGAAGTATTTATAGGAAAGTATCTACATTTCGACTCATTGACCTTTCCTTCTTTACCGAAATATATAATATTTTAGATACTAAACTAAGAAAGCTAAGCACGAAGAACTTCGTTCATGCACCCGCCGTTACATCGCTTTGGTTTTGTTTTGCCGCTCACCGGTCACTAATCGCTTTCCATCAGGCGATTCGTTTGCTCGTATGACATAAAAAAAAAAATGGCGTTACCATCAGTCCTGGTAACTATTCGCTTGCAACAGAGGTCAATGTACGAAATTCTATGCCCTTTGTGTCCTTACTTTAGTTTAGTATCTGAAAGATTGTAACAGCAAAGAAGGCCATGAACGTTCACTTTCAGAACGTCTAAATAAATATGGGAATAAGACTTAATTAACTTCACAACCGAGAGAGGCTCACTACAAACCGCAAGTTGTAATAACAAACTAACGTTCTACGGGATTCTACGGGGCCCCTAGGTGCTATTTCCACTTTCGTTCACTGGGGCGGGCATTTCACTGTGCGATCGTAGCGAGCCCCAGTCATTGTTCAACCATGTTGCCAAGCTTCACGACCAATAGCATTGCATTTCAATAAATACAGGTTGATTTCTCTGAATAAGAGGTCTGTAGTAAGTATATTATTACGTGTGACTACTTACCAGAGATTGCTTTGTTAGTGGTGCATCTTGTAGACTTAAAGGTGCTGCTTTCTATATCAAGTGTTATTCCAGGTTTCGTGGGATCTTTTTTTCCTTTAAGCGTCTCCATAGCTTTAAACATTTGTTATAAATGTGAATAAGTAATATTACTTAGGGTGATTATTTCGGCGTTTTATCCGTGTTATTACTCTGTCAGCAAACTTGTCTTATTAAGGTGAAAGTGTGTGATTGTAGTTGTGTATTTGTATGTTTGTTACTTCCTGATGCTCAAACTGCAAGACCAATTTTGATAAAATCCGGTGTTGGGGTAGCTGACACCTTCTTTTAGGCTAGTTTTGATAATAATTGTAACAAGTCGCGACTTCTAGAAAATAACGGAAAATATCGCCACAATTCATACGTTGTTCGTCAATATTGGGGATAGAGTAATAAAAAACGCTTAAATAATTACACATAGCATTGTTTATGATTTATAAAATCAAACTTCAAAGGTGTTTGTTGTCACTTAAAAACAGACAAAGCACAAGTCATTATAAATAACAAAATATATAAATGGTCAATTAAAATCAAATTAAAACTAAAGAACTAAAATAGAGTAAATTAAATTATGCTAAAATAAATCTACAAAACTGTGCCCCCGCGGCATAGTCCCGAAGACGCTGGCAGCATTTCCTCGCTGAATCGCAATGCTGATGCGTTGTGCGAGGAAGCTGCCAGCTCTTCGGTCACCAGTGGACTCAATGAGCCTTTTACTAATTTCATTTAGTAGTTTGTGGGCACTGGGACCCCACGGACCTAAGGTCTCGACCCCAAAAGGAACAAAATTATATTCGGGACCGAGACCCCTATATTTATTAATTTACTTATAAATTAAATAATTGTATACATGGGCACAAATACAACATAAATATGTGTGGAGCAAAAGGTACCATTTTATCGGCTGTTGAACGATTTTGTGGCCGGCTAGGTATATAGAAATAAAATGACATAGATGAATTATGTTTTTTTTATGTTAACTATGAAATTTGGTTGCATTCATGTACCAATAACTTGTCAATGCGTTCTTATGGTAAGCGACAAAGTGGTACCTTTTGCTTGATAACGTCACACTAGCAAAGTTAAAATGTATTTCTGGTTTTTGTGTACAATTTATTTGTTCACTTTATCACTTTAGTGTTTACATACATACATACAAACCGCCTGTCAGCGTAGCTTAGACACAAATTTTAGAAATAATACGATAAATCAAAATTGTGGTGGAAATTTTCGGCGCACCTTGGGTTGAAATGATGATTGGAAAAAAATCCCCATAAATCATTTTCAACCAACTGCCAAACAAGTTTAATTCGGTTGTATTTTTTTAAATAATGGATGCTACATCAGATCTCCGTCATTTACAAACCGATTTGGAAAATTCTATTTTTGTTAGAGAAGAGGTATTTTTAAGTTGATTTCACGTTATTTTGGTGAAAATCTGATGACGGGAACTCCTAAAATTTGTATTATAGGCATATGTGGTGATTTCAGTGTATAAAAGGTACCTAACTCGGTCAGTTGTCCTGGGAAATACAATTTGCAGTGGGTTTTTTTATATATATCTTATTCTATAATATTTACGTCAGTTCTGGGAGGTACTTACATAAATCTGTATAAGAAAAAAATATTAAATTAAGATTGTTTCAATTAAAAGCGTTAAAACTATGGCGCAAATATAAATGTTGATAATAATTATAAAGAAAATTAAAACCTTTTTTTTTTATTCAGCTTTTGAAATTCTGATTTTCCCCTTACATTTTTTGTGGACCGATGTGGAAAAATATTATTTTTCTTTCAAACACAGACAACTCCCGGTTACTCCCCTAAAATTTTAGAGATTCATAAGGAATCCTCAAATATTATAGGCATAATTAGGATGATTTCGGTGTTTTTATAATAAGTAATTCAGTTATCCTTGGAAATGTTTTTTTTCGTTAATGTCTGTTTTGTTTATGTTACATTTTAGTGTGCATTGCTAAGGCAAAAGATTATGCAATAAATGGACATGTTTTTATTGCTTTTTTGTGATGCAAATCCAATCCAAACATTTGTATTGTTCAATATGCAGTTTTGTAAAAGATTTTCGATATTTTTTTTTATTACAGGTTTTTTGCATAATTGTCAATTGCTCAAGACAATTGAAAGGAGCCCAAACATGATGGGGTCAAAGATAATTTTTTAGCGTTTCGATGACCACCTTCCAGCTCCTTCAAAAAAAAATGAAAATTCTATTGGAAAACAGATGAGCTGTATGATATAATAACATTGCTCTGTTATCCAATTTACGTATGTATGCAAAATTTCAGCTCAATCGAAAACCGAGAGATTACATAGAATATGGACTCAGACAAGCAAATAACGCATCAACTATAATTTATCAAGAAAGTAAATTCATTTGCTTACCCGACAGGACTTCTCCCTCTAAATAAAATAATTAATTTTAGTCATGAGATATGTTTATTAAGCCATGAGCCACATCGTCAAATACCACCGCGCAATTCGAAGTGGACGGATGAACTCGTGAGCCGCAGTCTACCTTCATCATCATAACCACCATCATCACCACCAGTTACCACCATATTTATCTACATCATCAACGCCATCATCATCATCATCGCCATCATCATCACCATCATCATCATCATCACCATCATCATCATTATCATCTTCATCTACATCATCATCACCTTCATCATCCTTATCACCAGCGCCGGATACAAATGAGGCGGAAAGTTAACGCAACTGATCACATTTTATTTTGTTTTTAGAATTGTTTGTTATAACGGCAACAGAAATAAGTACATCATGTGTGAAAATGTCAACTGTCTAACTATCACGGTTCATGAGATACAGCACGGTGTCCCGTTTTTTACCCTTTGGGTATGGAACTCTAAAAACGGTTCCAACTCATGTAAAAACTGTCAGGAACGGCCTGACACCAATAACACCCACTGCCAGCCACCGTGAGTCGCGTAGCAGCACGGATAGCTGTCCCTAATGAAGAGCCCCATATGAGTTCGAAACATGTCAGCCCGCTCCTGACAAGATTTACGTGAGTTTAAACCGTTTTTATAATTATTAAACAGTCAGTATAAACGGGGGACTTAATGCCATAATGCCAAATGGCATTCTCTACCATAGGGCTAAACAGAGATACTAGAATTGCTTGGCCTATTTTCAGTACTGACGTACGTGGCTCTAAGATAGATAGGTAGGATTTAAAAAAAACTTTACTATCTATATCTGGGCGTCTTCTTCCGAAACTTGAGACACTAGTAACGACCTGGAACCAAAGATTCAAAATGCTTCGTCATTATAAATGTTAATGAGAAAAAAAAAATGAACACAGACGACGCGGTTGGCGCAGTGGTTAAGCAACTGCCTACTGAGCCGACGGTCCTGGGTTCGAATCCCGGCAAGGACAAATATTTGTGTGATGAACTCGAATATTTGTGCCTGGGTCATAGATGTTATTTGTATTGATGTATTTATCTAAGTATTAATTATTTATCGTCGTCTAGTAGCCATAACAAGGCTACTAGAGTTTGTGGGACTAGATTGATTCGTGTGAGGTTGTACGATATTTATTTATTTTTTGTCGCATGTTCCCAATTCATATAAGTAAAGGTAAAATATCAAATATACATACATGAAGGAGTACAATACAAGTGAATATTTGATAACAACACATTCTTTCCCGCGCCACCGGAGTTGTGAAACAATTGGAGCACTTTTTATCGTTTTATGTTTATTGTCATCAGTCGTAAAATGGGTTACGCAATAGCTTTAACATATTTTTTTGGGTTCTGCGCCCATAGGGTGCTAACAGGGCCCTGTATCCTAAGCCTTCGCTGTCTGTTTGTCCGTTTGTCACAAGGCTGCATCTTTACCACTGTATGTATGTATGTAAACGCTTTATTGTACACAACAACTGGTTATAAATACATTGATAACAAATGAAACTGTACCGTAATACATAGGTAGATTTGAAATGTCGGTATCACGGCCGCTATAACATCAAATACTGATTATAAAAAGAAGTTAAAAACTAGTCTTGTTTTTTGGATTATTCAATTTTTTTTCTGACGGCAAACCGGTAGAAACTAGATTTTTGTGCAATGTATGCAATGACCGTTATAACGCCAAATACTAAAAAGGAAAAAACATAAATTTATGAAACATGCAAACAACATTTTTTAATGTGAGTATGACAAAGAACATTTTTAATGTGGGTACACAACACAATAAGTATTTTTATATTAAACCCTAATACAAAGATCAAAGCTCAAAGAAAAATTTAAATAACGATCGATTTAAAGAAAATTTGAAATGCGTAACCTGCTGGAGACCGGGACTCGAACCCGGTACCTCGTCCACCAGGTAAAAAATACGTTTCTTTTTAGGGTTCCGTACCCAAAGGGTAAAAACGGGACCCTATTACTGAGACTTCGCTGTCCGTCTGTCAGCAGGCTGTATCGTGTAGAACGGTGATAGCTAGACAGTTGAAATTTTCACAGATGATGTATTTCTATTGCCGCTATAACAACAAATACTAAAAATAAAATAAAATAAATATTTAAGGGGGGCTCCCATACAACAAACTTACAGATAATGGCACGGAACCCTTCGTGCGCTCTTGCCTTATTTTTTATTGTACGGAACTCACTTGCACCAACGGTATTTTTTATGCATTATGGTACCAGATTACAAAATAATGCAAACACCATATGGATGGCGGCAGTGTATTGAATATTGGCCGAATAACATGAAATATGTACATATTGATCATAAGTAAGTAATAGTTGGTAATAGATTACGAGAGAGAGATCCTAGAGAACGCTGGGTTGATGAAATTAAAAAATATGCCGGAGAGGACTGGACTACGACAGCGAACTCAACACAGTCATGGAAATTGTTGGAGGAGGCCTATACCCACTAGGGGCCTTAACTATAAATAAGTGTAAATATAAGCACTAGCTGCTCCGCGCGGTGTTACTCATCCCACGGGAACACTAAATTTGTTCGGGATGAAAAGTATCCTATGTCCTTTCCCGATTCTCAAACTATCTCCATACCAAATTTCATCTAAGTCGGTTCAGCGATTTAAGCGTGAAGAGGTAACGGACAGACAGACACACTTTCGCATTTATAATATTAAGTATGGATAATATAATGTACTAGCTGTGCCCCGCGGTGCTACCCGCTCATCCCACGGGAACACTAAATTTATCCGGGATGAAAAGTATCCTATGTCCTTTCCCGGGTCTCAAACTATCTCCATACCAAATTACATCTAAGTCGGTTCAGCGGTTTAAGCGTGAAGAGGTAACAGACAGACAGACAGACACACTTTCGCATTTATAATATTAGTATGGATTTGATATGTTATAAGGATACAAATAAAAGGTTTTTTTATTATTATATTATTTATAAGTAATAGATTATTATGCTTTTAGCATCGGGTGGCCCTTACCATGAGTTTACAGTGACCGTTTTCGCTAGCGACTGCGTAGAAACTATTTGTATGGAGAATGTATCCTTCACGGAAAAATTACTGACTCTTGAGTTTCTTTCGGCGTTTCTCCTCAACAGCGGTCTCCTCGTGTCAAATGCCGGTAGACTCGTAAAAGTGCCACTGTACCAATTAACTTAAACATACTTTATTGCAACAGATGTTATTCTTGGACTGAAAGCTGTAACTGGTTCAGATAATTCCTCTGAATCATCTTCTTCTGAGTCTGAAGATAGTCCAGAATCCTTTTTCCAACTTGTCGATGAGCCCCTTATTTTACATGGGACTTTAAGAGAAAGTTTCGCTCTGGTAAGTTAGTTCTTTATCTACATAAACAGCCTAAATACTACGCACCAACATTGTAACAAAATGGGACTTAAAAGCGTTCAAATAGTACATTACTGCTGACGCCGGGAAAGAAGGGCTTGCCGGGTGAGTAGGTATAGACGGCCGACCGTAGGGAGCCCGGATAGTGATACGAAGCCGGCAAGCCCTTTTCACGGCTATGGCATGTATAGTGCTTTATATGGCATGTATAGACCACTCAAATAAATATATAACTCCGCTGTTTAGCCTGCTCATGAACACATAATCTCTCTTGAATCTTGAATCTTATAGTGGCACCAGAAATACATCATCTGTGAAAATTTCAACTGTCTATCGATCACGGTTCTTGAGATACAGCCTGGTGACATACGGACAGACAGACAGACGGACAGCGGAGTCTTAGTAATAGGGTCCCATTTTTTACCCTTACATCCTGCAATCAGGATAGTGAATCGTGACTAACAGTGATAACCTACCGCATGGTGTATTTTATATTTCACTAGCTGTGCCCCGCGGTGTTACCCGCTCATCCCACGGGAACACTAAATTTATTCGGGATGAAAAGTATCCTATGTCCTTTCCCGGGTCTCAACCTATCTCCATACCAAATTTCATCTAAGTCGGTTCAGCGGTTTAAGCGTGAAGAGGTAACAGACAGACAGACACACTTTCGCATTTATAATATTAGTATGGATTGCATATGTTTGAGAAAAGCACTACACATGCCTAGCCGTGAAAAGGGCTTGCCGGCAAGCCCTTCTTGGTGTCTGAACAACAAATGAAGAAATGTTTCAGGACTACGCGTTGGAAGACCCCTCCAAGAACATGGTGTGTTCCCCCCTAGCAGCCCTGGTGCCGCTGGCAAAGCTGCTGGTGGGGGCATCTGGAGAATGTGAGGATCAGCTGCAAAACGCCGTCGGAGCCAATACACCCGCGGAAGTGAGCCATCCATATTTAAGTCGTTTTCAAAAAACATGTACCTACTAAGGGCTTTTATTATAACAAAATTTAATTGATTCCTTTGTGTAACGATAGATACCCATATCTTTTTAGGGTTCCGTACCCAAAGGGTAAAAACGGGACCCTATTACTGAGACTTCGCCGTCCGTCCGTCTGTCACCAGGCTGTATCTCAAGAACGGTGATAGCTAGACACTTGAAATTTTCACAGATGATGTATTTCTATTGCCGCTATAACAACAAATACTAAAAATGAAATAAAATAAATATTTAAGGGGGGCTCCCATACAACAAACTTGTTATACCTATATATGTACATATATATAGGTACGGAACCCTTCATGCGCGAGTCGGACTCGCACTTACCCAATTTTTTTATGAGTAACTTTCGAAACACAAAAGACGCGATCGTCGATTTTTATTAAGCCTTTAACTATGTACACGTTTCTTGAAATCACTCATTTTATTTAGGACTTTTGTCCAACTCTTTTTTCAGGATCCGTACCCAAAGCGTGTTAACCTCTCCATCACCCTAATGCCAGACAACCTTTAGTTTTTTAGGGTTCCGTACCCAAAGGGTAAAAACGGGACCCTATTACTGAGACTTCGCTGTCCGTCCGTCCGTCTGTCACCAGGCTTCTTCTTCTTTCGTTCTTGGGATAAGAACGGTGATAGCTAGACAGTTGAAATTTTCACAGATGATGTATTTCTATTGCCGCTATAACAACAAATACTAAAAATAAAATAAAATAAATATTTAAGGGGGGCTCCCATACAACAAACTTGTTTTATGGTACGGAACCCTTCATGCGCGAGTCGGACTCGCACTTGCCCAATTTTTTTTTTAAATTGTTAGAACCCACGTTAAAATAATGAGATAAATTAATTACATTTACATGTTTCATATAACCATTGATACAAAGATCAAAGCTGAAATAAAAATTGAAATGCGTAACCTGGTGAAAGAGACCGGGAACCGAACCCGGTACATAGGTACCGGTCCAGCGTGTTAAACTGTCCATCACTCTAACGCCCAGACAACGTGCCAGTTTGCGATGTCATCGCCACACCGTGGAGAATATTCCCACACGCACCAAGAAGTTTGGCAATTCCTTCATCTGCCGAACTATTAAAATATGGAACTCCTTGCCGGCTCATGTGTCCTTCTTATAACTTGGGACCCTTCAAACGAAGCGTGAAGAAGCATCTCTCGGGCCAGCATGGCAGTGTCAACTGACTTGGCACCGTTGGTTTCTCGTCAGTTGTCATTGCGACTTGGGCTCCCCTTTTTGCTTACCAGGAGGCGAAGTGGAGCCACTATATTGTGCCGTTATAAAAATAAAAAAAAAACCTTTCGATACTTCCTTATGCTTTGTGCATCGATCTTTGCTTTGTCGATATTTGAAAGGGTTTACTACATCAACAGCTTTCAGTGTTTCTTGTCAAGTTTGCGGTCGGATATGCCGATCGCATATCGGTTTTTTCAGCCATCAAAGACGGTGCTTCGTAGACTGAAAACCACAAATCGTCTGTAATAGACTGAAGAGCCTATGATGATAATGATGATATCACCTTAGCGACCTCTATGTGAATACGTTAATATTCACATCTTACAGCACTACCACGCACTACTTTACAGTGAACGAGCAAGTGAGAGAAAGCGCTGTTATTTATAAGTTATAAATTATAACTTTATGAAACATTATACATAATGTCTCATTTTTTAATGCCCATCTTATTTTCCATCGCAGATTAGAGCCCGTTTCCGACCATTGCTGAAATACCTGAATTCGTTGACAGCCATAACAGTGACGGTCCTAAGTCGCATATACATGTCCAATAAATATGAGCTGCAATCCTCGTTCAGTGACGATTTGGAGGATATCTTCAAGTCAGGCGTGGAAATGGAGGATTTTGGATCTGCTAATTTGTCGCAGAAGATCAACGATTGGGTAAGTTATTCCACAAACATACAATTTGTACGTATGTATGTAGGTAAACTGCTTATTAAGCTTCAAAACAATACATATAGGTAATATAGGGGGCCTATGATGGCTACTTTTATCACCCGGTAAATAAGTGACAAAGCATTCGTCACATTTTAACAAAATGCTAGTGTGAGTGACAGATTTATTTATTTATTATTTATTTATTCAAATTAGTTGCACAGCATTACAGTAATTAAACTAAGGCACTGTGGACTACAAAATCATACATAAAATAAACTTAAATCTAGTTGGATTTAGGCGACATAACAGCGTGGCTCCGTTGCGTCGTCTGATCTGGCGCAGGATTCGGCAGATTGCCCCGGAACTGCCGAAACACAACACCCTTCGGCCAGAAGTCTGCACTTGCGATGGTGTCCTCATTGGCGTATCTAAGATTATTTTTCAGGCGGGGCCTGGGTGGGGCCTGGTCATGGTCTATGAGATGAAGTCCTGAATTTCTATGGTTTACCCAAAATCCTGGGGTGGGCAGTAGACCATATTGGGGTGGGCACGGCCCACCCGGCCACCCCCCTAAATACGCCAATGGGTGTCCTGCAGCGGCCGCGGCACGCGCACCACAAACGAGCTGAAGTGCACGTAGTGGCGGGACTGCAGCTGGTGCACCCTCAGCGAGAAGCCAGTCTTCCGGCGGACGTACTCCACCACATCGTCAGCCACGGCGGAGTGATGCAAGCGCGACACATAGAGCGCCTTACTCGGTGTGGCAATCCGAAGACCAGAACCAACAGATGCTTTGCCACTTATTTATCACGTGATAAACGCAACCGGGTGTGTAATGATCGATATAAAAATAAATGGTATAAGTATGTTTGATATAACAACATTTGGTATAATGACTCATTTGATATAATAAACGTTTGGTATAATTTCAAAATATCTATTTTTATTTCGTATACTTATCATTTGGTATAAAACTTATTTCCTATAACCATCATATGGTATAACAACATTTGGTATAATTTCATATGGTATAACAACATTTGGTATAACAACATTTGGTATAATTTCGCTCGTCGTCGTACCTAACCATGACTCTATTACAATTTAACTTTCATGTTTGAGCAGTTTGAGCGGGTATTGAGCCTTGAAACGTATAATATCCATTTTTTTTTTTTTGCCACTTTTTTCCTTTTTTTCCCTCTTTTTTCCTTTTTTTTCTATCCTAACCTAACCTAACCTACGTTTCTCTTGAACTTTCGGTTTAAGTTTTTTTTTAATGCGGGGGGCTGACCGCCCCCCGCCCCCCTATTTCTCTATACCCCATATGTTATGCCATTTGAACGTTAGATAAAATAAACGTTATACCATAAATTCATTAGACGAAATATGCATTATACTAAAAGAATGTTATATGAAATGTTATTCGATAAAATGATCAGTATATGAACCAATAATTATATCAAATGTTGATATATTAAGTGTTGTTATATCATTCAATCATTATATCAAATGAGCGTTATACCGACTGAAATTATATCAAAAGTTGTTATAGCCATCGTTACGCACCCTAGATTACTAGTTTATGCTGTAATGTCTTTTCTCAAGTATAGTGAATTATTGTTATTCTTTTGAGAAAATAAAGATCTTTTAACTTTTGTATTCATAATCACCCAAGAAGACAGGCAAACAAAGCACTTTAGTATTGTAAATTATACGTAGTTCCCAAGAAATATGAGGAAATTTAAAAGAATAGTCATTCTCTGGCCCTGTTCACCATATCAGCCGATAGACGTCCACTGCTGGACAAAAGCCTTCCCCAAAGTTCTCCACCACGATCGGTCATCAATTCATCATACAGGTAATAAGGCAATCGGGGAGTATTATGATACGCCACTGGCAACACAGAAACGGATTGACAGAATCAACCAACCAATCATAGCGTGATGACGTCAGTGATGACGTCCACCTGTCATTTCAGAGTAGCATACCTTGTTTTCTTCTATATATAGTCTGTCCGATCTTTTACATCAAATGAAGTCACTTTGGCACAAGGTACAAACAACCATATACGTATAAATTTAAGGTAGTTTTTTACTTGTGCCAGTACATCATTTGATCTTCGAATATCAGATGGACTATGTTTTTTTTTCAGGTCGCAGCGGGAACAAACCAATCAATTCCTGAATTTGTTAATTCAGGGAACATTAACGCTACAGAGGGCTCTTTTAATTCAGGGAACATTAACGCTACAGATGGCTCTTTTAATTCAGGGAACAATAACGCTACAGACGGCTCTTTGATGATTTTTAATACTGTGTACCTTTCGGTTCGTATTAGTTCGTATAATCCTTAGAATAAATATACGCCTTAGAAACCTAGTTAGCTCTTCAAAGTGAAGCCAGTTTTGGTTAGCCACGGGCTAAGTTTCATCCGTGTGCGTCTGTCACAACGACAATGTCACAAGAAAGACGTCTATTTTTTTTTTGAGAATGATTGACCCGAGTCTTTCGACTGTACGTAGCTGTCCTGATAGTGCGGGTGGGGTCACCAGAGCCGCAACATGGTGAAGAATGGAAGTGTGCGGTGTCACTACAGGTGACCTTGGCCAGCTGTGTGATTTTTATCTGTGAGTGAGTGATGTGATGAGATTGAGTGGATTGATGACGTATGATGATGGGAATGTAGGTAATCCACCGCGTTTGGGACTAGGGGGTTTGGGTGAGAGGGGGCATTGTCCTCGAGGAAATGGCGAGTAGAGGTTCTGATGAATTGATAATATACCAACAGTCGGGATTTTCAAGTCGAAGTAGATGTAACGGTTTGATATATACCAGGGGGCACTTGATGTTCTGCGGAGGGACGTCTCTATGATTGGTTCGAAGACACGCACACATAAAACCAAAACGGGCTTCATCTTTCGCAAATCTGTTGTATTAAAGACTCTCGTTCTAGGCGTTTTTATTCTAAGGTATATTTTTAGTTTGATTACTTAACTATGAAGTATTGCCAAGTTGGAGTCACTAGGCGCTAATAACAGTCGCGCCAGCGCGAACAAATGTTCCGTATTTCGTTTCTGTTTGGGCTAATTCGGCATCGCTATCGTATGTCCAGATGTTCGGATTGCGGCTGTTCTCGCCTAGAGGCCGCATTTGTATACCGATTCTCATGAAATATTAGAGTTCGTTAATTACATAGTTTTTTTTGTCATATCAGTTTTTTGAAATTATTTAAAATGGCGGAGGAGGAGGAGGAATAGAGGGGTTGAAAACGTGAAAAATACTAATGTCAACCATTTTGAAACAAACTCGCTCGTTTATAATTGACATTGACACGTTTTTTTTACTCATATTCAAGGAGTTTTCCGCTAGTGCAAATACGCCACTCCATTAACAACAGCATAACAATACGTTTCAGCGTTATATTTGAATTTCAGGTACAATGGAAACATGCATTCACGTTGGATGACACAAACACCTCGATGACACGAAACGGCAGATACCATTATTTTGACAGTGATTTCTTCAATTGCCAGGTGAGAAAAGACCTTAATAAAATAAATAAATATTAAGGGACAATCTTACACAAATCGACCTAATCCCAAACTAAGCAAAGCTTGTACTATGGGTGCTAGACGGCGATATATATAATACTAGCTTTTGCCCGCGACTACGTCCGCGTGGAACTTGGAAATATGGAAGCAACCTCGTACAACACGATAGATATCCACCTAATCACCTTAATTAATATAAGGGATTATTAAAAGCGCCTAAGCAAATGTAAGAGCAATTGTGCTTTTGGTCTAATCATTACATTTCCTACAGGGTCATCAATGTCATCATGAATTACTTACTCACTTTTCAATCTTTTTAGGGATAATTTCTAGGATGGAAACTATCCTATGTCCTTCCTCGGATCTTAAACTATCTTCATGCCAAATTTCATCAAAATCGATTCAGCGGTTTATGCGTGAAGAGGTAACAGACAGACAGACACATTTTCGGATTTATAATATTAGTATGGATAGATAACATCCATGACCCAGGAATAGATAATAGAGTTCATCACACAAATATTTGCCCTGGCCGGGATTCGAACCCGGGACCGCCGGCTCAGTAGGCAGCTGCACTACAAACCGAGCCACCCGCGTCGTTAATGACAATGAATTAATCCAACTCTTCGAAAAGATTTGGACTATACTGCGATTTCTAATTCAAGACCAAAAAAACTACCACAAGGTTGCCACTACAATAAAATATTTTTACAATAGTAAATTCCTTTTTCTTTTTTAAACGCGCTAAGATAATTTATTTATTGGTAGCTTTAACTCTATGTTTTAACAAAATAACTAGAAATATTTATTATTACATAATTACGAGAGGAGATAATAAAAACTTAAACATCGGAAATTTTTGGTACAACATCTGGTATTGTACTTGTAACATTGTGCATTTGGTGCAAGCCAAGAAACAAACTCAGATGTCATTTAAATGTTGTCAATTTTGACAGTGACGTATCTGTCGTAGTTTTTTTGGTCTTGAATTAGAAATCCGAGATTAAGTATTTTGAAAAAAAAGAAAAATTGACGTTCAATACGACAACGCGTCATACTCGTGAACGGGTGCCGTTTGTGGGGTCCGGTCTGTTCATGCTAGCAAGGGCCAAATTAAATATGTAGCAACCGCATACTAGTGTTAAATTAAGTAAACGTGAGAAACTTCATCCTGTACTCGATTGAAGTTATTCTATGTTGATTTTTACCTTTTGAACTCTTAGAGACTATACATCTCTAAGAAACAGCTTAGTGTAGTATGACACTCAGAGACTTTATACATCTCTGAGGAAATAATATAATTTTAAAATATTTTATTGCATGTTATGACGTCTAGAGACCATATACATCTCTAAGAAATTTAGGTTTAATAATTATTTTCTATTGTAAATTATTCATGTTGACGCCTAGAGACCTTATACATCTCTGTGGAATTAAATTAATTAAGTAATTATTATTTTATTGCATGTTGTGACACCCAGAGACTTTATACACCTCTGGGTATATTTAATATTATGAATTTAACGTTAAAATTTTATTTTAATGTTCCTACTTAACATTGATTTGGAGTATCTATACATCTCCTTTACGTGTACCAGTGTAATTAGTTATAACGCAAATGTACCTAATCATTGTAATTTTTTTAAGTATTATTTACGAAAAAATGACTTACTGTTGAGTTTCTTTCGGCTTTCTTCTCAACAGCGGTCTCCTCTTGCGAAATGCCGGTAGATTCACAATCTGACTTGTAAAAGTGCCCCTGTGGCCTACTTACTGAATAAATTATTTAATTTCATTTCATTAGAGAATTTAATTTGCAGATAGTAGAAATCCCATTCACAATAGCTAACGCATCATTTACAATATTTCTACCAAAAGATAAAAATGACTTCGCAACGCTGTTGGGGAAACTCAAAAACAATACGGAGGAGTTACTGTACAGTTTAAACAGAATGAGGCCGAGGAAGACATACATACAGCTGACGATGCCCAAGTTCGAGGCTTCGACTTATGTAGATTTAATAACGGAATATAAAAAGGTAACACTTCAATTATACAACACAACACAGCACAACACAACACAACGCAACGCAACGCAACGCAACGCAACGCAACGCAACGCAACGCAACACAACACAACACAACACAACACAACACAACAATACAATGCAAGTACTCTTTATTGCTCACCTCATAAAACATACAGGAGAAATATTAGACGACCGACGCTTAAACCCGCTCCAGACCTTACGATCCGATCCGACTTATCGGAAGAAATTTCCTAACAACTGCAATACACATTATCCGATTTCTTCCGATAAATCGGACAACTGCACTACACATTATACGATTGCTCCCGATGGGTCGGATCGGATCGGAAGGTCTGGAGCGGGTTTTATCATTCAGAAAAGTTGCACTTTGCCTCTTTTTCCCCTATCGCCCTCTCTTTCCCCGTCCTTAAAACCCGCTCCAGACCTTCCGATCCGATCCGATTTATCGGAAGAAATCGGATAATGTGTAGTATTTTAGGTCCTAACTATTGCACTACACATTATCCGATTTCCTAACAATTACGCTAAGTACACATTATCCGATAAGTAGGATCGGAAGGTCTGGAGCGGGTTTTAAGTATTACAGTCTGACAAAAAAGAGTAGAAATTAAAAAGTGGCAATACTGTAGTGTCGTCCACGTTTCCCTTTGAGTAACTTTGAGCCTTCTTATTAATTATCGTTTGATATTAATTTACAGTTGGGATTGACGGATATTTTCAATACCACTAATTCTGGTCTGACCAACATCATAAATGGCAACCAGACCCTGTCGGTGACGAAAGCTGTCCAGAATATGGTTATCAAGGTTAACGAGCTAGGAGTAGGGTCTCAATATGTGGAAAACAGGGCCCCTCCTTGTAAGTATTCAATCAATCAATCAATCAAACAAACTATAAATCAAACTACAGTTTACGACAAGAAAATTAAAATATTAAAAAGTGGCAATACTGTAGTGTCGTACCGTTTTTCTTAGGTGGATTAGAAAGGGACGACACTACAGTATTGCCACTTTTTTACTCCTTTATGTCGTACTGTATCAATCAATTGAGCAATCAAGCAATCAATCACCCAACCAATTAATCAATTTATTTATTTCATGGTTATGAATAATCACAGGTGTTAGTTATTGTTTAGTATAACCAGTACATCGTGTCCTGCCGAGAGGCGTACAATATTTTCAATCTAAATTATGATATAATCTATGCTAATCTACAAGTGGAATACTCCTAATCATACTCCAAAGATAGTCCCACACTGTGTAATTTTCACTGTTTGTGATAATGTGCGAAAATCGTTTTTTCCTAATCAATATACAGTCTGACCAAAAAGAGCAGAAATTAAAAAGTAGCAATACTGTACTGTCGTCTCAGTCTTAGATTGATTAGAAAGGGACGACACTACAGTATCGCCACTTTTTCATTTCTACTCTTTTTGGTCAGACTGTACTTGGGTAACAGCTGTTTGAAGCCCGTCTATTGTGAAGGATGGGCAACTACGGAACCCTACACTGAGGGTGGCCCAACATGCTCTTGGCCGGTTTTATAATTAGAATCTATAAACTATACTTTTGTTTTCTTATGCTTCCATTTTGGCCTAAGTATAGTAAATACCTTTTCTATAATATAATATCGTCATAACGTGCGTTCTGACAGGCTTCGAAGTATCACGTTTCGGGCGGAACAACTCGAGAGAACTGTAAAGGAATTTCATACAAAATTTAAGGCCTAGGCCGGGAAGTAATTTTTTTAGGGTTCCGTACCCAAAGGGTAAAAACGGGACCCTATTACTGAGACTTCGCTGTCCGTCTGTCACCATCACCAGGCTGTATATCAAGAACGGTGATAGCTAGACAGTTGAAATTTTCACAGATGATGTATTTCTATTGCCGCTATAACAACAAATACTAAAAATAAAATAAAATAATAATTAAGGGGGGCTCCCATACAACAAACTTGTTATAGATTATATATATATAGGTACGGAACCCTTCATGCGCGAGTCAGACTCGCACTTGCCCAATTTTTATTTTTTAAACATGACGTCTGTGTTTATGAACAGGCTAAACAGCGGATTTTTTTTTTGTGATGTATAGTTTTTATTTCATTGTATATGTTTGAGAAAAGCACTATACATGCCTTAGCCGTGAAAAGGGCTTGCCGGCTTCGTATCACTATCCGGCCTCCCTACAGTTGGCCGTCTATTCACCCGGCAAGACCTTATTTCCCGAGTAATGTAAAGCCTGACCAGAAATATATGAGGATGCGCCATATTGCGGAATTTCACTGGAACTAATTTCTTACACTGGCAATGATTTTATGATGGTTTGTCAACAATGTCAATGTCATTCGTGGTGGTTTCTTTAAAATACAAATATTTAAAATTATCCAAAGAAAATTCCGAAAACCATTCATAGCCGTGAACGTAAGATTATAAATGAAGTGTACACGTGTTTACTACACGAAAAACAGTCAGGAAAAGAGTGCATTCCATTAAATGATATTACGAGGTTAACATAGTGGAACTGACAGGTATTTAAAGTAATGTCATTATAGTGGGTTGCGATTGGTTGCAAAATTGTTGTCATATAAATCTTATAAATAGCGCCCTCTTGACAATCCTCATATAATTCTGGTCAGGCTTTACTAATAATTGACTTGTATTCCATTCCAGCCCTCAATTTTGCGCTATTATCCGAACTGGACAATCCGGTACAGTTTACCGTTGAAGTGCCCGTCCTCTACATTATAACAGTGAAAAGAGAAGTAATTGTTACTGGTGTATACAACCCTTAATAAAGATTATTGAATTTCTTATTATTTTATTTAAGTCGTTTTAAATATGTAGGTACCGAGAAACAGTTCAACTTTTAAGAGGCCTTATTCCTTTTAAAATGCTGATGTTTTTAGTATTTTTTCTCTTTGATCAAACATGTTTCTTAACATATTATTGTTACTACCTAGAACAGGGCTATTGGGATTTATTGGTATATATTTTAAACGTTCATTTTGAATTTTTCATTGATAATTTTTGTTTCAAACACTACTCGAAATTGACAAAATTCACTCGGAAAATTAGTTTTATAACTTACTGGCTGTGCCCGCGGTGTTACCCGCTCATCCCACGGGAACACTAAATTTATTCGGGATGAAAGTATCCTATGTCGTTTCCCGGGTCTCAAACTATCTCCATACCAAATTTCATCTAAGTCGGTTCAGCGGTTTAAGCGTGAAGAGGTAACAGACAGACAGACAGACACACTTTCGCATTTATAATATTAGTATGGATTTTCGACTGCACGCAATGAACGCATGAAATAGCTATGTTACTACCTAGAACTCGGGGAAAAGTATTATTCAGATCAAAAAGTTGGTTGAAACTATCAATATACTTGTCATAATATGAAAAAAAATAATTTTAAAAGGAATAAGGCCTCTTAATTCAATTCAGATCGGGGGCTCGATGGGATGGAGCTCCCCTATACAGTCCGGCCAAAAAGAGTAGAAATTAAAAAGTGGCAATACTGTAGACGACACTACAGTATTGCCACTTTTTAATTTCTACTCTTTTTGGTCAGACTGTAATTCAAATAAATTTATTTAAGGCATCAAAGGTACGTAAATACCTTACAATCTAATTTATTACTTCAAATTTACTGAGTGTATAAATAAAAGAAACATCTGAACATATTTTGTGCTCCATTTATAAATTATAAAAACATGATTTTGTCCGAAAAAAAAAAAATTGTTAGAAGAAAAAACATATTTGACGCATTTTAAATAACAGATTTATTTCTTATCTTTATTTAATCTGACTCGATAATAATATTTTCTTGTTTCGTTCCTCCGTCGACTCTGAACGACTTTTTTAAAGTACTACTTACACACTTCCTCCAGGTAACTCGTTTCAATTTTTCTTTGAGCTTTGATCTTTGTAACAATGGTTTGATATTAAAATTGTGTGTTTCATAAATGTATAAAATAACAGCGCCCTCTCTCGCTTGCTCGTTCACTGCTGTAAAGTAGTGCGGTAAGATGTGAATATTAACGTATTCACATAGGTCGCTAAGGTGTAAAGCCTTTGAAATAAACAATGCAAAGATCGACACACAAAGCATAAGGAAACATTCGGAACATACTCACATACTACTACATACTAGGTTCGATTACCGGTCTCTTCCACCAATAAATAAAAAAAAAATGTGATGATCATTATCTTTAGAAATATAAAAAAAAATACATTTCCTGTTCGTATGTACGTACCTACTTATTATGTAAATCATTCTTAGGCCAATGATTTATTTTTTAAAACAAATTACCTGATGATGTTTTTAATAGCCTTTCCAGTTCCCACAAAATATGTAAAAAACACAGACAATAGAGACTATCTGAAAGACAACTTAAAATGCTGTACAATATTATTATTTTACTTTTAATATCGATGGCAAAAAGCGAGAACGTAGTAACCGCCAAAATGCAAACTTTACACCAGAGCCAAAAAACTTTTCGATTTCGAGAAAAAAAATCATAACTCTTTCATTTATGAACGAAAATGCTTGATATTTGGATCTAATTCATAACTTATGGTTTTCTTTCAACTGGAATATTTAATATTTAACAAAAAAGACTGGTTTACGACTTAGTGGCGGTTACGACAATTGAACTCTTTTTTTCGTTACGCGAAAACGCTGTAAACGCCAGAAGTAAATGTACTAAAATGGTGAAACCAGTATTATTTCCATAAAGCATAAATGCTGTAACCAGATGCATATTTATTTTAAGATTCAATAATTTTGACGTAAATGTCATTACGTTCTTTATAGGACTAACTGAAATGTGGTAAGTGTCCACCGGCAAAAAGAAACTGTGAAAATAAAACGACTTAAGTATCAATGAACTTTTATCAACATACTTTTTTAAAATGTTTCCAAATTTTAAATGCAGGTTTCTTACAAATTAAAAGCTCAGAAGCAACAATTACCGTCTTAACATATCAAATACTATCTAGTCTCAATTTCTCTGTATAAAAACATTACGAACATTACGCTGTAACCGGCACACCCTTTGATTTATGAAAGAACAAAATTAGCGTAAATGTACTCGTTTAGAAAATTGCTACTGTTTGGGTGTTTACAGCAATTAGATATGGGCATCGTCAAAAAAATACATTCGTTTTGCAACGTAGTCCAGTTTTTTCTAAGCGTCGTAGAGCCATGGGACCCAGACCAGTCGACGCAGAAAAATTCGCTGATTCCGAATATGCAAAAAAATTTTTTTTGACCAAGTGGCGGTTACTACGTTCTCGCTTTTTGCCATCGATATGTTTATTTGAGGATTACGCTTAAGCCTAAATTCTTAAGATAGGTTAGGTTAAGTTCATATTACTGTGACAGTTAACCTTTTGAGCGCCACAGTCGGCTGTGGCCGTCAACAAAAAATCGTGCCCCTGACGCCACGTCGGCCACAGCCGTCCAAATTTGAATGATCAAAAACTTTGTAATTCTAACCGCTACAAGTATTTTTCAATCCCTGTTGATTTTGGGGCACATCTTTTTTTTTTTACTCTGGCGTCAGTGGCACGGTAAATTGCTAGACCGCTTGGCGGTCAATAGGTTAATTCGTTACGAAAAAAATACTGACTGTTGAGTTTCTTTCAGCGTTTCTTCTGAACAGAGGTCTCCTTACAGAATTAAGTTCATTATTTTATTAATAAAAACAATATAGAAGTATAGCAAAACGTGGTAGAAAATACATGCATATTAATTATGGTTTGCTAGGTAAAAATATAATTATGCTAAGCTTGTATCGCAGGGAGAGAAATATACAATGACATATGAGTTAGTAGTACTTACTCTCTAAAATGTTCTATAACTTAAACTTAGTCAAAGTTAATTAGAAATAAATACCTAAGTAACATCAGATTACAAATTACAAGATTACATGATGTCGTCAAGCTCTAAACGGAATTCATCAATTTTTGTTTTCTTTAAATATTCTAAAATATGATTTGTATTTTCGCTTCCCAATCTATCTCTGAACGCCAAAAAAATTAATCTGGCCACACTATACGACGATTCTATAGCTTTATTCTTCAATAATCCAATCACGACCGCAGACGTAAATTGATGAACGCTTTCATCATAACGGCCATGGTAAAAATACTTATTAAAATAGTTCACAACTTCGGCCCCATATAACTCTATTATTGAAGGAAAATATTTTGGGACCAACTCTTCTACTTCGTTGCTAACAAACTTTCCAAAAATAGTTCCCAGCATCTTTGGAGCTTCTTTCAGTTTCTTAGATTCGTCGGTAGACCAATCTGGTTTCTGGTCGAGGCAGAGTCGGACAGTTTTGAAGTACATCATCGTCAAATGTACGGTTACGTATTTCCCAAACCACCTTTCCATTGGCAAGGATTCATGCATACTTCCTAGAAGCTTCTCAAAGACAGGCAAACATGACACATACTTTGCATCGAAATAAACTTTGTTATATCTTAGTTGAAGCAAAAATGAGTCCAAAACAAATTCAAGAAAATTTATATTGTCTTCCGAAACTTGTTTCAACATCGTTTTCAGACAATTGAAAAAAGGTATTCCAACCCTCTGAAGCTTTTCTTCTCGCATTTCTTCGGTAGTACTAAGTACTAAGTATCTGGCAATAATGCCTGTATACAAACAAAGATAGCTTGTCTTTTCATAATCGTATTCCTTAATTTTTTTTGTTAACATATACAATGACGCGCTATCCATTAAATGTTTTTGCAGAAAATCATCGATTTCCAGATAAATAAATTGTTGATCTACTTCAGGTAATAGTTCAGAAATTATATTCAGAATATACCTTTGCCTGTTGGGTTGACTTTTCTTACACGCTTTGTAAACAAAAACGCAGTATTCGGCCAAGTAATTAATTTTACGATGGGATGCAATAATTGGCGGCAGACTGCATTCTGTATGTGTAATTATTCGATACAATTGTCTTTTATGAAGTTTCAAAATTTGATTCTTCACAATTTTCCAAATATGCATGTCTGAATTGTCTCCTTCGCGCTTGAAATATCGCATCGCTGACATGAACGCAGCGTTGGGTCTTCTGGACGCAAAAACCTCGTATGCATCTCGTTCTTTGCCTACACGCTTTGCTAGTACTGTTGCCACTCGCAGCGTGCGATTCCAAGACAAAGTTTTTTCAAGATAACGTTCAACATCATTCGGTCGACAAATCGCTACGCGGTTGGCTATAGCCTTGGCTCCTGCTGCGCGCCACCTGAAGGACACCAAATCGAAAGCCGGTCTGACAACGTGAGCATTAGATCTTAATGCAGCAGCTAGTTGTCGTTCAGAGGTTTTGGGTAGCGCAGCATCATAATCTTCTAAAAGCCGTAAAAAAGATGAAGCAGCGAGCAATGCCAAAGGCCTAGCTAATGTTATGTCAGGCACAGTAGCGGCTCGGAGCTCTAGCACGTCGCGGTATCGCTCCCCCAACCCATCTTTCTCCATAAAATAAACGGCCAACTTCCGCAGAAACCTCTCATGTTTAAATTCTTTTTTACTAATAAGCTCTTCGAATTTTGTCATCTCATCAAGAATCGAAAGGTCATGTCGCAGTGCGTTGACATACGACTCATCTGTTTGGATTATTTCAAAGTTTTCTTTTATAAGGCGTTTTCGTCCCACTCCGATTTTATAAACTCGTCCAAGCAAGCGTTTGGCGGATTCAAAATTGCGTTCAGCTGCTACAGCGATAGCTTCCACCGTGTCAGGAAAATCATCGAAACGGATGTTGTACGCGGCAAGTGTGTCCAGTAAGAGATGAAGTCGATCCACCGCTTTATCTGGGTTAGACTGGACTGTGGAAAGAAGTGATGCTGGCAAGCGAGCTCGAAGATAACCACGTTCTTCAGAGGAAAATGAATATTCAGTGAGGGTTGAAAAGTTCTCCAAAAATGCCTGCCACACCGGATCTGGGGGTTTAACGCCAGCTATCAAGTCTCGTGCGACCACGGCGTGCAGGCCTTCGTGGCAGGCAGCTTCAGGAACACTTCCATCCAAGCCCAGTCCGTGCCCCCATTCCAGAAGTTTTCCCCAGTATTCCAGCGTCAAGCGCCACGCAAATGCTCGCTTTACTAAGCTCCTTACGATGGCTGCGCGTATTTGCACCGGTTCGTTTTTATATTGCGTCAAGAGGTCCAAAAGAGAAGCCAAATCTTCTGACCGTCCGCCGGTCTTACTGACGAGTACAAGTAGCATATACTGTCGGTTCTTTGCTGAACTCTCGGCCCTCAATCGCTTTCGAAGCTCTATCAGTGTCTGTTTATAGTTGGAGAATCGGTATTTATCAAAAAGCTCGTCAAGAAGCGTTTTAACAGGGATCCGTTTGGAACAAGATCGCATTTTCAATGCCATTGGTGTCCTAGCACAGCAGTATTCGACCATATCGTACAAACAACAGTCGTCCAGTATATAGTTGGACTCTATGCTCGCATCTTCGAATAAACTTTTTTGAGGAACTATTAACAATGGAGGAGTCGGGATTTGATACGGCCATTCTTTTACAGATGGCCCGAATGCTTTGTCGACGAATACGAATTTCTTGAAGGCTGTTCTCTCTGCTTCATTAAGACGCTTTATCAAAGGCTCTACAGCTTTGTATGAGAACCAAGATCCGAGGAACTCTGCTTTCGCCAGCTTCACCACCAATTCTTTAGCATCCTCTGAGCTTAAACATTTGGCCAGTGCATCAATATTGAGAAACCACATAGTGTATAACTCAGGCTTCTCCATAAATCTGGTTTTATGATGTTTCATTATATACGTAGTTATTGCAGGATTTAATTTTCGGAATTTTCCTTCTACAAAGTAATTTTCCAATATGTAGAAAAACACATCAGGGTCAGGTTTCAAGAGATATTTTACATTTGCAAAATACTCAACGTCTTTATCCAGATAATATTTTAAAAGAACTGGATTCTCCCTTGCGTGGTCATAATAAATCTTAGTTACTTGTGGCACTTTTTCGCTCAGCACTTTTAAATTTTTTGGGGTCACTTTGTCCAATATGTCAATGAATTCATTTAATATAAATTCGCTAGAACAATGCCACAGGAATTTAACAGCTGCGTCGAAGTTTCGGCCTTTATAAAATTTGTAAAACTCCTCACATCGTTTCGGATCTCGTAAATGTAATTGTATCCAATGTCTCATTTTGTTCGCGGCTTGCAACGTCATCTGAGTGAAAAGTTCACCTTCCAAAAAGCTTGGGTTGATTATCTCTGAATATTCTGTCCCTAGAAGCCACAAACTTTTCAGCGCTCTGCTCACGTACAACATATCATCATCCTTCAGAGTGTGGGTAATGTAGTCTACATTCCTTTGCTTTGAAGCAAGGTCTATCATGAAAATTCGGTCTGTGGGGCAGATCTCAGGGTGGTTTTGAAAGGATTGGAAAGATGTGTTTTGTTGGTAAGCGTCGCGTACCAAGGCGTTGAGACAGCGATGCCGCTCACCCAGGGTTCCCGAAATTTTTATTTCGATTGAAGGCGTCATCTGAAAAGGTTTTAACCTTGTAGTAAGTATAGGTACATTTATTAACGCTAGTGTGAAAAAGCTATTGAAGCTTCTGTAAATTTCTTTTAACTCTTCGTTTGTATCTTATTATAGATCTGCTGCTGGCTAAACCCCACCCAGTTTCTGACATAACTAAAGAGTTTGTTTTCCAGCTTCTACGTTATTCATAAATACTTAACAACTTGCATCCATGAGACAAATTTAATAAACTTATAAACCAGCTTAGTTCGCCGGATCAGAAGTTTCCAATTATTATGTTTTATCTCTCAAGGAAAATTATTTTTATTTGAATCACGTACAGAATGACCAAAAAGAGTAGAAATTAAAAAGTGGCAATACCGTAGTGTCGTCCCTTTCTAATCAATCTAAAAAAACGGAGACGACACTACAGTATTGCCACTTTTTAATTTCTACTCTTTTTGGTCAGACTGTAACGTAACACTGGAGCGGTTTCTCATAGGATCAATATTACGCAATATTTTGACACAGTTTCTTACTTATCGAAAAATTTTGGACATCATTTCACTCCTACTTAAATACTCCTGTCAGGTGACTGTGATCGTATTTTGTTTTATAAGTATTTTTCCAACCGGCCCGATGTCTGGCAAAAAATTTAACCTATTTAATCTACATATTATGCATATCCTAGTCATCAGTGGTGGAATTCCGACACAAAATTAAATCATGGCATAAGTAGGTACTTTTGAGAAACAAGTAGTTACCTATCTACAAAGAACATTTAGGTATTAACTATAGTATGTTAACAAACATTGTTTAGTCAGTGTAAATACTTCAATTTGATAATATATGATTATTAAAATGTACCTCGAATCCGGCTTTAAACACCGATTTCAATCTGGACACACACACTCGATCAATACAGTTCACAATAAACTCACTGTTTGGGAGTTAAGAGGTTACATTACAATACCTAAACCTAGGTATCAAAACAACCATGACGTCAACGTTACATAGATATGATAAAAAGAAAACAGACGCGTATTTTGTTATTTCTTATTTTTATTTTAAGGCTAATTAATTAAGTAGGTAATGTTAACGAGGCCAATTTGTAGTTTATATCGTTAATTTTAGAGACTATTTAGTGGTTTAATAAGAACGAAGTAGCTATTGTTATTATTTTTATTTTGTTCCCAATTTATAAAATCATAACAAAAGTAAATATTTCGTCCGAAAAAATGTTTTTGTCCGAAAAGAAACATACTTATTTGACGTGTTTCTAAAATCTAAAACTGGTTTCTTATTCTTATCTGTATTTTACTAGACGCCATATTGTCATTTCGTTTTCGTTGTTCAAGTCGATTCTGAATTCTGATTCTGAACGAAATTTTCTAGAGCGCGAACTGCCAAACGCGTGCAATCTGTTGATATTTTTATTTATTAAACTCTTGGCCAGTTTGACTTAAATACGTCGTGAAAAGTTAACCATGAGTGGGGAACCAGATATTAAAGTGATAGTTTCAAACATCGCGAATTCAAAGCGCTACAGTCACTGTAGGTTATGTCTAAAGACTATTGAAGAAGATTACGTTCGTTTTGGAGACGGCGTCGTCGTAGATATAAGAAACGAACATAATTTACAGCCACTATCTGATGTACTCGTTAAATTCCTTGGTCCTGAGGTTCGTACCATTTGAACTCCGTTTTTTTATAATTTGGGTTTATGTATTTGGTAAAATCTCGCTGTTCCGTAATTTCAATTTCGTTTCATATACAACTAGAACGTTGCCATATTTTGATGTAATAACACACACCCCACATTTTAGTTTTAAAGATCTAAGCATACATAGGGACAGACAAAAGGAAGCGACTTGATTTATACTATGTAGTGATTCTCATAAAAAAATGTTTTCAGGTTATAGAAGAAATACCAGGAGTTGATGCTGTGTGTGCCGAATGTGTTGTAGATGCCTTAAGAGCTATAAGATTCATACAAACTTGCCACAAGTCCACTAAACTATTGGATAAATTACTTGATAACTTATTACAAACCCTTAATATTCAACTCGAGGATTGCGAGGACCATTCCTTATATGTTGTGGTTGAAGAAGATCAATCCGAATTAATTTTAATGAAAAGAGATCCTCCACCGGTCATCAGGAATGATGCAGTAAATACGAAAATCACTTGCGATGAATGTTCTGAAGAGTTCTCGAGTTCTGAGGAGTACCATAGACATTGTGAACAAAGTCATAACCAGCAAGTATGTGTCAGATGTTGGCAAACATTTGAAAGTCATGAAGAAATAAACAACCATGTATGTAGTAAAAAACTGAAATGCCCTGATTGTAAACAGTATAGAAACTCTGAAGAATCTCTAGCTGAACATTACAACAGAATTCACAAAATCCACATATGTAAGGAGTGCGGGAAATCTTGCCAAGGCTCGGTAAAATTAAAAACTCATGAAGAGAAACATTTTAATAAAAGCAAATGTCCGAAATGTGGTAAAAGTTATTCGACTAAAGATTTCTATCTGAAACATGTTAAATTATGTGAAAATGGGCTACTAGATCCTCACCCTATTAGAACGAAACTCCATAGACCATATATATGTAAAGAATGTGGTAAAGGTTACAGTACATCCGGTGGTCTTAGAGTTCACTACAAATTTGAGCATGGAGACGGAAAGCCTCATATATGTCCACATTGCAATAAGAAATTCACAGCACCAAGCTATCTTAAAGTCCACATGGTAACTCATACGAAAGAAAAGAATTTTATTTGCCATATTTGCTCCAACCGTTTTGTATCAAAAGAAGCATTGTTATATCACACAAGACGGCATACCGGAGAAAAACCTTATACGTGTGAACACTGTTCAGAAAAATTCGTTAATGCCTCGGCTAGAGCTGAACACATTAAGTTCAAGCATGTCGGGCCTACATTAATGTGTGAAATATGTTCTCGTAAGTTTGTGACACCACATTTCTTGAAGATGCATATTAAAAGACACCATGAGAAGGACAGTGAATGGAGCTCTGAGCAACCCGAATATAGCGAGACGGTTTCAGTTATATTGTCCTAATGGAGGAGCAATACAGTCTGAGATGCTGTAATCTTGTAAATGTAATCCTTATATATTAGTAAAATATTTTTTACACATGACTTTTGATTTCATTTTTCCCGAATAGTTAAAAAGAAGCCCTTGAAATCTACTAAATTACTTATCTACGGCGTTACCCTGGGCGTGTCATTCACTGTGTCTTAGACCTTGTTAACTCCCTTAAGGAGCTGGTGCCTCGGGTGGAAGCCCAGGTTGCCCTATACTAAAACCACATGCTACTACCTGGTTAACAGACATTACCAAAGATTTTATATTATAGCGTTTGTTAGTCTTCAACGCTAGAACAAATATGGCCCATGACATGACCATAATCCGCCAGAGGAATCATACAGTCATTAGCGTGTGAGACGTCTCGATCGTGACTTGGATTAAATTTGAGTCTCCTTAGTATGTAATGTCTAACGTCTTGCACAACTATGCTTCGCGATTTGTGCGAAAAATAATACTTGTATTACTTGTGCTAAGGGGCACCACTCTTCCATATGGAGGTAACAATTAGTACAGTTGTGTTAGGAGAAAAGAGGTAAGATAAGGTTATAAGTTAAACTATATAAACTAGACTCTCCGCGTAAATGGGTAGGGTGCCGAGATAAAATTCTAAAACCTAAACTGTACTGTACTTTAGTACGATAAGACTGCGACCCGCGACTCTATCGCATGAGATAGTTATAGTTGGGAATACTATAGACATTCTTGTAATAACAACAAAACAAATTAATGTAATTGTTTATTTAAATAACACACAATTATTAACTCAATACAAATAGAAAGGCACCATTTTACTGCTCAATAACTTCTACATTTCTAACTACTGCATAAACTCTAGGCCGCTTTCCCTCTACCACGGGTACATACAACTTGCTGTGCGGATCGGAATGTCTAGCCACATGTTTCCGCAGTTGATTCCCTAAGACAAACTTTACATGACATATAGGACACTCCTTTGTCGGACCAAAATGTTTCCTACGTTTGTGTTCCATTCGTCTGGATGCTGAGAGGAAGCTTTCATCACATAAGTCACAAGGGAAAGGTCTTTCTCCGGTGTGCAAGCGGGTATGATACACCAATGCTGCTTGCGTAACAAATTTCCCTTTACATATTTCACAATGGAAGTTCCGTTCCCTTGTATGCTTCACTATGTGATTCCGTAATCTGCTTTTCGCATCGAATTTCTTTGAGCACCAGCTACAAGAGAGCACATTGCCAAAACCGTGATCAATTTTCAGATGGGACCGGAGTGCATTTTTGCGAATGTAGCCTTTTGAGCAAATATCACAGAAGAAGCTTAACTCTTTCGCCTTTTTATCACCGCACTGCTTGATGTGGCTTCTGAATGTCTGTCTGTTGACGAAGCTCTTGCTGCATCTGGGACATTTTATGACTTCATGTTTGTCAAGATGAACTTTTAATGCTGATCTTGATGGAAACTGGATAAAGCAAAGCTTGCATATAACGGCTACATGTTCTTGTCTTTCATGAGCTTTGAGTGTCTTCTGTGTGCTGAACATCTTTTTGCATTTTTGGCATTTGATTTTCTTTGGATAATGGACTCTTTCAGCATGTTCAGTCAGTTGTAGCGGAGTTAAAAATACCTTAAAGCACTGAGTGCAGTGCAGTGATCTTGTTTTGTGTGCTTTCATATGTTGAACTAAGAGGCTTCGGTTTTTAAATTTTTTACCGCATCCTTCACAAATAAAGTTAAATGGGCTCGCTCTGCGGTTAACGTATCTGCTTCGACTTTTGATTGTACGATTTAATTTAGAAACTGCAGTTTGTTTGTCCTTTGAGTGAGTTTTCCGACTTGTTACTATGTAGCTTTCTTTATTTAGCACTAGATATGCTGTATTCGCTGACGGACTGATGGTTTCAGCTTGAGCCAAGGTCATGTTAAGTTTCATAAACGCTGCTTCCCACATCTCATTGGAATATTCGTAAAGTTTCCTGAATAAGTATCCATTTGTTACAGCTTTAGCGCAGTTATCACACAATGTTTGTGGCAGTAGCGGTTCCTCAATTACCTAAAACAAACAAAACACACAACATTATTACTGATAGCAAATTTTCATGTTAAAAGAATATATAAAGTCTTTGGTACGGCCAGCATCAAAACTAAGTACCAACAATTTTACTACAGGCTTATGTCAGACGGTAAACATACAACTTTAAATGATCTAATTAAAAGTGAACTAGATGGGAGTATTAGTGAAGTCCAAAACCAAATATCAATAAATTTTAGTATGGAATTTTATACTTACACCTAATTCTTCGAACATTTCGGTGTAGGTAACGGTGTATTCGAAGTACGGCTTCTTTAAATATACTGAATCTTGGATATATCTTGTATTATTATGCGTAGCGCTGAAACATAACCTGCAAACTTGCTCATCTTCCTTCGATATGTATTTAAATGCCGATGATAGCATTTCTATATCGGGTTCCATTATTGATGTAAGCAATTAACGCGGTTAAAAGTAGTATGATTTAGTATTAAAACAAATTATAACACGTATTTCTCCCAAATTCGATAATACAGTTTCCGAATAAAATAAAACTGACACTTTGTCTGACAGGACAGTTACGAATTACGAAGCGTCACAGCGACAAGCTTATAGTAGCCAGCTCCAAAGTTAACTATGTGCAAAAATAAAAATATTTATTTATTTAACTCGTTTACGAGTGTGTCAGATTTAAATTCTAGAGTTAAATTACTTACGTATCATGATGCTGGACAACTATTGTTCAGTATTGGGTTTAAAGCCCGGCATGATAAAATAAATGGAGCACAGTAAACAAGCGTTTTTCAACACTGGAAAGTGCAGTGAATCAGTGGTGCATAGTACTTATAGTATCTGAACACATTATACGAGTAATTTATCATTTTAAAAAAATGTATGCGTAAAATTTATTCAAGTATAAACTAGGCAAACGTAGTTAAGGTTTAGACTAAATAACACATTGAAGCATATGCACATAATAATATAGCAGAATTAGCTAAGAACAATTAAATTGGCAACATTAAAGTGCAATGGTGAAGAGCGTTCAAAATCTGGAATACGGCGTTGACCGCCATTTTGCACTGCCTTATAAATTATTTTTCTCCCATGTAGATAAAAAAGAATTTTACATCTTCTTGAAAGAGATAAAATACCTCTTTTTTCTCTCAACGAGACCTTAGTATGTGAAATGTGTATGAACCCCAAAGGAAAACATAGTGACTAGTGACGTGACTCAAAGTATTTACCGCCGTCATATAGCTGATTGTTTTTACTTCCTGTATCTGATCTGACTTCTTCAGGTCTTATGGTCTTATCTTCCCGTGTCCTGATAGCGCATATCTATCTTCATCTTCAAGCGAGCAAAAGATTGAATGACTAAATCGAATGTTTAATCATTCACTCGCGAACTAGACTTCGGTTCCATTCAGTATGACTATGTAATTAGTCATTCATGGTAGCCGCCCTATAAATATGTTTTATTATATCTAGTGAGTTCAAGTTCAAATCGACATTGCGGCCAGATTTAAGGTAAACGTTACCTAATACGATAATGTGGTAACTTATTTCAAATGATGCTATTATAATATCGCCTATACAAGATATCGCGACTTTAGCGATTTGTTTGTTTATAAGATACCTAATGCCGGCCGAAAGAGCGACCTTGCAGCTGCCAAACGAAAAAACCAAACGCAAACAGCGGAAATACCGCTAATAATAACTTGTTTTGTATTCAGAATTATGTTGGATTAGTATTATTGCACATTAATAGGTTAGGTATTGCTCACTGAAGTTTTCATAATCATAGCAACATTTACACACCTACTTTTCCTTTCCTTATTTCGAGCTTTCTAGGTCAAGTCTCTTCGTTTCGTCCGACATATTTATATTCTTGGAACTCGGAACATCCTCCGAATTTGGATTCGGATGCGTCAGGAAATCCCCTAATTTTTATGTTTTTGGTACTTACATAATCAAAATTACGTCGTAGGAACTTATTCTTCGCTTGTTTTTATGACATCTGTAGCATAATTTTGGCGCCTTATGGCGTTCTTGGCGTGCAATCCAAAAGCGGCCTCCCCATTCACTCGTTCTAAGTACCCATTAAGTACCCTAAGCGCCGCGTGTGCGCAGCGAGTTTGCTGAGCATTCGCACTCACTCGCGCTGAACTCATTGCTCGCTCGCCACTTTCAGCTCGCCCGCAAACCACCAGTTGCCTTTCTTGAAATAACACGTTAAAAATTGCCAGTAAATAATTTACTTTATTTATTTCCAGATGACACCTAAAATCCCAATCGAATTATCGGGTACCCTGGGCGAGCGGCATCGTAGTCTCAATGCCTCGGTCCGCGACGCTTACCAGCAAAACACATCTTTCCAATCCGTCCAAGATTGTCCCGTGGTCTTCCCCACAGATCGAGTCTTCAAGATAGATCTCGCGTCAAAGAAAAGGAATGTAGACTACATCATCTACACTCTGAAGGATGATGATATGCTGTACGTGAGCAGAGCACTGAAAAGTTGGTGGCTTCTAGGGGCAGAATATTCTGAGATAATCAACCCAAACTTCTTGGAACATGAACTTTTCACGCAGATGACATTACAGGCTGCGAACAAAATGAGACACTGGATACAATTACATTTAAGAGATCCGAAACGATGTGAGGAGTTCTATCAGTTTTATAAAGACAAGGATTTTAACACAGCTGTCAAATTTCTTTGGCAATGTTCCCACGAATTCATATTAAATGAAGTCACTGATATTTTGGATAAAATAACACCAAAACTTTTGAAAGTGCTGAGCGAAAAAGTGCCACAAGTTACTAGGATTTATTACGAGAATTTAAAGGAGAATCAAACTCTTCTAAAGTATTACTTGGATAACGATAAAAAGTTTATAGCTGATATAAAATATCTCTTAAAATCCGACCCTGATGTATTTTTTTATGTTCTAGAAAACTTCTTCGTTTTCAAGAAATTTTATCCATTCAATGCCGCGGTAACGAAATATATAATGAAGCATCACAAAAACAGATTTATGAAGAAGCCAGAGCTGTACACCGCATGGTTTCTCAATATAAATGCAATTGCTAAATGCCAGAGTTCAGAGGCAATTAAAGAACTGGTGGTGAAACTTGCGAAAGCGGAATACCTCAAGGATTGGTTCTCATACAAAACCGTGGAACCGTTCATAAAGCGCCTGAATGGGGAAGATAGAACTGCGTTCAAGAAATGTGTGTTCGTCGACAAAGCATTCGGACCTATGGTAGAGAAATGGCCATACCCAATACCAGACCCACCAAAATTAATAGTTCCCCAGAAAAGCTTGTTTGAAGACCCACGTATTGAAGGATATCCATTTTGTAGTATTGAAGCTCGTAGATGCATGCAGAGTGGAATATCCCCAGAATGTGACTTTTATTGCATGTTAAAGAAGAGGAAATATGCTAAATGGGGTCAAGAAAAAACGTTCCTCGATAACCTTTTTGAGCAATACAGATTCACCAACTATAAGCAGACACTTTTGGAGCTCCGAAAGCGGTTGAGAGCTGAGAGTTCGGCACAGAACAGACAGTACATGCTCCTTGTACTCGTCAGTAAGACCGGCGGCCGGTCAGAAGATTTGGCCGCTCTTATGGACCTCTTGTCGCAATATAAGAACGAACCGGTGCAAATACGCGCAGCCATCGTAAGGAGCTTAGTAAAGCGAGCATTCGCATGGCGCTTGACGCCGCAGTACTGGGGAAAACTTCTGGAATGGGGGCACGGACTGGGCTTGGATGGAAGTACCCCTGAAGCCGCTTGCCGTGAAGGTTTGCACGCCGTGATCGCACGAGACTTGATAGCTGGTGTTACACCCCAAGAACCGGTTTGGAAAGTGTTCTTGGAAGACTTCTCTACTTTGACAGAATATTCATTTTCCGTTGAAGAACGTAGCTGTATTAGTGGTCACTTATTGGCGTTGCTTCTAGCTGCTGCTCAGTCCAACCCTGACGAAGCAGTGAATCGGCTAAATCTCTTGCTTGACACACTCGAGGCCTACCACATTCGCTTTGATTTCCCTGGCACAGTGGAAACCATTGCAGCAACTGCTCATCGCGATTTACAATCAGCCAGTCACTTGCTTAAACGACTCTTTGAAGCGGGAGTGGCCAGAAAACGTCTGATAAGAGAAAACTTTGAAATAGTACAAACAGATGCGTCATACATCAACGCACTGCGGCATGAAGTTTCGATACTTGACAAGACAACGAAATTTGAGGAGCTTATTGATGCTAAAAAGTTGAAACATGAGAAATTTCTGCGGAAATTGTCGCTTTATTTCACGGAGAAGGATGGATTGGGGGAACGATACCGCGCCGTTTTAGAGCTTCGCGCTGCCACTGCGCCTGATATAATACTAGCTCGGCCTCTGGCAATACTCGCTGGATCAAATTTCCCATCGCTTTTGAAAGATTTTGATACAGCGCCTCCCAAAACAACTCAAAGAAGACTAGCTGATGCTTTGAGATCTAATGCTCACGTCGTCAGACCGGTATTCGACTTTGAATCTTTCGGATGGCGCGCAGTGGGAACCAAAGCTGTAACAAACCGCGTAGTCACTTGTCGACCAAAGGACGTAGAAAGGTATCTTGTTGAGGCTTTATCCTGGAGCCGCACGCTACCATTGGCTTTGTTGCTAGCAAAGCGGGTAGACAAAGAAGTAGATGCCTATGAGGTATTTGCATCTAAGAGACCCTACGCAGCACTCATATCAGTGTTGTTGTACATCCAACGTGAAGGGGGTAATGCAGACATGCGTATTTGGGAAATTGTGAAGCCTCACATTTCGAAACTTAATGAAATTCAACTAGACCATGTAATTGAACATGTACCGCGTGATAACGACCAGATAAAAAGTTTTTTGGCAGAATGTTGGGTTCTATTGTACAAGGCTTGTAAAAATAAGTTAAAAGATATCAAAACTACTTTCCTTTCTAAAATATCCGATATGATACCAGAAGTAGACGAGCAGTTTCTTTTAGAAGAAATTGATGAATTTCTTCGTACCTATTTTACCGATAGCGCAAAAAACGTAACGAAACAAATTTATAAAAGCTCAGAAAAGTGCGCTGAGCTTTGTTGGTATACAGAAATTATAGCCAGATTCTTGGTTCTTAGTACTTCAGAAGAAATGTTGGAAAATAGGCTTCAAAAGGTTGGAATACCATTCCTCGACTTTCTTGAACGAGCATGGAAACAGTCTTCTAAACATGTTGAATACTTCTTAGATTCATTTCTGCTTCACCTAAGACATAACAGTGCTTATTTTAATGTTGAATATGCGTCATGTTTGCCTGTGTTTGAGAGGGTATCTGATTGGATGCAAGGTTTCTTGCCTATAGAGAAATGGTTTGGAAAATACTTTACTATACATTTGACAATGATGTACTTCAAAACTGTGAGACACTGCCTTAAAGAAAACCCAGATTGGTTATCCGATGAACCCAAGAAACTCAAAGAAGCTCCATCAATCCTGGGAACCGTTGTCGGAGGCTTTATTAGTGAGGAAATAGACGAGTTGACGCAAAAATATTTTCCGTCAATAACGAAGTTGTATGGAGCAGAAGTTGTGAATTATTTTGAAAAGCAGTTTCACAGGCGGCGTAATGATGAGAGTGTTGTGAAATTCACGACTGCAGTACTGATGGGATTATTAGCGAATAATTCTCTCTCGTCGTGTGTTTTGGCTAAACATGTTTTTGTAGTATTAGAAGATAAATTAGAAAACAAGCAATGTGACGATATTAAAAAACATTTTAAGGATAGCAAATATAAGCAATTATGTTTTGAGTTTGATGATGGTGTTATGTAATCTCTTAAAATCGTTCATCTATGTTTAATATAATAGATGTTTTGCTTTTTAATATATTTTGTGCCTTTTAGTAGGTTAGCGATGAAAAATTATGTTTTTTATAAAAAAAATCTAACATTGATTTACGTCGAATTACTAAGTAAGCTAACACCGGGCTTTCATACTTTTTATATACATTTTAAGATAGTTTTAGATTTATATGTTTTTTACTATTTTTGTACTTTTTTTCTTACACAAGCTGTCGACTTTTAGTAACCTCACAAACAACTAGTCTATTGCGTTAGAGATAAGATTAAAAAGTTTACAAATGGGTAATTCTACAGGCGTTTCAACCGCCGTCAGTCCGCTGTCATAAATATCAAAGCCATGGGCTATAATATGCTTTAAATTAGATCAATTATGGTAAGAAGTACGGTTACAGTACATATATTACTCTATGAAAGTTTGCCGCATAGAGTAGCTCATACATTCAATATTTTGACAGCGGACTGACGGTCGCGGTGGTTGAAACGCCTGTGTGTCACATTAAATTGTTGTAGGACTGCACAATTTATTTATCTGTTATTTTCAATCATTGGTTGAGTCGATGATAGCAATATACATGACCATTTAAATGCCATATTTATTTAAATGATAAGATTAAAATACTCTTTAAGTACCTACCTCGATATTTACCGAATGTTTAATAATGTCTTATAATAACTTAGCATAAGTACAAAAAATGCCTATATATTTTTTTACGGAATAAATGTTAGATACATTACCTACTTCTAATTGTGTATGCCATACGGCGAATAATGGTTATGTGTTACAAATAAATATATAATTAAAATATGTAAAGAATTATACAAATGTCGATTCATTTATATTAATAAAAGGTAATAAATGAAATAAAAAATCAGTGTAACGTTTTATTAGAGATAACTTAGATCAAGCAATTATAAATAAGGAAATGATACAACACGTGTAGCAACAATAGCCAGGGCCGCGCTAAAGAATCACCTCCCATTATCCGATACAGCAGATTATACACAAGTTACTATGTAACTGATACAACTTTTGTAATAAGGTACAGTCGAGTTACATTTATTACCTTAATCAGAAGAGCCCGGAATATTCGCGGCGAAACAAAACACTCGCAATGTTAGCGATATTTTTTTATCGATATCGAGTATTATTATATATATTAAAAAAAGAGATATATCCGAAAATCTTACCTAACCTGAACAGTGAAACATCATACCAATTACAATAACATAATTGTATAAATGTGCTTCCTTGATGTCGAGGATTTATACTAATAAACGCGACAGTTGTCTCCCAGAGAATATTGAGAAATTAATGAATATCTACATCACTATCGCAAACCAAATAAAATGTCATGTGCTGCTCTGTGTACTGGCGTGGATTTCATAGGGGAAATTACATCTGTCTTTAAGTATATAATTGTATACAAACCTCTAATAATTAACTTTATTAAATACTTTATTTGGTCGACCGATTTCATCTTCTATTACACAACTATCGATATCGATAGAAAATTGTTTCTAACACTAGCTATATTGCGACAAATATTGTATTGTCGCGAATTATTCGAGCTCTGCTAATCAGGAATTGAATTCCTTCTCGTTATTCAATATACAGGATGGAAAAACTAGCGAAATCAGGACACGCTGGAAAAGCACTAATTAACATTCAAAGAAAGCATCTTCGTTTTAAACATAAGTAATTACAGATTAATTAAAAGCTCTCACTGGCACTTGTGTGGGAATTGGGTAAAAATGCAAAAAATAAGAGTAATCGGTAGAGTTATGAGAAAATTAACTTTCTCCAATAAACTTTATGGCTTACAGTTATTTAACAATTGTTCATCTACCTTAACATTACCTAACTTACACGAGATATTTATTTAAAACAAAGTTTAAATCTGTAAACGAAGTTATTCTCATTTTTATAAACAAACGCTTACCATGATATATATGTCATGTGTGCTCCCTTTATTTTTCCACTCTGTATACTGAATTATTGGTCTCAAAGTTTAACACTGCCTTAAACACCAATAATATGACTAATAATAGGGTAGTTTCCTGATATCACAATCGAAATCTACCTTTAAAAATAATGTTCAAAAATATACGCGGAATTACAGTAATTTTTGCTCAATTGAATACCCATCTTAAAATAAACAAAAGCCACATAGATTAAAGCAATTTGACCGTACAGTACAGTGACGTCATATGTTCTGTTTTTCTTATACATTTCATATTAGACCAGCGTTCTGACATTTCATAAAAAGTAGATAATCATAATCATAATTATATTTAGTTATTAAACCATTGACACAAGGATCAAAGAATTTTTTATCATAAACTATGTGTATGCGTATTTTTTTGGTATCTGTATTTCTTGAAAACGAATTGTGGTATTTCCACATTAAAATAAATAATAGTATACAAGTACAATACATAAATAGTAAACAAGTAACTCATTTGATCTGTCAGGAAACATACATCAGTTTTATATTTATGTAATTATGTTTTATGGTCACGTCATTATGTATTTCTTTCTTTCTTATTCATGATTGGACGACGGACCGCTTGTATTATAGGCAGGGATCGGAAAATCGGATAGATATTTAACTGTTGACGAGTCCTATTGCTATCTCACTCGTACTTCCAACCAATCCGGCCTATACCTACAACTGAACAACAAAGCCCCCAAAGTTTAGGAAAATATCTCCGAATTTCCGAACCCTGATTTATAATAGCTTCTGTGCTACTAGACCCCTAAATGGTTAAATAACAATGAAAATCCTGTCTAAACACGGCCCTGGCAAATACAATCAGGTCTAATCAGAGACTAGGTAAATGTTGCCGTCGAAGAAATATTCGTTTCTTATACCCCTCGGCGAACGAAGAGTCCTATGACAGCTGTCATCTCAGTAAATTTTTCCGATTATAGGTTAGAAAATGTACTGAGATGACAGGTGTCATAGGACTCATCGTTCGGCGCGAGGGATATAGTTTATGACGCTTTATTTCTTGGCCTATAACAGTTCCTCCCTGCTACGATATATGTACATATAATATAATCTACTTCTCTTTGTTGAGGGCCTCAATGAACTCTTCGAGTTTCTCCTGCACTTGTCTGACGCGTTCTGGAAAAAAAAAGCGAGCCATATAATATTTTTTCTCAAACATGGAATGAAATGTTGTCATAACGTGCGTTATAACAGGCTTCGAAGTATCACGTTTCGGGCGGAACAACTCGAGATAACTGTGAAGGAGTTTCATACAAAATTGAAGGCCTAGGCCGGGAATTAATTTTTTTAAACATGGCGTCTGTTCATGAACAGCCTAAACAGCAGATTTTTTTTTGAGTGGTGTATTTTTTTTATTTCATTGCATATGTTTGAGAAATAGTATATTACTGCCGAGGCCGGGAAAAGTCAGTTCGTGGATGAGTATGATTAAAATTCAATAATACGAATCTGCGAACTGACATTCCCGCCGAGGCTTGTATAGTGCTTTTCTCCAAATATGCTTGGAAATAATCACCAATCTACATTTTAATTTAATATATCAGTACCATGAAGTTCATTTGGTACTTATTTTTTTTAGGAAAAGGAATAAAATTTCGGGTCCGAATCATATGTTTGATTTAAAACAAAATATATGAATAAGAATTAAATATATATGAAAACACAATAACAAAAGATATGCACATAGGTAATTATAAATTTTAGTTAAATTAACAACTTCTAAACACACTGTTTTTTTTTGAAACCATACCATATTTATCATTCGGAGAAGATCATAAGTTCAAAATAACTTTTATATTGATTTGGACACAATCATTTCTGTTTTATTTTTTATTTGTTTACGTTTGGTCATTAATTTTACTCATTAATTTTCAACTCACTCATTAAATATCATCATATTATTAAAATTAAAACTTTCGTGAGAAATCTCTAATAAATAACTAAGAATCATGAAAATAAATTAACCGCATATAAGATTATTATTTAAATTGTTTGTCCGTTATTCGAAATTTGTCGACATTTCAAATACATTGACAGTAGCAGAGCAAAAAAATGTTCAGTGCAAGAACTAAACGCAGAGAACAATTAAAAAGTTTATAATAGTTTTTATTTTTTAAATTTAGTGGACAATTGGCTGTATGGTGAATTATCAAAGTCTTTGAAAAAAATTAAAAGTAAAAATGCAGTACCCGGCGAAATTAAGATTACCCTCATTTGTATGAGTCGTTATAAACGGAAGGTGTGTTTTTTACTTAATCGTCTTATTTAAATAATATTGATTTCCCGGCTAAGGCCAATAATATATATATTTTTTAATTTTCATTAACGCCTTCTAAATATAACGAACGATTTCGCGGTCCAGTTTTACTACATTAATGGGAACATTTCCAAGCAAGTTGGAGAAAAGCACTATACATGCCTTAGCCGTGAAAAGGGCTTGCCGGCTTCGTGTCACCATCCCTACTCACCCGGCAGCAATGTACTATTATAATAGTATAGATAAATACGACACATATGCTGAATGCTGGTTTTCTGTAAATGTAAAGGATCATCATGCATTCGGAAATAAAAAAGAAAGAAATCTCTCCTAAAAGATGGAAGATTTTATCATATCGTTTTTTTTTTCCTGAAACCAAGCATTTTCATAATTTTCGTGAAGATTTTTCTAGGTTGGGTTTATTTTTTTTACATTCCATTAACTTTTACTGATATGAGATAAAAGCATAATTTTTACATAAAAAAAATACGATGCAAAAATTGTAAGCGACTTGACAACTCGTCTACTTTTTGAAGTTTGTTATAAATATATGAATAACTTAAACCATTGCAACAAAGATCAAAGCTTAAAGAAAAAAATTAATGACTTACCTGGTGGAAGATACCGGGAATCGAACCCGGTACCTCCTTAACCTTTCCACCACCCTAACTCCCAAGCAACCATAAATGTTTGTTATATGAATAACTTACTTAATTCTTCTGCCAATTCTACTCTTCTGCCGGATAATAGTTTCTTCTTGAGTTCTGGGTCGGCCGCCATCTGATAACAACAAGTATAGAATGTAAGTAGTTGAAGAGGCGGTTGGCGCAGTTTGGAGTGGACCTACCTACTGAGCCGGCGGTCCTGGGTTCGAATCCCGGCCAAGGCGACAATTTTTTCACGACGAGTGGGACACACTCAAACAGTGACGAGCAAAGTCTACTAACTAACTTCTATATAGCCACTTGACCGTCCAGCCCGCGAGACTATTTTCCTGTCAACCGACCGGGTTTTTTTAGCGACGCACGCCCCGCGCTGCGCATCCTCAACTTTCTACAAAACTAGCGTAACTACACTGCCATCTATATTTTTTACAGCAAACTATTTGGTTAGGCTACGTTGTTGCATCAAGATAATCAGTAAATAATGCCGAATCATTCCACTAGAAGCCACTATAATCAACTGTTCCGTCTTCCAATCTTGGATAGTAAGGTATCCGCGGACGGTTAGGAGCATATTGGTTTTGGATACTATGCTATCGTCGGACGGTCAAGTGGTTAACCTACATATCCTGATACATAAAAGTTATCCAATAATTTTGCCAAATTGTATTGAACTAATTGTTCAAAAACCCAAAAATACTTTGATTTATTGTAGGTAAAAAAAAGACCCATGTACCATATTCTTGGAAATAAATGATTATGATTACGTCTACAAAGTATAAAACAAGTATACCTCGTCTATACATAATATATACATATATATAAGTATACCTAAACAAGGAGAAAAACTAAAATAATAGACGCCGTGCAGCACACATAAAGGTTGAAATGGAAATGGGCTGGACATATCGCCAGGACTGTCGATAATAGATGGACAAAACGCATAACAAAGTGGAGCGGTCCATGCGGGAAAAGAAAGCCAGGAAAGCCAAAAGACCGCTGGGTCGTCGATATCCAGAGAATTGCCGGCAAAGAATGGGTAAAAGAAGCAAAAAATAGAAAAAGCTGGAGACAGTTGGAGGAGGCCTATACCCGAGAAGGGGCCATGTCTTAAATGTTATTTAGGAAAAATATCATGATTTATTTTTTTTCTTTTTTTTCTTTTAAGTCATGGAAATAAAGGCTATATCATATCATATTAAAAAAAAAAAATTGTTTACTAACGAATGTAACCTGTGCACCTACTAACAAAAATATGGATTGAAATTTTTAATCTGAAAAATCTGAAATAAATATTTTTCATTCATTCATTCATTCATACCTCGTCTAGAACTTCTCTGAGCTCGCGATCCAGTCTGGCCGCCTCGCGATTACCGAGCTGTTGTCGGAGCGCGTTCGCGGTTGTCCGGAGAGTTTGCTGCACGCGCCAGAACATCACCACTTCACAGCACTCCTTCTAGAAGATTGAGAAGACACTTGTGAATAGGCTAGTTGACCCAGTTTTGAAATATATTTCAAACTAGCTGCGCCCCGCGGTGTTACCCGCTCATCCCACGGGAACACTCAATTTATTCGGGATGAAAAGTATCCTATGTCCTTCCCCGGGACTGAAACTATCTATATACCAAATTTCATCTAAATCGGTTCAGCGGTTTAAGCGTGAAGAGGTAACAGACAGACAGACAGACAGACACACTTTCGCATTTATAATATTAGTATGGATGGTTAATAATGATCTTATACTAGCTCTAAAAAATGTCTTATATTTTTGTGAAAGCTAGAAAGCTAAATTTTATATCAATTGAAAATTAGAAATCTCATGAACAGTCAAAAACGCCGACCGCCATTTTTGCCTTTTGCTAATCTGTGGCGTGACGTAAAATTACATGTAAATATTCGAAATTCGACCGTCGTTTAGTGCCATTCCGCTCACTCCGATATACTTTGGCAGGAGATCGAGAGGGACGGCACATTTCGAAGTCGTCAAAGTAGACTTTCAGTTTTCTTTACAGGACCGATGACGTCACTATCATAAGCGAAAATGGCGGACAGCGTTTTAAGCATTTCAAAATACAGATTAAAAACCATATTTTCAAAATTAAATTTTTTCAGCCATCTTTCACTTTTATGAATTTAAAAATATATATTTAGGTTTCCTGAATACTACACGGAATAAACATTAGTTTATGACAATTTGACATGAGTCGACTAGCCTATTCCCACGGTTCGAGAGCAAGCGACCGCCGGCCCCACGGATCGAGTGTCTCGACGCCAAATGCGATGGAGTCGTATTGGTCGCCGAGACAGCTGTATTTTCCGGTTTTATTTGCATCCACCGCCGCGCCCATCGATAAAATCGTTCATGGCATATCGAAATTCATCATCGTCATATCAGCCAGTAGACGTCCACTGCTGGACAAAGGCCTCCCCAAGTTTTCCACAATGATCCGTCTTACGCCACCCTCATCCAATTTCTGCCCGCAATCCTGACCAGTTCGTTGTTAGGGGCCGTCCTACGCTCGCTCACAATGAGCCTCATAAGAAGGCTCAACGTTACTCAATGGGCAATGGAGCAAGCTATGCTCGGAGTTTTCTTGCTTGTAAGTAATGAAGTGCCTTCGTGGTGCCGACTATTCGGCATTTTTTACCGACTAGTCGCCATATAACACTTTATACTCTCGCGGTTTGAACACAATTAAAACTTATTGAACCGGGTCTATTGCGATATTTTGATTTACCTTCATTGCCTGACGTTTCAACACGGTTTCACGTGCCGTGGTCCCAGGCGTACTAATGAAACAGCGAGTTGTTACTGGAGATGTCCGCCAAATGTATCACTACCCGACGAAATGTGTAATAAAACGGATGGGTAGGACGATAAAACAGATAGATCGACTAGAAATGATGCCGAATAGTCGGCCCACCTCTACTTAATATATTCAGACTGGTGGCACCAGTTGGCAGCACTGTCGTTGGGCATATTTCCTATTGGATGCTCCATGTTACTAGCACCACAAAACAGATAGGTACAGAAATCAATCTACATACAAGCGCGCTCGAGCAAACGCACACATAGACATTGCTCACGGACACGATATCTCGGACCAGTTCGGACCAGTGCGAGCGCGAGTGCCAGCCGCTTGACGTGCCCGTGAGCAATGTCTATGTGTGCGTTTGCTCGAGCGCGCTTGTATGCAGATTGATTTCTGTACCTATCTGTTTTGTGCTAGCACACACATTTACAACAAAATACGTCCCGGTATAATTCAGCCTGGTGACAACCCAAACTCAGTAAAAAAACAGCCATGTGCACACACTTCCCATCTAAACTGGCAGGATTAAGTTACGTTTGCACCTACTATGTATGGTGCCGCATACAAAGGCATACACCTCAAACTCATATATTATATAAAAAAAAAAAACTTACTCATATTTGAAAAATTAAAAAAATTTTTTTTTTTTTTGTGAAATGACAAAACACGTGTCCATAATTTTTTCATGTTATATAGTGAAACCAGTAATTAATTATCGATTTGCTAGAACACATCTCTTTACAGAAGTTAGAGGGTTTGATCAATTTTCAGTACTTTGAAGGACAATTTGTCCCAACAGATTGAATTTGGGCAGCTAAAAAAAAATACGTGTCTGATATTTTAGACTACTCTATAACATAATATATCAAAATAAATCAAATCGGAGTCGGACAGTTGGGTACCTTCCTTGTTAGTGAGTTTTGGTTGTCAGTGTCTCAACAGAAGATTTGTTATTTACTCACCTCGCCCGTCCTTTGCGGCTAAAACCAAACGTGCGGGATGATAAGCGGTAATGTATGGTATCGTGTGAATATATTTACAAATTGATTTCTTTATGAAGAGCACGAAAATTGTAAAAAAAAATGAATAAAACATTATGGCAAAGAGTTTTTAAAAAAAATTATAAGGCACTAGTAGTCAGCCAGGAACTTAGTCAGCCTTTTCGGACTTATTCGCCACAAATAGCGCCCGTTTTTAAATTCCCCAATTACATAAATGCAAAATCATTCTCCAACTCCCTATTGGTCGAAAAATCACGTGATCTGTGCGGGTAGGGGTCAGCAACCGACGCTAAACAGGTTCATAACAGCGTCGTCCACGAACATGACCTGTTGTGCAATGTCCGCCATTTTTTTGCTAACTTTTCGTGTGAAGTTTATAATTTTTTACCAATATTTTCTGGTGAATATGTTATTTTAATAATTTACGAGTCTCATTTAGTACAATAACTGATTTTTCTCCACACAGAAGTAGTATTTTGAAGCGGCTGAAAAATCCAATAGTCAGCCGTAGGCGGTCGACTTCTGGAATTCGGTTATGTTTTTATTTCAGAATGAAAGTTATATCATTAAATGGACAATATTTAAATATTCAGTTTAGTGACTACATGTTGAACTCGATTACGAAGAAAAGCCAGTACCTACAATTAAATATATAAAAAAGTCTATTACAAAATGTTTGGCAAGAATAACCGCCAAAAATCGTAGTTTTAAAGAGTCACCATCACAAAAGGTTTTGACCAAAAAATATAACTTACTCCATTGCCGTTCTGTTGACTGTACAAGTAGAAGCTCTTTTTACAATCCCTCGCTCTTATTTGCGCTCGCTCGAGGAAATTCCTGAAATAAAATAAAAAAAACATTTAAAGATTTTTTTTTTAATTATGTGACAAATATATATTTAACCATTGATACAAAGATCAAATCTCAAAGAAAAAGTTAAATGCGTAATCTGGTGGAAGAGACCAGGAATCGAACCCGGTACCTCTAGATTACTGGTCCAGCGTGTTTTTTCTTTGAGCTTTGATCTTCGTATCAATGGTTTAATATAAAATATTGTGGTGTGTACCCACATAAAAAAAATAGACATTACATATTTGTATAGAATCTTTTTATCGATTCATATTTTTTATATGGTAATAACACATTTTTTTTTTGTAAATAATGACACAAAGGTTACCACATAAAAAATATGAATCGATAAAAAGATTCTATACAAATATTTAGAACAGCGCCTTCTCTCTCGCAGTCTTCACACTTGCTGTAAGTGTAAAGCAATGGGGACAGGGGATCGTGCGTGTAAAACGCACATCCTAGGGTATGGCTAATGCGCGTAAGCATTCCAAAAACATATATGACGCAGAGGGCGCTCCAGTAGCGTAAAGAATTAAGGGTGTTGGGTGGTGGTGTGTGTGTAAGGGTTGGTGTGATTGACGTAGCGATCAAATAGCTCAGTTCAAATCCCGCTTGGATTGTAGTGGATCGCATACACTTTTTCTTTCTTAATTTACCTTTGTGTCATTATTTATAAAAATATAGACATTACATGTTTCATTTTATAAATGATTATAATTTAATTTTATGTTTCTCTTGACGATCATAATTTCAATTATAATGTAATTTGTTATTACGAAATAAATAAATGTAATCTAATCTAATGCGGTCGGTCGTCCCAGGTACCGCTGGCGAGACGTGGTGGAGGTGGATCTGCGTAAGCCTCAAGTCGAAAACTGGCGAGAAACTGCGCAGGATCGGGACAAGTGGCGTACTCTCGTTTCGGAGGCTAAGATCCTGTTTGGGTCACTGAGCCAAAATTGTTAAGGTCTTCGCACATTATAACAACTCAACGGCGACTCGATTCTATGCCTAATATTGAAATTTAAGCCCTATGTCATATTTACTAGGTTTAATTTCGACGATGCACCGACGCGTCGTTCACTCGTCGTCCACTACTAATATCATTTTTTGAAGTTAAATCTAGTAAATATGACATAGGGCTTAAATTTCAATATTTGGCATAGAAGCGAGTCGCCGTTGAGTTGTTATAATCTGCGAAGACCTTTAGTTAGTTAGTTTAATCTAATGGTTCTTGTTGAGATGTTAAAAAGAAACTCACTTCAAGTAGACCGGTTTCCAGGTCTCCCGGATATAATCGTTGTCGACCTCGACGCCGCGCCTCCTCAGATTATCCCTGACGGCCACCAGCTCGTCTGTGCTGCTCTGCCAGTATAGCCAGCGGTCCTGGAAGACTGGGGTTTTGCTGAGATATTAAAAAAAAACTCACTTCAAGTACACCGGTTTCCAGGTCTCCCGGATATAGTCGTTGTCGACCTCGACGCCCCGCCTCCTCAGATTATCCCTGACGGCCACCAGCTCGTCTGTGCTGCTCTGCCAGTATAGCCAGCGGTCCTGGAAGTCTGGGGTCTTGCTGAGATATTCAAAAGAAACTCACTTCAAGTAGACCGGTTTCCAGGTCTCCCGGATATAGTCGTTGTCGACCTCGACGCCCCGCCTCAGATTATCTGTGCTGCTCTGCCAGTACAGCCAGCGGTCCTTGAAGACTGGGGTCTTGCTGAGATATTCAAAACAAACTCACTTCAAGTACACCGGTTTCCAGGTGTCCCGGATATAGTCGTTGTCGACCTCGACGCCCCGTCTCCTCAGGTTATCCCTGATGGCCACCAGCTCGTCTGTGCTGCTCTGCCAGTACAGCCACCGGTCCTGGAAGACTGGGGCCTTGCAGAGATATTCAAAAGAAACTCACTTCAAGTACACCGGTTTCCAGGTCTCCCGGATATAATCGTTGTCGACCTCGACGCCCCGCCTCCTCAGGTTATCCCGGACAGCCACCAGCTCGTCGTAAGCCAGGCCGGGGCGCGCGGAACCGAGTCTCTCCAATTCTGCGCGGACTTCAGCTCGTCGGTTCTGCTCGTCCGAGCTGCTCTGCCAGTACAGCCAGCGGTCCTTGAAGCCGGGACCTGGGGGTACACGTTTTCAATCAAACCAAATATCAGATGATAGATGAATGCAAGAGAATGAATGAGGGATAATAGGGGTGACCACTCATGGGAGCCACTCAAGGAGAAATACAATGCAAGAAATTACAATTAGAGGTAAACAACAGGCGGTCTTATCGCTAAAGAGCGATCACTTCCAGACAACCTTTGGGTAGTGGAGAACTTGAGATACCATACTGTAGTTATATCAATCAAATTACCTGAATAGGTATGTCATGAAACAAAAGAAATAAAATCCTAAAATGTATTTTTTTTTTGAGATATCACTTCCTGGCCCAGACAAGCCACGGACAGTTATTCGTAAAGCTCCTGATATTTATGGCCTACGCCTTGGGTTTGAACCAAAATCGCCTTGGAACATACACAATTTTACCACCAAAACAGGGTTTTTTTCATTCAACCCACGCGATGCCAACGACATTTTTTTTATTTAATTGACGTTGAAAGTCAGTGTATGTCACTGTTGTAAACAAACAAGAAACCGGACTAAAGATTCCGCAAATCATAAATCATTAGTTTTTTCAACTTATTTTCGACTGCACACAATAGAAGCATGAAATAGCTATGTTACTACCTAGAACTCGGGGAAAAGTATTATTCACATCAAAAAGTTGGTTGAAATTATCAATATATTTGTCATAATATGAAAAAAAATAATTTTAAAAGGAATAAGGCCTCTTAAACCTTCTGCAAGTGTCGTTTTTCCTCACCTGTGAGAGCAGTGAGCTCCTTGTTAGTGTCGTTGAGTCTGTCCCTCAGCGCCTGTTCCATGAGCGCCACGGCGCCGTCCCAGTCGCCGCGCGAGCCCACGCAGCGGTCCTGTAGAGCATTCAGCTGGAGAACTCGAAGCACCTGGAAAGATAACAAGTCAATTTCATTCATTATTTATCATATAATTTATCATTTAGTTTACTTTTGACGAAGCATTACCTCGGAAATATTGCAAATGTTTGGACTTGTGGGCCCTCGTGAGACTGTAGACCCTCGTGAGACTGTAGAACCTCGTGAGACTGTAAACCCTGGTGAGACTGTAGACCCTCATGAGACTGTAGACCCTCATGAGACTGTAGACCCTCGTGAGACTGTAGATCCTCGTGAGACTGTAGACCCTCGTGAGACTGTAGACCCTCATGAGACTGTAGACCCTCGTGAGACTGTAGACCCTCGTGAGACTGTAGACCCTCGTGAGACTGTAGACCCTCGTGAGACTGTAGACCCTCGTGAGACTGTAGACCCTCGTGAGACTGTAGACCCTCGTGAGACTGTAGACCCTCGTGAGACTGTAGACCCTCGTGAGACTGTAGACCCTCGTGAGACTGTAGACCCTCGTGAGACTGTAGACCCTCGTGAGACTGTAGACCATCGTGAGACTGTAGACCCTCTTGAGACTGTAGACCCTCGTGAGACTGTAGACCCTCGTGAGACTGTAGACCCTCGTGAGACTGTAGACCCTCGTGAGACTGTAGACCCTCGTGAGACTGTAGACCCTCGTGAGACTGTAGACCCTCGTGAGACTGTAGACCATCGTGAGACTGTAGACCCTCTTGAGACTGTAGACCCTCGTGAGACTGTGGACCCTCGTGAGACTGTAGACCCTCGTAAGACTGTGAACACGGGGTCTCCCTCCCCCCCCTTCGTCATGCCCCCTTCCAACTGTACTCACATCTTGCGCGCGGTCCTCCCACTGATGCCTGCTGAGCGCGAGCTCCACGGCCTCCCTCCGCAGCGCGTCGAACACGGGGTCTCCCTCTCCCCCCTTCGTCATGACCTCCTCGAACTCCTCTTTGAGCGCCTCCAGTCCGGCCTGTATGGACTGGATCGGCAGTTCCGTCTCGGCCCATTCCCGGAGTTTTATGTCGACAGATGTGTTGAATTTGTCTGGGGAACAAATGAGAATTATAAATATATAAATAATTATCAGACAACCTCACACAAATCGACCTAATCCGAAATGAAGCTCGAGAAGGCTCGTGGGTACTAGACGACGATATACATACTTATATCACATTCAAAGTGCATCACACAATATTCGCCCTGGCCGGGATTCGAACCCAGGACCGTCAGCTCAGTAGGCATCTAATCTACCACTGCTTCAACCGCGTCGTCAAATGTCAGTGCTATAGAGTGAGTTCAATCGTTATGATTGTGATGAGAACAGACTATGAAAGAATCAGAAATTACTAGATTTGTATCGATACTAAAGATACAATAATTTAAAATAAAAATCTAGAGAAAAATGTATATGAGCCTCTAACTTTTTTACCTGTGACTATGAGTTGGTTTGGTTACTGTGGTCTGAGGTGACTACTGTATTGTTTGACAATGTTTTAAGATAAAAATAATAAACATACAAACTATGGACGTGGATCATGCGTTATATAATTAAGATTACAGCTATTAAACATCTACAAATACCTACAAAACGCTTTCACATATCTACCTTACAATAAATACGCCTAGAAACCTAGTCAGAGCTTGAAAGTGGAGCCAGTTTCGGTTAGCCACGGGCTAAGTTTCGTCCGTGTGCGCATCTGTCACAACGTCAAGCTCACAAGCAACACGTCTCTATGATTGGTTGGTCGACACGCACACATAAAACCAGAAGAGGCATCATCATTCGCAAATCAGTCGCATGAAGACTAGTTCTATGCTTATTCTAACTATAGTCTCTACTTTTAGGTATTTCAAAAAATGTTAACAAACATTAAAAAGGTTGTTCATAAGATAACGTTTGGTTCCTGTTAATTTTTTTATATTATAAAATAATTGACCTCACTACTGCAGTCCGCTCCATTTAAATAACATGTTTTATCGCTTAATTTTACCGAATATATACAAATTTACGAATACAAACATATTTTTATCACATTAAAAGTAACAAAAAAGTACCCAATTTGCAGAGGATTAACACAAAAGGCTGCATTATACTGGACGTAACACGACTTAAATAGAAAATCACAGGTTTAAAGTGGCAACAGCTACTTTACGTGATTTTTAACTTTGTCGGTTTGACATTCGCCATTGCTTGCTGCCAATTTGACAGCTCCGGTTTGTTTACATTTTTTTAATACCTAAAAGTACAGACTATAGGATACAATTAGTAGGTCTCACTGGCGTCGATATCGTAAGGATCGATCCATATGGCGGAGCCGGGGATGGTCGGGTTCGTTTCGTTCAGGTGCCTCATTTTGACCGGCTTGGTTATCGCCACTTTGTCTGGGAAAATAGGATAGGATATAAGGAATACTTGGATACCCTGGAATGTGTAGAAGAAATAAAGTGACTCGTTACTTCAGCTATCACTAGATGGCGTTGGTAGTACTTCTCGTTATCTATACTAGAGATAAGTTCGACTTTGTATGTTTCAATTGTGGGATCACTCAAAAATTCTGAAGAATAATTTATCCAAAACCATCAATATTCCGAATTTAAAAATTCCGTGAGTAAAATAACGCGAAATTATCATTTTTTCCATGGATCATATGTTACATACATTACGTCAGGTTAGGGTTAAGTGATATACCAAAAAAAAAAATTGGGTCAATCAACTTTTCTCTGTTGCTTGTTGCCATGGTGATGTCCCCTGGGTTACTCTTTAAAACTACGATATTCGGAGGCAATATTCAACAAAAATGTTGTAATTGTAGCAGTTATAAGACCATTCTTATTTAGAATATCTCATGAAAATACCAATATTATTAATTATCAACACTTTTCTAAGAAGTTAGAAAAAGTTGATCCACCCATTTAATCAGAACATGGTTTTCGGAATTATAAAAATTCGGAGTGATGATGCATTCGGACTAATGAAACTTCGGATTATTGTAGAGTACCCTTCATTTGTTATGGTACGATAAAGTATTCAATACACACATACATACATACAATACAACTAACTGACCGAGCGAGCGAAGCGTCCATTTCAGCTTGGTCCAAAATGCTTTCGTATGTTTGGACGGCCAGGTGCTTTCCGGCTTTTCTCGCCTGGAGGTAGCATTTATCAACCGATTTAAATGAAATTTTGTGAGTTGATTGGATAAGTAATACCTATATATAGTTGGGAAATAATTATGGGATCAATGGTAAGGAATAGAAATAAAACGGGCTTTTCAAAAATGTCTTCTTCATAACCCCTAAGCAAGTATTTTTCGGCAGTCAATTTACTAAAAAAAAAAAACCGGGCAAGTGCGAGTCGAACTCGCACACCGAGGGTTCCGTACGCGACCCTATTACTAAGCCTCCGCTGTCCGTACGTCTGTCACCAGGCTGTATCTCATAAACCGTGACAGTCGAAATTTTCACAGATGATGTGTTTCTGTTGCCGTTTTAACAACAAGTACAGAAAACAAAAAAGTTAAAAACTATTTAGTTGTACGGAACCCTCAGTGCGCGATTCTGACTCGCACTTAGCCCCCTTTAACTACAAAACCCTAAAAACTGTGAAAAAATACGTGTACACTTTTGAAAAACCCCAGAAATAGGAACAGGACACTCACTGCCAACATCTCTCTCTTTCTCTCTCTGTTGTTGTATCATTTTCTCTTTCTCTTCTTCTTGTTTCTTGTTCGGGTCACGAGCGAGCTGCCGCGGGTGACGCGCTCTGACTAAATAAAAGCCTAGAATAGGCGTGACGAAAAAAAAAGTGAGGATATAAAAAAAAATGGGATCAAAATATGGGACTAACTACACTTAGACAACTCTAAGAGTCAGAAATGGCCGTCTAAGTTGAACATACCTACGGAGCGCTAAAAGCGCTCCATACAAATGGCCACCTACATGGGACGTCATTGTATGTTATGATGGGACTTATGGGTACCAATGTATGTATGTATGGAGACGATAAGGAATTTGTCATTTTCACTGAGAAAAAGTGCGTTTCAGTTTATATTATTTCATATTATTACTGAAATCAATTTAAAAATTTATCTTGGATAATAAAAACGTAAACTTTGATGTCGCATTTTGAAAAAAATAATAGCTTTTTTTTTTCTTTGTATTATAACATTGAGTTAATTATATTTATATAACTACAGTCTGCTGTAGAATTTAACATCAGTCACTATCCCTATTGTAAAGTATTTTCTATGGGTGATCAGGCTGGATTAATGGAAAGTTATCTCCACGTTATGTTCCGGGATAGTTCAGGGTAACGGGAAGCACTAAGGGTTGTATATGGAAACACGGCGTATCTGTTAGGCTGTTTATTTCAGACTGTCAAAGCACCCACACAATGACAAGTATGAACTTCACCGGCCTAGGTATTATGTACTTCGTTTCCTTTGTTCTTCAGTACTGCATGTAATAACATCTAACGAGCAAATGTGATAAAAAACATTGTGTGTATCACGGGTAGTAAGTGGATTACAAACTCAGGCCATTAAAAGTCGTAAACCGTTCAAAGTCGTAATCGGGGCGTTAGTAATCCTCTTCTTATCACCCTTAATGGATTACTAATGTTTGGCAAATAATCTTTCCCAAAGTATCACATCGCAAATTTTGTTTCCCAAATTTTTATTTGGCAAAAAGTGCAATTAGCAAAACTACGTATCGCAAATTTACAGTTTGCAAACATTTTGTTTAGCAAGTGGTTGCTTAGCAAATAATTACTTGTCAAGTTTTACTTTCCCAATTTTTTTTTTGCAAATATATCGTTTGGCATAACATTCTTATCCCAAAATATTGCATGGCATACAATTTATATCCCAGTAAAAGGTGAAATAAGTAAACTATGATGTTTGGCCCACTCACTATAAGGCCGCGTGGCTCGCTCGCTACGCTCGCTCGTTAAGGTCGCAATCGCAACTCAACCTAACACTCCTCCTCGCTACGCTCGTCGTCGTACCTAACCTGAGCCAAGTCTGATTTCCCTTAAGGTGAAATAAGTGATATTATGATATTTCGCCCACTCGCTATCACTATAGGGCCGCGTGGCACGCTTGCTACGCTCGCTCGATAGGGTCGCAACTCAACCTAACACTCCTCCTCGCTACGCTCGTCGTCGTACCTAATCTAAGCCAAGTCGGACCTGCCTTACTTACTACTATTAGGTAATATTTAGGAATACTTAGTTAGGGCTTACAATTTACCAGACCTTTGCTGTAAGTTCGGCTTGCAAAGTGACTAATTTGGGAAAATTTTGTTTGGAAAATAATTTATGACAAAATCAAACATTTGCTTTATAAGCATTTGCTAAATAAAATCTTGACAAAGTGAAATTTTGGGAAAAGATGATTTGACCAAATGAATACAATGGGAAATGTAACTTTGCTAGAGATGCATTTGGGAAATAAAACTGTTGCGATAAGTTATTTGGGAAGTCATAATTGGGAAACATTATTTGCCAAACGGCAGTACACCACCCTTAATGAAATAATAACGAAATAATGAACTTTTCTCAAACATCCAATGAAATATTGTCTTTACTTTCCTTAAAATAGGCTCGGAAGTATCGCTTTTTGGGCGCAACAACGCGAGAGGACTGTAAAGGGATTTCATACTGCTTTTCAGGCCTAGGCCTGCAAAGTAACTTTTTTTTTGGTTTCAACAACAAGGTCATTCACACAGCTGGCTGGTTTGACAAAAAGCACGTTTTGTTTTTAAAGGTTGGTTGTTAGACACTTGTGAAAAAAAAAAATTCAAGATGGCGAGTTTTTTTTTTCAAAATTTCAAATTGGTACTAGGCGGCTAAAACTCGGTACCGGGGGGCTCTCGGGGCTCAAAAATATGAATCTGAAATCTTGTCCGAAAATTCGGTCAAATTCGGAAAATATCGAAAAAAAAAACGATTTGTATGGAGAAAATTTCAAATTGGTCCTAGGAGGCTGAAATTCGGTATCCGGGGGTTTTTGGGGCTCCTGAGTCAGAATTTGAAATCGGATTTTTAAAATTCGGTCAAATTCGGAAAATATCGGACAATCAATATTAAGTGTTATTCTTTGAAGTATATTTTTTTATTTCATTGTATGTTTGAGAAAAGCACTATACATGCCTCGTCGTGAAAACGGATTCCCGGCCTCGTATCACTATATACCTACTTGGCCGGAAATCCTCAATTTCCCGGCCTCTGATGTAATGTACTATTATTCTGCAAGTAGGCCACAAGGGCACTTTTACATGTCTGAGTCTACCGGCATTTCACAAGACCGACATTTCTTATGACACAATGTACTATTAACCTATTGACCGCCAAGCGGTCTAGCAATTTACCGTGCCACTGACGCCAGAGTAAAAAAAAAAGTGTGCCCCAAAATCAACAGGGATTGAAAAATACTTGTAGCGGTTAGAATTACAAAGTTTTTGATCATTGAAATTTGGACGGCGTGGCGTCAGGGGCACGATTTTTTGTTGACGGCCACAGCCGACTGTGGCGGTCAAAAGGTTAAGTTATCTTGTGTGTCTCTCGCTCTCCTAGCTCACACTCACCGACGTCCTCCTGAGCTGAGGCGGCGCTCGGCAGATAGATCCCGTTGAACACCTTCCCCGCAGCAGCGGCCCAGAGCGCGCTGTTGAGTCTCTTCTCCCAGGCGGCGGGCACGGCGGACAGTCTCGCTCTCCTAGCTCACACTCACCGACGTCCTCCTGAGCTGAGGCGGCGCTCGGCAGATAGATCCCGTTGAACACCTTCCCCGCAGCAGCGGCCCAGAGCGCGCTGTTGAGTCTCTTCTCCCAGGCGGCGGGCACGGCGGACAGTCTCGCTCTCCTAGCTCACACTCACCGACGTCCTCCTGAGCTGAGGCGGCGCTCGGCAGATAGATCCCGTTGAACACCTTCCCCGCAGCAGCGGCCCAGAGCGCGCTGTTGAGTCTCTTCTCCCAGGCGGCGGGCACGGCGGACAGTCTCGCTCTCCTAGCTCACACTCACCGACGTCCTCCTGAGCTGAGGCGGCGCTCGGCAGATAGATCCCGTTGAACACCTTCCCCGCAGCAGCGGCCCAGAGCGCGCTGTTGAGTCTCTTCTCCCAGGCGGCGGGCACGGCGGACAGTCTCGCTCTCCTAGCTCACACTCACCGACGTCCTCCTGAGCTGAGGCGGCGCTCGGCAGATAGATCCCGTTGAACACCTTCCCCGCAGCAGCGGCCCAGAGCGCGCTGTTGAGTCTCTTCTCCCAGGCGGCGGGCACGGCGGACAGTCTCGCTCTCCTAGCTCACACTCACCGACGTCCTCCTGAGCTGAGGCGGCGCTCGGCAGATAGATCCCGTTGAACACCTTCCCCGCAGCAGCGGCCCAGAGCGCGCTGTTGAGTCTCTTCTCCCAGGCGGCGGGCACGGCGGACAGTCTCGCTCTCCTAGCTCACACTCACCGACGTCCTCCTGAGCTGAGGCGGCGCTCGGCAGATAGATCCCGTTGAACACCTTCCCCGCAGCAGCGGCCCAGAGCGCGCTGTTGAGTCTCTTCTCCCAGGCGGCGGGCACGGCGGACAGTCTCGCTCTCCTAGCTCACACTCACCGACGTCCTCCTGAGCTGAGGCGGCGCTCGGCAGATAGATCCCGTTGAACACCTTCCCCGCAGCAGCGGCCCAGAGCGCGCTGTTGAGTCTCTTCTCCCAGGCGGCGGGCACGGCGGACAGTCTCGCTCTCCTAGCTCACACTCACCGACGTCCTCCTGAGCTGAGGCGGCGCTCGGCAGATAGATCCCGTTGAACACCTTCCCCGCAGCAGCGGCCCAGAGCGCGCTGTTGAGTCTCTTCTCCCAGGCGGCGGGCACGGCGGACAGTCTCGCTCTCCTAGCTCACACTCACCGACGTCCTCCTGAGCTGAGGCGGCGCTCGGCAGATAGATCCCGTTGAACACCTTCCCCGCAGCAGCGGCCCAGAGCGCGCTGTTGAGTCTCTTCTCCCAGGCGGCGGGCACGGCGGACAGTCTCGCTCTCCTAGCTCACACTCACCGACGTCCTCCTGAGCTGAGGCGGCGCTCGGCAGATAGATCCCGTTGAACACCTTCCCCGCAGCAGCGGCCCAGAGCGCGCTGTTGAGTCTCTTCTCCCAGGCGGCGGGCACGGCGGACAGTCTCGCTCTCCTAGCTCACACTCACCGACGTCCTCCTGAGCTGAGGCGGCGCTCGGCAGATAGATCCCGTTGAACACCTTCCCCGCAGCAGCGGCCCAGAGCGCGCTGTTGAGTCTCTTCTCCCAGGCGGCGGGCACGGCGGACAGTCTCGCTCTCCTAGCTCACACTCACCGACGTCCTCCTGAGCTGAGGCGGCGCTCGGCAGATAGATCCCGTTGAACACCTTCCCCGCAGCAGCGGCCCAGAGCGCGCTGTTGAGTCTCTTCTCCCAGGCGGCGGGCACGGCGGACAGTCTCGCTCTCCTAGCTCACACTCACCGACGTCCTCCTGAGCTGAGGCGGCGCTCGGCAGATAGATCCCGTTGAACACCTTCCCCGCAGCAGCGGCCCAGAGCGCGCTGTTGAGTCTCTTCTCCCAGGCGGCGGGCACGGCGGACAGTCTCGCTCTCCTAGCTCACACTCACCGACGTCCTCCTGAGCTGAGGCGGCGCTCGGCAGATAGATCCCGTTGAACACCTTCCCCGCAGCAGCGGCCCAGAGCGCGCTGTTGAGTCTCTTCTCCCAGGCGGCGGGCACGGCGGACAGTCTCGCTCTCCTAGCTCACACTCACCGACGTCCTCCTGAGCTGAGGCGGCGCTCGGCAGATAGATCCCGTTGAACACCTTCCCCGCAGCAGCGGCCCAGAGCGCGCTGTTGAGTCTCTTCTCCCAGGCGGCGGGCACGGCGGACAGTCTCGCTCTCCTAGCTCACACTCACCGACGTCCTCCTGAGCTGAGGCGGCGCTCGGCAGATAGATCCCGTTGAACACCTTCCCCGCAGCAGCGGCCCAGAGCGCGCTGTTGAGTCTCTTCTCCCAGGCGGCGGGCACGGCGGACAGTCTCGCTCTCCTAGCTCACACTCACCGACGTCCTCCTGAGCTGAGGCGGCGCTCGGCAGATAGATCCCGTTGAACACCTTCCCCGCAGCAGCGGCCCAGAGCGCGCTGTTGAGTCTCTTCTCCCAGGCGGCGGGCACGGCGGACAGTCTCGCTCTCCTAGCTCACACTCACCGACGTCCTCCTGAGCTGAGGCGGCGCTCGGCAGATAGATCCCGTTGAACACCTTCCCCGCAGCAGCGGCCCAGAGCGCGCTGTTGAGTCTCTTCTCCCAGGCGGCGGGCACGGCGGACAGTCTCGCTCTCCTAGCTCACACTCACCGACGTCCTCCTGAGCTGAGGCGGCGCTCGGCAGATAGATCCCGTTGAACACCTTCCCCGCAGCAGCGGCCCAGAGCGCGCTGTTGAGTCTCTTCTCCCAGGCGGCGGGCACGGCGGACAGTCTCGCTCTCCTAGCTCACACTCACCGACGTCCTCCTGAGCTGAGGCGGCGCTCGGCAGATAGATCCCGTTGAACACCTTCCCCGCAGCAGCGGCCCAGAGCGCGCTGTTGAGTCTCTTCTCCCAGGCGGCGGGCACGGCGGACAGTCTCGCTCTCCTAGCTCACACTCACCGACGTCCTCCTGAGCTGAGGCGGCGCTCGGCAGATAGATCCCGTTGAACACCTTCCCCGCAGCAGCGGCCCAGAGCGCGCTGTTGAGTCTCTTCTCCCAGGCGGCGGGCACGGCGGACAGTCTCGCTCTCCTAGCTCACACTCACCGACGTCCTCCTGAGCTGAGGCGGCGCTCGGCAGATAGATCCCGTTGAACACCTTCCCCGCAGCAGCGGCCCAGAGCGCGCTGTTGAGTCTCTTCTCCCAGGCGGCGGGCACGGCGGACAGTCTCGCTCTCCTAGCTCACACTCACCGACGTCCTCCTGAGCTGAGGCGGCGCTCGGCAGATAGATCCCGTTGAACACCTTCCCCGCAGCAGCGGCCCAGAGCGCGCTGTTGAGTCTCTTCTCCCAGGCGGCGGGCACGGCGGACAGTCTCGCTCTCCTAGCTCACACTCACCGACGTCCTCCTGAGCTGAGGCGGCGCTCGGCAGATAGATCCCGTTGAACACCTTCCCCGCAGCAGCGGCCCAGAGCGCGCTGTTGAGTCTCTTCTCCCAGGCGGCGGGCACGGCGGACAGTCTCGCTCTCCTAGCTCACACTCACCGACGTCCTCCTGAGCTGAGGCGGCGCTCGGCAGATAGATCCCGTTGAACACCTTCCCCGCAGCAGCGGCCCAGAGCGCGCTGTTGAGTCTCTTCTCCCAGGCGGCGGGCACGGCGGACAGTCTCGCTCTCCTAGCTCACACTCACCGACGTCCTCCTGAGCTGAGGCGGCGCTCGGCAGATAGATCCCGTTGAACACCTTCCCCGCAGCAGCGGCCCAGAGCGCGCTGTTGAGTCTCTTCTCCCAGGCGGCGGGCACGGCGGACAGTCTCGCTCTCCTAGCTCACACTCACCGACGTCCTCCTGAGCTGAGGCGGCGCTCGGCAGATAGATCCCGTTGAACACCTTCCCCGCAGCAGCGGCCCAGAGCGCGCTGTTGAGTCTCTTCTCCCAGGCGGCGGGCACGGCGGACAGTCTCGCTCTCCTAGCTCACACTCACCGACGTCCTCCTGAGCTGAGGCGGCGCTCGGCAGATAGATCCCGTTGAACACCTTCCCCGCAGCAGCGGCCCAGAGCGCGCTGTTGAGTCTCTTCTCCCAGGCGGCGGGCACGGCGGACAGTCTCGCTCTCCTAGCTCACACTCACCGACGTCCTCCTGAGCTGAGGCGGCGCTCGGCAGATAGATCCCGTTGAACACCTTCCCCGCAGCAGCGGCCCAGAGCGCGCTGTTGAGTCTCTTCTCCCAGGCGGCGGGCACGGCGGACAGTCTCGCTCTCCTAGCTCACACTCACCGACGTCCTCCTGAGCTGAGGCGGCGCTCGGCAGATAGATCCCGTTGAACACCTTCCCCGCAGCAGCGGCCCAGAGCGCGCTGTTGAGTCTCTTCTCCCAGGCGGCGGGCACGGCGGACAGTCTCGCTCTCCTAGCTCACACTCACCGACGTCCTCCTGAGCTGAGGCGGCGCTCGGCAGATAGATCCCGTTGAACACCTTCCCCGCAGCAGCGGCCCAGAGCGCGCTGTTGAGTCTCTTCTCCCAGGCGGCGGGCACGGCGGACAGTCTCGCTCTCCTAGCTCACACTCACCGACGTCCTCCTGAGCTGAGGCGGCGCTCGGCAGATAGATCCCGTTGAACACCTTCCCCGCAGCAGCGGCCCAGAGCGCGCTGTTGAGTCTCTTCTCCCAGGCGGCGGGCACGGCGGACAGTCTCGCTCTCCTAGCTCACACTCACCGACGTCCTCCTGAGCTGAGGCGGCGCTCGGCAGATAGATCCCGTTGAACACCTTCCCCGCAGCAGCGGCCCAGAGCGCGCTGTTGAGTCTCTTCTCCCAGGCGGCGGGCACGGCGGACAGTCTCGCTCTCCTAGCTCACACTCACCGACGTCCTCCTGAGCTGAGGCGGCGCTCGGCAGATAGATCCCGTTGAACACCTTCCCCGCAGCAGCGGCCCAGAGCGCGCTGTTGAGTCTCTTCTCCCAGGCGGCGGGCACGGCGGACAGTCTCGCTCTCCTAGCTCACACTCACCGACGTCCTCCTGAGCTGAGGCGGCGCTCGGCAGATAGATCCCGTTGAACACCTTCCCCGCAGCAGCGGCCCAGAGCGCGCTGTTGAGTCTCTTCTCCCAGGCGGCGGGCACGGCGGACAGTCTCGCTCTCCTAGCTCACACTCACCGACGTCCTCCTGAGCTGAGGCGGCGCTCGGCAGATAGATCCCGTTGAACACCTTCCCCGCAGCAGCGGCCCAGAGCGCGCTGTTGAGTCTCTTCTCCCAGGCGGCGGGCACGGCGGACAGTCTCGCTCTCCTAGCTCACACTCACCGACGTCCTCCTGAGCTGAGGCGGCGCTCGGCAGATAGATCCCGTTGAACACCTTCCCCGCAGCAGCGGCCCAGAGCGCGCTGTTGAGTCTCTTCTCCCAGGCGGCGGGCACGGCGGACAGTCTCGCTCTCCTAGCTCACACTCACCGACGTCCTCCTGAGCTGAGGCGGCGCTCGGCAGATAGATCCCGTTGAACACCTTCCCCGCAGCAGCGGCCCAGAGCGCGCTGTTGAGTCTCTTCTCCCAGGCGGCGGGCACGGCGGACAGTCTCGCTCTCCTAGCTCACACTCACCGACGTCCTCCTGAGCTGAGGCGGCGCTCGGCAGATAGATCCCGTTGAACACCTTCCCCGCAGCAGCGGCCCAGAGCGCGCTGTTGAGTCTCTTCTCCCAGGCGGCGGGCACGGCGGACAGTCTCGCTCTCCTAGCTCACACTCACCGACGTCCTCCTGAGCTGAGGCGGCGCTCGGCAGATAGATCCCGTTGAACACCTTCCCCGCAGCAGCGGCCCAGAGCGCGCTGTTGAGTCTCTTCTCCCAGGCGGCGGGCACGGCGGACAGTCTCGCTCTCCTAGCTCACACTCACCGACGTCCTCCTGAGCTGAGGCGGCGCTCGGCAGATAGATCCCGTTGAACACCTTCCCCGCAGCAGCGGCCCAGAGCGCGCTGTTGAGTCTCTTCTCCCAGGCGGCGGGCACGGCGGACAGTCTCGCTCTCCTAGCTCACACTCACCGACGTCCTCCTGAGCTGAGGCGGCGCTCGGCAGATAGATCCCGTTGAACACCTTCCCCGCAGCAGCGGCCCAGAGCGCGCTGTTGAGTCTCTTCTCCCAGGCGGCGGGCACGGCGGACAGTCTCGCTCTCCTAGCTCACACTCACCGACGTCCTCCTGAGCTGAGGCGGCGCTCGGCAGATAGATCCCGTTGAACACCTTCCCCGCAGCAGCGGCCCAGAGCGCGCTGTTGAGTCTCTTCTCCCAGGCGGCGGGCACGGCGGACAGTCTCGCTCTCCTAGCTCACACTCACCGACGTCCTCCTGAGCTGAGGCGGCGCTCGGCAGATAGATCCCGTTGAACACCTTCCCCGCAGCAGCGGCCCAGAGCGCGCTGTTGAGTCTCTTCTCCCAGGCGGCGGGCACGGCGGACAGTCTCGCTCTCCTAGCTCACACTCACCGACGTCCTCCTGAGCTGAGGCGGCGCTCGGCAGATAGATCCCGTTGAACACCTTCCCCGCAGCAGCGGCCCAGAGCGCGCTGTTGAGTCTCTTCTCCCAGGCGGCGGGCACGGCGGACAGTCTCGCTCTCCTAGCTCACACTCACCGACGTCCTCCTGAGCTGAGGCGGCGCTCGGCAGATAGATCCCGTTGAACACCTTCCCCGCAGCAGCGGCCCAGAGCGCGCTGTTGAGTCTCTTCTCCCAGGCGGCGGGCACGGCGGACAGTCTCGCTCTCCTAGCTCACACTCACCGACGTCCTCCTGAGCTGAGGCGGCGCTCGGCAGATAGATCCCGTTGAACACCTTCCCCGCAGCAGCGGCCCAGAGCGCGCTGTTGAGTCTCTTCTCCCAGGCGGCGGGCACGGCGGACAGTCTCGCTCTCCTAGCTCACACTCACCGACGTCCTCCTGAGCTGAGGCGGCGCTCGGCAGATAGATCCCGTTGAACACCTTCCCCGCAGCAGCGGCCCAGAGCGCGCTGTTGAGTCTCTTCTCCCAGGCGGCGGGCACGGCGGACAGTCTCGCTCTCCTAGCTCACACTCACCGACGTCCTCCTGAGCTGAGGCGGCGCTCGGCAGATAGATCCCGTTGAACACCTTCCCCGCAGCAGCGGCCCAGAGCGCGCTGTTGAGTCTCTTCTCCCAGGCGGCGGGCACGGCGGACAGTCTCGCTCTCCTAGCTCACACTCACCGACGTCCTCCTGAGCTGAGGCGGCGCTCGGCAGATAGATCCCGTTGAACACCTTCCCCGCAGCAGCGGCCCAGAGCGCGCTGTTGAGTCTCTTCTCCCAGGCGGCGGGCACGGCGGACAGTCTCGCTCTCCTAGCTCACACTCACCGACGTCCTCCTGAGCTGAGGCGGCGCTCGGCAGATAGATCCCGTTGAACACCTTCCCCGCAGCAGCGGCCCAGAGCGCGCTGTTGAGTCTCTTCTCCCAGGCGGCGGGCACGGCGGACAGTCTCGCTCTCCTAGCTCACACTCACCGACGTCCTCCTGAGCTGAGGCGGCGCTCGGCAGATAGATCCCGTTGAACACCTTCCCCGCAGCAGCGGCCCAGAGCGCGCTGTTGAGTCTCTTCTCCCAGGCGGCGGGCACGGCGGACAGTCTCGCTCTCCTAGCTCACACTCACCGACGTCCTCCTGAGCTGAGGCGGCGCTCGGCAGATAGATCCCGTTGAACACCTTCCCCGCAGCAGCGGCCCAGAGCGCGCTGTTGAGTCTCTTCTCCCAGGCGGCGGGCACGGCGGACAGTCTCGCTCTCCTAGCTCACACTCACCGACGTCCTCCTGAGCTGAGGCGGCGCTCGGCAGATAGATCCCGTTGAACACCTTCCCCGCAGCAGCGGCCCAGAGCGCGCTGTTGAGTCTCTTCTCCCAGGCGGCGGGCACGGCGGACAGTCTCGCTCTCCTAGCTCACACTCACCGACGTCCTCCTGAGCTGAGGCGGCGCTCGGCAGATAGATCCCGTTGAACACCTTCCCCGCAGCAGCGGCCCAGAGCGCGCTGTTGAGTCTCTTCTCCCAGGCGGCGGGCACGGCGGACAGTCTCGCTCTCCTAGCTCACACTCACCGACGTCCTCCTGAGCTGAGGCGGCGCTCGGCAGATAGATCCCGTTGAACACCTTCCCCGCAGCAGCGGCCCAGAGCGCGCTGTTGAGTCTCTTCTCCCAGGCGGCGGGCACGGCGGACAGTCTCGCTCTCCTAGCTCACACTCACCGACGTCCTCCTGAGCTGAGGCGGCGCTCGGCAGATAGATCCCGTTGAACACCTTCCCCGCAGCAGCGGCCCAGAGCGCGCTGTTGAGTCTCTTCTCCCAGGCGGCGGGCACGGCGGACAACTCCGCGGACTGGTCTAGTAGTTCTGCGCGCGCACGCTCGAATAGCTCGTCGCGATCTAGTTCGCGTTGTCTGAAAAATCCATACTAATATAATATTATAAATGCGAAAGTGTGTCTGTCTGTCTGTCTGTCTGTCTATTACCTCTTCACGCTTAAACCGCTGAACCGACTGAGATGAAATTTGGTATGGAGATAGTTTGAGACCCGGGAAAGGACATAGGATACTTTTCATCCCGAATAAATTTAGTGTTCCCGTGGGATGAGCGGGTAACACCGCGGGGCACAGCTAGTATAGTATATAATGGCTCAGTTTCAATGGTCGATAGGGTCCGCATGCTCGCTCAGTTTCATTGGTCGATAACTCGGTCGATATACGGCATGCGGGGAGTCCCGCAGACGGTATAACAACCATAGGGGGCAAACGAGCAAACGTATCGCCTGATGGTGCGCGATTACCGTCGCCCATAAACACCTGCAACACCAGAGGAGTCACAAGTGCTTGCCTACCCGGAGGACGAAGATAGAATGCCTCTATGCTAGTAATTTCACCGGCTATCTTACCCCCACACCGGAACACAACAATGCGAACATTGCTGTTTGGCGGTGGGTTAGCATGGAAACTCACAAATCGGTAACTCGGTCGATATACGGGCTCAGTGGCTCAGTTTCATTGGTCGGTCCGCATGCGGGGTGCCGTAGATTTCCATAACGCATGCCATTACGAGTTTCACTGGTCGTTATACCGTCTGCGAAAGTATCCGCATGCCGTATGTCGACCGATTTGGTCGATGAAACTGAGCCATTATAGTTATAGAACGGAGTGGGAAAGACGATTCCATTCAGAGCACCCGGGAGTACGAAGAGAGGTTCTTCCGGTCTTCGAAATTATTCAAGTAGGGCGGTTAATTCGTCAAGCTCCCAGATCGCAGGTGTTTGTGTCCCGAACCGAAGGTTAAGGACATAAATATGCAATCTGCCGGGCTAGCACAACTATGCTTCCCGACTATTGTCGCACGAGATAACGCTATCCGTCACTCTCTCACATTACTGCACAGAGAGAGACGTATAATTATATCGCGCGAGAAATTGTCGCGTGTAACAGTTATGCCAGAGGTGCTCGTGTTATAAGTGTTACCGCCCGTGGTTTGTCTAAAGTTTTGCCTTGGCCAGGAAGTGAGAATTTCTCCCCAAGTAGCGGACGGAAAATCACACTTACTTCCTAGGATGACATAGTTCCATATTCATATTCATTTATTTATAATATTTTCAATATTACACGTCAATACATAAAAATCATTTATAACTTAATATATATACAAATTTAATTAACATTAACTCGTATAGAGCAAATTCGTATATAAGTATTATTATTTTATAATTTAACATTCAAAAATTCATGCTATAGCATCAATTAAAGCTATAGAATGTGTGCTCGAGAAGCCAAGTTTTTAGTCTCTTTTTAAAACAACCTAGAGAGGGAGCTGAGGTTATTGCCACTGGTAACTTATTGTAAACTGTTGGGCACACAACGTGGGCATACGTAGGCAAACATAGTTGTACAGTGGGGCTAGACGACGAGCGAAGCGAGGTGTATACTCTTATGTCATATTGTCATTCGAATGGGGGATAAAATGATATCTCTGTGACCTGGATGTTTCCACATTTCCATTTTGTAAGACGAGATAGGTAACTGATAATTTGGGTACGGGAAAGGGACAAAACGATAATATTTGCGAATTAAAATGGTTATATAGACAAGGTGAACACAATCGATCTACGGTATTTGATGAGGATGACAGCTCAAATCAGTTACTCTTTATGAAATGTCAAAAACGATTTGTTAGTAGGTATGAAGTTTCTTTGAAGCTACTGGCTTCTGACGTCATAAATATCAGTAGTAACAAGACGTTTCCTTTTTAGCTTTTAGTAAAAGCTAAAAGCCTTTTACCCAATTAAAAATAGTAAATTGTCCAAAAGTTAGTAGCAGTTTATTTGGTTCCGTGTATTTTTGAATGTATGTTTAGTAATTTCAATGACACAATTTATTTTCACTAAATCCATACTAATCCATACTAATATCCATACTAATATTATAAATGCGAAAGTGTGTGAGTCTGTCTGTCTGTTACCTCTTCACGCTTAAACCGCTGAATCGATTTTGATGAAATTTGGCATGGAGATAGTTTAAGATCCGAGGAAGGACATAGGATAGTTTTCATCCAGGAAATTATCCCTAAAAAGATTGAAAAGTGAGTAAGTAATTCATGATGACATTGATGACCCTGTCGGAAATGTAATGATTAGACCAAAAGCACAATTGCTCTTACAATTTCTTAGGCGCTTTAAATAATCCCTTTTATTAATTAAGGTGATTAGGTGGATATCTATCGTGTTGTACGAGGTTGCTTCCATACTTCCAAGTTCCACGCGGACGTAGTCGCGGGCAAAAGCTAGTAGTTTATATTACTGTATCCTTTCTGAAAAAATGACTGACTGTTGAGTTTCTTTCGGCGATTCGTCTCAACAGTGGTCTCCTTGTGTTGTATGCCGGTAGACTCAGACGTGTAAAAGTGCCCTTGTGGCCTACTTGCAGCAAAAAGTTAATTATTTCGTTATTAAGAGCGTAGTTGATAGTTTTGTGAACTAGTACTTAATGTTAATGTAGTACTTATTTAAAATTGTTATTTTCTTTGTAATGTTATCTCCTCACATTGTTTAAGTAGCTTTTACATATGCATGTCGTGTTTGCCTATCATTGTATAGACACTCTGGCATTCCATGTACACATGTTTCTTATTGTAATTTTGTATAGTGTTGTATCTGTTGGCAAATCTTTTAATAAATAAAATAAAACTTAAAATTAAAAGTCTCACCTAGGGAAAGTGTTTTTCCACTCTGTCTCGAGATTAAATCTCATCGCCTTGAAAGCGTCCGCTTGCTGCTCCACCGAGGCGCGGACCATGCGCCAAAAGCAATCTGCCACGGCCAACGAGAGGTTGCGCGTTGTGACTTGCGACGGGGTCACTAGACCATCTCTGAAACAAATTACGAAACGATTATAGAAGTTATTATTTTCTTCAGATTCCGCGACGGTCACACATTTAAATAAAACAATTTAAACAAGATGCAGATTAGGGTGTTGCTTATCTTCTATCCCCGTACTCTCACCCGCTCATTCTGTTCCAGGACCCGAAAAAACGTCACTGATTTTGTATTTTTTTTTTATTCAGCTTTAGGGGTCGCTTGAAATCCTGTTGTACATCTTATCAAGGATCAAGCAAGACACAAGACTGTATACCCTGTGCATTGAACAGTGTAAAACAAATTAGTGTTAAAAATAGTATTGGTTTTAAAAGTATATCCTAGTAATATTGGGAGTTTTCTTTCCGCGGTTTTTTCTCCTCAGTAAGCCTTATAGACTAGTGAACCGCTGGTAGATAGTTTTAAATAAAATAACTAAATGTCCTTCTGACACATGTGTAACTGTCTTTACGATAATGAGGTACAAGACTAGGGTCGATTGCAAAAAAAATTACATAGTTAATTGCTCTAATTAAAACAAAAGTCCTTTGTGTGACGAAACTTACCCATACATTTTGTATGACTAACTTTCGTCACACAAAGGAAACGATCGTGATTTTTTTGTTAACTAAGCTTTTAACTAAGTACATTTTTTTGCAATCGACCCACTACACAATAGTATTGTTTTCCTTAAGTGGATCGTACACTACGCCAACAGGACTATACTTTCCGATGATCTGTATGGAGTCCTAGCAACTGTCTTCTTCTTCTACTGCCATACCATACCCCAACGGATGTCGGCGACCACCTTTGCGAAGTCCTTTCTGTTCTTAGCCAATCTTGCGAGTGTGTTAGTAAATTCGAGTCCGACTCGCACTTGGCCGGTGTTCATCCTCCTTCCTCTTCCCCTTTTCCCTTCTAATATAAGTTTAGTATGACTTACTTGAATAATTTGGAAGACCGGAAGAACCTCTCTTCGTATTCTCTAATGCTCTGGATGGAGTCATCCTTCCGACTCCGACCCGTGACCACGGCGTAGTAACCGAGTGCCTTCATCGGGAACAGTTTGCCTTCTAGGATACGACGGATCTGTCAGAATAGTGGCAATAATACAATACAATACAATACAATAAATAAAATAAATAAATATTAAGGGACAATCATACACAAATCGACCTAGTCCCAAACTAAGCAAAGCTTGTACTATGGGTACTAGACGACGATATACATAATATATAAATACATATATACATAACATCCATGACCCAAGAACAAATATTTTGCACAAATATTTGCCCCGGCCGGGATTCGAACCCGGGACCGCCGACTCAGTAGGCAGGTGTCTACCAACCGAGCCAAACGCGTCGTCATATACAATACAATACAATACAAGCAGTCTTTATTGCGCACCTCATAAAACATACAGGAGAAATATAACGCAAGAAATACCGATTCGGAAAATTTTAGCAAGAATTTGGAGATGGAATCCAGTTATTGAAAGGGTTTCTGTCAAAATAGTGGCAATAATACAATACAATACAAGCACTCTTTATTGCGCACCTCATAAAACATACAGGAGAAATATAACGCAAGAAAAATACCGATTCGGAAAATATTAGCAAGAATTTGGAGATGGAATCCAGTTATTGAAAGGGTTTCTGTCAAAATAGTGGCAATAATACAATACAATACAAGCACTCTTTATTGCGCACCTCATAAAACATACAGGAGAAATATAACGCAAGAAATACCGATTCGGAAAATATTTGCAAGAATTTGGAGATGGAATCCAGTTATTGAAAGGGTTTCTGTCAAAATAGTGGCAATAATACAATACAATACAAGCACTCTTTATTGCGCACCTCATAAAACATACAGGAGAAATATAACGCAAGAATTACCGATTCGGAAAATATTAGCAAGAATTTGGAGATGGAATCCAGTTATTGAAAGGGTTTCTTTTTAACCGACTTGAAAAAAGCAGTTTTTCAATCAGCCGGTATGTCTTTTAAATATGTTCCCCGATTACTCGAGGACCGATTTGGAAAATCCTTTTTTAAGGGTCTATTTTCTAGTCCTATTGTCATGAGGTTAGGATCTGATGATGGAATCCGGGAGAATTTCAAGGAACTCTTCAATATATTTTACAATGCATGTGCTCGAAAAGAGCGTATTCTAGGCATTCAAACTGTGCGGAAAGTACTACTTTTCCGCACTAGTGCTTTTTACTTTTCAATTTTTTTTTAATTTCTAGCCGTATCTGACAGCCTGACGCAAAGAGGTTTTATTATTTACAAAAAGTTTGATAAATAAGTCAAATACCGATTATTATCACGTATAAAAGTACAATAAAACCAATATTTCAATAATTAATTAATTTAACACGTCATTAATTACATTAGATATAAAATTTGATTAATAAACGAACTTTAAATCGTTATTCATTAAATTAATTTGGCTGAATGTACACGCGCTTGTGCCATTTTGACATAAGACGAATATTAAAAAAATACTTTTGGACATGCGCAGTAGTAGATATGTCGAGCGCGGATTACAAATGACTCCGCCATTTTTTATTGATGTCTAGTTTATTTTGAAGTTGTTTTGTGCAAATCTGCTGAAATAATGGCGAGATAAAGGGACGAATCATGAATTTAAACCCGTAAAATGTTATTGAAGAAGTAAAAAATGTGAACGACAGCTTCTTGTTGGATAAATCAAATCAAAACACTTTTTTTCCAATGTAAACAGTCTTTGTGAGTATTAAAGTATTTTCTATTTTCTCGTACATGCATAGTAAAGTTTTGTACGGAACTCGTGTGTAAGATGATTTCCGACTCGTGTTTGTTTAATCACTCGCTCGTACCTCGCTCGTGACTAAAAATCACACTCTTCTGAAATCACCTACCTTCCACACTTGTATCGTAAATAACTATTACAATGCATGTGCTCGAAAAGAGCGTATTCTAGGCATTCAAACTGTTCTACTTTTCCACACTAGTGCTTTTTACTTTTCAATTTTTTTTAATTTCTAGCTGTACCTGACAGCCTCACACAGAGAGGTTTTATTGTTTACAAAAAGTTTGATAAATTAGTCAAATACCGTTTATTATTACATATAAAGTACAATAAAACCAATACTTCATTCATTAATTCATTTAACACGCCATTCATTACATTAGATATAATTTTTTATTAATAAACGAACTTTAAATCGTAATTCATTAAATACATTTGGCTGAATGTACACGCGCTTGTGCCATTTTGACATAAGACGAATATTAAAAAAATAATTTTGCACATGCGCAGTAGTAGATATGTCGAGCGCGGTTTACAAATAACCCCGCCATTTTTTATTGATGTCTAGTTTATTTCGAAGTTGTTTTGTGCAAATCTGCTGAAATAATGTCGACATAAAGGGACGAATCATAAATTGAAACCCGTAAAATGTTTTTGAAGAAGTAAAAAAATGTTAACGACAGCCTCTTGTTGGATAAATCAAATCAAAACACTTGTTTCCAATGCAAACAGTATTTGTGAGTATAAAGTATTTTCTATTTTCTCGTACATACATAGTAAAGTTTTGTACGAAACTCGTGTGTAAGATGATTTCCGACTCGTGTTTGTTTAATCACACTCGTCTGAAATCACCTACCTTACACACTTGTATCGTAAATAACAATTTTACACTTACCCTAATTTGGGTTTTTTATTGGTAAATGGGAAAACATAATTTTGCTTTGCCGACGTCAGTTGTTTTTTTTTAACTCTATAAGCTTACCCTATTAGGATTAGCGAGATTCTCCTCAGCCAAGTCGACTTTAGTGAGCACGAAGATGGTCCGTTTTCCGGACGGGTCGCACGAGGAGACTAGGTCCGTCACGTTGCTTCGCTCGGCGTCCACAGATCCGTCCTGAAAGCAAGTGCAATCAATAAAAAAAAAATGTATTTATTCAGTAACCCAGAAATTCAGCTGACAAACAGTGTTGGTACCCCTTTTTAAGTATTTCATACTAGTGCTAATTATATATATATATGTTATCTCCACTCATATTGTCAAATTACTATAATCAATTCAGATACGCAAGGGTATTTCTACATGTCTCGAACTGAATTTAACGATATTTCGCAAGAGGAGACGGGGAGAAGAAAGTTGAAAGAAACTGAGCAGTATTTTTTTCCAAAATCAGTAGCGATTTGTCAAGGATTTGTCATCGAGCAACTTCAAAACATTGTTGACCGGAATGCTGCTCAATCCTTAGTGTATTTCACGAAAAAAGCTATCTCCAATTGAAAAAAAATTGATTTACATCACTGTGGATAGTTTGGGCTTTATTATGCAAAAATTACTTATAATTTGATGATTATTTAGTCCTCTTTCCTCTTTATTTACAACAGTGTAATTCACCGACTTTTAACGTAAGTTAACAAAAAATCGCCGTTGCCAGTTAAATAAATCAGTACCCTTAAAAATCCGCGATATGGCGTGTGCTGAAAATCACCCTGTTGAGCTATATCACGGGCGTTGAATTCGTAAATGGTCCCACGGATCGCAGGGGCCTTAAATGTGAGGTTTGGGGCTTTACGAATTACCGCCCGTGGTTTGTCTAAAATTTTACATATTGCCTGGGCTAACATACGGCCTAGGTTGACATAAATGTATACCTTGTCTAAAATGTTCAACACTGGATTTATATCAATATTACAGTACGATTAAAATCAGTTAACACTTCGGCCAACCTCGGTAATTGTCGTGAATCCCTCATCTCTCACATAGAGTTATCAATTTACAGATATGACCGATTTACAAAATTCTTTTCGTATTTGATAGGGTATACTTCCGAAATAGTCCCATGTAAATTTTATCAAAATCGGTCAAGCAGTTTATGAAATATCAACAAAAATCGGTTGAAATCGGATTTTTAAATTTTTTATTTGGTGGGTATTATTAATTATTAATCCGACGTAATATCGTAGGTACTACTTACATCAAACAGTAAAATATTGACTTATATATGTTTTTTATATATTGTATACCTACAAGAATGTTAAAATTCATGTCGCTTCTGCATAATAAATTTCTTAGGTCTAGCGGTTAGTAATGTCATCTTGGCAGGTGCTATACATTGCGTTTATGATAATTCAAATTGAATGCTACCTAAAAGAAATCGCGGTAATGTATTTGGTGTCATTTCCGTCTCCGGATTTAGGCGATGATACCCGAGAAAAGCCGAAGTGTTAACTGATTTTAATCGTACTGTACCTGAATACACAAGATGATGGCGTTGGGGTTCTCCATGTATTGCTTGCTCATCTGTTTGATGGCGTCCCGCGTGTCTGATGCCATGTCCACCGTTTGAGTCTGCAACAAAATAAACATTTCATATATAGACTTTACAAGTTTCGATGTCATGAGATTAAGGCTCCTTATCCGTTCAAAAATGCTGATTGTTTTAGACATTTTTCTCTATGATCAAACATGTTTCTTAAGACTTTATCAATGTTACTACTTAGAACATAGCTATTGAGATTTATTGGTATATATTTGAAAGCTACAGTTTGAATTTTTCATTGATAATTTTTGTTTTAAAAACTGCTAGAAATTGCAAAATTCACGTAGAAGTCTGGTTTTTTCGACTTATTTTCGACTACACGCAATGAAAGCATGAAATATAGCTATGTTACTTTCTAGGACTCAGAGAAAAGTATTATTCACTTTAAAAAGTTGGTAGAAATTATCAATATATTTGATATTTTCTGCCAACCTAAATCTATACTAGGGCTGTAACGGGTGATAACAAAAAAATGAGAATAACTTTCTATGGACCTCAAAACAAGACTATTCACTTAGACAAAAAACTTTGTTTATGAAGTTGTTACTACTTCTTTTGAGGTTCTTAAACTTCATTTGATTTTGTTTTTCAAGCATTAATATTTGTCAAAATGGTGTCGAAACAAGAAACGCTGCGAAAACGGTTGAACATTTTTATAATTCAAACTATAACTGGGGGAAAAAGTCTACTGTAGATAATTTTAGTAAAGAATATGTACTTAGTCTCCACTATTTATAGAATTCTTGCATCCTTGACGATAGATCACAAAAGTGGTAGCCGGCGACCAGCGAAGATATTGACCAAGAGAAGGATGAACCTACTCCATAGCACTTTTAACGATAATAATCCTATGAGCCAACGAGATGCCGCGAGAAAAAATAAAGTGTTCCCAACCGTGCACTTGTTCGTTCTTGAAAAAGATAGGTCTGAAATGCCGCAAGAAGGTGAGAGCACCGGAATACACTGAACAGCAAAAACTGACTATTATATCACAGTGTCGCTGGATGATCCGAAATTACAAAGGAAAATCATTCATTTTGGACGATAAAAGTTATTTTCCTTTGAGTAAAACACATATACCTGGAAATGACCGATACTACACCAGCAATAATTTTACAACACCAGACGATATAAAACACAAGTATAAGCACAAGTTTGAGCAGAAAGTTATGCTTTATGTGGCTATATCCGACAAAGGTCTTTCGAAACTGTCGTTCTAACCGAGTGGTTTAGCGGTCAACCAAAAAGTGTATGAGAGCGAATGCTTGAAAAAAATACTGATAGCATTTATTCGCAAACATCACTCAGATGGAGAATATGTTCTGGTCGGATAAAGCATCGTCGCATTATGCCAAAAAAACGACGCGTTTCCTAGACGCTAATAATATACCATTTGTACCGAAAATCCGAAACCCCATAAACCTTGCACAATGTCGGCCGATTGAAGATTTCTTAGGTTATTTGAGCAGTTTAGTATACAAAAATAATTGGAGAGCTGAAAATTGTACCCAACTGATATAAATAATTAAAACATGTGTGCGGAAAATGGACAAGAATTCCGTCCAAGAGTCTTGTTCCAACGTCATGTCTATACTGAGTGGAACAGCTGACCACGAGTCCTATTCTAATGTGCATTGATGATTTTGTAAATAGTTTCTATGTACATATTTTCCAATAATATCAAATTGTGCTAAAAAGATACACGAGTATTTTTTTACACCTCTGAACGAATTCTCATTTTTTTGTTATCACCCGTTAATGCAGTTGCTGGCAAGAAAAATTTAATGGTTCAAGCGGGGTTCGAACCTGCGTTTCCGGGACAATATGGAACAATTGAATAGTTCAGGTGTAAGTGCGGCTCTACTCACGGAGATGACGCCGGGCAGGTGTAAGTGCGGCTCTACTCACGGAGATGACGCCGGGCAGGTGTAAGTGCGGCTCTACTCACGGAGATGACGCCGGGCAGGTGTAAGTGCGGCTCTACTCACGGAGATGACGCCGGGCAGGTGTAAGTGCGGCTCTACTCACGGAGATGACGCCGGGCAGGTGTAAGTGCGGCTCTACTCACGGAGATGACGCCGGGCAGGTGTAAGTGCGGCTCTACTCACGGAGATGACGCCGGGCAGGTGTAAGTGCGGCTCTACTCACGGAGATGACGCCGGGCAGGTGTAAGTGCGGCTCTACTCACGGAGATGACGCCGGGCAGGTGTAAGTGCGGCTCTACTCACGGAGATGACGCCGGGCAGGTGTAAGTGCGGCTCTACTCACGGAGATGACGCCGGGCAGGTGTAAGTGCGGCTCTACTCACGGAGATGACGCCGGGCAGGTGTAAGTGCGGCTCTACTCACGGAGATGACGCCGGGCAGGTGTAAGTGCGGCTCTACTCACGGAGATGACGCCGGGCAGGTGTAAGTGCGGCTCTACTCACGGAGATGACGCCGGGCAGGTGTAAGTGCGGCTCTACTCACGGAGATGACGCCGGGCAGGTGTAAGTGCGGCTCTACTCACGGAGATGACGCCGGGCAGGTGTAAGTGCGGCTCTACTCACGGAGATGACGCCGGGCAGGTGTAAGTGCGGCTCTACTCACGGAGATGACGCCGGGCAGGTGTAAGTGCGGCTCTACTCACGGAGATGACGCCGGGCAGGTGTAAGTGCGGCTCTACTCACGGAGATGACGCCGGGCAGGTGTAAGTGCGGCTCTACTCACGGAGATGACGCCGGGCAGGTGTAAGTGCGGCTCTACTCACGGAGATGACGCCGGGCAGGTGTAAGTGCGGCTCTACTCACGGAGATGACGCCGGGCAGGTGTAAGTGCGGCTCTACTCACGGAGATGACGCCGGGCAGGTGTAAGTGCGGCTCTACTCACGGAGATGACGCCGGGCAGGTGTAAGTGCGGCTCTACTCACGGAGATGACGCCGGGCAGGTGTAAGTGCGGCTCTACTCACGGAGATGACGCCGGGCAGGTGTAAGTGCGGCTCTACTCACGGAGATGACGCCGGGCAGGTGTAAGTGCGGCTCTACTCACGGAGATGACGCCGGGCAGGTGTAAGTGCGGCTCTACTCACGGAGATGACGCCGGGCAGGTGTAAGTGCGGCTCTACTCACGGAGATGACGCCGGGCAGGTGTAAGTGCGGCTCTACTCACGGAGATGACGCCGGGCAGGTGTAAGTGCGGCTCTACTCACGGAGATGACGCCGGGCAGGTGTAAGTGCGGCTCTACTCACGGAGATGACGCCGGGCAGGTGTAAGTGCGGCTCTACTCACGGAGATGACGCCGGGCAGGTGTAAGTGCGGCTCTACTCACGGAGATGACGCCGGGCAGGTGTAAGTGCGGCTCTACTCACGGAGATGACGCCGGGCAGGTGTAAGTGCGGCTCTACTCACGGAGATGACGCCGGGCAGGTGTAAGTGCGGCTCTACTCACGGAGATGACGCCGGGCAGGTGTAAGTGCGGCTCTACTCACGGAGATGACGCCGGGCAGGTGTAAGTGCGGCTCTACTCACGGAGATGACGCCGGGCAGGTGTAAGTGCGGCTCTACTCACGGAGATGACGCCGGGCAGGTGTAAGTGCGGCTCTACTCACGGAGATGACGCCGGGCAGGTGTAAGTGCGGCTCTACTCACGGAGATGACGCCGGGCAGGTGTAAGTGCGGCTCTACTCACGGAGATGACGCCGGGCAGGTGTAAGTGCGGCTCTACTCACGGAGATGACGCCGGGCAGGTGTAAGTGCGGCTCTACTCACGGAGATGACGCCGGGCAGGTGTAAGTGCGGCTCTACTCACGGAGATGACGCCGGGCAGGTGTAAGTGCGGCTCTACTCACGGAGATGACGCCGGGCAGGTGTAAGTGCGGCTCTACTCACGGAGATGACGCCGGGCAGGTGTAAGTGCGGCTCTACTCACGGAGATGACGCCGGGCAGGTGTAAGTGCGGCTCTACTCACGGAGATGACGCCGGGCAGGTGTAAGTGCGGCTCTACTCACGGAGATGACGCCGGGCAGGTGTAAGTGCGGCTCTACTCACGGAGATGACGCCGGGCAGGTGTAAGTGCGGCTCTACTCACGGAGATGACGCCGAGCAGGTGTAAGTGCGGCTCTACTCACGGAGATGACGCCGGGCAGGTGTAAGTGCGGCTCTACTCACGGAGATGACGCCGGGCAGGTGTAAGTGCGGCTCTACTCACGGAGATGACGCCGGGCAGGTCGACCAGCACCATGCGCTGTATGCCGGGCCCCTTCACCGACAAGGAGATCACCGCGGACGCTGTAAGTGCGGCTCTACTCACGGAGATGACGCCGGGCAGGTGTAAGTGCGGCTCTACTCACGGAGATGACGCCGGGCAGGTCGACCAGCACCATGCGCTGTATGCCGGGCCCCTTCACCGACATGGAGATCACCGCGGACGCTGTAAGTGCGGCTCTACTCACGGAGATGACGCCGGGCAGGTGTAAGTGCGGCTCTACTCACGGAGATGACGCCGGGCAGGTCGACCAGCACCATGCGCTGTATGCCGGGCCCCTTCACCGACATGGAGATCACCGCGGACGCTGTAAGTGCGGCTCTACTCACGGAGATGACGCCGGGCAGGTGTAAGTGCGGCTCTACTCACGGAGATGACGCCGGGCAGGTCGACCAGCACCATGCGCTGTATGCCGGGCCCCTTCACCGACATGGAGATCACCGCGGACGCTGTAAGTGCGGCTCTACTCACGGAGATGACGCCGGGCAGGTGTAAGTGCGGCTCTACTCACGGAGATGACGCCGGGCAGGTCGACCAGCACCATGCGCTGTATGCCGGGCCCCTTCACCGACATGGAGATCACCTCCGCGGACACGGTGCGGCCGCCGCGGACGCTGTTCCGCATCCGCAGCTCCACCTCCCTGCAGATGATAAATAAATAAATAAATAAATAAAATAAAATAAATATCGGACGACCTCACACAAATCAATCTAGTCCCACAGTAAGCTCTAGTAGGCTTGTGTTATGGACACTAGACGACGATAAACATACTTATATAGATAAATACACATTTAACGGGTGATAACAAAAAAATGAGAATTCGTTCAGAGGTGTAAAAAAATACTCGTGTATCTTTTTAGCACAATTTGATATTATTGGAAAATATGTACATAGAAACTATTTACAAAATCATCAATGCACATTAGAATAGGACTCGTGGTCAGCTGTTCCACTCAGTATAGACATGACGTTGGAACAAGACTCTTGGACGGAATTCTTGTCCATTTTCCGCACACATGTTTTAATTATTTATATCAGTTGGGTACAATTTTCAGCTCTCCAATTATTTTTGTATACTAAACTGCTCAAATAACCTAAGAAATCTTCAATCGGCCGACATTGTGCAAGGTTTATGGGGTTTCGGATTTTCGGTACAAATGGTATATTATTAGCGTCTAGGAAACGCGTCGTTTTTTTGGCATAATGCGACGATGCTTTATCCGACCAGAACATATTCTCCATCTGAGTGATGTTTGCGAATAAATGCTATCAGTATTTTTTTCAAGCATTCGCTCTCATACACTTTTTGGTTGACCGCTAAACCACTCGGTTAGAACGACAGTTTCGAAAGACCTTTGTCGGATATAGCCACATAAAGCATAACTTTCTGCTCAAACTTGTGCTTATACTTGTGTTTTATATCGTCTGGTGTTGTAAAATTATTGCTGGTGTAGTATCGGTCATTTCCAGGTATATGTGTTTTACTCAAAGGAAAATAACTTTTATCGTCCAAAATGAATGATTTTCCTTTGTAATTTCGGATCATCCAGCGACACTGTGATATAATAGTCAGTTTTTGCTGTTCAGTGTATTCCGGTGCTCTCACCTTCTTGCGGCATTTCAGACCTATCTTTTTCAAGAACGAACAAGTGCACGGTTGGGAACACTTTATTTTTTCTCGCGGCATCTCGTTGGCTCATAGGATTATTATCGTTAAAAGTGCTATGGTGTAGGTTCATCCTTCTCTTGGTCATTATCTTCGCTGGTCGCCGGCTACCACTTTTGTGATCTATCGTCAAGGATGCAAGAATTCTATAAATAGTGGAGACTAAGTACATATTCTTTACTAAAATTATCTACAGTAGACTTTTTCCCCCAGTTATAGTTTGAATTATAAAAATGTTCAACCGTTTTCACAGCGTTTCTTGTTTCGACACCATTTTGACAAATATTAATGCTTGAAAAAAAAAATCAAATGAAGTTTAAGAACCTCAAAAGAAGTAGTAACAACTTCATAAACAAAGTTTTTTGTCTAAGTGAATAGTCTTGTTTTGAGGTCCATAGAAAGTTATTCTCATTTTTTTGTTATCACCCGTTAAATACAAATAACATGCATGACCCAGGCACAAATATTCGAGTTCATCACACAAATATTTGCCCTTGCCGGGATTCGAACCCAGGACCGTCGGCTCAGTAGGCAGTTGCTTAACCACTGAGCCAACCGCGTCGCGTCGTGATGAAGAATTATTAATACCTTTGGTAGCGTTTGGGAACAAAAAGTTCGTAATCAGCTTCGAAACGGGAAAAAAAGTCTCTTTTTGTAACTTGTTACCAAATGCGACTTTTCCACTACCGATTCGTAACCGCGGCGCTTCGAGACGGGAAATATTCTCGAGTCATAACTGGTTACGAAACGGGACTTTTCCATTACCGATTCGTAACCACGGCGCTTCGAGACGGGAAATATTCTCGAGTCATAACTGGTTACGAAACGGGACTTTTCTATTACCGATTCGTAACCGCGGCGCATCGAGACGGGAAATAATCTCGAGTTATAACTGGTTACGAAACGGGACTTTTCTATTACCGATTCGTAACCGCGGCGCTTCGAGACAGGAAATAATCTCGAGTTATAACTGGTTACGACACGGGACTTTTTTATTACCGATTCATAACCGCGGTTAGTAACCAGCTTCGAAACGGGAAAAAAATCCCATTCGGTAACTGGCTTCAAAATTTCAACAGGGAATTTCGGATTCCTATTTTGTAGCCGGTTACAAAACTTGATTACCAAACGGCACGGTTTTAAAAACAATTAACAAAATTACTGCTCAAATAACAAGTTTCTGTCAAAAATTTAATTTTTCTTACGAGCTTTTATAGCCGACTCTACTTCTTCTAACATCCACCAATTGAAGAATAGAAGAGAAATTCAAAGAGAATTCCAAAGAGTCCAAACTCGGTAGGATTGCTTTAATCTATTACAGAGTTCCTAAGGCCACCTTCCGACTTCATCATCAGACCAGCCCCATGGTACCATATTATTGTATTATCACTAAAGTTCAGTAAGTATGCAAAATTTCAGCTCCATTGGTTGAAGATATCTGCTCCAAAATTGAGTTGCATGATTTCACCCTTTTTTATAGACATAACTTGAACTGTATCAGGGCCGGTTAGCCCTCACTACCAGTAGTTGAACTTTGTGTGGGAGTATAACCGATTTCATCCGAACAAATATAGTTACATACATTAAAAGTTAAATAAAAGCTTGTAAATAGTATGCATTGACGCATACTCTGACATGGCGCAGTCAGTAGGATCCAAACCTACGCTCCAACAAAACATATGTTTTTCTCATACAAGCAATAAAATGTCGTATACCCTGCAAGGGGTTTTACAACCCAAGCCATATTGCGGATTTTCAGTGTTACTAAATTATTTTACCGGCAACGACAAATTTTTGGTAACTGACGTTGAATGTCGGTGAATGTCACTGATGTAAATAAAAAGCCAAGAGTATCCACAGTGATGAAAGTCAAGTTTTTTCAATAGGATTCAGTATTCAATTCGCCAGAAGAACGAAGGATTGAGCAGCATTCCGGTAAACAATGTTTTGAATTTTGATAATGACAAATCCTTGACTGACGTTTAATAATGCAAATCCCACCAAAAACATTTCATGTAAAATTGGCGGCCAAGACTCACATGCTCATAACGCCTTCGCTGTAAAAAAGTTGTCAGATCCCTCGAAAAGCCAAGCCCCTAAGCCCTGAGTTTACTAATCCTACACCTTGGCTTCGAAAGTATGGCTTGGCCGTTTCATAGAGTAACGTAAACAAGTCCAACGGACCGTCTGGCCCATACGGTATCAAGAAATTAAGTTCATGTCTTCATGATAAAATATATGTATAAACTTAATTCCTTCCCGGACAGTCCGTTAGACTTATTTACGGTACTTTATGAAACGGCCAAGCCATACTTTCGAAGCACATTATTGCCATATGAAAGCTGTTTATAGTGCCACTATCCCTGGACCGGACCGACGCTTGCTAAGCTATAATTAAAACGAAGATTGTGTACTATCCTGGTGTTCCTAGTTCGGAGAACTTACCTGAAGAATACACCGAATACAGTTAGTATATCGATAGGATATGCGTGATACTCACTTCCTGAGATCGGCGAGATCAGATTCCTTGTTGAGATCGAACTCGCGCGCCGAGTCTCTAAACTGCGCGACATGGTACGGACCTTCCGACAAAGTCACTTTCACTGGAGCTCTGAAACAAATATATAATTGATTTTATATTCAAAACTAGCGAATCTCGCTTGGAATCAGCTCTTTTTAGGGTTCCGTACCCAAAGGGTAAAAACGGGACCCTATTACTGAGACTTCGCTGTCCGTCCGTCCGTCTGTCACCAGGCTGTATCTCAACAACGGTGATAGCTAGACAGTTGAAATTTTCACAGATGATGTATTTCTATTGCCGCTATAACAACAAATACTAAAAATAAAATAAAATAAATATTTAAGGGGGGCTCCCATACAACAAACTTGTTATAAATTATATATATGTATAGTTACGGAACCCTTCATGCGCGAGTCGGGCTCGCACTTGCCCAATTTTTTTCTTAATGTGAGTGAAAACCGCTTAATACATTTATTAAATTAAATGTATAATAGACGTATAATCGTTTCAAAATACATGAATATTGTTTATTCTAAGAGTGATAATATAAGTAAACAATTTTTCTCAAACATGGAATGAATTGTCATAACGTGCGTTATAACAGGCTTTGAAGTATCACGTGAACTCGCTCCCACCGTGTGTATTTCCAGAAAATTATAATTTAGGTAACTTCAAGGTAAGAGTGAATAGGCTATTACTGAACCGGCGAGCTACATCCTCGACCCCGTAGCCACTTTACCATTAGGTGATACTGAGGTCAATCGCCGGTCAGTTTGTGTATGTTATGTTGTGGTCGACAAGGGACGTTGATGGGAGACAAAGTATATGCCGAGCTCTAGATAGTAGTGAACGTTTAATTACTTAAAACATTAGCTTATATACATTTTTACAATAAGGTTAACGCTTATCCAAGCAATATGCATTAGGCTACAGTTATACTGCATGCTATACTAAATGTAGGCATTAGCTACATACTACAGTGAAGAAAAAAAGAATCGTTTCGGGCGGAACAACTCGAGAACACTGCAAAGGATTTCATACAAAATTGAAGGCCTAGGCCGGGACGTTTTTGTTTAAAATATGGTGTCTGTGTTCATGAACAGGCTAAACAGCTGAATTATATATTTTTTTTGTGGTATTTTTTTCATATATTTGTATGTTTGAGAAATGCAATATACATGCCTTAGCCGTGAATAGGACTTGGAGGCTTCGTATCACTATCTAACTCACCAGGCAAGCCTTTCTTTCCCGCCCTTTTTAGGGTTCCGTACCCAAAGGATAAAAACGGGACCCTATTACTGAGACTTCGCTGTCCGTTCGTCCATCCGTCCGTCTGTCACCAGGCTGTATCTCAAGAACGGTGATAGCTAGACAGTTGAAATTTTCACAGATGATGTATTTCTATTGCCGCTATAACAACAAATACTAAAAATAAAATAAAATAATATATTTAAGGGGGGCTCCCATACAACAAACTTACACAAAATGGTACGGAAACCGTCGTGCGCGAGTCCCACTCGCACTTGGCCGATATTTTTCTTCTTTCCCTTTTTGTGATGTATAGTGCTATACATGCCTAGCTGTGAAAAGGGCAGCTTTGTATCACTACCCGGCTAGTCTTTCTTCCCCGCCGCCTGCACTACACTCCGGATTTTAATTAGGCGTACTAACTTGAGAGCTCAAAGTGTTGTCAGGAATAGAAAAAAAAAATAGTGATTGGTTTATGTCGATACAAATATGTCGATATAACCTTAACAATACATCCATAGACACTTAATTATGTTGTAATACGGTTTATATTCGTTTAAAAATGTACAGTTATCAGTGTATTCGATAGTACTATGGAACTGTCAAGAAAACAAAAAGGCGGACAGCGTTCTTAGCGATGTCCTAAAATAAAGTTCGTTCGATGTAAGTATTTTAATAGCAACCGTTTTTATTTATTATTGATTCGTGTAATAAAATTATTATAATTGATTTCAATTCAAACACAATAATTCAAAATTTATGAAATACGTAATGTCTACTTTTTTTTAATGCTGTTTAACTAAACCTCTGGTAGGAACTGTTTTTTTTTTTTAATTATCGATATTAACAACACTAGCGAAACTGTGGCAACATTCGTGTGCAATGAACTGTCAAGTTAGTTCGCCTAATTAAAAACTGGAGTGTAGTTCTCACCTGGTGCACATCTCCCCGGCGCCCCGGGGGAAGATCCGCGCCTGCGCGATCATCTCCAGCACCGAGGTCTTGCCCGCAGACTGGTCACCAACCACCTTGGAGAAGAAAATATATATAATAAGTTTCTGTCAAAAATGACATTTTAGTGGCAAGCTTTTATAGCCGACTGTACTTTTCGTTAGATATCCATCAAATGCTCACTGAGACAATTCTAAAGAGCCCAAGCTCGGTAGGATTGCTTTTTTCTATTATAGAGCTCCTATGGCCACCTTCCGGCTCCATCATCAGATCAGCCCCATGGTACCATATTATTGTATTGTCATCAAAGTTAAGTAAGTATGCAAAATTTTAGCTCAATCGGTTGACGATATCTGCTTCAAAATTGAGTTGCAAGATTTCACCCGAACATACATACTTTAAACATACCATGCAAGCTAAATAAAAGCTTGTAAAAACCAGATTTTCAGGACCGAGACCGCGTGCTCTCGTGTTTTTTTTTATTTATGAAACATGAAATGTCTCATTTTTTATGTAAGTACACATCATAATTTTTATTTAAACCATTGATACAAAGATCAAAGCTTAGGGAATTAGGGTAGCGAAGTGGTTAACGCGCTGGACCGGTCTCTTACACCAGGTAACCCCTTTATAAAAAAAAAATTAAGGTACCTCAGGATTGCCGCATCACGTTAACCACTTCGCTACCCTAACTCCAAGCAACAAGTCGATTTTCCCTTATGCTTTGTGTGTCGATCTTTGCATTGTTTATTTGAAAGGTGTTACACCTTAGCGATCTCTATGTGAATACGTTAATATCCACATCTTACGGTTCTTTTCTGATCAATTTTTTTTTACGGGACAATATAGTGGCTACTAATTTTATAAGTTGACATTTCTTGACATTTCTTTATTCAGTTGTAAAGTCATGTACATTCAGATTACGGTGTTACATAATAGTGATTTGTCAGACCATGACGCCCTGTAAGGGCACACAGTAACTTAATACTAGCATGCGAAAGCGTAATACATATTTAAATTTTCCCTTATGCTAAGTTGGTTAACTCACCACGACCCTCGGCAGCCGGTCGGTCTCGCCGGCATCCCAGCCCGAGAGCTCGTCCAGAACCGCCGAGTACATGTCGATCAGAGAGCGCTGCAACAACGGAATAGATTGATTTTTTGAGCCAGAGTTTGCCTACACTCCAGTTTTTAATTAGGCGAACTAACTTGACAGTTCATTGCACACGAATGTTGCCACAGTTTCGCTAGTGTCGTTAATATCGATAATTAAAAAAACCAGTTCCTACGAGAGGTTTAGTTAAACAGCATTAAAAAAAGTAGACATTACGTATTTCATAAATTTTGAATTATTGTGTTTGAAATCTAACTAATAATTTGATTACACGAATCAATAATAAAAAAACGGTTGCTATTAAAATACTTATATCGAACGAACTTTATTTTAGGACATCGCTAAGAACGCTGTCCGCCTTTTTGTTTTCTTGACAGTTCCATAGTACTACTATCGAATACACTGATAACTGTACATTTTTAAACGAATATAAACCGTATTACAACATAATTAAGTGTCTATGGATGTATTGTTAAGGTTATATCGACATATTTGTATCGACATAAACCAATCACTATTATTTTTTTTCTATTCCTGACAACACTTTGAGCTGTCAAGTTAGTTCGGCTTATTAAAATCCGGTGTAGAATATTTTTTTTTATTGATTAGCGTCGCCCATAGACACACACACACACACACACACAGACACCTGTGACACAAAGCAGTCACAAGTGCGTTGCCGGCCGCACGTCGTATCGGTCCGGAAATACCGCGAGCGAAAATTCATTCCACAATGCAGTCTGTGGCGTCTGTGTTTATGAACAAAACAGCCAAATATTTTTTTTTTGAGTGGTATATTCTTAATTTCATTGCATAATATGTTTGTGAAAAGCACTATACATGCTTTAGCCGTAAAAAGGGCTTCCCGGCTTCGTATCACTATTCTCTACACCTATTCAACCGGCAAGCCTTTCATTCCCGGCGTCTGCAGTAATGTACTGTTACGCGGGCGAAGTAGCGGGTATCTTCTTGTAATATCTGTTTTGTCTTGTTGTATCTGTTTAAAACCCGCTCCAGACCTTCCGATCCGATCCGATTTATCGGAAGAAATTGGATAATGTGTAGTGTTTTAGGTCCTAACTATTGCACTACACATTATCCGATTTATTAACAATTACGCTACACATTATCCGATAAGTAGGATCGGATCGGGTAGGATCGGAAGGTCTGGAACGGGTTTAAGAGTGTCACCTTGATCTTCCTGGCGCGTGGCTGCCTCCCCTGCCGCAACAGCATGTTCTGTTGTCTCAGTTCCCTGTTCTCTTGCTCCAGTCTCTGCAGCTCACGTTGGTAGCAAGCTTGGAGTGCAAGCACCTCTTCTAGTATTATTTAACAGTCTCACCTTGATCTTCCTGGCGGGTGGCTGCCTCCCCTGCCTTAGCAACTGTTCTGTTGTCTCAGTTCCCTGTTCTCTTGCTCCAGTCTCTGCAACTCACGTTGGTAACGAGCTTGGAGTGCAAGCACCTCTTCTAGTATTATTTAACAGTCTCACCTTGATCTTCCTGGCGGGCGGCTGCCTCCCCTGCCGCAGCAGCATGTTCTGTTGTCTCAGTTCCCTGTTCTCTTGCTCCAGTCTCTGCAGCTCACGTTGGTAGCGAGCTTGGAGCGCAAGCACCTCTTCTAGTATTATTTAACAGTCTCACCTTGATCTTCCTGGCGGGCGTCTGCCTCCCCTGCCGCAGCAGCATGTTCTGTTGTCTCAGTTCCCTGTTCTCTTGCTCCAGTCTCTGCAACTCACGTTGGTAGCGAGCTTGGAGTGTAAGCACCTCTTCTAGTATTATTTAACAGTCTCACCTTAATCTTCCTGGCGGGCGGCTGCCTTCCCTGCCGCAGCAGCATGTTCTGTTGTCTCAGTTCCCTGTTCTCTTGCTCCAGTCTCTGCAACTCACGTTGGTAGCGAGCTTGGAGCGCAAGCACCTCTTCTTGAAGGGCGTGGACGCGTTTTTCTAGAAAGAACCAACATCTTAAACCGTTATTTTTGTAAGTCGATTATCATCATCATCTAGACACGCCGACTTTCATCGGTTCTAGCACTGGCAGACGTGGTCCCAATGTCATTTTAATTCAAATAATTTATTATAACTTCAGTTCGTTTATTCAGCACTTTGAGTTACCCAGCCCCTGTCAAAACTGTGAGTATGGAAGCCTCACAGCTTCCGAAACGTTACGATCCCAAATGTGATAATCAGTGATCGCCACGGACGGTGCAGCACCTATTTCACTTAATAAAAATATACGGACATAATTATAATATTTTATTTATTTAACACTGTAATATTACACTAATAGAACGTATTCTTTTGTACAAGATCGCGGGATTATATTTATCATTATCATATATTTGAGACCTAGGCTATTGACGGTGGGAGTAATTTCTAGCTCATTCTACTCTGCGTTTTCTTTTTCTTCTTTATATTATGAAGCATTCATTTTTTCTTATATACTTTTGTCCACACTAGCTGTGTCGCGCGGTGTTACCCGCTCATCCCACGGGAACACGGGATATTTTCGGGATAAAAAGTAGCCTATCTCTTCCAGGATGTCAGCTACCTTCATACAAAAATTTATCAAAATTGGTCCAGCACAAACATACACATAAACACACTCACTAACTTTCACCTCTAAAATATTAGCGTGATTAAAATCACTATAGGAAACCCGCATGTTGCGCCGTCCGTGCCAATCACTGGTAATAATAGGGAAGCCGAAAAGTCCACAAATGGTACTTCGGTAAAGTCCTGAATACTCATACTCATTTATTGATAAAATGTCAACATTTTACAAGTCAATAGGTACATTATAAAAACATCATTTCTATTACTATTAAATTTAAAATACAAATTATTATAAAAATACTAATTATTAAATACAAATTGGAAGAGGTAGTTACATTATTGGTATTATTATATTATTTAATTATTAAATTGGTAAAATTCGTCCATGCTGTAAAAAGCATTGGTTGTTAGCCATTTCTTTGAAACATTGAGGAACGTTATATCATTTTCTATATCTTTGATATTGACGGGTACTTTATTGTAGATTTTGGCCCCACTATAGACATTGTTTTACCCGACTTTGCTAGCCGACAACGTGCTGTGGACATCATGTTCACGTGTTTCTGTGCAATATGTGTGCTTTTGTATGTAGCCAATGGAAAGAGATGTATATTACATCGAACGTACTTAATTATGTAAAAAATATATCGTGATGTGAGTGTCATTATCAGGGGTCGGACTTTCTTTCGCACGGTAGGACTAATGGAGAGCTATGGAGACGATATTAACATTAAAATACTATTCATACTCATACTCATAAGTGTATTTCATTCGTAATTTTAATTTTATAGTCAAGGACAAAGTCAGAAGAATATACAAAGACCTGATTTGTGTAGGCATTGTTTTTTTCGCCACCATAAAATACGTAAATATTTGCAACTTTATCCATGCAATGTTGTCTGGAGTAAATTGGATTCTATATTGATCGAATATCCATTTATAACTAGAAAGTTCATGATATTGACAATCAATTGAGTTAAATTAGGTATTTTGAAATATTGTAAAAAAAAAAATATACATAATTTTAGTCATTTTAATGCTTGGGAATGTTAACCATAATAGCCACAAAGGCAGTTTGGAATGAAATAGATGAATGAGTATGAGTATGAATAGTATTTTAATGTTTATCTATCCAAATATCATAAACCCTCCATGATGCGTTCAAGAACCGCACATTATGACCACCATAAAAATAGACTGTTTTATTAGAACAAATTTCTTATCTGTGAAAATGTTATTATTGCTAAATAATAACATCGATTTCGATAATATTATTTATTCAAATTTCGAACATCTTTAAAAAACAAAGAAATTTGATTTGACCTCTATTCTAATATCAGTCGAGATGACGTTTAGTTCGAAATGAATTGACAATTTGCATCAAATTTGACAAATGTCGCACGTAAGTAAGATATCGAACGATATGATAGTTGGGGCCAACTCTAGTTTGTCTCTGAATTAAAAAAAAACTATGACAGCTGCCGGAAAACTTCATTACCGCCATTACTGGGTAATATTTGTCGTAATGTGCGACTCCTGAATGCATCATGGAGGCCTATGATATGTGGCTAGATAAAATAGTGTATGTAACTGTACATAATTAGGCATTAAATCACTCGTGTGATGTTATTATGAAACTTGCCTTCGGCGCGTTTCATAAACCCACACTCGTGTTTAATACCCTTCATTATGTACAGTCACATAAACTACTATAATAACGGCTCCATAGTTCTCCTTTAGTCCTACCGTGCGAAAGAAAGTCCGACCCCTGGTCATTATGTTTTTATCTTTAAAAAGTTGTCGGGCGGGAGTGCCTCATACACAGACAACCCCCACTAGACGGAGCATGTAAGGCGACCCGCGCGCACCAACGATATGGTACGGCAGAACATTAAGTATCAACACGGCGGCCACCGTGTAGTTGCGTCCTTGTTTATGATCCATGCGTACGTCAACGAAAAAAGAAATTAAATAAATAACATGGTAAATTGTAGTGTTAAGTGGTGTAGAGAGACCTCATAAACATGGACGCAACTAAACGGTGGCCGCCGTGTTGATACTTTAATGTTCTGCCGTACCATATCGTTGGTGCGCGCGGGTCGCCTTACATGCTCCGTCTAGTGGGGGTTGTCTGTGGCCTCATATAACCCTACATGTTGCACTTACCATAAGTCCGGGCATCGTCGCCAGAGCGACCGCCCGTGGCCGGCGCGGGCGCAGGCTTGCTTTGTAGGTTGTTCTCGATCTTCGGGGCTGGCTCTGTTGACAACAATTACATAATGCGATATCAAATTTAGAGATAATCTTTGATGTACACAACTCTTATTAAATAAATATCCACCCACCCAAATCAATCTAGATCCACAGTAAGCTCTTGTAGGCTTGTGTTATGGACACTAGTCGACGATTTTTTATTTATTTATTTATTTAGGCCTTATTTCAGATATACAAAATTAAAATACATTATAGATATTTTTTTTTAACTAGTCGACGATAAACATACTTAAATACAAATAAGATCCACGACCCAAGCACAAATATTCGAGTTCATTACACACATATTTGCCCTGGCCGGGTTTCGAACCCAGGACCGTCGACTTAGTAGGCTGCTTTACCACTACACCAATCGAGTCGTCTATGAAGATAAAACTTCGTACTAGTACGAAGTATGGAGACGGCCGCTATATGAGGCATCGCTATCCTAGGAAACCAGAGCTTAACTCATCATCATCATCATCATCATCAGCCTATTCTTGTCCACTGCTGGACATAGGCCTCTAACTACACGCCATTGTAAGCGATCCTCGGCTACTCTCATCCAGCTTTTGCCAGCCACCCTGCACAGATCATCGCTCCACCTAGTCTGAGGGCGTCCCACACTACGCTTACCGATCCGCGGTCTCCACTCAAGAGCACGTTTACCCCACCGGTTATCGGTTCTTTGGCTAATATGGCCAGCCTACTGCCACTTCAAATTGCTAATACGGTGAGCTATCTCGGTAACTTTGGTTCTCTGACGGATCACTTCGTTCCGAATTCGATCCATCAGACTGCCGGTTCTGTATTTGGACAGCCATGCTAGCGGCATTGTAAAGACCTTTCAACACTTGGATGTATCGCCAATCGACTTGGCATCGCTGCAGAGATTCCAACAAAGAGCTTAACTCCCTGAAATCGAAGTAACTACGTAATAAACCTTACCAATATGCTGGTTGTTGGCTGCAGCAGCGGCCACAGCGTCCTCATACCGCTGGGAGAGCCACTCCCTGAGCTCAGCAGCCTTGGCCATCCCGGCGTCCCGGAGCCGCGGATCTGCGACAATCATCAGGGGCTCACCTACCGGCAAACAACTAGCTTGGACACTAGCCTATGACATGGCAACTCACATAACGGCACATCCTCTACACAAACTACACATAAAAAAGTATTTTACACACAAAAGTTTTTTTTTATAATTTTTTTATTTAATTATGTCTATGTTGAATGATCTTTTATATGAACGATACGAAATATTACCACATTTTAACATTTTCGAAAAAGTCTTAATTTAGAGATACAGAAATTCATTAATTTTAACTCATTCTAAAAGAGCGTAGGCGACCGGATTAGTCACAACGCAGAAAATCTTATAACACCCTTAATTGGGCATTGTCCTACACTTGACAAAACCTATGACCCTCTTTTTGCGTTTTTTTCTGAATCGCAATCGTTTGAACAATTGAACATGAGGCTTTAATTATGGAACTTTAGTGTTCTTTATCAAATTAAAGGCTAAGAAAGAAAGATATTTATTACTAAGGCGGATTTAGTATGGGAATTGTACCACTGATCATTGTGTGCTATGAATGTCCAATTTTCCACAAGGTGTAGAGGGCCGATCATAGGCTGATCAAAAATTATTACATATATCGCTTTTCCCACTGCAGTGAATTCTAACGAATGTGAGAAAATGGACTTGAAATGTATTCAATGCAATACACATTTATTAGCATTCTAAATACTAAACAAAACATAACAAACACATGATTATTTTGGGTGAACACCAAAAAGTTTACCACTAACTAACTAACTCATTCTTGTTACAACTTTCGTTGTGCAATGACAATTTAACCGGTAAATAATAAACCTTAAGGTTCCTTCCTTCATATCGTAAAAGTTTGTAGCACAACTGAACTTTTTCCAATCGCTTTATTTTCTCTATGGCTAACTATCTAAATTCGGGCCAACTTCTTGGTCCTTACCCATATTCGATTGCACAGTTGCTTACCAATGTTGAGGTTATCTCCAATCTTCTCTTTAGCGTTTAAGAGTGTGGTGGTGAACTGGTTCCACTGCTGCTCATCAGGAAGCAGCTCATTCAGCCACCCCATATCTGGGAGGCCATCCTTCCATTCTACATATTTCTGAAAATAATACATGTACTAGATTGCCTCAAAAAAATTATAAGTCAATTTGAAAATTTGCGGAACACTAAAAACAATTACTTTTTGAATCTTATTGCACAACATTGTAGTGATAAACATAACCCAGGGTTTTTAGTGCACAAATGTTTTGACTTCTACTGTTGCCCTAGTGTCAAATCATTTGTGTACCAAAGGCAAAGTATCAAAGATCAGCAAATTGATCTCTGATACTTTGTCTTTAGCTATTTTGAAGATGTTAATTTAGAAGTTTGTATCATACTATCCTGCTCATTTGAATATGGGTTAACACAACAAGAAAGGCACTAGAGCCAAAGAGATGGCACTGTAAAAACTTCAGACTAGCCGGGGGGACGATCAGATTCAATATAATCTGGTTTAAGTTTAGAATAACCATGTATTTGCATGTATCAAAGTATTCTATTTAAACTGCTTGTAAATGAACTATAGAACACCAATGTATATACCTTATTTAAGGTCATCCCACCGCCCACGGCGCCTCCAAGAACGAGGTATCTGATCTTAAGTAGTCCTCGGACAGCCCGGGCCACCAACATGCCATATTTCCTCTTCTGTACATGACTAGTATCTACTGGTTTCCGGAGAAGCAAGCTGCGTCCAGTCCATACTGAGAACGCTACTGCTCGCTTGTCCACACAGGACCATACAGGAGACTTATTTAATGACGATCTAAAAGTGAAAATACATCAAGTTATAGTACTTAGTCATTAAGTATAAATAGGTTGAAGGTGACAGGTAATAGACAAGGTTAGAGGTTACCTTATGCGATTGTGGAGTATTCTCGACATAGTTTACGTAATTCTCTCGTATAGCTTAAACATAAATATGTTTTTAAAGGGCGATTCTTATTTCATAACCTCCAACTCCGGTGCTTGTAAAAAAAATAATCACGTAACAATCAAAAACACTTCAGCGATAAATATATTTAATTACATCGGGTAAATACTACACAATCAGCTTGTAAATCATTATTAAATTACTTCATATTTTGAAAATCTGACAATTTGCGGACTTCAAAGACCACTTCGATTTCATTTTGGATTTTGCGTTTTGTTTTTGCTTGAGTTAAAAAAATATTGACATTTGCTATTTTGAAAGTTTTCTTTTCTGCGCTGATTTTATCAACACGCTATTTCATGAAATAATAGTTTTAATTTGAAAGGAAAAGTAAGCTTCATGTTAACTTTTTGTTTGAAGCAATTTTAATATTCTGAAAGAATTAGATTTTATGTCTATTTCATTTCATGATTTTTTGACCGCAGTAACACTGCAGTTAGTCTGGGACAAACGTCAAAAATGGACTGAAATTTTCTGCAGTGTTCACAGTAATTTACGTAAAAAATAAGCTTCCATAAAAAGGAATTAGTCATTTATTGGCAGGAAACAAGTGATAATAGTACAGTTTTTGTGTTCAGTGCAAGAAGAACAGTGGGAAGTGTTGGAATGACCTTGTTTATCTGATGCGAGACACATCGATATTTTGATTTCTGTGAGTATATCCTTGATTTCGACTGCCGCGATCTCTTTTGAGTAGAGCGGGGTTTTTTGTGTTAATTAGCGTTGCAGAGAGTAATACCCGATGATATCACGGCCGGTTCCTTGAACTCTAGCGGCCAATGATGTAATTTTACGACTCGTAGGGTTTCCTTCGATTGGTGTGTGTTATTTTTAGCTTTAGAGTACTACGCGCATGTCGGCCTCTGTTTGTTTGTGCGTTTTAATATTCTGTTTACACTGTGGTCCTTTTATGTCAGTGTTTGTGGGGTAAACTGCTATTCGAATAGACATTGAATAGGCTGGCACTGTAGCTGTGGGTGAACAAACTTGGGGTAGCTATTTCTGGTATAAGTCCATGTCTTTCATGTTTGTTTTGAGATAAAAATGCTTCCCGGTATTCCTTATCAGTTGTATTGCTACTCTGCACAGTCACTAATATCTGCTAAGGTTTTTAAAGTAAATATATAAAAGATAAACTGTCTGGTTTTTATTGATAATGATTCAATTCCTTGAATTTGATATGCATTTGAAATATCTTTAAAAATAAATTAATAAGAAATTACACATATTTTTAATGTTTGAATACAGTAGTAAATTAAATAATAATAGTTTGTGATAGTTGTTATTGGAGTAAATAAAAATGTAAACATTAATTTCAGATTATCATTTTATTCTTACTCCACATCATGCATGATTTAATTACATAAATAAAGCTCAGTTGCTTAAAAAAATATTGATAAGTACTAATATGACCCTTGCTGTAATTCTTATATTTTTTCTAAAACAAAAAAGTAACACATTATGGTTCTGAAATTGCAGATAATCTCTAGTAGGTATTACAACACAATAAATATACATACAATGAACAGAACAGAAGGTGACCTACCTCATTAAAGTGACCTTTTGATCAGACGTTTCCTTAAGTTGGTTACCTTACAAATTATCTTCTTACCTTATATTTCACCAGTTAGTCAAGCCTGTCCTTATTTTACCATTGTCCTTTATTTTAGTATTGTAGCTGATGAATCACGACAATGGAATTACTAAGAATCTGAAATAAACTAAGAAACATCAGCCTCTCATTTATGGAAACAGGGAAAAAGTTATCTTTATCTCTATTTGGTATATCAAATTTTGTTCATTAGTAAATGGTAGAGAATGCCTACTTGCATAAATGTGCAGATCAGTTCAGTTCAAATATATTTATTTCCCTAAGATTACAAATAACTTAAGCGAGAAACTAACAATATATCGGTATAAAAATAATCATTATAAGTATTTATGTAATATATTTACAATATTTATATATTTTATATTATGAGTATTTACTCAACTTCATGTATAGTAAAAAAATAATGAAAGTGTTTTTAAATTCAACAGATGCAGGCAGATCAACTTATTGACTAACAAAATCTTAAAAACTTTGACACTTAATAAATTGTGAAGTTTTTGGTCATTGAAATCGGGATGTTAGCAAGTGGTACAATTTTCCATAAACGTGAATTCCCGGTTTGATTGTTAAAATAACCTTTTATGTACAGTTATACAGTTCAAACTTGCATAACTATTGACACAGAATAGATAATAGTACAAGTACAGAAGGCACACTGCTTTGATCTTTACAAAAGCCGCTTTTTTTAGCCAAAAAAATATGATTTATGGCCCTTATAAAGTCGTCGTCCCCAGCGCAAGCCAAACGGAACGTTAAAGCTGCGTGCCAACGGTGAAAATGAATTGTCTCGCTTGCCGCGTCGCCGAGAGCGAGGGCTGTCAACGACTAATAGTAGTTTATGTGACTGTACATAATGAAGGTTATTAAACACGAGTGTGGGTTTATGAAACGCGCCGAAGGCAAGTTTCATAATAACATCACACGAGTGCTTTAATGCCTAATTATGTACAGTTACATACACTACTTTATCTAGCCACATATCATAGGCCTCCATGATGCATTCAGGAGTCGCACATTACGACAAATATTTTTTTTTTTTTTTTTTTTCCTGTGGCTTTCACTTCTTGCTGGGTTAGCAAGATGTATTTTGCCAATGTCGACGTAAAGACATATCACACGATAGGAGAATGGTCGGTATTTATAATTTCGTGTTTTTGTGGGAGGATAGGTGTGGAACCTAAAACAAACAACATTTTAATTATGTTATGGACGGCACAACACAAGACTTTTTACAGTTATTAAGAAAAAGAGCGGGAAGATGGTGACAGTAAGTAAGGCATGCCAACATAGGAAAATTAGGAAAGATCATCAAAGTAAATATCTAATTAAATTAAAGAAAATTGTACTCTACATCCTGATGTTATTGTCAAGTAAATATTTGATAAGAATAGCAGTGAGAGGAGCATCCATAAAAGTTAACAAAGAAGGAAAATCGATAGGACGAGGGATATTTCGCGGTAATACATCGTACAGGGAGTATGGGAACCTAGTGCAATTGAAAAAAATGTGATCCAGAGTTCCTTCATCGATACCGCATTCACACAGTGATTTATCCCTCGCCCTTATTTTAGCAAGAAACACCGGAGAACAAACATGGCCTAGACGAAGACGGCAAATAGTTGACGTGACCCATTTATTAGCAGAGCGGAACTTAAAAAACCATGGCTTACGGGGGATACTAGGTTGGATGTTACCATAGTGTCTACCTTTCAATAGTCTGGAAGAGTCCCATAGATCTTGCCAAGTATCTGTCAAATTGGTGCGAGCAAGCATCATTAGGTCTGTTGAGATTATACTATTGTGGCTGTGGGCCGAACCGGTTGTGGTGGCATTTTTAGCCCAAATGTCTGCTTGCTCGTTACCTTCAATCCCACAGTGACCTGGAATCCAAGCGATGGAACTAGAGTTGGCCCCAACTATCATATCGTACGATATCTTACTAACGTGCGACATTTGTCTAATTTGATGCAAATTGACAAATCACTTCGAACTAAACGTCATCTCGACTGATATTAGAATAGAGGTCAAATCAAATTTCTTTGTTTTTCAAAGATGTTCGAAATTTGAATAAATAATATTATCGAAATCGATGTTATTATTTAGCAATAATAACATTTCCACAGATAAGAAATGTGTTCTAATAAAACAATCTATTTTTATGGTGGTCATAATGTGTGGTTCTTGAACGCATCATGGCGGGTTTATGCTATTTGGATAGATAAAAATAAAAATGTATTTCCCATTTATTTCTTGCATTCAATATAGAGAGCAATACATTTATATTCTTCATAAATTATATTTATTATTTCATTATTTATCTATAAAATAATCAATCTCAGAATTTGGACGAATTGAATCCACCACCAGGCCGCAAAACATTTTAGCTTTATTTTTAAACATTTTAATACGTATAATATAATAAAATAAAGCAACGAATGCGTTACCTTAACAGTTAACACATATGCAATTAAATTCTTGAGCTTCATTTTGTTTTTGCTTAGTTGTCAGATATTTATTTATTTATTCATATATATTAATCACTACATACCTAGTATAAAACAAAGTCGTTTCCTGCTGTCTTTCTGCCCCTATGTATGCTTAGATCTTTAAAAATACGCACGGAAGCACCGTGCGAAGCCGGGGCGGGTCGCTTGTATCAAATAAAACATGTACAAAGGCGAACTTATCCCTATTAGGGATCTCTTCCAATACATTTATTTTATTTATTTATTTATTTATTACATACAAATTACCAGTACATATGAACAAAGCATTTGTATGGTATACAAAAAGAAACACAAAAATTAGTAGGTACAGGTACCTACTCAAACATAAAACAAGATAACAATAAAAGTAAAAACAGTAACATCTAGGTAATAACACAAGATAAAATAATGTACGACATATCATAAAGACACATTTACGATTATTTATTACTACTACTTGGAATAAATAATAATGCATCAAACTATCACTCAATCGTTTATTCATTACTGGTAATTTTACAAACGTGATATCAAATATTATTATAAAAACCTCTGTGATTGTTGATTTAGTAGTAGACATACTTATTTTACTAGAATTTAAATTGACAAATAGCAGCAAATAATCAATTCAAAATTACATAAGTACTTAACAATTAAAATTGTTCTGAGTATTAGGTACCAGTGTTAAATATGGAAGTAGATACACCTGCAATATGTTGTTTTATTATTATTCAGTAACTAATTATTGTATATTATGTTCATTTTCTTATCTTTCGGCATCCTTCGGACCCGCTGCGATACAATATCTTTTCGCTGTATTTTTACTCATTTAAACAATATTATAATATAACACTGGTATCAACAGATGAATGCGGAACGTTCACTTGCGACTTAAATCGTGAGCGAGACGCGCGCGAAAATCGTGTAGGTACGTGCGTTCCGAGGCAGAGCGTGTCAGCCACTGAATAGTCCGCATGCATGCGGCCACCGACATGTACTTGTAGCGGGAAATGTTAATCGCGGAGTGCGCCCCGCCTGCTATTGATTAATAAACTGGACCATGGGAACTGCAAATACAAAGTCAGAAACATTTGCTTATTAAAATAACAGGAAGTGTGTCTTCTGTTGATAATGGATTGAATGCTGTATTATCGTTTTAAACACATTGTTATGCTAATGAATATTTCATTGAAGTTTTATAGGTTCGCTAAAATTAGCCAATGACACATAATAGATGATATGTTAATTTTCAGGGTTCCGTAGTCTATAAGGAACCCTTATAGTTTCGCCATGTCCATCTGTCCGTCTGTCCGTCCGTCCGCGGCTTAGCTCCGTGATCATAAGTACTAGAAAGCTGAAATTTGGTATGAGTATGTGTGTGCATCACGCCGACAAAACGGTAAAATAATAAATTGGGCAAGTGCGAGTCCGACTCGCGCATGAAGGGTTCCGTACCTATACATATATATAATCTATAACAAGTTTGTTGTATGGGAGCCCCCCTTAAATATTTATTTTATTTTATTTTTAGTATTTGTTGTTATAGCGGCAATAGAAATACATCATCTGTGAAAATTTCAACTGTCTAGCTATCACCGTTGTTGAGATACAGCCTGGTGACAGACGGACGAATGGACGGACGGACGGACGGACGGGCGGATGGACGGACGGCCAGCGAAGTCTCAGTAATAGGGTCCCGTTTTTACCCTTTGGGTACGGAACCCTAAAAACTAAAAAATCTAAAGTGGGGGTGAATTTTTTTTTTTGTTCCAACTCTAGTTTGTGGGGTGTAGTTGAATAGGTCTTTTAAAAAGAATAGGAGTCTCCAAACATTATTTTTTTATAAAGTCAGCAGTTTTGTAAATGCTTTGTAATTCGCTTCGGAAATCCAAAAACTAGCGTCAAAAAATTATGAAAAAATTCATGAAAATGAGGCCTCATAAGTACTTTCAATGACAACTATATTGAATAAAATCGGTCATTGTCGTCGTTGTCAGTTTTTGAGTTGTCGCAAAATTTCATAATTTTCTTTAAAATGACGCAAGTGCCGCACGTTACACATATTAGTTAAGTGCCATACTGTATTTAAACATTCCGCTCAATCTGGCGCTTATAATCGATAACTTCCACAATAGACCTTGAAATCTTTCTCGTAATTTATTGTGAAGGATAAGCAAATACGGAACTCGACACTGAGCGTGGCCCGACATGCTCTTAGCCGGTTTTTATTAAGTGTTACCTAGACTTTTGGTGTTATATTTTAGGATAAACTTTGTTGAGGTATACATATTTGTTTAATAACTAGGAGGTCCCGCAACTTCGTCCGCGTTTTTTAGACGAATCCCATAGTATCCTATAACATCAGTATCAAAATTGGTTAAACTTTATTGTAGCCGTTTCAGCAGGCGATAAAGGAAATGCTTATCCCATCTTACAATACAATACAATACAAGTACGCTTTATTGCACACCAAAAAAAACATTTACACAAGAAATCACATAATATAAACAAATTAAAAACGGTAGACAACAGGCGGTCTTATCGCTAAAGAGCGATCTCTTCCAGACAACCTTTGGGTAGTGGAGTTTATGCTAAAAACCGTTTATTGAGTAGGTGATCTCCCATCTTAACTGGCTGGGTTAGCGCCGCATACGAATAAGTTATGAAGTTAACGCAACCAATCACGTTTGTTGTATAGGAGGTCCCTTAAATATTCATTTTATTCTTTTTTTTAGTGTAGCGGCAACAGAAATACATCATCTGTAAAAAAATCAACTGTGTCACTTATCATGAGATATAGCCTGGTCACAGACGGACAGACAGACGGACGGACAGCGGAGTCTTATAGGGTCCCGTTTGTAACCCTTTGGGTACGGAACCCTAAAAACGATACGGATACGACAGATCATTGCGTAGCGTCGTCACCGTTTTTTGAGCGCCGGTGTGGGTGCACCTTCATTCACAAAATCTATTAATACAACTAAGAATACTCTTTAAAAACAGCTTACATCCCAACTGGTATTTATTCGGTAATCGGCCTAATGTCTAAATACATAGAACGTACTTTTCAAGTTCATGTTCAAATGAAACAGTTATTATTGTAGGTGTACCAAGTCTCTAAATAGTAAACATTGCTTTATAATAACCATTCTCAGCCTTGTGTCTATCTGGATAAAGTTTATTATCGCTTAGAAGGAAATACATATGTTTACACCCACTTGAAACTAAATATAAAGTTGATGCAGAGATGACCTCATGACGGATGTATGTTATGTGCTTTAATGTAAAGGTCATATAGTTCATATTTGTTTGTGTGATTGGAATGCTCGAGAATTTTACTGATTATTTTAAACTGGCTCTGCCGTTTTCAATTATTATTCTTGACTTGCTTTTATATATTTGTATTAATCGTGAATAAATAAATAGTGGCTTAGTAGCCCATAGACTATAGACCCCGCGATTTGGTTTCTAAATGGACGAAATTTGATATTTTTTAGGGTTCCGTACCCAAAGGGTAAAAACGGGACCCGAAGACTCCACTATCGGTCCATCTGTCTGTCACCAGGCTGTAGGTATCTCATGAGCCGCGATAGTTAGACAGTTAAAATTTTCACAGATCTATTTCTGTTTCCGCTATAACAACAAATACTAAAAACAGTATAAAATAAATATTTAGGTGGGGATCCCATACAACAAACGTGATCGGTTTCGTTAACTTTGCACCTCATATTTCGAAAAATTTAACTGGAAAATAAAATAACCATATACTTTACTTATTACTTATCGAACCCATTTCATGGGAATTGGTTGAGAAATGCGTCCTCTAGGCGAAAACAGCCGGGCATACGACAGTTAAATTATTGTATGGCACTGCCAGCTCTCACTAGCGCGGAGCAACTGTCATGTAGTAGTAATCGACTCATTACGCACATGGAGTGCTGATATATCTGATAATTTATCGCTCGCGATACGATCTGTGAAGGATCGCTTATCTACTAATAATACGAACGAACTGACGGTCTGTTGTATTGACGTTGACTATCAAACGAATAGTATGAATGTCTATACAGAAGCGAAAAATTAAAAAGATGTATGCTTATCAATATCGACACAAAGGTAAAATGTAATGTGATCCACTGCACTGCAGTGTAAGCTATTGCGAACCTGCGACCCTACGTTTCCGGCGTCATCGTTACGTCAATCCACAGACAACCCCCACTAGACGGAGCATGTAAGGCGACCCGCGCGCACCAACGATATGGTACGGCAGAACATTAAACTATCAACACGGCGGCCACCGTTTAGTTGCGTCCATGTTTATGAGGTCTCTCTACACCACTTAACACTACAATTTACCATGTTATTTATTTAATTTCTTTTTTCGTTGACGTACGCATGGATCATAACAAGGACGCAACTAAACGGTGGCCTCCGTGTTGATACTTTAATGTTCTGCCGTACCATATCGTTGGTGCGCGCGGGTCGCCTTACATGCTCCGTCTAGTGGGGGTTGTCTGTGCGTCAATCACACCAAATGTTTCATTCCATAATTCTACGCTACTGGAGCGCCCTCTGCATCATATGTGTTTAAATTTAAAATGCGTATGCGCATTAGCCATACCCTAGGATCTGCGTTTTCACGCTCGATACCCAGTCCCCATTGCTTTACAGCAAGTGCAAGGACCGCAAAATTGTATGCTTTGAGTGGGATTTGAACCCCAGGGCTTTTCGGGCCTGATTCATAACCAATTGATATCCAAACCCATAGCCAAAGCATCTAATTTTCCTCATCGAATTTTTCTCATCACTATTCACTTCCACAAGTAACTAGCGTAGCGGCATAAACACTTCACACATTATGAGTTCTATTGCAGTTTCTGCTACTGCAATACAACGGCCTTACGACCGTGCAGCCAGCTTGCAGTCGGTGTGCGATTGACAGGATTGCACGGCAATTGTAAGCGGACTGCACAATCGATTGGCAGTTTTGTTGCAGTTAAACCAACTACAGCAAAATTGCAATCGAACTGCTATTTTGCAGTTAGATTGCAGTACAAATGCTGTCAGTCTGTGCCGGTCCTAAGTGATCCCAAAGCAGACCCCATAGAGCCGTTCTTTCCCCACAGCGGCCATCTTGATACCTGAGCTAGTTTAGTCTCCCCTGAATTCCAATTAGAAAAGTTACTTCTTACATATAGGTATTCACGCCTGTATAAAAAGTTTCAGCATAGCGGTGTGAATGCCGCGGCGAAATTATTAATTATTCATATCATGGCTCGAAGATGGCCGCGGAAAATCATATCCAGTTACTTGTGGCTTACGATATTATTTCGTATGGCAATAAGTTTGTCCTCAGTGTTTGTGATTTATTTTTGGCGTAAGGTCAGAGTTAGTTCATATTTTTACAAGCAATTATAATTTAATTCTTTAGCGTCACAATTATTGTAAGAAATCAGCCCGTTTTGCACAATTACGCTTCGCGACTCTTGTCGCGCGACATGGCATCGCCTGTCACTCTCTCACAGTAAAGAGAAGAAAGAGATAGGTAATATTTCTCGCGCGAGAAAGAGTCGCGTGTCACAGTTGTGGTAGAGGTACAGAGGTCAAGTAGTTTTGGTTCGGTAAAAGAGGCCTTATTCCTTTTGAAATTTATTTTTTTCATATAATGACAAATATATTGATAATTTCAACCAACTTTTTGGAGTGAACAATACTTTTCCCCGAGTTCTAGGTAGTAACATAGCTATTTCATGCTTTCATTGCGTGTAGCCGAAAATAAGTTGAAAAAACTAATTTTACGCGTGAATTTTGTCAATTTCGAGTAGTTTTTGAAACAAAAATTATCAATGAAAAATTCAAACTGTAGATTTCAAATATATACCAATAAATCCCAATAGCCCTGTTCTAGGTAGTAACACCAATAATATGTTACGAAACATGTTTGATCATAGAGAAAAATGTGTAAACAATCTGCATTTTGAAAGGAATAAGGCCTCTTAAAGTTTATATTAGTTTACAAATGTACAGTTATCAGTGTCTTCGATAGTACTACGAGTATAGTAGTTACAGCTGCCGGCAAACTTTTTGAGCATAACCATGACTGCGCAGTAGCCGATTTATGTACAAATGTACATGCGCAGATCCGCCATTTTTGTTCAAAAAGTTTTCCGGCAACTATACAATGACAATTAGGCAAGGTTGAAATTGCACGAGACACGTTTTTAGGGTTCAGTACCCAAAGGGTAAAAACGGGACCCTATTACTGAGACTTTTCGCTGTCCGTCCGTCCGTCCGTCTGTCACCAGGCTGTATCTCAAGAACGGTGATAGACAGTTGAAATTTTCACAGATGATGTATTTCTATTGCCGCTATAACAACAAATACTAAAAATAAAATAAAATAAATATTTAAGGGGGGCTCCCATACAACTAACTTGTTTTATGGTACGGAACCCTTCATGCGCGAGTCGGACTCGCACTTGCCCAATTTTTCATTTGTGAAGTTCAAAAGTACAAACACTTTTGAGTACGATGTGCCTAAAAATCCATTTTAAGAAAAATAAATCAAAAAAGCTCAGTTTTCACTTTAAAACAGAAAAAAAACATAAGCGTCCATTTTTGAAGTCATCTGATAAATGACTAAAGTTTTAAACTAAATAAATACGTACGATGAAATGCTTGGTGAATGCACTTAGCATTTGAAAAACATGAAATAAAGAGGGCAGAGGGCGCTGTTAAAAGCGGAATGAGAAGGTTCATGTGGTCTGCATAGCGGACTTGTAGCTCAGTTGGAAGAGCACTGTTTCTGTTAACCTTTAGAACGCTTTTCCTCCCATGTCAAAATGTAGCTTATACGCCAATAGTTGAAAAAATAAAGAGCGATACCGCTTCAGTGGTCGTTGGCGTAGTAGGCACGACAGCACTCGACCACTCTAGTGGCTCTTGGCGTTCAAAGGCTTAAACAGAGGTCGTGTGTTCGAGTCCCAGTTGGACTGCAGTGGATTGCATACAATTTTGGCCTTATTTATCCTTTGTATCTTTGTAAAAAATCCATACTTAATATTACCTATAAATGCGAAAGTGTGTCTGTCTGTCTGTTACCTCTTCACGCTTAAACCGCTGAATCGATTTTGATGAAATTTGGCATAGAGATAGTTTAATCATCTTAAACTATCCTATGATAGTTTTCATCCTGGAAATTATACCTAAAAAGATTGAAAAGTGAGTGAACATTTCTGCTGGGGTGCGGTGACCCTGTAGGAAATGTAATTATTAGACCAAAAGCAATTGCTCTTACATTTGCTTGGGCGCTTTTAATAATCCATTTTATCAAGTTCCACGCGTACGTAGTCGCGGGCAAAAGCTAGTAAGAAATAACGAGAAGACACTTCGAGCAACACAGGCTCCCGATCACACGTGTCGGGAGCCTGTGTTGCTCGAAGAGAAGACAAGACGACGGTTGGCGCAGATTGTAGTGCACCTGCCTACTGAGCCGGCGGTCCTGGGTTCGAATCGTAGCCAGGGCAAATATTTGTGTGATTCATTTATTTAATGTCAAACACATGTTAGTTAACAGTTACAAGCCAAAACACTTACACATTATTAATAAAGTAAAATTCCATATAGGTAAGTACAGCATAATGATAATGAACATAAATTATAAATGTTACATTAAATATACGGTCAGTGTCAATACAACTTATCATTACATTTAAATAAAACAATTTAAACGGATTATAAGGAGGCTCAAATAATGAATATACGCGATATAATCCGTTTAAATTGTTTTATTTAAATGTGTAACAGTCGCGGAAACCGAAGAAAATATAACTTATCATTACATTAAATTAATTTGGATAAAATATTATTATATTGCATTGTGATTGTCAAGAATTGTGATGAACTCGAATATTTGTTCCTGGGTCATGGATGTTATCTAGGGTATTTATATATTATGTATATCGTCGTCTAGTACCCATAGCACAAGCTTTGCTTAGTTTGGGGCTAGGTTGATTTGTGTAAGATTGCCCCTCTATATTTATTTAAGAAATGTGGTATCACTACAAAAATAGGATCAACATTGAATCTATTCAATATATTAAATAAAAAAGCAAATAAATGAAATGAAATAAAATGAAATGAAATAATTTATTCAGTAAGTAGGCCACAAGGGCACTTTTACAAGTTAGATTGTGAACCGGCATTTCGCAAGAGGAGACCGCTGTTGAGAAGAAAGCCGAAAGAAACTCAACAGTAAGTCATTTTTTCGTAAATAATACTTAGAACAATTACATTACATTAGATTACATTATAAACATATAAACAGACAACACCGGGAAACAAACAACTAGTTACCTTATCACCTGATAACGCCACCGTTGTGGCTGGGAATTGGATCCTTCAGTTATTGTTTTATCCTTATTGTAAATACGTCTATATTGTTAACCGTATTCTCATAAAGGCAGTTTTAATTATAGTGTTTTGTAGCAAAAATACCATAAAATTGTAAACGATGGCAAACGTTTTATAACCATATTTTTATATTCTTAAAGTGTTGTGGTTGTGGACGTTGTTGTTGATATTGTTATGTTATGATAAATAATGTTAATTTAGTTATAACATTATTATGTTTATAAAAAGTTCGTAAATAAAAATAACAAGTGTTAATGCCAATTAAAATAGTTATTTTAACTTAACGTGTGAAATAGAATTGTGAAGTGGCAATTGAAATGCTTTATGAAATGTGTCGCTTCAAATATATGCAAATATCTAGGAAAGAGACGTGATTTACAAATATTTCTATTAAGATACTTTTTATGAGAAAATTATTAAAATTAGGGTGCTGCCTCACCGTGATCATTCGCCTGTAATGTAACAAAAATATATGAAAATCTAATTTGATTTTTTAGGGCTCCGTACCCAAAGGGTAAAAACGGGACCCTATTACTGAGACTTCGCTGTCCGTCCGTTCGTCCGTCCCACCAGGCTGTATCTCAAGAACGGTGATAGCTAGACAGTTGAAATTTTCACAAATGATGTAATTCTATTGCCGCTATAACAACAAATACTAAAAATAAAATAAAATTAACATTTAAGGGGGCTCCCATACAAAAAACTTACAGATAATGGTACGGAACCCTTCGTGCGCGAGTCCCACTCGCACTCGGTGCGAGAGCACCCTTAAATTGTACGAAACATTACATTAAGCCGTGTTTAAACCTTTGATACGATTTAAGTAGGTTAAAATTGGGGGGGCTGGCTCACTTTCGCTCGCTTCGCTCGCTCGGCGCACCAGCCCCCTCCAATTTTAACAGAAGTTATGTTAATAAAAAATCTTGTTTGTCGCTTTACAGCAGTTATGACAACTCTGTTATGCTCCTTAGATCATCTACGATCAGTTTTCTTCTTTTACTTTGCTCTCCCATGGAATGGTATCCAAGACCTCGAAATTTTTTGTTTAAAGGCACATTCTAAATTGAACAGAGTCAATTTTCCATGTTCCTATTCGACAATCATCTCAATAAGGTACTAGGAAATATAGAACATCATCGCTAAAAGTTATTGTTTAGATAGTATACTGAAATGCCTTTGAGTTCATTATCATAATGATTTATTTTGTGAAATATTATTTTAAATACAAAATAAAACACATTGTTTAAAGAATATAATTTCTAATATGATTTTATATGCATAATTAAACTTTACATCACTAGAAGATAAGATCTATTTTAATAGACAGCTTCAAACTATATGGGTGAACAAGGTTTTATGTAGAATCTAATTTAGGTAACGGCGCCAGATTGTCGACGCTATTTGATACGTAAATCAAAAAAGGGCATCGCATGTACTTACCTTTCAGCATACAATTTGTCGGATAAAAACAATGCGATTGAGCTATAGAGGTAAATAAATCTATCTGTAAGCAGGCAGGCATAAGTTTATTACTTTATTTTTAATTTTAATGATTTACCTCCTAGTAACGCGCGTGTTAACAAAACTAAAATTTATTTTTATGCCATCTAACGGCTATGGCATGAAACTTTATAAAACCAGTCTCTTAACAATCGTACTTCATGCTGTAAATAAAGTTTACTATAAGTTATTAAATCTTGAGAAGATAAATAAATGTATTCAATATATAATATAAGTAGGTTATCCATAAACTTATAATTAATAATGTAAATACTTTCGACTGACTTAAGCCAGATAAAATGCTCGTTTTATGACATCTAGCGGCTACGGTATGAAGTTTTATTAAACCTCTAAACACAAGCTTCACTCGACAAGTTTACTTCGCGCTGGCTAAGTATTGATTCATTGCAGCACGTGATAATAGATGGCGTTTAAATCAAGTTGGTATATTGCTTATCAATATCGTATTGAATCTTAGGTAAGTAAATGTATCCGTAGGCAGGTTGACTATAAGACTATTAATTTAAAATCTTAGTCTTACCTCAATCAAGGTTTGGAAAGTTTCATCCATTCCTTCCCATTCGATTTGTCGCCATTAATTGCTGAGTATCCGATAGATGGCGACACCAATGCTGTATAATATTGTTTACGCATAAAAACACTGAATTGAGCATAATAATTTACTTTACAACTTACAACGAAACATAATATTGAATCAATAAGTGTAATCTTTGCTCAAGCATTAAACGACTTTATTTATTCTTTAGAATAAAAATTTAAACGTTCATAATTCTGCAACGCGCTATCAAAGTTTTTTTAAGAAAAAGCATATATACTTAAGCTCGCCAATCTTAAGGGAATAAGTAAATGTATCCGTAGACAGGTTGACTAAGACTATTAATTCAAAATCTTAGTCTTACACCAATCAAGATTATCGTACTATGTCTGTGTAGGACGATGAAAACATTTCCAACTTTTTTAATTTTTAAGCTACAGAAAAATCTATTTTTTCTTAGAATGAGGAATAAGCGGTTATTCCCACCGATTAACAAATTAAGGCTTTGAAAAGTTTCATGTTTTAGGTATAACATGTTGCTCATTTTAATTTATGATTTCCCCTAAATTATTTAATTGTTCTAGGTGAAACTAAAATTAATTTTCATGACATCTAACGACTACGATATGAAGTTTTATTAAATCTCTACAACTACTTTGCGCTGGCTTAAGTATTGATTCATTGCAACCCATGATGATAGGTGGCGCTGAAATCATGTTGATATATTATTTATCAATAACTTATTGAATCTTAGGTAAGTAAATGTATCCGTAGGCAGGTTGACTATAAGACTATTAATTTAAAATCTTAGTCTCACCTCAATCAAGGTTTTGAAAAGTTTCATCCATTCCTCCCATTCGATTTATCGCCATTAATTACTGAGTATCCGATAGATGGCGACACCAATGTTGTATAACATTGTTTACGCATAAAAAACACTGAATTGAGCGTAATAATTTACTTTTACAACTTACGACGAAACATAATATTGAATCAATAAGTGTAATCTTTGCTCAAGCATTAAACGACTATTTATTCTTTAGAATAACAATTTAAACGTTCATAATTCTACAACGCGCTATCAAAGTTTTTTTAAGGAAAAGTATATATACTTAAGCTCCCCTTATTACTTCGGCGAGCTCAGAGCAATCTGGGCGGACCGCACGTTCAAACGATTACATGGAACGGATCTGGCCAATCTGTTAATGAAATTGAATGAACCACTCAGAACTTCAAACTCAAACATGAACTTCAAACTCAAACATGAACTTCAAACATTGAAATCTGAAAATCATCAAGACCTTTAGTCTAGTCAAACCGATGTTTAGTACAGAACTGGCCATTCTGGAAAAATAGTCGGAATGATGGGATAATCGGTCGGCAAGTTGACTACGAGTCTGGCCAGCTCGGAAATCTTGTTTGCTACATTTGGCTGCAACCGGGTGTCAGGAGATGGACAATAATTTCAGCAAAATACCTGACACCCGGGGAGGCCTTTTGCTGCTCCGGCCCCCCACAGCCGGTTGAAGACAGCTGCAAGACCGAGTCTTTTTACTTCAACTTAGCATGATTTATGTAGCGGACTTCGACTTCGATTGACTTAGCAAGCTGAGAGAAAAAAATACTTATTGCTAAATTAATCTTATCAATCGAGCGCAATTGCTGTAGCGCGATATAAACAACAGCAGGAAAACTGAAATTTTAACTGTTAGAATTGGAGGCTGGCTTACTCTGATCGCTATAACTCCTGTTAAAATTGGGGGGCTGGTGCGCCGAGCGAGCGAAGCGAGCGAAAGTGAGCCAGCCCCCCCAATTTTAACCTAAGGTTAAAGTAGGTTAAAATTGGGGGGGCTGGCTCACTTTCGCTCGCTTCGCTCGCTCGGCGCACCAGCCCCCCAATTTTAACAGGAGTTATAGCGATCAGAGTAAGCCAGCCTCCAATTCTAACAGTTAAAATTTCAGTTTTCCTGCTGTTGTTTATATCGCGCTACAGCAATTGCGCTCGATTGATAAGATTAATTTAGCAATAAGTATTTTTTTCTCTCAGCTTGCTAAGTCAATCGAAGTCGAAGTCCGCTACATAAATCATGCTAAGTTGAAGTAAAAAGACTCGGTCTTGCAGCTGTCTTCAACCGGCTGTGGGGGGCCGGAGCAGCAAAAGGCCTCCCCGGGTGTCAGGTATTTTGCTGAAATTATTGTCCATCTCCTGACACCCGGTTGCAGCCAAATGTAGCAAACAAGATTTCCGAGCTGGCCAGACTCGTAGTCAACTTGCCGACCGATTATCCCATCATTCCGACTATTTTTCCAGAATGGCCAGTTCTGTACTAAACATCGGTTTGACTAGACTAAAGGTCTTGATGATTTTCAGATTTCAATGTTTGAAGTTCATGTTTGAGTTTGAAGTTCATGTTTGAGTTTGAAGTTCTGAGTGGTTCATTCAATTTCATTAACAGATTGGCCAGATCCGTTCCATGTAATCGTTTGAACGTGCGGTCCGCCCAGATTGCTCTGAGCTCGCCGAAGTAATAAGGGGAGCTTAAGTATATATACTTTTCCTTAAAAAAACTTTGATAGCGCGTTGTAGAATTATGAACGTTTAAATTGTTATTCTAAAGAATAAATAGTCGTTTAATGCTTGAGCAAAGATTACACTTATTGATTCAATATTATGTTTCGTCGTAAGTTGTAAAAGTAAATTATTACGCTCAATTCAGTGTTTTTTATGCGTAAACAATGTTATACAACATTGGTGTCGCCATCTATCGGATACTCAGTAATTAATGGCGATAAATCGAATGGGAGGAATGGATGAAACTTTTCAAAACCTTGATTGAGGTGAGACTAAGATTTTAAATTAATAGTCTTATAGTCAACCTGCCTACGGATACATTTACTTACCTAAGATTCAATAAGTTATTGATAAATAATATATCAACATGATTTCAGCGCCACCTATCATCATGGGTTGCAATGAATCAATACTTAAGCCAGCGCAAAGTAGTTGTAGAGATTTAATAAAACTTCATATCGTAGTCGTTAGATGTCATGAAAATTAATTTTAGTTTCACCTAGAACAATTAAATAATTTAGGGGAAATCATAAATTAAAATGAGCAACATGTTATACCTAAAACATGAAACTTTTCAAAGCCTTAATTTGTTAATCGGTGGGAATAACCGCTTATTCCTCATTCTAAGAAAAAATAGATTTTTCTGTAGCTTAAAAATTAAAAAAGTTGGAAATGTTTTCATCGTCCTACACAGACATAGTACGATAATCTTGATTGGTGTAAGACTAAGATTTTGAATTAATAGTCTTAGTCAACCTGTCTACGGATACATTTACTTATTCCCTTAAGATTGGCGAGCTTAAGTATATATGCTTTTTCTTAAAAAAACTTTGATAGCGCGTTGCAGAATTATGAACGTTTAAATTTTTATTCTAAAGAATAAATAAAGTCGTTTAATGCTTGAGCAAAGATTACACTTATTGATTCAATATTATGTTTCGTTGTAAGTTGTAAAGTAAATTATTATGCTCAATTCAGTGTTTTTATGCGTAAACAATATTATACAGCATTGGTGTCGCCATCTATCGGATACTCAGCAATTAATGGCGACAAATCGAATGGGAAGGAATGGATGAAACTTTCCAAACCTTGATTGAGGTAAGACTAAGATTTTAAATTAATAGTCTTATAGTCAACCTGCCTACGGATACATTTACTTACCTAAGATTCAATACGATATTGATAAGCAATATACCAACTTGATTTAAACGCCATCTATTATCACGTGCTGCAATGAATCAATACTTAGCCAGCGCGAAGTAAACTTGTCGAGTGAAGCTTGTGTTTAGAGGTTTAATAAAACTTCATACCGTAGCCGCTAGATGTCATAAAACGAGCATTTTATCTGGCTTAAGTCAGTCGAAAGTATTTACATTATTAATTATAAGTTTATGGATAACCTACTTATATTATATATTGAATACATTTATTTATCTTCTCAAGATTTAATAACTTATAGTAAACTTTATTTACAGCATGAAGTACGATTGTTAAGAGACTGGTTTTATAAAGTTTCATGCCATAGCCGTTAGATGGCATAAAAATAAATTTTAGTTTTGTTAACACGCGCGTTACTAGGAGGTAAATCATTAAAATTAAAAATAAAGTAATAAACTTATGCCTGCCTGCTTACAGATAGATTTATTTACCTCTATAGCTCAATCGCATTGTTTTTATCCGACAAATTGTATGCTGAAAGGTAAGTACATGCGATGCCCTTTTTTGATTTACGTATCAAATAGCGTCGACAATCTGGCGCCGTTACCTAAATTAGATTCTACATAAAACCTTGTTCACCCATATAGTTTGAAGCTGTCTATTAAAATAGATCTTATCTTCTAGTGATGTAAAGTTTAATTATGCATATAAAATCATATTAGAAATTATATTCTTTAAACAATGTGTTTTATTTTGTATTTAAAATAATATTTCACAAAATAAATCATTATGATAATGAACTCAAAGGCATTTCAGTATACTATCTAAACAATAACTTTTAGCGATGATGTTCTATATTTCCTAGTACCTTATTGAGATGATTGTCGAATAGGAACATGGAAAATTGACTCTGTTCAATTTAGAATGTGCCTTTAAACAAAAAATTTCGAGGTCTTGGATACCATTCCATGGGAGAGCAAAGTAAAAGAAGAAAACTGATCGTAGATGATCTAAGGAGCATAACAGAGTTGTCATAACTGCTGTAAAGCGACAAACAAGATTTTTTATTAACATAACTTCTGTTAAAATTGGAGGGGGCTGGTGCGCCGAGCGAGCGAAGCGAGCGAAAGTGAGCCAGCCCCCCCAATTTTAACCTACTGCTAAATTAATCTTATCAATCGAGCGCAATTGCTGTAGCGCGATATAAACAACAGCAGGAAAACTGAAATTTTAACTGTTAGAATTGGAGGCTGGCTTACTCTGATCGCTATAACTCCTGTTAAAATTGGGGGGCTGGTGCGCCGAGCGAGCGAAGCGAGCGAAAGTGAGCCAGCCCCCCCAATTTTAACCTACTTTTAGCAATAAGTATTTTTTTCTCTCAGCTTGCTAAGTCAATCGAAGTCGAAGTCCGCTACATAAATCATGCTAAGTTGAAGTAAAAAGACTCGGTCTTGCAGCTGTCTTCAACCGGCTGTGGGGGGCCGGAGCAGCAAAAGGCCTCCCCGGGTGTCAGGTATTTTGCTGAAATTATTGTCCATCTCCTGACACCCGGTTGCAGCCAAATGTAGCAAACAAGATTTCCGAGCTGGCCAGACTCGTAGTCAACTTGCCGACCGATTATCCCATCATTCCGACTATTTTTCCAGAATGGCCAGTTCTGTACTAAACATCGGTTTGACTAGACTAAAGGTCTTGATGATTTTCAGATTTCAATGTTTGAAGTTCATGTTTGAGTTTGAAGTTCATGTTTGAGTTTGAAGTTCTGAGTGGTTCATTCAATTTCATTAACAGATTGGCCAGATCCGTTCCATGTAATCGTTTGAACGTGCGGTCCGCCCAGATTGCTCTGAGCTCGCCGAAGTAATAAGGGGAGCTTAAGTATATATACTTTTCCTTAAAAAAACTTTGATAGCGCGTTGTAGAATTATGAACGTTTAAATTGTTATTCTAAAGAATAAATAGTCGTTTAATGCTTGAGCAAAGATTACACTTATTGATTCAATATTATGTTTCGTCGTAAGTTGTAAAAGTAAATTATTACGCTCAATTCAGTGTTTTTTATGCGTAAACAATGTTATACAACATTGGTGTCGCCATCTATCGGATACTCAGTAATTAATGGCGATAAATCGAATGGGAGGAATGGATGAAACTTTTCAAAACCTTGATTGAGGTGAGACTAAGATTTTAAATTAATAGTCTTATAGTCAACCTGCCTACGGATACATTTACTTACCTAAGATTCAATAAGTTATTGATAAATAATATATCAACATGATTTCAGCGCCACCTATCATCATGGGTTGCAATGAATCAATACTTAAGCCAGCGCAAAGTAGTTGTAGAGATTTAATAAAACTTCATATCGTAGTCGTTAGATGTCATGAAAATTAATTTTAGTTTCACCTAGAACAATTAAATAATTTAGGGGAAATCATAAATTAAAATGAGCAACATGTTATACCTAAAACATGAAACTTTTCAAAGCCTTAATTTGTTAATCGGTGGGAATAACCGCTTATTCCTCATTCTAAGAAAAAATAGATTTTTCTGTAGCTTAAAAATTAAAAAAGTTGGAAATGTTTTCATCGTCCTACACAGACATAGTACGATAATCTTGATTGGTGTAAGACTAAGATTTTGAATTAATAGTCTTAGTCAACCTGTCTACGGATACATTTACTTATTCCCTTAAGATTGGCGAGCTTAAGTATATATGCTTTTTCTTAAAAAAACTTTGATAGCGCGTTGCAGAATTATGAACGTTTAAATTTTTATTCTAAAGAATAAATAAAGTCGTTTAATGCTTGAGCAAAGATTACACTTATTGATTCAATATTATGTTTCGTTGTAAGTTGTAAAGTAAATTATTATGCTCAATTCAGTGTTTTTATGCGTAAACAATATTATACAGCATTGGTGTCGCCATCTATCGGATACTCAGCAATTAATGGCGACAAATCGAATGGGAAGGAATGGATGAAACTTTCCAAACCTTGATTGAGGTAAGACTAAGATTTTAAATTAATAGTCTTATAGTCAACCTGCCTACGGATACATTTACTTACCTAAGATTCAATACGATATTGATAAGCAATATACCAACTTGATTTAAACGCCATCTATTATCACGTGCTGCAATGAATCAATACTTAGCCAGCGCGAAGTAAACTTGTCGAGTGAAGCTTGTGTTTAGAGGTTTAATAAAACTTCATACCGTAGCCGCTAGATGTCATAAAACGAGCATTTTATCTGGCTTAAGTCAGTCGAAAGTATTTACATTATTAATTATAAGTTTATGGATAACCTACTTATATTATATATTGAATACATTTATTTATCTTCTCAAGATTTAATAACTTATAGTAAACTTTATTTACAGCATGAAGTACGATTGTTAAGAGACTGGTTTTATAAAGTTTCATGCCATAGCCGTTAGATGGCATAAAAATAAATTTTAGTTTTGTTAACACGCGCGTTACTAGGAGGTAAATCATTAAAATTAAAAATAAAGTAATAAACTTATGCCTGCCTGCTTACAGATAGATTTATTTACCTCTATAGCTCAATCGCATTGTTTTTATCCGACAAATTGTATGCTGAAAGGTAAGTACATGCGATGCCCTTTTTTGATTTACGTATCAAATAGCGTCGACAATCTGGCGCCGTTACCTAAATTAGATTCTACATAAAACCTTGTTCACCCATATAGTTTGAAGCTGTCTATTAAAATAGATCTTATCTTCTAGTGATGTAAAGTTTAATTATGCATATAAAATCATATTAGAAATTATATTCTTTAAACAATGTGTTTTATTTTGTATTTAAAATAATATTTCACAAAATAAATCATTATGATAATGAACTCAAAGGCATTTCAGTATACTATCTAAACAATAACTTTTAGCGATGATGTTCTATATTTCCTAGTACCTTATTGAGATGATTGTCGAATAGGAACATGGAAAATTGACTCTGTTCAATTTAGAATGTGCCTTTAAACAAAAAATTTCGAGGTCTTGGATACCATTCCATGGGAGAGCAAAGTAAAAGAAGAAAACTGATCGTAGATGATCTAAGGAGCATAACAGAGTTGTCATAACTGCTGTAAAGCGACAAACAAGATTTTTTATTAACATAACTTCTGTTAAAATTGGAGGGGGCTGGTGCGCCGAGCGAGCGAAGCGAGCGAAAGTGAGCCAGCCCCCCCAATTTTAACCTACTGATTTATTATAACGAGACGGGACTTACTCGCGTTCAAAAACTGTAAATTTAATTACCTCGACGTTCGAACGTTATGTTACGCTCATAGTCTCCAAGGGTCTGATAAAATTTCATGTATTTCATATAATATGGTTACAATAACTGAATCCAACAAGTAATGATAAATTAACATTTTATCCTGTCAGAAAGTTTTCCTTGTTATACGCAGTTATAGTAGGTATAGTCAGCGGCAGAAGTTGCTTTTTCTAATACATAGTATAGTATGTAAGTTGACAGAAATAGTATGGTATTAATAATTAATTTTATACCATGTTGACAAATATAGTGTAATTAAATGTGTAACAATTATCACTTAAGGTTTAAACTAACAGTTAAACCTTAAATACTATTAAAACTATCGTGAGACATCCTTAATAATTATAAAAACGGTTTAAACTCACGTAAAAATTGTCAGGAACGGCCCGATATGTTTCGAACTCATTTGGAGTGGGTCGCGAAACGCGCAGCAGCACGGATAGCTGCCCCTGATAAAGACTATAAAGAGCTCCAAATGAGTTCGAAACATGTCGGGCCGTTCCTGACAATTTTTACGTGAGTTTAAACCGTTTTTATAATAGTTATACCTTTCGTGCTAATTTGTAATTAATAAATAAATAGATAATCACTGAATTATGTTTAGCTACTTTTGCTGCTGATTGTACGGTAACGGTACCTATAAAACATGACGTATTTTTACGGAACAAATCAACCACAATAGGAAATACTACTGTTATTTTCTATTGCGTATACTAATGCATAAATAATCGTATTATATGTAATCAGTGATTTAAGTGAAATATTTTATAATAGAAAACAATTTATTCATTTCAATGTGAATCGAGATATGTAAATAATATGAATAATATACGGACAATGAACCAAACAGTGAAGGGACGCTGGGTTAAGTTGAAGAATAATGCCATTTTTTACCTGAATAATGAGAAAAAGAAGGTATTTATAATAGAATTTTAAAGAGACATAATGTAATGTGTGTTTAACAGTCCCTTTGTCCACTAATTGTGAATTTGTAACAGTCCCCTGTCAATTTTTTCAGCAAACTACATCAAATTCCAAAGTTAAAATTATTTTACATCTTAATCACAGTGTGCAGTGTTGTGTATAATGTAATTAACCAGTTTATACCTTTACTCCTTTATTTAGCTATGTTGCTTGCACAATGTCTCGCAAACTGGAGATCCCGGGTTCCAATCCCGGCGTAGGCATTGTTTTTGTGTGATGAGCCGAATCTGGTTCTTGAACTTTTATTATACTTATGGTTTCTTGTAATAAATATCCAAAACTTCAAAGGTCTAAATCCATGTAATATCCAAATTCTAGAAAACTTTCTCAAAATATCCAATGTTAAAAAAAAAATAAAAAAAAAATATCGGACAACCTCATACAAATCAATCTAGTCCCACAGTAAGCTCTAGTAGGCTTGTGTTATGGACACTAGACGACGATATACATACTTATATAGATAAATACATACTTAAATACAAATAACATCCATGACCCAGGCACAAATATTCGAGTTCATCACACAAATATTTGCCCTTGCCGGGATTCGAACCCAGGACCGTCGGCTCAGTAGGCAGTTGCTTAACCACTGCGCCAACCGCGTCGTCAAATGTTAATGTTAAAATATTTAGGAATAAAAAACGCCAAAAATTAAGAAACAAAACATAATAATTGAGACATTTTTAATTCCTTCTACTGTTTCATTTCATTTATTAATTTAAATACAATGTAAGTTTGCAGCATACATTATGACACCAAAGCACTTAAACGATAAATTATTAATTTAACCGATAAATGATTATTAATTAAAATTATCAAGGAACTTCTTAGCAATACAGCACAATTACAGATTATACGCAGTCATTGACTTTGAGCATAGAGACCGTCTTTGACTTTATCAAGACTCATCATCATCGTCATCCTCCTAGCCTTTGTCCCATATCTTTGTAGAGAATGAATTCTCAATCGGGGTCGGCTACCTACCTAGCTACCTTCATCAAGACTAATGACATAAATTAATAATGTATTCCTGGACACGACGCGCATCATCGTCAGGCGGTTCCTCTCTCTGCAGCCCTAACCACCGTTAGCCTGGGCCTGCCCCGCTGCCTAGGGCACCCTAGGTTAGGTTTTTTATACGTGTTTGTATATTTTATAAAAAGCCTAGCCTAAGATGATGGATAAATAAAGGAAATGTATGTCTTACACCTTGACTAATAACTAATAATAATGTATGTCTGTCTGTCCGCAGCTGAGCTCGTCCGGCGCGCGCATGGCCTCCGTGTGGAAGCGGCTCCAGCGCGTTAACAAGCGCGCGGCCAAATTCGAGTACACCGCGTCATATCACCGCGTGGAGCTCGAAACCGACGCCAAATGGTAAATGCCAAACGGGTTACTCTAAAGTTCGAAAATCTAGGTTTGTTTCAGTCATCCCGCTCTCCTTTTAAACTATATTTTATGAACTACGGGCCATCATAGGCCCCCAGGAAGCTGCGACACGAGCTTTGAACTTCAGAGTAGCTTCTCTGGACAAGCGAGATTTGGAGTTCACTACACATATAGTAAAGCTATAGTTACTTTATATGTTTGTCTGTCTGTTTCCAGGAAGCCCAACAAGCTGTCTATCGTATGGACGCGGCGGTCGCGACGTGTCATCACAGACCCTGTACAATGGGAGCCGTCACTCAAGGACCCACTCAAGTAAGATATTCATCTAAACCACAGAATAACTAATAGAGTCAGTGTAAATTGGAACTGCATCTTGGTTTCTGACGTCAGTTGCCTCCACTCTTCTAATTTTTCATCATCATCATCATAGCCTGATAGAAGACGTCCACTGCTAGACAAAGGCTTCCCCCAAAGTTCTCCACAACGATAGTTCTGGCGCCGCTCTCATCCAATTTCTGCTCGCGATCAACTCGTTGGGGGCCCGCAGCGTCTTCCGGGCCGCGGTCGCTAGCCAAAAACCTGTCAGATAAGATCCCGCTAGGAAACTCCGAGCGTAGCTCGCTCCATTGCCCTTTGAGTTATTTTTATTTGAGCCAATTTTTATGATGTCCGAGAGGTTGGCGACACAAAATGGCGGGAAATCGGGCGGTTAACCTGACTTATATTAGATTATATTTGGAGCTGATTAAAGGATCCTGCGTTATTACTTCGTAGGTTACTTACACATGAAACAACTAATAAAGATTCTTTATACCGTTTTTAGGGGCAGCGTGCTATTCTCAGTCCCGGAGAACCGATCGGTGGCCGTGACGTTGTTTAAGGACGCCCGCACAAATGAACTCGAAGATAAGGACTGGACCTTCGTGCTCGAAGATGTAAGTACAGTGTAATCGCCTGGTGACTACCAAAACTAACTAAAATCTCTGTCACTGCTTTTCAAAACCTCGTATCCAGTAAGCCAGTTGGCCATTTGAATGGAGCGTTTTAGCGCTATGTAGGAATGTGAACTTTGACGGTGATCCCAATAATAACTGGTAATAATTAAAGTAAGAAATTAATGTAAACCTGGTTAATAACTCGCGCCAATTTTTTGTATAACTCGTTTGTGTTATGGTTTCCTACGGAACAGGCTCCGCCTAGTGTAGGGACCAGTGTAACCATTAAATGGCTTAGAATGTCATCTTACAAATTCAGAACAATTCCGTACTTTGTAATAAGTTAAAGTAAGTGAAATTTGTAATGATTAATGAATAAATGTTTTAATGTTTTTAATGCATTAAACATGTGTAATCTCCATGTGTAATGTGTAAACCGATCACGTCTGTTGCATGGGATCATTTAAATATATATTTTTAACTTGCTGTGCCCCGCTCATCCCACGGGAACACTACATTTATTCGGGATGAAAAGTATCCTATGTCCTTCCCCGGGACTGAAACTATCTATATACCAAATTTCATTTAAATCGGTTCAGCGGTTTAAGCGTGAAGAGGTAACAGACAGACAGACAGACAGACACACTTTCGCATTTATAATATTACTAGCGACCCGCCCCGGCTTCGCACGGGTGCAATGCTGATAAATTATGCATGTATTATACATATAAACCTTCCTCTTGAATCACTATCTATTAAAAAAAACCGCATCAAAATCCGTCCGCGGGGCACAGCTAGTTTGTTATAGATTACTAGCTGTACCCCGCGGTGTTACCCGCTCATTCCACGGGAACACTAAATTTATTCGGGATGAAAAGTATCCTATGTCCTTTCCCGGGTCTCAAACTATCTCCATACCAAATTTCATCTAAGTCGGTTCAGCGGTTTAAGCGTGAAGCGGTAACAGACAGACAGACAGACAGACAGACACACTTTCGCATTTATAATATTAGTATGGATATGGATGGTACGGAACCCTCCATGCGCGAGTCGGACTCGCACTTGCCCAATTTATTTTTTGTCACGCCTATCCCTCTCCTGCAGGTATCTCCCTCAGGCAAGCGGCGGCGGCTCGCCACGTGCGCTATCAATATGCGCAAGTACGCGTCACTCTCGCCCTCGCAGCGACCACTAATACTGACTTTGGAGCCCACCACACAGAAAATTAAAGCGGCGGCCTTACACCTCACTCTACATTGCGTGCTGCTGAGGGAGGGGCAAGCGACGTAAGTATTATTTCATCACACTTGCTCGTAAATCAAGGGCTAGAAACCCGGTAAGTCGTAAATTACGCCCTAGGGCGGTATCACACTTTAGGCTCGCCACGTGCGCTATCAACATGCGCAAGTACGCGTCACTCTCGCCCTCGCAACGACCACTAGTACTGACACTGGATCCCACCACACAGAAGATAAAAGCGGCGGCCTTACACCTCACTCTACATTGCGTGCTGTTGAGGGAGGGACAGGCGACGTAAGTATTCTTTCATCACACTTGCTCGTAAATCAAGGGCTAGAAACCCGGTAAGTCGTAAATTACGCCCTAGGGCGGTATCACACTTTAGGCTCGCCACGTGCGCTATCAACATGCGCAAGTACGCGTCACTCTCGCCCTCGCAGCGACCACTAATACTGACACTGGATCCCACCACACAGAAGATAAAAGCGGCGGCCTTACACCTCACTCTACATTGCGTGCTGTTGAGGGAGGGGCAGGCGACGTAAGTATTCTTTCATCACACTTGCTCGTAAATCAAGGGTACATGCTAGAAACCCGGTAAGTCGTAAATTACGCCCTAGGGCGGTATCACACTTTAGGCTCGCCACGTGCGCTATCAACATGCGCAAGTACGCGTCCCTCTCGCCCTCGCAGCGACCACTAGTACTGACTTTGGAGCCGACCACACAGAAAATAAAAGCGGCGGCCTTACACCTCACTCTACATTGCGTGCTGCTGAGGGAGGGGCAAGCGACGTAAGTATTTTTTCATCACACTTGCTCGTAAATCAAGGGTACATGCTAGAAACCCGGTAAGTCGTAAATTACGCCCTAGGGCGGTATCACACTTTAAGGGTTTACATGCTAGATAACGGGGCGGTAAGTCGTATATTACGCCCGGCGGTAAGTAATTTTGGTATTGAATACTATTTATTACTTTTGTTTTATTTCCTCCAAAGCGTGATGAAAAACGTCGTACGTGTCTCTGGTGGTAAAGGAATTCCAAACTCGTGTAATTAAATCCCTCGCCTTCGGATTTCTAATAGACACTCGTTTGTAATTCCTCGTTTACCTCTGTTACGTAATGTACTATAAGCCAAAAAAAACACTTCCTAAAACTCTTAGCTACTCAAGTTTACTTCGACCACAATCCATTTCATCTACATATATTGTAATTTCGTCCACATTATCATTAAAGCGGCGTCCTTACTCGTACACCTCACACTGCACTGCGTTATATCTTATATAAGTATTTAGTCATTTAATAACACTTATCAAAATATGATATTAGAAAGTGTTAGAAATGTCTACAAATTGAAATGTGGACGAGACGACGGACACGAGACGTGGACGACTTAAGTGGACAATTTTGTATATACTACGATTTCTAATTCAAGACCAAAAAAACTACCACAAGGTTGCCACTACAATAAAATATTTTGACAATAGTAAATTTCTTTTTATTTTTTAAACACTAAGATAAATTATTTATTGGTAACTTTAACTCTATGTTTTAACAAAATAACAAGAAATATTTATTATTACATAATTACGAGAGGAGATAATAAAAACTTAAACATCGGAGATTTCTGGTACAAAATCTGGTATTGTACTTGTAACATTGTCCATTTGGTGCAAGCCAAGAAACAAACTCAGATGTCATTTAAATGTTGTAAATTTTGACAGTGACGTATCTGTCGTAGTTTTTTTGGTCTTGAATTAGAAATCCGAGTTTAGATATGTATAACAATGAGAACCTCAATAACTGTTATAACGATTGGTTTCAGTCTCATGATAGTAATCTATTATTTAAGTTATGTACTTACTGATTTATAATTTTTGTTATAGAGATGAGGACATGCAATCTCTCGCGTCCCTTCTCTCCGTGAACAACAACTCGGATATCGCCGTGTTGGAAGATCTGGACGAAGATGACTATACGCTATCCGATAACTCGACAAGACAGGTATATACAAATACAAATAGTTTATTAGCGTACAGTGACATTTTTACAAGATTTTATTTAACTTGCATTGTATGTTTAATGTAAGTATGTTTGCTCGGGTGAAATCTTGCAACTCAATTTTGAAGCAGATATCGTCAACCGATTGAGCTGAAATTTTGCATACTTACTTAACTTTGATGACGATACAATAATATGGTACCATGGGGCTGATCTGATGATGGAGCCGGAAGGTGGCCATAGGAACTCTATAATAGAAAAAGCAATCCTACCGAGCTTGGGCTCTTTAGAATCGTCTCAGTGAGCATTTGATGGATAAGAAAAGTACAGTCGGCTATAAAAGCTTGCCACTAAAATGACATTTTTGACAGAAACTTATTACAAATTAATTACCATATAGGTAGTTAGAGATAAGCTCAATGAACACTGTTTGGTAATGTTTACACCTCAGCAGAAGTAGCCGTGTCCTCTACATTAGGCTCAGCCTGTCTCGTAGGTCGACACTAAATACTATATTAAATACTAAATACTATATAAATTTATGGAAAATGTAAATGTCTCATTATATTTAATGTGGGTACACCACAATTTTCTATATTGTATTTCGATTTTATGCTCCTGACAATAGGGTCGTGTTCAGATATTTTTGTTCTCGTAAGTGTGTAGATGTAAATGAACTCGACTGTACCATGGACACGAATATCAAAGCTCAAAGAAAAATTTAAATGTGTAACCTGGTGAAAGAGACCGGGAGTCGAACCCGGCACCTCTGGATCATTTCCACCACCCTCCAAATAATGCAATATGAATGCAGTTTAATAATTTCTAACATTTCTTATTATCTCTCAGATGTCGGACCTCCGTCAACAAATGGAGGAGATGACCCAAAGCCTGACGAACAGCGACGTAGCAGCCACGCCCAACAGCGTGCAGAGCATCCGTTTCGACACGTCGAGGACCCCCACGGCGCCCGCCTCCCCCGTCTCCCCCACACCCACCCCCACCAACGACAACATCACTGATTCGGTGAAAAAACCCGATTTTCTGCACAAGTCTCTCAAAATTGAACCCAAAATGGCGTCTACTCCTAAAGTGAGCACTCCACAAGAGAGTTTCAAAAGCGTCAGTTTCAAGCCGAAGATGATATCGAGATTGAACCTGAAGCCATTGGATTTGAAGTCCAACTTCAACAGTATAGCGTTGGATAGGAATGATAATGAGAAGGAGGATGACAGAACGCCGACTGCAGACGACAAAGGGCCGAGGCTCGACAAGGATAAGACTCCGGTCAGTATTTTAGTGAATGAATGAATGAATGAATGATATTTATTCCCCAGAATATACGGTACATATAAGGTCTTACAGTAGTAACATGGTTCCATAATATATTCTACCGTTAGGCATGTGAAACTTAATTAGGTACATAACTAAAAATAGAGAATTATTGCATTCTATATACCTTACAATTAGTTTTATATTTAATGCAATATGTATACATATCATTACTACGATTTAAATTACAGAACAATCTTCACATTTAAAGTAAACTATTAATCACATTGTAAGTTTCTTTAAAAAAGTCATCTAATGTATAATAGCTTTTTTAATGAGCTCTTCTTTAGGTTTTTTTAAATGTGTAAACCTCTACGACTTTTTTCTCCTCTAGTAAGAAATTATATATTTTTGAGTTATAGCTGTTAATCCATATAAGAAAACAAGGTATGGCATTCCGAAGTGACAGGCCAGACGTGTGACGTCATCGCGCTATGATTGGTTGGTTGGTTCTGTCAATCCTTTTCTGTGTTGCCAGTAGCATATCATAATACTCCCTTGATTCCCCTGGTACCCTGTATGAATGTCTTAAAATCAAGAATGTTTAATAGTACATTACGAAACAAGGTTGGTAAACGAGGAATTACAAACGAGTGTCTATTAGAAGCCCGAAGCCGAAGGCGAGGGCATTTAATGACACGAGTTTGGAATTCTTTTACCACCAGAGTCACGTACGATGTTTTTCATTATTCGGAAATAATAAAACAAAAGTAATAAATAGTAGTCAATACTAAAATTACTTACCGCCCTAGGGCGTAATATACGACTTACCGCCCTGTTTTCTAGCATTTAAAAATTTCTAAAACAATCAGCATTTTTGAACTGATAAGGAGCGTTAATGGTCTTCCAAAAATTATACCATTTAGTAATGGTTTACTTAAACCATTAATACAAAGATCAAAGCTTAAAGAAAAATTGAAAAAGGAGCTACCTGGTGGAAGTGACCGGGAATCGAACCCGGTACCTCTGGATTACCGGTCCAGCGCGTTAACCACTTCGCTACCCTAGCTCCAGGTAGACCTGACGAATTTTTCCTTATGCTTTGTGAGTCGATCTTTGCATTGTTTATTTGAAAGGTTTTTACACCGAAGCGACATCTATGTGAATACGTTAATATTCATATCTATAAACGGTTTACTTTCTTAGTAATGGTGAACTTATTCCCCAAATTTCAGGTGCAAGATTTGCTAGAATGGTGCCAAACCGTGACGGGCGAGTACAAGTCGGTGCGCGTCACCAACCTCACCACTAGCTTCCGGTCCGGGCTCGCGTTCTGCGCCATCATACACCGCTTCCGGCCTGACCTCATGTATGTATACAACTATATACTCTTACTCTCATTAGCTGTAGAAGATCACTTAATGCTTACCCCTAGCAAAGGATCGGCCATTCAGTTAACGCCCCCAGTGTAAGGACCGTGTTACAGGTAGAACAGTTGTTCTTTTTAGGATTCCGTACCCAAAGGGTAAAAATGGGCTTAGGTTCGTAAGGACTAGATTGGACGACTCTATAAGAAAACGTCTTAGTTGCATAAGGTCTTGGTAAGCACAATGTCTTTTTTGCAGAATGCCCTAGTGAGTAGAATGTCTTAGTTGTTCGATCGACAACTATAGCATAACGCCCGAAGTTGCAAAATGACTAATAGAGTTTACGTCCAAGTTATTAATAAGTCTTGATTGTAAAACGACGCATAACGAAAAGTGTCTGGATAGCATGGAATGGAACTCTCTTCCTGCGCACCTGTTTCCTGAAAAATATAACTTGGATCTCTTCAAGTCGAGAGTGAATAGGCATCTTCTAGCCAAGCATGCTCCATCTTAGGCCTTATTGTCACTTAACATCAGGTGCAATCGAGGTTAAATGCATGGCTATTTTGAATAAAAAAAAAAAGCATATGGTCTTGGTAGCAAAACGTCATGATTGCATATCGGCTTCAACTCGAATTTGAAGTTTCTTTATCAAAGAGTTCCCTCACAAACTACGTTTGAGTTTTTCTTGTCATTCAACCATCTAGTCGTTATGCCATTCAGACGTTATTAATGTTTGACGATATGCCTACCTAGTCGTTTTGCTATTACAACATTTTGATATTAGGGCGTTATACAAACAAGACGTAATAGAACTAAGTCCAATTTTAAACCCGGGCATTCTACTATTAAGACGTTTGTACAATTAGACATTCAGCTACCAAGACCTTATGCAACTAAGACGTTTTGCTTATAGAGTCGTTATGTAATCTAGTCCTTACGAACCTAACCGGGACCCTATTACTATGCCTCCGCTGTCCGTCTGTCACCGGCTATGTCTCATGAACCGTTGTACCATGTATTTCTGTTGCCGCTATAACAACAAATACTTAAAAACGGAATAAAATTAATAATGAAGGGCTCCCATATATCAAACGGGATCGGTTGCGTTAACTTTGCACCTCATTTGTATGCGGCGCCATACATAACAGGTGCAAACTTAATCCGGCCAGTTAAAATAGGATAAGTATTTGTACGGCACCCTCAGTGCACGAGTCAGACTCGCACTTGGCCGCTTTTTATAATCCTTTCATTATAACTTTAGGATTAGTAGTTTATTTACTATTTATCCCCTCTTTTTGTTAATTTAATATATTGTTTTTGTAAATAAACTGTTGGACCCCTTTTACAGTGGTACATATATAAGCTACGATTTCTAATTCAAGACCAAAAAAACTACCACAAGGTTGCCACTACAACAAAATATTTTTACAATAGTAAATTCCTTTTTCTTTTGTAAACAGGCTAACAAAACTTATTTATTGGTAACTTTAACTCTATGTTTTAACAAAATAACTAGATATATTTATTATTGCATAATTACGAGAGGAGATATAAAAACTTAAACATCGGAGATTTTTGGTACAAAATCTGGTATTGTACTTGTAACACTTCAGCATTTGGTGCAAGCCAAAAAACAAACTCAAATGTCATTTAAATGTTGTCAATTTTGACAGTGACGTATCTGTCGTAGTTTTTTTGGTCTTGAATTAGAAATCGTAGTATAGAAGCTGATTCCTTCCGGTTTACCTATTTTAAAAGATGTATAGAGTACACTTCTCTTATTCTTGTCTCAAACGATGTAAGCTAATTTTATTCCGACAATGACAGGAAATACTTCCTTGATCAGCTGGCTAGGTAATAGGGAAGATTGAAAAGTAAAATTATATTCTATTCCATTACTTCTTCTGCTTCACTTCGTTCCAGCCCGTCTTATCCACAACTATGCATCGCGACTCTTGTCACGCGACATAATATCACCCGTCACTCTTTCACAGTACTGTACAGAAAGAGATAGGTAGTCTCGCGCGAGAAAGAGTCGCGTGTCACATTTGTGCTAGAAGTGCAGGTCATTCCTATCGCTTTCGCTTTAGCAGTGATCGTCCGCTGCCAGGTCTGCTTAGGGCAGTATTATATTGTAAAACCTTTTATCTATCCAAATATGATAAACCCCCCATGATGCGTTCAAGAACCGCACATTATGATTATGACCATAAAAATAGTCTGTTTTGTTAGAAAAAAATTCTAATCTGTAAAAATGTTATTATTGCTAAATAATAACATCAATTCCGATAATATTATTTATTCAAATTTCGAACGTCTCTGAAAAAGAAAGAAATTTGATTTGACTTCTATTCTAATATCAGTCGAGATGACGTTTAGTTCGAAATGGATTGTCAATTTGCAATCAAATTTGACAAATGTCGCACGTAAGTAAGATATCGAACAATATGATAGTTGGGGCCGACTCTAGTTTGTCTCTGAATTAAAAAAAAACTGACAGCTGCCAGAAAACTTCATTACCGCCATTACCGGGTAATATTTGTCATAATGTGCGACTCCTGAATGCATCATGGAGGCTTATAATATGTGGCTAAACTACGATTTCTAATTCAAGACCAAAAAAACTACCACAAGGTTGCCACTACAACAAAATATGTTTACAATAGTAAATTCCTTTTTCTTTTTTAAACACGCTAAGATAATTTATTTATTGGTAACTTTAACTCTATGTTTTAACAAAATAGCTAGATATATTTATTATTGCATAATTACGAGAGGAGATAATAAAAACTTAAACATCGGAGATTTTTGGTACAAAATCTGGTATTGTACTTGTAACACTTGAGCATTTGGTGCAAGCCAAGAAACACACTCAAATGTCATTTAAATGTTGTCAATTTTGACAGTGACGTATCTGTCGTAGTTTTTTTGGTCTTGAATTAGAAATCGTAGTATAGATAAAGTAGTGTATGTACCTGTACAGGCATTAAAACACTCGTCTGATGTTATTATGAAACTTGCCTTCGGCTCGTTTCATAAACCCACACTCTTCATTATGTACAGTCACATAAACTACTATAATATTCTTTTATTATACAAATTCCAGCGATTTCTCCGGCCTGCAGCCCGACGAGAGCGAGCAGAATCTCCGCGTGGCGCTCGAGGCCAGCGCCACGCTCGGCATCTCGCAAGTGCTGTCCGCCGCAGACGTGTGCAAGCCCGACCCGGACAGACTGGCGGTACGTCTACTACTAGTGTATACAGGATAGATAGTAACACTACTCCCGGACACTTGTCCTGCAGCCCCGCCACGCTCGGCATCTCGCAAGTGCTGTCCGCCGCAGACGTGTGCAAGCCCGACCCGGACAGACTGGCGGTACGTCTACTACTAGTGTATACAGGATAGATAGTAACACTACTCCCGGACACTTGTCCTGCAGCCCCGCCACGCTCGGCATCTCGCAAGTGCTGTCCGCCGCAGACGTGTGCAAGCCCGACCCGGACAGACTGGCGGTACGTCTACTACTAGTGTATACAGGATAGATAGTAACACTACTCCCGGACACTTGTCCTGCAGCCCCGCCACGCTCGGCATCTCGCAAGTGCTGTCCGCCGCAGACGTGTGCAAGCCCGACCCGGACAGACTGGCGGTACGTCTACTACTAGTGTATACAGGATAGATAGTAACACTACTCCCGGACACTTGTCCTGCAGCCCCGCCACGCTCGGCATCTCGCAAGTGCTGTCCGCCGCAGACGTGTGCAAGCCCGACCCGGACAGACTGGCGGTACGTCTACTACTAGTGTATACAGGATAGATAGTAACACTACTCCCGGACACTTGTCCTGCAGCCCCGCCACGCTCGGCATCTCGCAAGTGCTGTCCGCCGCAGACGTGTGCAAGCCCGACCCGGACAGACTGGCGGTACGTCTACTACTAGTGTATACAGGATAGATAGTAACACTACTCCCGGACACTTGTCCTGCAGCCCCGCCACGCTCGGCATCTCGCAAGTGCTGTCCGCCGCAGACGTGTGCAAGCCCGACCCGGACAGACTGGCGGTACGTCTACTACTAGTGTATACAGGATAGATAGTAACACTACTCCCGGACACTTGTCCTGCAGCCCCGCCACGCTCGGCATCTCGCAAGTGCTGTCCGCCGCAGACGTGTGCAAGCCCGACCCGGACAGACTGGCGGTACGTCTACTACTAGTGTATACAGGATAGATAGTAACACTACTCCCGGACACTTGTCCTGCAGCCCCGCCACGCTCGGCATCTCGCAAGTGCTGTCCGCCGCAGACGTGTGCAAGCCCGACCCGGACAGACTGGCGGTACGTCTACTACTAGTGTATACAGGATAGATAGTAACACTACTCCCGGACACTTGTCCTGCAGCCCCGCCACGCTCGGCATCTCGCAAGTGCTGTCCGCCGCAGACGTGTGCAAGCCCGACCCGGACAGACTGGCGGTACGTCTACTACTAGTGTATACAGGATAGATAGTAACACTACTCCCGGACACTTGTCCTGCAGCCCCGCCACGCTCGGCATCTCGCAAGTGCTGTCCGCCGCAGACGTGTGCAAGCCCGACCCGGACAGACTGGCGGTACGTCTACTACTAGTGTATACAGGATAGATAGTAACACTACTCCCGGACACTTGTCCTGCAGCCCCGCCACGCTCGGCATCTCGCAAGTGCTGTCCGCCGCAGACGTGTGCAAGCCCGACCCGGACAGACTGGCGGTACGTCTACTACTAGTGTATACAGGATAGATAGTAACACTACTCCCGGACACTTGTCCTGCAGCCCCGCCACGCTCGGCATCTCGCAAGTGCTGTCCGCCGCAGACGTGTGCAAGCCCGACCCGGACAGACTGGCGGTACGTCTACTACTAGTGTATACAGGATAGATAGTAACACTACTCCCGGACACTTGTCCTGCAGCCCCGCCACGCTCGGCATCTCGCAAGTGCTGTCCGCCGCAGACGTGTGCAAGCCCGACCCGGACAGACTGGCGGTACGTCTACTACTAGTGTATACAGGATAGATAGTAACACTACTCCCGGACACTTGTCCTGCAGCCCCGCCACGCTCGGCATCTCGCAAGTGCTGTCCGCCGCAGACGTGTGCAAGCCCGACCCGGACAGACTGGCGGTACGTCTACTACTAGTGTATACAGGATAGATAGTAACACTACTCCCGGACACTTGTCCTGCAGCCCCGCCACGCTCGGCATCTCGCAAGTGCTGTCCGCCGCAGACGTGTGCAAGCCCGACCCGGACAGACTGGCGGTACGTCTACTACTAGTGTATACAGGATAGATAGTAACACTACTCCCGGACACTTGTCCTGCAGCCCCGCCACGCTCGGCATCTCGCAAGTGCTGTCCGCCGCAGACGTGTGCAAGCCCGACCCGGACAGACTGGCGGTACGTCTACTACTAGTGTATACAGGATAGATAGTAACACTACTCCCGGACACTTGTCCTGCAGCCCCGCCACGCTCGGCATCTCGCAAGTGCTGTCCGCCGCAGACGTGTGCAAGCCCGACCCGGACAGACTGGCGGTACGTCTACTACTAGTGTATACAGGATAGATAGTAACACTACTCCCGGACACTTGTCCTGCAGCCCCGCCACGCTCGGCATCTCGCAAGTGCTGTCCGCCGCAGACGTGTGCAAGCCCGACCCGGACAGACTGGCGGTACGTCTACTACTAGTGTATACAGGATAGATAGTAACACTACTCCCGGACACTTGTCCTGCAGCCCCGCCACGCTCGGCATCTCGCAAGTGCTGTCCGCCGCAGACGTGTGCAAGCCCGACCCGGACAGACTGGCGGTACGTCTACTACTAGTGTATACAGGATAGATAGTAACACTACTCCCGGACACTTGTCCTGCAGCCCCGCCACGCTCGGCATCTCGCAAGTGCTGTCCGCCGCAGACGTGTGCAAGCCCGACCCGGACAGACTGGCGGTACGTCTACTACTAGTGTATACAGGATAGATAGTAACACTACTCCCGGACACTTGTCCTGCAGCCCCGCCACGCTCGGCATCTCGCAAGTGCTGTCCGCCGCAGACGTGTGCAAGCCCGACCCGGACAGACTGGCGGTACGTCTACTACTAGTGTATACAGGATAGATAGTAACACTACTCCCGGACACTTGTCCTGCAGCCCCGCCACGCTCGGCATCTCGCAAGTGCTGTCCGCCGCAGACGTGTGCAAGCCCGACCCGGACAGACTGGCGGTACGTCTACTACTAGTGTATACAGGATAGATAGTAACACTACTCCCGGACACTTGTCCTGCAGCCCCGCCACGCTCGGCATCTCGCAAGTGCTGTCCGCCGCAGACGTGTGCAAGCCCGACCCGGACAGACTGGCGGTACGTCTACTACTAGTGTATACAGGATAGATAGTAACACTACTCCCGGACACTTGTCCTGCAGCCCCGCCACGCTCGGCATCTCGCAAGTGCTGTCCGCCGCAGACGTGTGCAAGCCCGACCCGGACAGACTGGCGGTACGTCTACTACTAGTGTATACAGGATAGATAGTAACACTACTCCCGGACACTTGTCCTGCAGCCCCGCCACGCTCGGCATCTCACAAGTGCTGTCCGCCGCAGACGTGTGCAAGCCCGACCCGGACAGACTGGCGGTACGTCTACTACTAGTGTATACAGGATAGATAGTAACACTACTCCCGGACACTTGTCCTGCAGCCCCGCCACGCTCGGCATCTCGCAAGTGCTGTCCGCCGCAGACGTGTGCAAGCCCGACCCGGACAGACTGGCGGTACGTCTACTACTAGTGTATACAGGATAGATAGTAACACTACTCCCGGACACTTGTCCTGCAGCCCCGCCACGCTCGGCATCTCGCAAGTGCTGTCCGCCGCAGACGTGTGCAAGCCCGACCCGGACAGACTGGCGGTACGTCTACTACTAGTGTATACAGGATAGATAGTAACACTACTCCCGGACACTTGTCCTGCAGCCCCGCCACGCTCGGCATCTCGCAAGTGCTGTCCGCCGCAGACGTGTGCAAGCCCGACCCGGACAGACTGGCGGTACGTCTACTACTAGTGTATACAGGATAGATAGTAACACTACTCCCGGACACTTGTCCTGCAGCCCCGCCACGCTCGGCATCTCGCAAGTGCTGTCCGCCGCAGACGTGTGCAAGCCCGACCCGGACAGACTGGCGGTACGTCTACTACTAGTGTATACAGGATAGATAGTAACACTACTCCCGGACACTTGTCCTGCAGCCCCGCCACGCTCGGCATCTCGCAAGTGCTGTCCGCCGCAGACGTGTGCAAGCCCGACCCGGACAGACTGGCGGTACGTCTACTACTAGTGTATACAGGATAGATAGTAACACTACTCCCGGACACTTGTCCTGCAGCCCCGCCACGCTCGGCATCTCGCAAGTGCTGTCCGCCGCAGACGTGTGCAAGCCCGACCCGGACAGACTGGCGGTACGTCTACTACTAGTGTATACAGGATAGATAGTAACACTACTCCCGGACACTTGTCCTGCAGCCCCGCCACGCTCGGCATCTCGCAAGTGCTGTCCGCCGCAGACGTGTGCAAGCCCGACCCGGACAGACTGGCGGTACGTCTACTACTAGTGTATACAGGATAGATAGTAACACTACTCCCGGACACTTGTCCTGCAGCCCCGCCACGCTCGGCATCTCGCAAGTGCTGTCCGCCGCAGACGTGTGCAAGCCCGACCCGGACAGACTGGCGGTACGTCTACTACTAGTGTATACAGGATAGATAGTAACACTACTCCCGGACACTTGTCCTGCAGCCCCGCCACGCTCGGCATCTCGCAAGTGCTGTCCGCCGCAGACGTGTGCAAGCCCGACCCGGACAGACTGGCGGTACGTCTACTACTAGTGTATACAGGATAGATAGTAACACTACTCCCGGACACTTGTCCTGCAGCCCCGCCACGCTCGGCATCTCGCAAGTGCTGTCCGCCGCAGACGTGTGCAAGCCCGACCCGGACAGACTGGCGGTACGTCTACTACTAGTGTATACAGGATAGATAGTAACACTACTCCCGGACACTTGTCCTGCAGCCCCGCCACGCTCGGCATCTCGCAAGTGCTGTCCGCCGCAGACGTGTGCAAGCCCGACCCGGACAGACTGGCGGTACGTCTACTACTAGTGTATACAGGATAGATAGTAACACTACTCCCGGACACTTGTCCTGCAGCCCCGCCACGCTCGGCATCTCGCAAGTGCTGTCCGCCGCAGACGTGTGCAAGCCCGACCCGGACAGACTGGCGGTACGTCTACTACTAGTGTATACAGGATAGATAGTAACACTACTCCCGGACACTTGTCCTGCAGCCCCGCCACGCTCGGCATCTCGCAAGTGCTGTCCGCCGCAGACGTGTGCAAGCCCGACCCGGACAGACTGGCGGTAAGTCTACTACTAGTGTATACAGGATAGATAGTAACACTACTCCCGGACACTTGTCCTGCAGCCCCGCCACGCTCGGCATCTCGCAAGTGCTGTCCGCCGCAGACGTGTGCAAGCCCGACCCGGACAGACTGGCGGTACGTCTACTACTAGTGTATACAGGATAGATAGTAACACTACTCCCGGACACTTGTCCTGCAGCCCCGCCACGCTCGGCATCTCGCAAGTGCTGTCCGCCGCAGACGTGTGCAAGCCCGACCCGGACAGACTGGCGGTACGTCTACTACTAGTGTATACAGGATAGATAGTAACACTACTCCCGGACACTTGTCCTGCAGCCCCGCCACGCTCGGCATCTCGCAAGTGCTGTCCGCCGCAGACGTGTGCAAGCCCGACCCGGACAGACTGGCGGTACGTCTACTACTAGTGTATACAGGATAGATAGTAACACTACTCCCGGACACTTGTCCTGCAGCCCCGCCACGCTCGGCATCTCGCAAGTGCTGTCCGCCGCAGACGTGTGCAAGCCCGACCCGGACAGACTGGCGGTACGTCTACTACTAGTGTATACAGGATAGATAGTAACACTACTCCCGGACACTTGTCCTGCAGCCCCGCCACGCTCGGCATCTCGCAAGTGCTGTCCGCCGCAGACGTGTGCAAGCCCGACCCGGACAGACTGGCGGTACGTCTACTACTAGTGTATACAGGATAGATAGTAACACTACTCCCGGACACTTGTCCTGCAGCCCCGCCACGCTCGGCATCTCGCAAGTGCTGTCCGCCGCAGACGTGTGCAAGCCCGACCCGGACAGACTGGCGGTACGTCTACTACTAGTGTATACAGGATAGATAGTAACACTACTCCCGGACACTTGTCCTGCAGCCCCGCCACGCTCGGCATCTCGCAAGTGCTGTCCGCCGCAGACGTGTGCAAGCCCGACCCGGACAGACTGGCGGTACGTCTACTACTAGTGTATACAGGATAGATAGTAACACTACTCCCGGACACTTGTCCTGCAGCCCCGCCACGCTCGGCATCTCGCAAGTGCTGTCCGCCGCAGACGTGTGCAAGCCCGACCCGGACAGACTGGCGGTACGTCTACTACTAGTGTATACAGGATAGATAGTAACACTACTCCCGGACACTTGTCCTGCAGCCCCGCCACGCTCGGCATCTCGCAAGTGCTGTCCGCCGCAGACGTGTGCAAGCCCGACCCGGACAGACTGGCGGTACGTCTACTACTAGTGTATACAGGATAGATAGTAACACTACTCCCGGACACTTGTCCTGCAGCCCCGCCACGCTCGGCATCTCGCAAGTGCTGTCCGCCGCAGACGTGTGCAAGCCCGACCCGGACAGACTGGCGGTACGTCTACTACTAGTGTATACAGGATAGATAGTAACACTACTCCCGGACACTTGTCCTGCAGCCCCGCCACGCTCGGCATCTCGCAAGTGCTGTCCGCCGCAGACGTGTGCAAGCCCGACCCGGACAGACTGGCGGTACGTCTACTACTAGTGTATACAGGATAGATAGTAACACTACTCCCGGACACTTGTCCTGCAGCCCCGCCACGCTCGGCATCTCGCAAGTGCTGTCCGCCGCAGACGTGTGCAAGCCCGACCCGGACAGACTGGCGGTACGTCTACTACTAGTGTATACAGGATAGATAGTAACACTACTCCCGGACACTTGTCCTGCAGCCCCGCCACGCTCGGCATCTCGCAAGTGCTGTCCGCCGCAGACGTGTGCAAGCCCGACCCGGACAGACTGGCGGTACGTCTACTACTAGTGTATACAGGATAGATAGTAACACTACTCCCGGACACTTGTCCTGCAGCCCCGCCACGCTCGGCATCTCGCAAGTGCTGTCCGCCGCAGACGTGTGCAAGCCCGACCCGGACAGACTGGCGGTACGTCTACTACTAGTGTATACAGGATAGATAGTAACACTACTCCCGGACACTTGTCCTGCAGCCCCGCCACGCTCGGCATCTCGCAAGTGCTGTCCGCCGCAGACGTGTGCAAGCCCGACCCGGACAGACTGGCGGTACGTCTACTACTAGTGTATACAGGATAGATAGTAACACTACTCCCGGACACTTGTCCTGCAGCCCCGCCACGCTCGGCATCTCGCAAGTGCTGTCCGCCGCAGACGTGTGCAAGCCCGACCCGGACAGACTGGCGGTACGTCTACTACTAGTGTATACAGGATAGATAGTAACACTACTCCCGGACACTTGTCCTGCAGCCCCGCCACGCTCGGCATCTCGCAAGTGCTGTCCGCCGCAGACGTGTGCAAGCCCGACCCGGACAGACTGGCGGTACGTCTACTACTAGTGTATACAGGATAGATAGTAACACTACTCCCGGACACTTGTCCTGCAGCCCCGCCACGCTCGGCATCTCGCAAGTGCTGTCCGCCGCAGACGTGTGCAAGCCCGACCCGGACAGACTGGCGGTACGTCTACTACTAGTGTATACAGGATAGATAGTAACACTACTCCCGGACACTTGTCCTGCAGCCCCGCCACGCTCGGCATCTCGCAAGTGCTGTCCGCCGCAGACGTGTGCAAGCCCGACCCGGACAGACTGGCGGTACGTCTACTACTAGTGTATACAGGATAGATAGTAACACTACTCCCGGACACTTGTCCTGCAGCCCCGCCACGCTCGGCATCTCGCAAGTGCTGTCCGCCGCAGACGTGTGCAAGCCCGACCCGGACAGACTGGCGGTACGTCTACTACTAGTGTATACAGGATAGATAGTAACACTACTCCCGGACACTTGTCCTGCAGCCCCGCCACGCTCGGCATCTCGCAAGTGCTGTCCGCCGCAGACGTGTGCAAGCCCGACCCGGACAGACTGGCGGTACGTCTACTACTAGTGTATACAGGATAGATAGTAACACTACTCCCGGACACTTGTCCTGCAGCCCCGCCACGCTCGGCATCTCGCAAGTGCTGTCCGCCGCAGACGTGTGCAAGCCCGACCCGGACAGACTGGCGGTACGTCTACTACTAGTGTATACAGGATAGATAGTAACACTACTCCCGGACACTTGTCCTGCAGCCCCGCCACGCTCGGCATCTCGCAAGTGCTGTCCGCCGCAGACGTGTGCAAGCCCGACCCGGACAGACTGGCGGTACGTCTACTACTAGTGTATACAGGATAGATAGTAACACTACTCCCGGACACTTGTCCTGCAGCCCCGCCACGCTCGGCATCTCGCAAGTGCTGTCCGCCGCAGACGTGTGCAAGCCCGACCCGGACAGACTGGCGGTACGTCTACTACTAGTGTATACAGGATAGATAGTAACACTACTCCCGGACACTTGTCCTGCAGCCCCGCCACGCTCGGCATCTCGCAAGTGCTGTCCGCCGCAGACGTGTGCAAGCCCGACCCGGACAGACTGGCGGTACGTCTACTACTAGTGTATACAGGATAGATAGTAACACTACTCCCGGACACTTGTCCTGCAGCCCCGCCACGCTCGGCATCTCGCAAGTGCTGTCCGCCGCAGACGTGTGCAAGCCCGACCCGGACAGACTGGCGGTACGTCTACTACTAGTGTATACAGGATAGATAGTAACACTACTCCCGGACACTTGTCCTGCAGCCCCGCCACGCTCGGCATCTCGCAAGTGCTGTCCGCCGCAGACGTGTGCAAGCCCGACCCGGACAGACTGGCGGTACGTCTACTACTAGTGTATACAGGATAGATAGTAACACTACTCCCGGACACTTGTCCTGCAGCCCCGCCACGCTCGGCATCTCGCAAGTGCTGTCCGCCGCAGACGTGTGCAAGCCCGACCCGGACAGACTGGCGGTACGTCTACTACTAGTGTATACAGGATAGATAGTAACACTACTCCCGGACACTTGTCCTGCAGCCCCGCCACGCTCGGCATCTCGCAAGTGCTGTCCGCCGCAGACGTGTGCAAGCCCGACCCGGACAGACTGGCGGTACGTCTACTACTAGTGTATACAGGATAGATAGTAACACTACTCCCGGACACTTGTCCTGCAGCCCCGCCACGCTCGGCATCTCGCAAGTGCTGTCCGCCGCAGACGTGTGCAAGCCCGACCCGGACAGACTGGCGGTACGTCTACTACTAGTGTATACAGGATAGATAGTAACACTACTCCCGGACACTTGTCCTGCAGCCCCGCCACGCTCGGCATCTCGCAAGTGCTGTCCGCCGCAGACGTGTGCAAGCCCGACCCGGACAGACTGGCGGTACGTCTACTACTAGTGTATACAGGATAGATAGTAACACTACTCCCGGACACTTGTCCTGCAGCCCCGCCACGCTCGGCATCTCGCAAGTGCTGTCCGCCGCAGACGTGTGCAAGCCCGACCCGGACAGACTGGCGGTACGTCTACTACTAGTGTATACAGGATAGATAGTAACACTACTCCCGGACACTTGTCCTGCAGCCCCGCCACGCTCGGCATCTCGCAAGTGCTGTCCGCCGCAGACGTGTGCAAGCCCGACCCGGACAGACTGGCGGTACGTCTACTACTAGTGTATACAGGATAGATAGTAACACTACTCCCGGACACTTGTCCTGCAGCCCCGCCACGCTCGGCATCTCGCAAGTGCTGTCCGCCGCAGACGTGTGCAAGCCCGACCCGGACAGACTGGCGGTACGTCTACTACTAGTGTATACAGGATAGATAGTAACACTACTCCCGGACACTTGTCCTGCAGCCCCGCCACGCTCGGCATCTCGCAAGTGCTGTCCGCCGCAGACGTGTGCAAGCCCGACCCGGACAGACTGGCGGTACGTCTACTACTAGTGTATACAGGATAGATAGTAACACTACTCCCGGACACTTGTCCTGCAGCCCCGCCACGCTCGGCATCTCGCAAGTGCTGTCCGCCGCAGACGTGTGCAAGCCCGACCCGGACAGACTGGCGGTACGTCTACTACTAGTGTATACAGGATAGATAGTAACACTACTCCCGGACACTTGTCCTGCAGCCCCGCCACGCTCGGCATCTCGCAAGTGCTGTCCGCCGCAGACGTGTGCAAGCCCGACCCGGACAGACTGGCGGTACGTCTACTACTAGTGTATACAGGATAAAGCCTGACCAGAAATATATGAGGATGCGCCATATTGCGGAATTTCACTGGAACTAATTTCGTACACTGGCAATGATTTTATGATGGTTGTCAACAATGTCAATGTCATTCGTGGTGATTACTTTAAAAGACAAATATTTCAAACGAAACAAAGAAAATGCCGAAAACCATTCACAGTCGTGACCGTAGATTATAAATAAAGTATACATGTATTTACTACACGAAAAACAGTCAGGAAAAGAGTGCAATCCATTAATTAATGATATTACGAGGTTAACGGAGAGGAACTGACAGGTATTTAAAACTAATGTCATTATAGTGGGTTGCGATTGGTTGCAAAATTGTTGCCATATAAATTTTATATATAGCGCCCTCTTGACAATCCTCGTATATTTCTGGTCAGGCTTTAGATAGTAACACTACTCCCAGACACTTCTCTTGGAAATAATGTGGTTAAATTGAGATTTTCTTTTTCAGATAATGACGTATTTATTCCAACTGCGAGCACACTTCACGGGCAATGAACTACAAGTAGAACAATTAGGTAAGTGAACTAATTAAATAACAAGATACCTATGCAAGTAGAGGGCAAATATCAGTGAGACGAACTCGAATATTGGTTCCTGGGTCTTATTCATCAAATTACTTGTCAAAAAAATTAACCAATCATAAGGGACCCGTCATAACCAACGCGTTTTTTTTTTTAATTAGTTAGTTTGAGTTGAACGAAAAAGTCACATCATAAATAAGAATTCATACTGGAGAATGACGGCGATTAAAGTAAGAAGTGTTTATTTGCGTGTTGCTCGTATAAAAAGTATTGTATGCAATAGTTACACAATTAGATCTTTAAATCTCGTATTAAGATACGGCAAGCCTCGTGACCTAAACGGTACTCCACTTTAAGAACCGTCATTGTGCAATGATTGTGTTATGAATATTAAAGTACAGCCGCGTAGCGGGTATCGTAGAGTACAGAATTTTGGTACTGGTTTAAAAAGTGCGTTGTTGTGATATTGCATATGAAATTATAATTGACAGATTACAGTACGCTAGTATAAATTTAATACTTACATACATCATTAACTTCTTGTGTATGTATATTACAAGCTTTTATTTAACTTGCATTGTATGTTTCAAGTATGTTTGTTCGGGTGAAATCTTGCAACTCAATTTTGAAGCAGATATCGTCAACCGATTGAGCTGAAATTTTGCATACTTACTTTTGGGGCTGATCTGATGATGGAACCGGAAGGTGGCCATAGTAACTCTATGATAGAAAAAGCAATCCTACCGAGCTTGGGCTCTTTAGAATTTTCTCAGTGAGTATTTGATGGATATCCAAAGAAAACTACAGTCGGCTATAAAAGCTTGCCACTAAAATGTCATGTTTGACAGAAACTTATTTTTGAATTGAATTTGAGTTGAATAATGTAATGACTCTTCCCTATTTCTTGATAGTGTTTTGGTCTCCTGATACGATATAGTGCCCACTTTCAAGAGTGGCGATTACTCCACCGACAAGAGCGAAGCTCTTAAATTATGAATGAATGAATGTAATGACTAATGAGCTATTTGTATGCAGGTAACGACGAGACGGAATCCTCGTATCTCGTGGGTAGACACGACACGGACGGCTCGCTGCCCAGAGACCTGTTCAGCAGGGAGATCAGCACGAGGAGATCCAAGAACATGGAGAACCGACCCAGACCGGGGTAAGGACTTTCTGATATTATATAAAAAAAAAAAACAAATCTCTGTTTCTTCAAGAACTTAACGTTGTTGAGTTTATCTAAGGGTCGATTACAAAAAAAAATACATAATTAAAAGCTTAGTTAACAAAAAATCACGATCGCTTCCTTTGTGTCACGAAAGTTAAACTGTATTTTCACTTTCTTCACACAAAGCAATCAATTAAATTTTGTTTTAATTAAAGCCCTTAACTATATGTACATTTTTTTTGCTATCGACCCCTAAAGCTCGGGTTTCCTAGGATAGCGGTGCCGTCCAATAGCGGCCGTCTCCATACTTAATTATTTATTTAATCTTTATTGCACAAAAGAAAGAACTTATCGTACAAAAAGCGGTCTTAATGCCATACTACTTCGTACTAGTACTGGCACACGGCAGGTTCAAACCACTAGCGAACTGGCTGGGATTTGACGACGGAACCTCCCACACATCGACTGAATGTTATTTTTACCACAATTTATTGTATTGTATCCACTTTACTGAATAAAACTTTTTATTGTGCCTCGTATTAGTACGTGTACGGCACCGCTATATCCTAGGAAACCAGAGCTTTACTCAGAATCGATGGCATTTTAAAAGCTTTTATTTAACTTGCAATGTATCTAAGTATGTTTGTTCGGGTGAAATCTTGCAACTCAATTTTGAAGCAGATATCGTCAACCGATTGAGCTGAAATTTTGCATACTTACTTAACTTTGATGACAATACAATAATATGGTACCATGGGGCTGATCTGATGATGGAGCCGGAAGGTGGCCATAGGAACTCTATAATAGAAAAAGCAATCCTACCGAGTTTGGGTTTCTTTAGAATCGTCTCAGTGAGCATTTGATTGATGTCCAAAGAAAAGTACAGTCGGCTATAAAAGCTTGTCACTAAAATGAAATTTTTGATAGAAACTTATTTATTGTATTGTGTCCATTTTACTGAATAACACTTTTTATTGTGCCTCGTACTAGTACATGTACGGAAACGCTATATCCTAGGAAACCAGAGCTGTACTCAGAATCGATGGCATTTTCAATATTAAGAACAACAAAGTATCCTACATTTGTACATTCCATGACGGTTGAATATAATCTTTTTTTTTCAGATCACAAGTGTCACAGGACTCCCAATTGTCACAAGTGTCGGTACCGTCTCGACATTCACAAGAACGATACACCCCTGACAAGGTAATATTTTATTTCTCAATTATGGAATGAAATGTCGTCATAGCGTGCGTTATAATATAACAGGCTTCGAAGTAACACGTTTCGGTCGGGCCGAACAACTCAAGAGAACTGTAAAGCTTTTTCATACAAAACTGAAAGCCTTATCTGGGTATTTTTTCTAAGTCATGGCGTCTGTGTTCTTGAACAGGCTAAACAGCTGAATTATATTAGTTGACTTGTGTATTTTTTTACTGCATATGTTTGAGAAAAGCTATACATGTCTACCCGTGTAGAGGGCTTACCGGCTTCGTATCACCATCTGATCTATACCTTCGGCCGGCAAGCCCTTATTAGAGATGTGTAGCTGCCGAGTGAGTGATTCAAAAGAGCTATATCATTTGGTTTAGCTCACTAGCTCTTTCGCTCAGTGAAGATTCAAGTAGCTCAGCTCATCTATCATCTCAGTATTGCTCGCTCGCGCGTTTTAAAGTTTTTTTGTCTTTTAAATCTAGATTTTCTCTAGTTCTGTACTCACTCGGGAACGATACAGTCTAAAGATCTACTAAGCTAAATGAACTAAATGAGTGATACATATCTCGGTGACCTAAGGACACATATCTCTCTTTTCACTTTAGTGACACATTCTGCGCATCTCTAGCCCTTATTCCCCGGCGTGTGCAGTAATGTACTATTTCTCAAACATCCAATGAAATATTGTCTTTACGTTCCTTAAAATAGGCTCGGAAGTATCGCTTTTTGGGCGCAAAAACTCGAGAGGACTGTAAAGGGATTTCATACTGCTTTTCAGGCCTAGGCCTGCAAAGTAATTTTTTTTTTGTTTCAACAACAAGGTCATTCACACAGCTGGCTGGTTTGACAAAAAGCAGGTTTTGTTTTTAAAGGTTGGTTGTTAGACACTTGTGGAAAAAAAAAATCAAGATGGCGACTTTTTTTTTTTTCAAAATTTCAAATTTGTGCTAGGCGGCTAAAACTCGGTATTGGGGGGCTCTCGGGGCTCAAAAATATGAATCTGAAATCTTGTCCGAAAATTCGGTCAAATTCGGAAAATATCGAAAAAAAAAACTATTTGTATGGAGAAAATTTGAAATTCGGTATCCGGGGTTTTTTGGGGCTCCTGAGTCAGAATCTGAAATCGGATTTATAAAATTCGGTCAAATTCGGAAAATATCGGACAAACAATATTAAGTGTTATTCTTTGATGTATATATATTTTTATTTCATTGCATTTTTGAGAAAAGCACTATACATGCCTCGTCGTGAAAACGGATTCCCGGCCTCGTATCACTATCCGGCCTCGCTCGGCCGTATATACCTACTTGGCCGGAAATCCTCATTTTCCCGGCCTCTGATGTAATGTACTATTTATCTGTCACCAGCAATCCCCCTTGCCGCGGCCCAACCGCCTCATGACCCGCAAAGAGCTGACGGACCCCTTCGGCTCTGACGAAGAAGAATCGCCGCCCGCTTCCGCTCCCGCCCCCGCCTCCGCTCCCGCTTCCGCGCCCGCGCCCGCTCCAATAATCGCTCCCGCGCCCGCTGCGGCTATCACGACCACTATCAACACGTTCACCAGACTAGCAGAAATCGGTAAGGTTTATATAAACCTTAATTGAGTACTTGATAATTTATTTATTAATTCTGATGGCATTAAATATTTGACTATGGGCCGATTGTTCAATCACCAGATAAAACATATCTGTCAGATAAATGTTGGCTGTCACTTTTCTTTTATATGACGTGAGAAAAGGATAGCAATAATTTTAACTAGCAGATACATTTATCTGGTGATTGAACAATCAGCCCTAAGTTAAATAGCAAGATTGCATTAGTGATTGTTTTGGTTTATTTTAATTTTATTGTATCAGTGTAATTAAGTAGTTGACGTCAAACCCATTCATCATCATCGTCAATATTATTATCATAGAAACAAATTGTATTTATATATTTATTTATTTTTATTTATTTATTTTTATTTATTTATTTCAAGCACAATTTTAGATATTTCTATCGTGTATTATTTTTGATTAACGACTTAAAAGTACATTCAAATAAGTTTATTTTAAAATTAATAAAAATGTTATTTTTTTTTTAATTAATCCTCTGCCCTGAATTTCAATACCAAAACAACATTGTTAAAAACACATCCATGCAATAAAAGAAACATCCAGGGATAGACAAACGGCATAGGGAGTTTTCCATTAGCGATCCTCGATTCATAGCTATTCACATTATGTTACTTTCTCTCTTGTCAATTCTCGCGTTTTTCCTCAGAAACACCAGAAAAGCCGAAAATAGAACCAGCATCCACAGACCCGTTAACACAGAGCACAGACAAGCCGACAGAGAAGCCACTCAAAGACAACACGCCCGACCTGCCCAAGCCCACTCCGGTGAGTAGCTTGACTGTTATACGCTGTGGCTTACTGTTTTATTTCGCCTGGTGACAATCAAGACTCACTAAAATTTCTGTGTCTTCAAAACTTCGTATCTGGTATGAAGATACTGAGATACGACTTTTAACCCTTGAATTCGCAATTGTACAAACTCTTTGACCATCTTTTTCTATTATTTTTCGAACGCGAATTGATTGCCCTATGCAACCTTAATGAGAGTTGAACTGTCGACCTTCGTTTATTTGTCAATTTAAGGGTTAAGTAGGTATTAGTGAGTTTTGGTATTCAACAGATTTGATGCTTTGAATTTGTTAAGATTGAGATAATGTGAAGTCTTTTGAAGTGCGTTTTGGGAACGATTTGGTTTGGTTTGTAGATTTAAAAGTAAACGAAAAAATAAACAGATGGGCGATTTTATTGTGGCGTTTCATCATGTTAGGAAGATGCTTTGAAATAAAAAATTGGGGCTTTGCAATTTTTTAATATGTATATCGGTTAAAGGGAGACAACGTGTTGGTTAAGTAGCTTTTTAAATAGAAATAAAAATGTCTCTGTTCTCTAAGAGTAGCACGTTCTTTAACATTTTGGCTGCCCTGTCTGTTAAAATTGTAAAAAACGAATTCCAAATGCACAGTCAAATTAATTAGTCTAATTAAAACCTTTGTAAAACTTTCGTGAGACATATTTAATTATTGTATTAAGCGGTTTACACTCACGTGAAATTGACAGGAACGGCCCGACATGTTTCGAACTCATTATAGAGCTCATGTCTGTGCATAAGGAATTTGTTTTTCGCTTGTAGATCCTTATAGCAAGACCCTAAAAAGCATTTATAGGTTTTCGAAAAATTGTTCCAAGGTTATTGTATCACAAAAGTGTGGGAATTAAAATTTAGGTTAACGAAGAAGAAAAAAAGATTATTCAAAACGTATAGTTTTTGCATCAATAGGCCTCACATACATTGTTAATCGCTTATTTTGTACTTATAGCGTGCATTAGACTAAAAATATACTTATTTTTCTCATCCACATATATCATACATCGACATCGCTTTAAACATGTGTGACGCTTGCTTCGGACGACATGTGACGCTGTGATTGGTCCGTTAACGCTCGCTGCTAATTGGTCGAACACTGAACCTGACGCTCTGATTGGCCAATTATACCCCATTGGCCGGATCCTGGAACGCTATTGGTCCATCAAAACCGCTCTCATTGATTGGAATTTGGAACGCTTTGCTATTGGCTAAAGCAATTGTTGTCCCGTCATGATGAGCTTAAAGAGCGAGCGAGACAGCTGCTCGAGGCTACGAAGAGGGAGGCGAGAGCGAAAGAGAAGAAGCGGCAGGAATCGAAGGAGAAAGAAGAGAAAGAGCAAGTTAATGGGATTAGGAATGGAGATTTGAGTCCACAAAAGGTATGTCCTAGGATGTAGCTCTAGTATTATTCTAGTTCCAGGCACCACGGTTTTTAATTCGTCAGTAAGCCAAAAAAAACTGCCTACCACTTTTTTTTTGTGATATTTGGTGATACTGTGATATTTCCCAACTCTGCGGAATCAAAAAAAATCCGGCTTTTTTTTCACTGGAGACTAAAAAATAATTGAGTAATTAATAATAAATTAACTATTTTTCATTTATTAACAAAAAGGAAGACGGTTCTCAATTCGTTTCTTTTTTTTTTCATTTTTTTTGTTTGTTAGAACTTTCGACTGGATGAACTGATTTTGATGATTCTTTTTTATTTGCTTATTGAAGTCGGTTATTTTTTTGTGAAAAAGTGTTTTTTTTTTTTATGTTTTTGTTAAATTTCCATTTGAATGTAAATAATTTTAAATAATAATTTTCTCTTAGCCTATGACGGAAGAAGAGAGACAACAAATGCTACGGGAGCGAGCGAGAAAGCTAATAGCCAACGCACGAGCCGGCATTGTAAGGTAAGAATTAGGATACTTATAATGAATATTGTTATATCGAAATATTGTTTGTTTCTCGCTTAAGTGATTTGTAATCTTAGAGAAATAAATATATATGAGCTGAACATTGTCCCAAGGAAATTCATGGATGCCATGATATCCATAAAATTTTAACTCCCCCTTACAAATAATTTTTGAGCAAGATCAGAAACAACCAATAGTAATCAGAGTTGGGCATTAATCGGTTAATTTTTAATTAAACGATAAAAAAAACGTCAAAATTAATCGCGATAAATTTTATCACGATTAAAATCGACATAGGCTTCGATTAACGATTAACTAATCGTCATTTTAATCGATTAAATTTCACGATTAAGTCTCGATTAAAAGTGAATGTATGAGTGGGAACGCGCTCATTTGTGCATTTTACAAAAATACAATATGTCTTGTCAAGTGTAAACTAGAAAAAACATTCTAGTGTGCTCTGTGAAATAAATTTCTACAGTAATACAAGGTCGTTTTATAGTGCAGTACTCTAAGATCTTCTAAGTAGGGACTGAGACAAAAAGTATCTCATTTCTTCCTAATATTAATCGAAAGAAAATTTATCTAATTAATTAATCGAGTAAAAATTTAATCGCTGGATACTAATCTACGATTAACTTAATTGGGATTAAATTAATCGGAATCGTTAATCGCGATTAAGTAGGTTGATCTTAATCGTTAATCGATTAACTTTTGCCCATCGCTGATAGTAATGACCATTAGTAAGACACTTTAAGAATTCACAAACACCGCCAAAACTATTTTGATAGAATCTTTTTATCGATACTGTTTTTATGTGGAAATACCATATTTTAATTTTTATTAATATTGGCGCAAAGGTTAATTATGAAAGAAAAAAATAATGTGATCCACTGCAATGTAAGCAGGACTTGAACCTGCGTCCGAATAATGCACCTTTTTAGGGTTCCGTAGTCAACTAGGAACCCTTATAGTTTCGCCATGTCCGTCTGTCCGTCTGTCCGTCCGTCCGCGGCTTAGCTCCGTGATCATTAGTACTAGAAAGCTGAAATTTGGTATGAGTATGTGTATGTATCACGCCGACAAAACGGTAAAATAAAAACTAAAAAAAAAATTTTTTTTCGGGTACCTCTCGAACACCTAAAGTGGGGGTGAATTTTTTTTTTCGTTTCAACCCTTGTGTGTGGGGTGTCGTTGAATAGGTCTGTTAAAAATAATAGGGGTCTTTAAACATTACTTTTTGATAAAGTCAGTAGTTTTGTAAATATTCGATCCGAAAATAAAAAAAATTGTGCCCCCCCCCTCTAACTTTTCAACCACGGGTCAAAAAATATGGAAAAATTCATGAAAATGAGGCCGTATAAGTACTTTCAATGAAAACTATATTGAACAAAATCGGTTGAGCCATTTTTGAGTTATCGCCAAATTTCATATTTATTCTTTAAAAGGACGTAAGTTGACTTCCAGAAGGTAATAAGTGATTACAGTTTCTAGGGCGTTTACGACCTTTTTATAGAGCTTAAAATCTTTCTTAACTTAAACCTCGGGCTTAAAACTGCAGTTTATTGTGAAGGATGAAAAAACTACGGAACCCTACACTGAGCGTGGCCCGACATGCTCTTGGCCGGTTTTTTTTAGCATTTTGAACACATATTGACACAGAGGACGCTCCAGTAGCGTAGAATTATGGAGTCAATGATTTGGTGTGATTAACGTAACGATGTGATAGCTCAGCTCGTAGAGCACTACGCCGGAAACGTAGGGTCACAGGTTCGAGTCCTGCTGCAGTTGATCACATTTCATTTTTCTTTCATAATTTACATTTCAATATTTACATCACTAAAATTGGTTTTCAAGACAGCTTAGGAAGTGTGGATTGAAGTATAGTTTGCTTTATGTTTTTCGTACAGTCCTACGTCTCCTACTGGGTCGGTACGGTCGCCGCGCGGAACCGTGGAGATCATCAGCAAGCAATCCGTCATGGATGAGATAGCTGCAGGTAACCTCCATCATCATCATATCGCGGGGTTTTCGGTGACATTTTGACACTAGGCGTCAAATCATTCGTGCACCCAAAACCCCGGGGTACGATTATCATGCGCCTTTTCTCAAATATGCTGTAACTCATTAACATTGTGTTCCATTATAATAAATATGCTCTGATAATAATAGTCTATCAATCTTTAACGTTATAGCCAAACAAGCAACAAAAACAAGCAACTACGCCAATAAAACAATCTGTAGTTTTTTATCTGACCTGATCTGACCAGATTGGACTTCGGAGTCTGGAATATAAAAAAAAAACTTTTGACATTTGGTCCACTGTGACATCTCCGGTATTATGTCCAGGGTTCGGAAATTCGGATAGATATTTACCTAAACTTTGGCGGCGGCTTTGTCGTTCATTTGTAGGTATAGGCGGCTTTGTATGTAAATATCTATCCGAATTTCCGTTGCTTGATTATGACTCATACACCACTGAATGAGAAATGCATTTTATTCGTAAACGTTAAATCACTTAATATTACTATTTGTTAATTGCTTTTATTTGTTAATAATTTTATAATAATAATAATCTATCAATTTCAATTATATTTGTGTTGCTCATTTTTTTTTTACCTTTTTTTCTTTTTTTTTCTCGTCAATAGATTTACTAATGTTCAATGGCAACACAGCTGGTGGTGTGGAACAGCTGGAAGCGATGCTGTCGCAAAGCTCGCATTCCAGTCCTGGCTCCAGGAAGAGTTCTGTCAGCCCTGACCGGTCAGGTAAGCAGTTATAACAGGGTTTTGTACAACGACGCCATTTTGCGGATTTTTAGTGGTACTAATTTATTTTTCTCAAACATTCAATGAAATGTCGTCATTACGTGCGTTACAAATGGGAAGTATTCCAAGGAAATGTCGGTCTTATGATCGTGGTAATAGAACGCGAAATACGTCTTTGTATAGCAATTGTTGAAGATTCGTTCTAATTTCAAATTGGAGGTCAATAAAGGAATTTCATACAACATTATTGGCCAACAAAGAGATTGTCTTTTGTTTCAGTGGGGTTTATGTCTTTTATTGATAATCTATGGCATACTGCCAATAAAAAAAACGTAGTTTGTGCATGTGTATTTACGTTTTATTTCTTATATTTAACTAGATTATTCAATTAGATTAAAACAGATATTCAATAAAATAAACAAGGAATCACGTTTATTGTCAAAAAATATAACAATATCTAATTAATAAGGTGTTGTCATTTTTGAGTAAATAGAATCATCTTAACATTTGGTGGCAAAAACATTAACCCTTTTCGAAATTTATTTTTTTAAGCTGTTTAGCTTAAAAAAATAAATTTTGAAAAAGTAAAAAGTTGGCGGGAATAGTAAAAATATATGAATATATAAGTTGAACATTTGTATTACATATTTCCTTGGATTTATTTGAGAAAAGCACTATACAAGCCTCGGCGCGAACAGGGATTGTCGGCCTCGTATCTCTAGATGGCCTCGTTATAACTCGGCCATCTATTACTACTCGGCCAAAAATTCCCTATTTTGCGGCCTCTGCAGTAATTTATACATCTTTAATTTTGTTTGTCGTACATGACCAGAGGGCTCGGTGGGGTCGGGCGCGCGCCGCTCGCCGCTGCCGCTGGCGGCGCTGCTGGACAACGCTGGCGGCGAAGAGGTTAGTGTTACATCGACACAAGTGGCTCTGTGAAAAAAAAAAGTAACCTCTAGATATTTCCTACCTATTTACCAGTTATGGAAGAGCGGGGCATCCTAACACAGGTTTACTTACCTAAAAGGAAGTCCCAATCACTGTAGACATTGTACTTGTTAAAAAAGGGAAAATAAACAGTTTTTCGTTTTTCATTTTCATTCAAGTGGCTCTGTGAGCTGAAGATCTGCCCAAAGGGTAAAAAACGGGACCCTATTACTACTCCACTGTCCGTCTGTCTGTCACCAGGTATCTCATGAACCGCGATAGCTAGACAGTTGTTTTTTTTTCATGTATGATGTATTTCTGTTGCCGCTATAACGTAATATACAAAAAAAATATTAAAGCAGGTATATATTTATTTATATAATCTTTTTATCGATTAAATTTTTTTTAAATGTGGAAATACCACTATTTTTATACAAATAATGACACAAAGGTAAATTAAGAAAGAAAAATTGAATGCGATCTACTACAATCTAAGCAGGATTTGAACCTGCGACCTCTAAGTTTCCGGCGTATTGCTCTCCCAACTGAGCTATTAGATCGCTACGTCAATCACACCAACTCTTTAATTCCATAATTCTTACGCTACTGTAGCGACCTCTGCGTCATAATGTGTTTGAAATGCTTATGCGCATTAGCCATACCCTAGAATGCGCTTTACAGGTATATATGGTATTTGGAGACATTCCTCCCTGTATGGAATGTCTTTAGGTCTTATTACTGCTACGTGAAACCTATAACCTTTTTTACTATGCCATATATAGGGTCGTGAAACGGGGTCATACATCCAAAGCGAGCTGGAAGCGTTAGAGAAAGAGCAGAGCGCGATCGACGAGCGAGCGGCCGCGCTGGAGAAACAGCTGCGGTGCGTCATGCAGAGCGCCGACAACACTGAGGTGAGTAGCCCTGCTCGGTGTAGTGTACCATGTACAATACAATACAATACAATACAATACAACAATACTTTATTGCACACCAACAAGAAAAATATTACATGAGAAATCATAAATCAAATAATGGTAGACAATAGGTGGTCTTATCGCTAAAGAGCGATTTCTTCCAGACACAGAAATTAAACAGAAAATAGTAGGTGGTGAGATAAGAACTTTAAGTAATTTGAGAAATAATAAATAAACGACAAACAAAATATTAAAGACAGATAGGTCATACACAGATAGATCGGACAGATAGACAGATAGGTCGGACCAGCAAGCGCAGCGTAGGACGTCCACCTACAAGATGGACAGATGACCTTATAAAGGTCGCCGGAAGGCGCTGGATGCAGGTCGCTTCCAACCGGTATATATGGAAGTCCAAAGGGGAGGCCTATGTTCAGCAGTGGACGTCCTATGGCTGAGATGATGAGGTCATACACATACACAAATAATATCTATACATATATATATAAACATACATAAACGTACATACATACAAAAAACTGTACTTAAGGAAAACAATACTGTTGTGTGGTTTTGTACCTCAATTTCGTCCTTCATATAAGTTTCTATCAAAAATTAAATTTTTGTGACAAGCTTTTATAGCTGACTCTACTTTTCTTTGAACATCCATCAATTGCTCACAGAGAAGATTCTAAAGAGCCCAAACTGCTCGATGTGATTGCTTTATTTATTACGGAGTTCCTATGGCCACCTTCCAGCTCCATCATCAGATCAGCTCCACGTCATCATAATATTGCATTACCAAACGATTTGCATATTCGTGCAAAATTTCAGCTCAATTGGAAACCGGAAAGTGGGTCAAACTTAAGAGTCCGCAGCAAGGTCCGCTCAACTCCGCGTTGAGATCGCGCGCTTACGCTTTAAAATGTTGTTGTTTCACCTAGAGGAAGACAGGGCGCTAGCAGTAAAGCGAGAGCGCGCTAGGAGCAAAGAGTATGTAATCACTACGTTTTAAGAGACGGGAGTGCCATACGAAACATACTGCCAATATGAAGCCGCAAACAATATCAGTGTCAGTGTCAACTCATGACATAATGCCAACATCAAGAACAAAATAGGGATGTCACATGTTACACAAATTATCGAATTATCGATATCGATATCGGTATTTAAAAAAAATGGTTCAGGCGGGGTTCGCATTCGCACCCGCGTCTCCAACGGCTTTCCGGTAATTTAAATTATTAAATATTTCGCTTCAATGTAAACATTTGGTTTACTTTAGGTTACTGACTTCATAAAAAAAAACAAAAGTGTGCAAATAATTTTATTTCGTTCAAACTTTGCTTGGCTTGCTGATAAACATAGACGAAAAAAGCCGTTTCATCACTCCAGTCTGTGCTCCAGGTTGGAAGTTCTGCAACACAAATAATACAGGGTAAACAGAAAATTACAGAGTAAAATGAATCTGTTTGTCCAGATGAAACCGTACCATTCATAGTCCATTGAAGATTTTTCGTAAAATATTTCTGTGACCATAATCTAACTCAAACTGGCATAAAAAGTAGTGGCTTTTGCTTGAAGAAAGATATTCCGTATTTACCCAGGTATTTTTCACTTCAAATGAAAATTATCGATAAAACTTACATACAGCACTATTGTTTACATACGTATAAGGGTATGTATTATTTTACCCGGAATACCAAGTTTTCAATGAAACTTACGATTAACATGGTTATAACACGCAGTAATTAATTATATTTTTTACTTACTGATCTTCGTCCGGTGGAAATCTTGCCATGAATAGTCTTTTTTGACCGTCCATTCGACACGTTTTCATTCTGCATATTTCGCACTTTTTCCTTTTCAATCCACTCATTTTTGCAATTGTGATTGTCTTGTGTACCTTCTAGACGACCACTACACCCAAAGAATGCAAATTATTAGATTATTTGTGAAATTTGAATTATTTGAAAAGATCGCAGAACCTTGACAAAACCAGACAACACAACAAAAGAGAAACGTCAACTAATATGGCATGGCGGACAAAAATGGCGGCTGAAGTACAACCCGCCTAAATTCGATTGTCGCCAATTATCTAATGCTTTGTAGGTTTCAACGTTCTTTCAAACTTAGATAGGTAAAAATTCACCCCCGTTTCATATAGCCGTTGTCGTTCGTTTTTTACCTTGAGAGTTGCGCGAGGCTGGCTAGGAGTAGCGATGATAAGGGCGGTGCTTACCGCCGCCCCCCCGGACCGTTCCCCGCGCTAGAGTAATTCGCTGCAGTTTCGCAACAATTTTTTGTAATTTATTTTAAGGTTTTCGTAGTTACGCTCTCATTTTAAAACTACGAGATCAATTTTGATAAATCTTTTTTCTTATCAAACTGCATAGTTTAATCGACACCGGAAATAGGTTTTGACTTCAATCTAAACTATATTTTGGTCGTAGTATGCCGCCAAACTGAACAACTTTCTGGGGTCTAAAAATGCAAAACTTGTACTCGCTCTATTTTCTTTCTATTAACATTTCAAGAGTCATAAACTAGTTTTAGCCCTAGATATATCTTATCTCATTATATTTAGAGAATTTCATGATAATGTGACATGTTATATTAAAATAAGGACGTAACTACGTTTGTATGAAGAATCGAGCTTGCTGCGGACTCTTAACTTGCAAAATTCCATCACTTTGCTCCGCGGGGTAACATCGCTCACTAGTTTTTAAACTATAAGACGCTTATTACTGAACGTACTTATGAAATTTATTGTTAATGTAGGCCACCTCGACAAAAATACATTACGAACGCGTTAAAAACTAGGAATGCGCTTAACAATCGATGTTCAATATTAACCCGTGGATCAAAGTAACCACGGTAGCCTAAAAAAAACCTATCTCCTATATCTATATCTATATATATGTATGTATGTATTGTATGTCTGTATGTATGTAAGTATTAATAGTATGTGTAATTATTAGTAGTCTTATTATGTTTAATACCTTTTTGTACACGGTGTTAGTTTGTCTATCTTCTTCTCGTACTCACTCAACTGCTCAAAGGTTAACTGGAAGAGATCCCTTATAGGGATAAGTTCGCCTTTGTACCTATATGTTAATTGTAATAGATGTATTTTTTTACTGTTTTTGTGTACAATAAAGTGTTTACTTACTTACTTACTTACTCCTTGAATCCGAACCGTTTTGTGTTTCCAGCGCAAGTGGAGACGCCTGGCGATACCGTGCATCCGCATCCCTCTAGACCCGGTATCCTTCCATCCTATCCTACGATAACATCCTAAATGATCCTTAACCCTTGGAACGCCAAGAACACCTAAAGGTGTCGCGTGCCTACCCCGCCACCCGCACATAAGCGGTAACAAGGGTTTATACGTCATCGCATTTTTTTTTACCGATGTCAAAATCGGAGCAGGCTCAATTTTTATTGAAGTGAAACTTCTAATGCGACTTCCAACAAGGTTGCGTTAAACGTTTAACGCTACCGTGGAGGTAGGAAATCACTGTTGCGTTAAACGTTCAACGCTCCTGGGGAGGGGGAATAGAAAGAGACAGAGCGAGAGTGAAGAAGTTTGCCTTAAAAAAACAATATGAGTTCACTAAAAATCAATTCAATGTTTACAAATGAAGCGAAAATTGAAAAATTTAATAAAGAATATAAAATTTAAATTTTTCAATTTTCGCTTCATTTGTAAACATTTAGTTTACGTTAGCAGACGTTACTGCTTTAATAAAAATAAGTAATTCGGGTGTAGCACATCATTACTATCGATTCTCAACAAATTTGAGACGATGGTGCCGACGATAAAGTCTAAATCTTTACGGTAGATGGCGCTGCGATGCCACCCTAAGGCATGTCGAAGCAACTGGTTGAAAAATTCAATGGCTCTGACATCTGATTCGGTGGTCCAATTGGGAGGACGCCAGTGTTGGCCCGGAAAGCCTTTGGAAACGCAGGTTCGAATCCTGTCCGAATCATTAAATTTTTCAATTTTCGCTTCATTTGTAAACATTTAGTTTACGTTAGCAGACGTTACTGCTTTAATAAAAATAAGTAAAAATCAATTCCTACCCCTTCCTATTTTCATTTCCACATTACGAAGTTTCACTTCTTCCGCGCGGAGGGCCTCCACGCACTATGTTTTTTTTTATGAATGTTCTGTTTACTCGATGGCACCTGGACCGATTGTGGTGGTGTATAGGTTATCCATAGGTACCGGGTTCGATTCCCGATCTCTTCCGCCAAGTTAGGTATTTCAATTTTTTTTTGTGATTTGATCATTGTATCAATCCATACTAATATTATAAATGCGAAAGTTTGTCTGTCTGTCTGTCTGTTACCTCTTCACATTTCAACCGCTGAACCGATTTTGATGAAATTTGGCATGGAGATAGTTTAAGATCCGAGTAAGGACATAGGATAGTTTTCATCCTGGAAATTATCCCTAAAAGATTGAAAAGTGAGTAAGTAATTCATGATGACATTGATGACCCTGTAGGAAATGTAATAATTAGACCAAAAGCCCAATTGCTCTTACATTTGCTTAGGCGCTTTTAACAATCCCTTTTGTTACGTGTGTGTGTTGTACGAGGTTGCTTCCATACTTCCAAGTTCCACGCGGACGTAGTCGGGGGCAAAAGCTAGTGGTTCAATAAATTAGGTTAAGACTATATTTTATTTTGTATTGCAGGAAGAGGACCGACTGATGTCGCAGTGGTTCAACCTGGTGAACAAGAAGAATGCGCTCCTGAGACGGCAGATGCAACTCAACATACTGTAAGTTAGTCTTATTAAAAACTTTCGTGAGTCATTTAATTGTTGTATTAAGCGCGTCGTCGTTCTTATTAAATGAAGTCGTTCCAGTGAGGAATCAATGGTTGGAGCCTCAGAAGCATACCTAGGATAACTCGGGGCACGTTCTAGGGATAGGATATCGATAAAAAAGATGTCGATATAATTAAATTAGTATATGTGCTCAATGGACATTCTGGATTACTATAAAGAGGTTCGATGTCATATCTGATCTGATATCGAGCCTCTTGAATTAAGATAATAAAAGTATGAGGATGTCATTTCAATCAAAATGTCAATTTACGTATATTATGAAAATTATTTTAAAATAAACATGTAAATACACGTTTTAATATGTTTATTTTGCATTTGAAAATGTGGAGAAATAAAGTAATATTTATTTATGTCAATAACATTTAGATGTTGACAGTAACATCGTTATATTTTTTTGTCGATAAAATATTTTGCGACGTCACTTTCGTATAGCTGCCCCGAGTTATCCTAGGTATGCTCAGAAGAATTCCTTCTTAACAATGCTAGTAGTAATAGGGTCGCGTTTTTACCCTTGGGTACGGAACCCTAATACATACGCGTATTTTGACAGCGAACAAGAAGAGGACCTCAGCCGGCGGTGCGAGCTGCTCGCGAGAGAGCTGCGGCTCAGTTTAGGCGTCGAAGAGTGGAGGAAGACAGACGGACAGAAGCGCAGGGAGAGGCTATTATTGCAGGTGAGATATCTTTGATTTATTTATTTAATTTTTTATTTATTATTAAAATAATCACACAGTATTACAGTTTGACACTAAGGCACTGTGAAATTCATAATATACCGGGTGTTGCCTGTAATAGGAGCAATAAATTAAAACATAGATTCTACTCTTGAAACTGAACAACATTTGTTCAGCAACTTACTAAAAAAAGTAAATTTTCTGAATTTCATTATCTCAAACAAATTAAATAGTATTTTCATTTTTCAATGTACGTCGTCCAACATTGACATTCCCTGAGCATTGACATAGCTGTCACTCTACTAATGTCGCACATTACGCAATACATTGCTTCTTTGTCTAAACATTATTCTACAAAATATCATAATAATAAACGTTATTTTTATAAGTTCCCTAACAAATGTTGTTCAGTTTCAAGGGAAGAATGTATGTTTTAATTTATTGCTCCTATTACAGGCAACACCTGGTATAAGAAACAAAACAAGACACTACTATAGTACAACAGATAAAACATTAACATTACATATAATTAACTAAAGAAGGGCGGTCATCCATCACCTCACAGAACCTCATACATTCATCACATATTATCATCCAGCTACATGCAAAAATATCACAGTCAGGTGCTGATAGCGCGGTAAAGAGGTTTGTGTGACAAATAATTTTTAAAGCCCTTTTCACAGCTAGGCATAGTGCTTTTCTCAAACATATACAATGAAATAAAAAGATATACTAATAAAAAAAAACAGCTGTTTAGCCTGTTCATGAACACGGACGCCATGTTAAAAAATATATATTTCCCGGCTTAGGCCTTCAATTTTGTATGAAATTCCTTTACAGTTCCTCACGAGTAGTTCCGCCCGAAACGTGATACTTTTAAGCCTGTTATAACGCACATTATGACAACATTTCATTGCATGCTTGAGAAAAGTATTTTGCATACTAACCGCAGTAGTGTTCTTGTATAAACAAACTAATTTGTTAGACAAAGTAGCAGTGAATTAGTGTGCTATTTTATATAAAATAAATATATTGATTGATTGTTCGATAGGAGCTGCTCTCGGCTGTCAACGAACGTGATAGACTGGTGCAAGAGATGGACGAACAAGAAAAAGCGTAAGTACATTTTTTTTTATTCTCTGTCTTGTTATAGTTATATTTAAGAGGCCTTGTTTGTTTTCAAATTTATTTTTTTCATATGATGACGAATATATTGATAATTTCAACCAACTTTTTGAAGTGAATAATACTTTTTCCCGAGTTCTAGGTAGTAATGTAGCTATTTCATGCTATCATTGCGTGCAGTCGAAAATAAGTTGAAAAAACGAATTTTCCACGTGAATTTTGTCAATTTCGAGTAGTCTTTCGAACAAAAATTATCAATGAAAAATTCAAACTGTAGGTTTCAAATATATACCGATAAATCCCAATAGCCCTGTTCTAGGTAGTAACATCAATAATATGTTAAGAAACATGTCATGAAAAATGTCTAAACAATCAGCATTTTAAAAGGAATAAGGCCTCTTAAACCACGCTAAATGAAATGTCAAACCATACAAAGTGGGTCAGTTTATAAGAGTTTATTTGCATACCGACATGGATTATAACACAATTGTAACTAACACTCTATGGACATTGTCTGAAATAAATATTTAGAATCGCATTGAATCGAGTTATTGAATAGCATCAAGGACCATATACACGGGACCGCTATTCTTCATACTACGCACCGTACTCCGTTAGTTACTATCGTTCTACGTCGCTAGATGCCGCTAAGGGTCTCAATTCATTCAAAAGTCGTCATTTTTCAATCTCTACCGTACGCAAGCGTGAAGTAACACAGTCGTCAAGCGTTCAACGACATTCCAACTTCCAAGTGATACAGTAAAAAGTGAATAGATGACGTTAGGTGCGATGTATGTTTTCTACGTTCCGTTTCGTCTCACATCACTACTTTTGTACTATAATGTCAATATATTATTTTACAGAAAGTCTCTTGGCGAAAAGTTATCATTTGCTTTTAATTTCTAAATTAGGAACATATGTCAGTGTCAATCGAGAAAATCGTAAAATAATTTTCAAATACGTTTTTATTAATAATTTGAAAAATAAAATGTTTGCCGCTAACCGTGAACTATTAAGAGAGAATGACTGAAAACTATGAAGAGCTCAAATAGTGGAGTTACACTTGTAAGGAATTTATGAAGCCTAACCACAATCTTTTTAAAAACTATCCAAATGCAGTGCAGTTTGGTACCGTAACAAATTTAAAGCAGCGCTGATTCTCGAACGAATAAAGTGAATGAAAGACCGATATTTGTCTCTGGTCCGCAAGTGAGATGAGATGCTATGACGCGAAAGGGATGCCGCTATATGAGTTTCGTATATGTCTATCTCGTTCTGACGCCTAACCATTCGGTAACTAAAATATTATACAATTCATTTTGCAGCACACTTCGTTTAAACTAATTAGTATAGTAATTTTGAAAAAGAAAAGCGACATATATTTCATAGCGAACTTATGTTTTTTTATTTAAATATCAATATTTGCAATACCAAATGTACTATTGAGGGAAATAAAGTTTAAAATGTGAGTATTTCAAAAAATTGTAGTTAAGATTCGGAACGTGTGCCGCATCCGCCTGTGACGGTGGCGTCAGTGACATGACTGGCAACAATGAAATTTTTCTTGTCAATCATTGACATGTAAATTTGTTAATTTCAAATGAATTTTACGTGTTATGCCAATCTTTGAATTCTGTTCGTCGTTGGATACGGCGATATATTAGCTGAAGGAAACCTTATTGATCTACTGCAAAATAACCATCGCCCGCTTGCAATAGACGAAGACGAACACCGACGACAAATATGGCTTTGCGGAAATGTTTGACGTTCACCCTGAAGGCAATTCCTAATTGTTCTAGGGTGAACGGTGCTATGAATTTACATCAGAGGCGGCCTGCGAAAAAATTGTGTAATATTTGCTTTTTGTTGTTTTGTTAAGAGTAATATAAAGAAAACGTATACTGTATATTTGTGGTTTTATTGAATTATGACTGTCGTCGGTTCTGTTAGTTTATGGATAGGTACATTTCATATCAGTGTTTACTAAAATTATTGATGCGAAAGTGTGTTTGTTTGTCTCTTGCCTTTCAAATGGCAACGGAGCAATTTTATGGCATGATTTTTGGGTGTGGAGATAGTTAGGGAGCTGGAGGGTGACAAAGCAAAGGCTACTCTTTACCGCAATCAAACATCTCATTCCCATGGGAAAATCTATAATAGAGTTAATTCCCTTTGACCACTCGAGCGATGCCGCGGGTAACAGCTAGCATACCTATAACAGAACTCGCGACATGATAAATGGCTCTGGATTCCAGTTTTGACAAAGTGCCTTGGCCTCACAAAGGTCAGCTCACCATGTCAACATGATGTCAACATTGTCATCGTTAATCTGTTTGCCTATTTACGATTAACAACTCCCTACGTGCAAAACTTATCTAACAGATATTACGTTACTGACTGTTTGTTAGTGGGAAATGTCGCTTGTCAATTCGGGCGTAATTTATTTTGTCCACATTACACCAGTTCACCAACGCCATCTAGCTATTTTGTGTAGCAAAAATTGGCGAGCCCGCAAGCAACCTTGAGCTATCCAGAGGTAGTGGCATCTATTTTAATACGATCAAACCACGTTGTTGAAGACTAAAAAATATAATCCTTAAAAATTGTGTATTTAAGTTATATTATCGTATTAAAATGAAGCAGTAACGCGTTTGATCTTCAAAAATCAAAAATCACTTTAAAATATTGGTGAAAAATACAATTTTTGTCACTTCCAGGCTACGAAGCAGCGCCATCTAGTTTTTATACCGAATTTTGAGCTTTTTCAGAGTTACGTTTTCTTGTATGAGAACGTCGGTCTCGGTGTATATAGTCGTTGATAGCATCAAAATAATATCAAGATTCCGTATTATCGTATAATAAATACTGAAATTAAAAAGTAAAGTCTTTAAGCCCATTCGGAAAAAAATTAACAAAACTTCCTTTTCACTTCTCTTGCTCTAAAAGTACGTCATTTCAGTTTCACGAAGCGGGTCGAAACTTTTTAGTCCCTAGGGATAAATGGAAACCATATAATAATTTCAGAAGTCTATCTTTAATTTGCTACTATTTCCATTACAGGATAGCGAACGACGACGAAATAGAACGCAACCTCTCTCAAGTGGAGATTCAAAGGAAAAACAACTGTATCCTGCAGTAATTAGGTTTATTCACGAGCTTGTACACAATAACTTATATACACGTTCACCGTATACGTGTGTACATTGTTCATCATGTGTACATGTGGTCGTACACATTTTAAACAGCTGACTTTCCTGCAGACGATACAAGAGTCTTAGATATACGTAACTTGGAACTTGCAGTGTCACACAGGATACACGCTAACTTATAGTCAAAAATCTGTTTGTCCCGTGTACAACTACACCAATGTACTATGGGCCGCACAAATGCATGGCCCATTTATAAATGACTTCATTCATTTTTGCAGCTCATTGTACATTGTACACCAAATACTACACATGTTTTAATTTTAACTATGCGATTACTGGTGTTCATCGTGTACTTATTTAAAACGTGAATTACGTGTACACTTTCACGTAATAATTAATGTTCACCGGGTACACTGTGAATTATAAAAGCGTACGTAAGTGTACACATTGAGTATAAAAGTATACACTAGTTATGTTCGTGTACGTTGTACTTGCGTAAATGTAACGTGTGTACACATGTTTGTACACCTTGTACCAATCAACTGCATGTTATGTACATATTGTGTACACCTTGAACCAAGTAACACTGTGACTTAAGATATTTAATGGTGGTTTTAAACTGTAAGCCTCGACCCGTTGCAGGCAATGATAGAAATACTTAAATTCGCTAATACAAAAACGCAATTAAATGGTAACTTGTGTTACTAAATTTTATATCCCACATTTGTATAAAGTAGCGGCAAAAAATCTAGCATATCCGTGTTTTTTGTATAAAAGTTGTCACACTTACAATTTCACAATATTTAAAATCATAATACTAACCTGCCATTTCATTTTTAGCAAATAAAATGATTATTTTTCTATCCTAATAATTACTTAAAAAAATATCGTCGACATTGTGAGCCTTTAAAAAAATACGCATATTTTTATCATTTGACATTCAGTACTATTTTGACTTTCTTATAATAATTGGAACGAAACTGAAAAATATTCGAAATTTTTCATTTGAATCCCTTTAATCTTAAAATAAAAATGCTTGTATACCTATAATAGTTTTTTTGCCGCTACTATTTACACATTTGTTTATTCAGTCAAAGGCAAGCGTTCAATTTAAGTATGTTTTTGTATTAATGTGAAGCATCGTACCCTATATTTAAGCAAAAAGTTGCCAGTTCTGATTCATATGAATCTCTTGGAAAATGTCATAGTAGTGCAAAAGCTTCTCAAGTCTGGTTTTGCCAATTGACTAATTGACAACATTTCGTATTTCTAACAGGTGGAAATTATTATAGAGATCGAGAGAGCTTTGCATCGTGTACACACTAAAAAAATATAAGGAGATATTTTTCTGTATGTAAATAAATAAATATCAGACAACCTCACACAAATCGATCTAGTCCCAAATTAAGCTCAAGAAGGCTTGTGTTATGGGTACTAGACGACGGTATACGTACTTAAATAGATAAATATATACTTAAAAACATAGAACAACCGTGACCCAAGCACAAATATTCGAGTTCATCACACAAATATTGGCCCTGGCCAAGATTCGAGCCCGGGACCGCCGGCTCAGTAGGCAAGTGCTTACAAACTGAGCCAATCGCGTCGTCATATAATAAAATACATAAAATAACCGAAATCTACGTAATTAATTGAATCAGGCGTTACTTTGCGGAAATCCATATTAATGAAAATAATAATATTGCTTTGCTATTCCGCGATAGAAAATCGTGCCAGTAAAATTTGTGCTAACCCGTTATACTTATTTGCGTATTTTTCATGCATATATGCATTTAATGGTCCCACCCTCCCACCACGATAAGAAAAATAAATACGCAAATAAATATAACAAACCACCACCAAAATAACAGAACTATCCATGAATGATTCGGTTGTCGGACTCCAGACCGTCAACATCTCCTGATGATGCCTCGTAGAGGGGCGAAACACGTGTCGAGTAAGTTCTGTTATTTTGGTGGTGGTTTGTTATATTTATTTGCGTATTTATTTTTCTTATCGTGGTGGGAGGGTGGGACCATTAAATGCATATATGCATGAAAAATACGCAAATAAGTATAACGGGTTAGCACAAATTTTACTGGCACGATATTCTATCGCGGAATAGCAAAGCAATATTATTATTTTCACCGAAATCTACGACAACTATGCTTGCACGCAACTATGTCTTCGACCAATCCGCTAAAAACAAGCTGTCAATAATTTCAAGACACCAGACTAAAGTCACATTTGCATTGTGTCACAGTTTTGGTGTTACTGCATTTTAGAATGAGTAGATTTTTGGTCACGAAAAAATCACGATATATCACGTTGGGGGAGGGGGAGGTATAAGGAGACCTCACGTGTATTTTTCCACATTGAACGAACTAAGAAAAAATCGATATTTTTTTCTCGGTTTTGTTAAAAATAAGTCGTCACTTGTTAAATACCTCAAAATAGTGAGTCTAATTTATGAAATTTTGGCGGCAAAAAAAATACACGTGAGGTAGTGAGGGGGTGGCGGGGTTAGCAAAGAACCTCACCAAATATCACCAGGGGGGAGGGGGCGTCAAAAAGTAGCCGAAAAAACCTCGCGTGATTTGTGCACAAGCCCTAGTCTTAAAATATGAAATGTTGTCAATTCAAGGAACGCGAAATTGCACTACATTTTAATCTGTAACGTGTCGAATCGAGGCTGTTTCGACGAGTCCATTAGTATAGGTTAGTTTAGACCTTTAGAGCGAAAAGGTCCCATCTTCGGGTTGTAATTCGAGTCTTATGATTGTCATAATTATCCCTTCTATTCTAACACATTTGGAGTTGGTACCTTTTCGTTCTAAGGTGATGTATTTTAAAATTGACTTGTGTATGTCCAAACTAAAATTAAGTTTTGTAAAGGGCTTTTCATGGCCTGTGAATAATGTGAATATGTATGGGTTATCTGCCTTTTCGCAGAATTATTTTTCACCGATATGTCATTTCATAGAAGCATTTTTCTCTGAAACCGTAGACTATTTGGGTTTGTTATGAAACAAATTAACCTAATCAGTAAGATAATATTTTAACGATATGTATTTATCAATGTAAGTTGTGTATTTTGCATTGTATGCATACAGTTTTTGTTGTACCATCCTGCACCAATAATGTCTCCGTTTGGCATTAAGTCCGCCATTTATACTTGTACTTTTGTATATTGTGCAATACAATTGAAATAAAATAAATATTTTCAAGTATCAATTTATGACTTCAGAATTCGATGAAGTGAAATATTTGACGAAAAGGCAGAACAACTTATGTATGACTATTGGTAAGATATGGTGATTTTTTCTATTTATACTTCACGTTCTCACTAGCATCTTAGTGAAGATTCTACGATTTCTCGACAACAAATTCATTAATATTAGCTTTCAATATCGGTACATTTTTATAACCGTTTTAGATTTGGACAGACACATATTTATCACGTTTGGAGACGGTTCTTATAATAAATTTACTGTAAAATAGAGTAGGTGCGATTATCTCTATTTAATTCTTTGTCTTTCGAATAGCTTACTAGTCGGTCGCTATCCAGGACAATTCCACAAAAAAATTGGGCAAGTGCGAGTCCGACTCGCGCATGAAGGGTTCCGTACCATAATCTATAACAAGTTTGTTGTATGGGAGCCCCCCTTAAATATTTATTTTATTTTATTTTTAGTATTTGTTGTTATAGCGGCAATAGAAATACATGATCTGTGAAAATTTCAACTGTCTAGCTATCACCGTTCTTGAGATACAGCCTGGTGACGGACGGACGGACGGACGGACAGCGAAGTCTCAGTAATAGGGTCCCGTTTTTACCCTTTGGGTACGGAACCCTAAAAATTAAGTGTTGATTTATTTTAGATAAGTGATACTTTTTATCCCAGACATATTGACACTTAATTGGCGACAAAAATAAAACTACGCAATGAAATGAAATCTTGCTTTGTGCTCTGTTTTGTAATTAGCCTCCACAGATTATTTATTTATTATTATGTATTTGTATTATATTAAAGATATATATGTATCTTAAACAGTGACATCTCTTAAACTATTCTCTCTGATAGCATGGTCTCATAGAAATGAAATGAAAATAAAATAAAGAAAAGTGATATTTGGCAAAAGTATTTAAATATTCAGGGCTTAACCTACAGCTTTATTATAAGAACCGTCTTACAAAATCTTTTGAAATTTTAACATTTCGACAATTCCAATTCGATAATATGTAACATATAATATTTGCGAGCTTTTGTATGTAGCTTTTCTTTGTTGTAAGACGCGTAATACTCATTGTACTGTTTCCTATATTTATGTTATTTTTGCTTACTTGTAATTATGTGTGTGATTAATTACATGAAAATATAGAGGCGTTCAAAAGTTTTACAGTATCACTTCAAATATGCAATATTATACGAAAAACTTTTCTAAACTAAAGCGGAAAAAAACATTTTGCCGTCGTATCATAAAAATAAATTTTATAAAATAATGGAACTTACAAAAAAACCGTAGACATTTGGTGCTTTTATTACTGTATGATCTCATTAAAATTACTTTTGAGTCGCTGATACGAGCAAAAAGAAATAAAAATAAGGCGGTAACTTTTTTATTGTATATAATTTTATTTATTTATTTATTTAAACTTTAATGCACAAAATACAAAACTAAAAGTACAAAATGGCGGTCTTAATGCGATAAGGCATTCTCTACCTAGGACTAAAGAAAATTTCGTATGGTGCAGTTTTCAATCGGTAGAGAATGCCTCATTAAGTTAGCCTTTTGTATGATGAATTGTCTTGTGTGCAATAAAGCTTAATTAATTAAATAAATGTAAGGGTCAATCAACTTTTTTCTGTTGCTTGTTGCAACGGTGATGTCCCCTGGGTCACTCTTTAAAACTACGATTTTCGGCGGCAATATTCAACAAAAATATTGTAATTGCAGCAGTTAGAAGCCCATTATTATTTAGAATATCTCTTGAAAATACCAATATTATAAATTATCAATACTTTTCTAAGTTTAATCACCATTGTCTCCTGGGTGACGGGACGGACAGAATAACAAGAAAAAGTTGATTCACTCGTGAACATCAAGATGGAATCGTCTCATATTTTCATGTAATTTGTCGTTGTATTGTAAGTTATATTGTAATCGGGTCACACCTAGTCAGGCACCCGGTGTGGCCGCTAGGGCCAAAGTTAGTTAAACACTTGAAATTGTTGTCCACAATCAGACCTTTGCGATTTTGGTATTGATTTACCAAAAATATGAAATTTTACTTTGACAAAAAAAACCGTATTCCGTTTCTTCAAAAACTTGACATTTCTGGGTTTATCTTAAGCGATAGAATTTTCGATGTGAAAATACATAAATAAAATAAAAAGGGTCCCAAAATCACTACGTAACGCTCGTGCAAAAAAGCTCATATTCAAACGTGACCTAATTGAACGGACAAATTTAGGACACTTTTTTATTCTTCACATTGAAAATGTTATCAGTCCTTAGTAAGATGAACCCAGAAACGTCAAGTTCTGGATGAAATAAAGAATCGGGTTTTTTTTAACGCCCTATAAGGTTCAAGAACCACAGTTAACTCAGTGTACACTTCGACTATCAATATGAAAACAAAATGAGTTTTTGTCTTAAAATATTTTTCGTGTTAAAAATGGAAAATGTACAAAAAATCAATTTCCCTAATCTAAGAAATATCACTTCATTTATTTAGCTCTGTGGTTCCTGCCATGGATATTCCTTCTGTATCTCAAATTTGCAACAGTGATAATTAAGTACAATTTGCCATAGATAACCGAGCGCTATCGCGTTTTCTTATTTTTTTAAGTAGTTTTTTTAATCATATTTTGAGTAAAAATGTAAATATTATTTTAGTCGATGCTATTTATTTTTTGCCTACTAGGCAAGCTGTTTATAATAAAATTTAAATGTTTATTTTGGCCTTATATTATTTTGTACTACGCTGGCACTAGTGTTATAAATGTCCAATAGAATCAATAGATGCACCTCTACTCTAGTGACATTAATACTGTCTAAATTGCACTAATAGAAGTTTAAATCAAATCAAGTGACTTATCAATACAAAAAAAGAAATACAATAAAAGTATGTACCTACTTTTAATCTTTGGATTGTCGTAAATTTACAGTTGAGAGCTCACCGCTAACATTCTCCTGTAATGTCATATTATTTTCATATAATTTGTTATAGTTTTTAGTTTTTCAATAGGGCTGATCCATTTATAGCATCTTGCAACAGGGCTAATCCTTTTATATCATTTTTCAACAGGGATAATCCATTTATAGCATTTTTCTAAAACCGAATATCACCAATAATACCATATTGTAAAAAGTAAATTATAATTTACAAATGCACTAAAAATATAAAAAAACGTACCAAAAAGTATACTCTTGGCTTAATCATTTGGTGGTAGGGTAAACGCCAGGGTTGTACCTATCCAAGTAAACGTCTAACGTAAAATTTCTATTAAATACATTTTAATTTTTGCAAAGGCCCTAGAGTTGAAAATTCTCTGAATGCTTGTGGGTGAATCATCTCTTTTTTTGTTGTTATTCTGTCCCGTGACCCAGGGGACAATAGTGATTAAACTTCTAAGAAAAGTAAATAATGACACAAAGGTAAATTAAGAAAGAAAAATTGAATGCGATCTACTACAATCGAAGCGGGGTAATTGAACCCGCGACCTCTGCGTTACCGGCGCATTGCTCTCCCAACTGAGCTATCCGACCGCTACGTCAGTCACACCAAATCTTTCATCCCTTAATCCTTTTACGCTACTGGAGCGCCCTCTGTGTCATATGTTTTTTTGAAATGCTTATTGCGCATTAGCCATACCCTAGGATGTGCGTTTTACACGCACGATCCCCAATCCCCATTGCTTTACAGCAAGTGTGAAGACTGCGAGAGAGATGGCGCTGTTCTAAATATTTGTATAGAATCTTTTTATCGATTCTATATTTTTTATGTGGTAATACCACATTTTTATTTTTATAAATAATGACACAAAGCTAATGCGCAATAAGCATTTCAAAAAAACATATGACACAGAGGGCGCTCCAGTAGCGTAAAAGGATTAAGGGATGAAAGATTTGGTGTGACTGACGTAGCGGTCGGATAGCTCAGTTGGGAGAGCAATGCGCCGGTAACGCAGAGGTCGCGGGTTCAAACCCCGCTTCGATTGTAGTAGATCGCATTCAATTTTTCTTTCTTAATTTACCTTTGTGTCATTATTTATAAAAATAAAAATGTGGTATTACCACATAAAAAATATAGAATCGATAAAAAGATTCTATACAAATATTTAGAACAGCGCCATCTCTCTCGCAGTCTTCACACTTGCTGTAAAGCAATGGGGATTGGGGATCGTGCGTGTAAAACGCACATCCTAGGGTATGGCTAATGCGCAATAAGCATTTCAAAAAAACATATGACACAGAGGGCGCTCCAGTAGCGTAAAAGGATTAAGGGATGAAAGATTTGGTGTGACTGACGTAGCGGTCGGATAGCTCAGTTGGGAGAGCAATGCGCCGGTAACGCAGAGGTCGCGGGTTCAAACCCCGCTTCGATTGTAGTAGATCGCATTCAATTTTTCTTTCTTAATTTACCTTTGTGTCATTATTTATAAAAATAAAAATGTGGTATTACCACATAAAAAATATAGAATCGATAAAAAGATTCTATACAAATATTCTAAGAAAAGTGTTTATAATTTATATTACTGGTATTGTCAGGAGATAGTCTACATAAGAATGGGCTTATAACCGCTTAAATTACTAAGCTTTTTCTAAAAATAACCACGGGAAATCGTAGTTTTAAAAAGTGACCCAGGGGACATCACCATGGCAACGAGTCGCAGAAAATAGTTCATTGACCCTTGTAGTTTTTATCTACGAAGTAAGCTCTTTTATGACGAACGAGAATGAGGTTTAAAACCACACATAATGTTTTCTACAAGTGGATCGTCTCAATTAAAAAACTAAAAACTATACATTACAGGTGAAAGCTCGCGGTGAGGCCACTCCCGTTAAGATGCCTCTGAGCGGACAAAAAATCAGCTTCTCCTAAATTCAAAGTGGTTACGTACAGATATAGCGAGTCATGTTTGAGTGGTTTTGCTTTTGTATTTTGTTGGATAACCGCTAATTTATATTTTTTTCTCAACCTTATTCACGATAGAGAAAATACTTGACCGACAAAATACGATGGCATAACATTATTCAATACATCTGTAAGGTTTCCGCAATAACATTTATACAAATAAAACATAACCTTAATCCCGAACAATGTCAACGTCGGGAATTATAGTGAAATATATATAGTACCTACACATAAGTGTGTACACATTGAACGAGTATAGGTACAGTTTGAACATTTTGTCCGTTTCGGAGATCAAGTTTTGACGTTATCTACCTAAATATCTCTTTTGGTAAACATTTTAAATCATAGTCATAAAGTAGAAACAGAAAGACGTCCCTAGACACAGACATATTTTCTCAGTACTTTTTAACTAAATCCAATTTATTTTTAACATGTCTATGACTTTTAAATTCATCGCCATTTTATTTTTGCAATTTCTCATTGAAAGATCTGTGACTATTTAGTATGTAGTTTTGTGAAGGTTGAAGATGCGTGCTTGTAACACGGTTAGATACTTTAAGTTTGCACCTCATTTGTGCTTCACGTTTGACATCGGCGCCAGTGGTAGTTTCCCAATGTCGTGATATGCCGACTGTGGCAGTCAAGAGGATAATAAAAATACAGTATGACCAAAAAGAGTAGAAATTAAAAAGTGGCAATACCGTAGTCGTCCCGGTTTCTTAGATTGATTAGAAAGGGACGTCACTACAGTATTGTCACTTTTTAATTTCTACTCTTTTTAGTCAGACTGTAGCTGTTCCCCTTTGGATGTCAGCCCGTTGAAACCATAGACTATACTATAATAATAGACGGTGCTATCGCGTCCGTGACTCGTTCACTATCTGTGTGCAATTTGTAACTAAGGGTATCTATCGTTTAGTCGAATTTCATTTGCCATAAACCTATTTTCTCTGTAATTTGAAAGTTTTCTTTATAAATCTTATTAAAACTCCCGTCAGACATATTTAATTATTATATTAAGCGGTTTACACTCACCAACTTTGGCGGCAACTTTGTCACAAAGTTGCCGCGGCGGTGTACGGGTAGCAGGCCCTGATGAAGAGCTCTATATGAGTTCGAAACATGTCGGGCCGTTCCTGGCAATTTCACATTTTCGGGATTGTTAAAAAACATACCTAACCTAATGATCACTACATTAAACAAATCTCGAAGAGTTTACGGTAAATGAAATAAAAAGTTTATGCCAAAGAAAATTATGTCAAGTGATACATTTATGGTGAATTAAATTCGGGGAAGTGAAGGTATCCCACGTTACATGTGTGTATGTGCTAACTTTGGGAAGTTATAAAACAGACCAGGGAATCAAGGGCTTTAATTTATGCTGCTATTACACTTTCTTAAATTCATCTCTGACGGGAGGGATGCAGCAATATGTGAGATACATTTGGAGTTAACTCTATCTCGCTCCTTCGTATTGGTGCATCTCGTCAGTAACTAATTTAGGATAGTGTCATAAACAACTGATGGGCTAGTCAAGTTTTTGGCCGACACGAATCAGTCCACAACTTTTGAATCTCGTTGTAAAATTTCACCTTTGAATAATGGCTTTCTATGTTTTTGTAACCACGTACTTAAAGACGCTACAGGCAGGCTCCCCGCAAGGAAGACTGATGATCTGGTAAAGGTTGCACTCACTGTATAAGTAGATTCTGCTAAAAAAACTCACTATTTGGAGTTATCTGCTAGCCCCCCAAGTTAGGACACACAGACATACTTATTATTAAATAGCTTTTCTAAATCTGTAAATATGTAGCTTAGTTTTAAGATGGATGCTTGATCATTTTAAAATGGAAAACTCCCAAAATCTGCCCAAAAGTTTACGTGATGACATACAGGAAGGATGAGAAGAGTTTGGTTTTATAAACATTGCCCATGTGCCCGCAGAGATGGGCAAAAGTTAATCGATTAATGATTAAGATTAACTTTTTAAATCTCGATTAACGATTAAAATTGACGATTAGTTAATCTAATCGTACGAGTTCCGATTAATTTAATCTCGATTAAGTTAATCGTCGATTAATTTTTAGCGATTAAATTTTTAATCGATTAGTTAATTAGTTTAATTTTCTCTCGATTAGATTAACTAATATAAGATAAAATAAGATATTTTTTGTAAGTCTAAGCCCTGCCTAGAACTTCTTAGAGTACTGCACTATAAAAACCATCTTGTATTACTGTAACAAGAGGGAAGAGGGAACGGTCGGATACAAAGATATCCGAACCAAAAAAGTTTCTAAAGGAACATTTTCAGTCCCTGGACATATTGTATATTCGTAAAAAACACAAATGCGATTAATCGTGAAATTTAATCGATTAGAATGGCGATTAGTTAATCGTTAATCGAAGACTCTCGATTAAGTTAATCTAGATTAAATTAATCGCGATTAATTTTGACAATTAACTTTTTTAATCGATTAATGCCCATCTCTGGGTGCCCGAAACTTCGTCAGCCTATATTTTATCTTTATCATAATCGGGTAAAATGTGTCCAACTATAGCTGTACTAAAACTGGTTAAAATTCGTCCAGCCGTTTCAGTGTGACGAGCGGACAAAGAATATGATACCGACAGATGGCGCCGCGCTGCCGCATCGCGCGTTTAAGATTCTTCCTGAAAAAATGACCCCTCCATAGAACAGTTGCAATACGATTTTATGATAGTATAGATCTTAAAAACACATCCGTCTATACCTACTTTTCGTGATTTTTATTCATGATCGTATCATTCGTACTTGTTTTCCAGTCAATTTAACCTTTCGAGCGCCAAGCGGCAAAGCAATTTAACGTGCCACTGACGCCAAACAAAAAAAAAGTGCTCCAAAATCAACAGAGATTGAAAAACACAGATAGTGGTTTTAATTAGTATGTTTTTGGCCATTGAAATTTTTGACGTCAATAGGCGTCGTTGGCGTCAGTGGCACGAATTCCCGATGACGTGATTTGCCGTCTTTAGCGGTCAAAGGGTTAAATCGGGAATTACCAACTTAGGGTGAGTCTCAATTCAAGCGAGGCGAAGCGGAAATCTGTATCTCAGCTCCGCTAAACTTTTGTGATTGCTCGATTCCGCACTTCTCCACTCCAGAGGAGACGCCCCTTTAAGGTTTTCTATTTTCAAATAATCAACAACTTTAGCTTGGAGTGACGGCAACACGGTTTAATATACGCAATTAATTAGATTTATTTAAAATCAATGAATATTTGTCGAAAAGCAGTTTATTTGTGGCATTATTCATTCCGTAGACAATAGTTCGTCGATATTTTTTTTACTGAATATTCGTATTCACTGGACTCAAACTGCTGTATAGTATTTTTTTTATTGGCAAAGTAATTACTTAATTTTTAATGTATTTTGCAATACTACCATGATGTATGTGATTAAGTGGTATAAAACGATACACCAGTCCGTAAGAGAGTAGAATATTATACGAAAAGTCAGTCAAATCCAAGCCTTAATATCTGGATACAAAGTCTATTCCTACAATAATAGAATCAAAACCCAGTTATAAATGCCTAATTAAGTACATAATTATGTTCACTGATTGTACTACGTACATACATAATGTTAGTAACCCTTTGTACAGTCTGACCAAAAAGAGTAGAAATTAAAAGTGGCAATACTGTAGTGTCGTCCCCTTCTAATCAATCTAAGAAAACGGGGACGTCGCTACATTATTGCCACTTTTTAATTTCTACTCTTTTTGGTCAGACTGTATGTGGGGCGGATTCTTGGAGTGTTGTTTTTCAACCTTGTTTTTTTACCTAAGGTTGAAACGCTAAGGCTCATTGGATCGCCCCACTGCTGAGCAAATATTTAGGCAGTATTACTTTGCGTTTGCACTGATGCGAACCAGACCGTTAGTTGACCAATCACACTGCTTACACTGACGCGCACGCGCGATTTCAAGCATTCTGATTGGTCATACACGAAGCTTAAGTCTAGGTTATGCAAAACCGGTTTTTTCTATAGACACAACCGGCTATAACCGGTTCTACGGTTCAAAATAACCGGTTTTGCATACCCTAAAAATGCATCCTAACCATGTCACAACTACAAATGATATCAAGCCACGTAGATCGATTAGGAATCATTTACATACTTAATGTCAGCCATATTCGTCTGTATTATGCTAGGTATTTATATTAGCTGTACGGAACCGTAATGAAATAAAACGATGACGTAATATAAATCAGTTTTTTATTTATAATACATTTAAAAATATACATAATGACATAAACCAATTCCTTTTCTTCTCACTAAATATCTGACAGCTATGTGGACGACAAATTACACATGCACAGTTCCGATCTTCCGATTATGGCCTGTACGGTTGATTGCAGAAAGATACAATATATGTACATAAAAAAATGTGGACGACAAGAACATAACTAAATCAAATCAAAACATTGTTTTTTATTTTCCCAAACAATAACTTGGTCATAGGCATTCCTCTGGTGTTGCAGGTGTCTATGGGCGACGGTAATCGCTTTCCATCGGGCGATCCATTTGCTCATTTGCCCCATGCCATTAAAAATATATATATATAGGCTTACCTAACAGCCAGACTGCGTTTTAATTACCCACATGAATGATGATCCAAAATAAGACTAATTACACAATTGCTTTTCTCCTATCTCTAAAGAAATCATAGTCTTTCGGCGACAATCCCTTCAGCTTTGTATAATCAAATTTCTCCTTACTCTTCCAATGTGTTTTCCGGACGTGTCCCCTAGCATTGTTCATAGTATGGAACTTTAGGTCACACAGCGGGCAAGTTATCGTCGGCTCCATGTGCTTCCGCATGATATGAGCCTTTAAACTGCTTGCACAGTTAAATTTGATATCACAGTATTTACATGAATATGGATTCTCTCCGGTATGGAGACGTCGATGCTTCTTCAAAGCTGTCGGACCGGCCAAATGTGCTCCACATATATCGCAGACTTTCGGTTTCCGTTGGCCGGTGTGTGTTTTAATGTGGTTCCTTAGTTGAGTGCTATCAAAGTACCGTTTCTGACAATGTTCACATTCAAACGGTCTAATATTTAGATGTACCCTATTCATATGAGCTTTCAGCATTTCTGGGGTGTTTGCGGAATAGTCACAATGTGAACAGTTATGTTTAAAAGCATATGGGATGTTCTCTTTATGTTCCTGAGTTTGAACATGCACTAAATATTCCTGCCTCGAATTGAATTGTTTGTTGCAATACAGACACTGATTTGGCTTCTTTTCATGCTTATTTTTTACGTGAGATCGTAGTTCTAATTTAGTTTTTAAAACTAAATCACACATAAGACATTTGTAAATCCTGGGCCTTTTCATTTTCAATACACTGTCTTTTGACCGTCTTTCGGAGTAACCAATATTGTGTGTGGCCATATGAAATTGATTGATAAGTTTAGTTTCAGAAAGTACAGGGCATTTACTGCATTTGAACGGTTTTGTTATATTTACACATGCATCCATATGAGTTTTCAACTGTTTCGTACTTCTGAACTTCCGGAAGCAAGATGTACAAACATGTTTGTTATCATGGTGGTATTCAAAATGCTTTGTATACTGGCTCTCTAAATAAAATGTCTTACCGCATTCTTGACAAATGTTGGTTTTAATATCTAAATGCTCTTTATTCACATGGGCAATGAGATACGGGAGAGTTTGTCCAAATTCTGAACCACATTCTATACAAGTCATTGGTTTCTGTTTCAACATACGCTGTCGATTGAAGGCTAATAAGTATTTCTCATGTATGCACGGGCGACTTCTGCAATGGGGACAGTTGAAGGCTCTGGAACCGATAGCATGTTTTTTTAAATGTTTTACCATAAAACTTCTTCGGTTATAGCCTTTCCCACACAATTCACAGGTGTACAATATTTCAGTTGGTTCCTTCTTTACTTCAGGTTCCTCAATGTTCTCATGCTGACTATCTAGAACAATCATGGCATTTTTCCATTCATTGTCTATTGGTCGAGACATCAATTCAACAGTCTCTTTATCAAGTTGCTCCAGGTACTTTGTGAAGATGAGAGCAGCTTTCTTTGTCTTATTAATGAAGGTAAAAGCACTACATGCCGACGACTTGCATGTCTCGCAGACATAGTCACTGAAGAGTATGTTGTTAGTCTGAAAAAAAAACATTTTGTTTGATTACAGCAGGGCCTAGATAATCGGTACCGACGCTGATACAAACACCTCTATAATCCGAACCCCCTCTCCACCTGTGGCGTCACCAATTAGAGGAATTTTTCATCATGGTTTCGACTTTGAAGAAAATTTTCTTTCAAAATGTTACATACTATAATGGCCGGTTCACATTATTTATTTATTGATTTACGACAAATTTATTTACACAGTATTACAGTAGACTAACCAATACACTGTGAAATTAGGGTAAGTTATAAACATTAAGTACTAGAAATCCTATTATACATCATCTCGCAAAATCTCAAACATTCCTGACAAACAGTCGTCCATCTCCACGCAAGAAGGTCACACTCCGGTGCTGCTATCAGGAGCGCATTCAGAAGCGTAAGAGCACGAAGGAGCGGAGAGTTCCTGTGCGAAACAGTGCGCACTGGTGGTAATGCAAACAGTGGGCGCGAGCGCGACCGCAGATTGATCCTCGGGACTTGTGGAACAAATAACCTGACCAGCTGCTCTACCAGCTCAGGGCATTCCGATTCCCCACGAATGACGCGACAAGCTACAGTAAGCAGGTTAAAATTTCGTCTCACCTCTAAGGAGTTATATCCCAAAGCTCCTTGTAGAAAATTTGTGGGGTATAAAAAAGGATAATACCCGTAGACTTTTTTATACAGCATTCTCAGGAATGCTTTTTGTACCTTCTCTAAAAGTAATATGTAGGTGCTTTCATGAGGGTTCCATATAATTGCAGAAGCCTCCAACTTGCTGCGCACCAAGGTGTTATACAGAATCTTAATGGCCCCCTGGTCATGGAAATCTCTTGTGTTGCGAATCACAAATCCTAGTCTACGGAAACTACTGGTGACAAGAGCTTTGATGTGGTTGTGGAAAGTCAGACGAGTGTCAAACACAACGCCGAGATCCGTTACTGAGAAGACTCTATCAATGGCTCCGTTCCAAGCACGTAATTGACATGATTATTCCATTAGCATTCCAGTCCTGCAATCCAATCCGGTACTGGAATGCTACTGGAATAATGTGAACCGACACTGGAATGCACTGGCATGTACCCATTCCAGTGAGCATTCCAGTCCAGTGACTGGAGAGACCGTCAACTTTTCATTCCAGCTCACCTAATCCAGCGCCACTGGAATAGTGTAGACAGCCATTCCAGTTGCAATCCAGAGCTAGATTGAAAGTTGAACAGTGAATACGAGATAATTGTTTTGGGGACAAGTTGTAAATTTAATAATGAAATTGAATGAGGATCAAACTTTTCATTTTGTCTCTTTATACAGAGAACATGCATGTCTTTGGGACATCACGTCTGATTTTTATAAAAACCGAGATATGCGCCAATCTGCTCTCCTTTTATGTTTCTTTCGCTTATCCAATTTCTCATCCAAACACGATTCCCTCGTTTTAGTTCATCTACTAAATCACTTACTTCTTGTAACAGTAGTAAACTAGCAGTTTTTAAACAATTTTTGAGTTTCTTTTTAGAAATCATTGTCACCGACGTGTTACCAATCCAGCTACTCTTAAAAGACTGGAATAATGTAAACGATATGCTCCAGTCCAGCACTGGACTGGATTAGCTCGCTGGATCACTGGACTGGAATAATGTGAACCAGGCATAATACTAATGCTCCGTGCATCCAAACAGGGTATAAATTTTGGGTGTTCGGATTATAGAGGCCCTACTGTATATGCAAAAATAGGAAAAAAGAATTTGAACCTCATATTTGGAGATGCTCATCAAGGACCTAAATATTATATTTTGATAAAATCTAAAGTAACACGCTTTTTTATTACTTTATGGATAACCCTTTCAAAATATCAATGTACTGTGTGTTGCTCTAATATGAAAATGTAAATGTGGGAAAATTTTGTGATACATTTATGGTAGTGCAGACATCTGTTTCAACCCAGTCTCCAGTTGATATTTCAGGAGTCAGATACTTATGAAGAACTTTAAGCAATAGCACTTACATCTCCCAATATTGTCTCCAACAGTTCTCTCAGAGTGAGCGCCTCTCCGTCCAAGTTTTCAATGATTAGAGAATTATCCAAATGTAACAACTCCCCTTTGATATCAAAACAAACTGTACAAAAAGTGGTGCATTGTACAATCGTCTTTAGGTTTTTCACGAGTTCTGGCTTAGCAAAGTTTCCCATGTCACTTTTCCCCATTGCTTGTATATATTTTTCGCATTATATTATAATTTGCAGTTCACGAATTATTATTTTGATAAAGAAAATCACCTACACGCAACACTACAAGATAAAATTAAACTGACAATTGCTGACAATTGAATTGATTTTTTTTTTTTTTTTTGTTTAATTCGTCCTTCCGGACAGGCTAAGACCATAGGCCATACTGCCTCTTCATTAGTTTATTTTATCTTCCATAAGTCATTTTCAGTAATAATGTCTTCAGTATTCTTCTTCATAAAAGTAAATCCATTTTAAGCATTTTCAATTTAAATTTTACAATCAATTCCGGAGTATATAGTTTTCAATATCAATGGTAAAGGCCATACTGCCTCTTCATTAGTTTATTTTATCTTCCATAAGTCAATTTCAGTAATAACGTCTTTAGTATTTCTTCTTCATAAATCCATTTTAAACATTTTCAGTTTAAATTTTACAATCAATAGTATATAGTTTTCAATATCAATGATAAATTATCATTGATAATTTCTGTTTTGTCTTAGCAGAAACGTCAAATCCGGGTGTATGTAACGTAGTTACATGTCCAATATAATCATAATATAATAGTCTCTTCATACTCTTCATTCATTTTTATTTTCATGTCAATATTGGATTGAATAAGACAGGACAAGGACTTAGGACAGAGCAGGGCTTAGTCTTCATGTGTTCTTCATGGACTACCATGACAATAAATATATACATAACCTAACTAAATTCTGTTTACAACATATTTACAGTGTTATTTACAAATTTATATACAGACAGATATGTTGAGGGATTCTTTAATAAATCCGTTACAGACAGCGGGATCAAATTTGGTGCACCGAAGATGTTAAGTAACTCATCCATCAGCACAAGGCGCTGAATGCCAAAAGATGAGCAATCAAATAAGATATGGTCCATGGATTGAACCTCTCCTATCCCACAGTGATCGCAATAGGGAGAATCAATAATATTTTTCCGATGTAGATGGAAATTTAGGCGACAGTGACCAATGCGCATTCGTGTAAGTGTAGTATAAAACTTCCTATTAACGTAGCTTTTAATCTTGCAAAACCAGGGTATATCATTGACTTGAGTGTCTAGCAACGAATACTGATGTGCTTTATTTTCAACCTCCGTACAGTGATACCAATGCCTGCCCCAATGGACAAGCATTCGCTTTTTTAAAATATTTACAATATCTGTGTATGGTAAAGCCACATTAAGGTCCCTACAGTCGGGATGTAAGGACGAAACTGTATTGACAATAGTTCGAGCTAAAAAATCAGCTCTTTCATTACCTAAGACTCCTATGTGAGATGGAACCCAGACAAAATTTACTTTTATACTCATCAAAAATAATTGCAGCCACATTTTTTTTATATCAAAAATTAAATAATTGGTATCTGCCTTAATTTTATTATTTGCTAAATTTTTTAGGACACTCATGCTATCACTGACTACAACCCATTCGTTACAATTTTGATTTTGCTCCTTAATATGTTTCAATGCAAAAAGAATAGCGACAGCTTCAGCTGTAAAGATACTAGCATGCTTACTAATCTTAAACCCAATTCCCTTATCAACATCAGGCTGGTAAATTGCAAAAGAAGTTGCTTTGTCATTTTTTGAACCATCTGTATAAACAAATTTACAATTCGACCATTCTGATAATAAAAGATATACCTCATCCTTAGAGATTAATTTATGATCTATGACAATATTCATTGCAGGATATTTACTATCAAAAGAGTATTTAAAGCATGGAAGCACAAGATTACTTTGATGTATTTTAAGCTCATCTAGAAGCTGAAGAAATGAAGAAAGCTCTTGAAGAATGTAAGCAGATTTTCCAAAAGGGACTGTTCGGCTAGCAATCAAGTTTCGGAGAAGATCATTATTAGGTAAGCTGTACAGCTTTAAAATAAACCTTTCCTTCAAATACATAAACCTAACATTAACAGGAGGAAGTTGACTTTCAATTTGCATTGCTGCAATTGGACTAGTTCTAAACGCACCAAGTATTATACGCATACACTTGTTTTGTATTTTGTCTAATCTTTCCACAAGTTTGATATCCCCAGCAAAACAAAGAAAGCCATATTCAAAGTGACTACGAACAAGAGATTTATACATATTCAATAGAACTTTGGGGTCTGCCCCCCAGGAAGTTGCACACAAAGATTTTAAAACATTACAAGCTTTATTGGCTTTAGTGATAATATTCTCAACATATGGTATCCAAGAAAGCTTTGAAGTAAAAGTTATACCCAAAAACTTGATGCTACTTGATATAGGCAATGGAATGCTGTTGTATGAGATAGTAGGCAAGACAGTACATTTGCGTCCGAATATGAGTACTTTGGATTTATCTGAATTCACCTCAAGACTAAGATAGCTAAAATATTGATTTAAATCTACTAACGCCTTGTTAATGATAGTTGATAGTAGGTTCATATCAGTTCCTGATGTATAAACAACCAGATCATCAGCAAATTGTAAGTTTTTGATGTTAGGTCCCAGAATTAAATTTAGCCTTTTAATGTACAAAATAAAAATTAATGGGGATAATATTCCACCTTGACAAACTCCTGTGGAAGACAGCCTAGGTCCATATAAATGATTATTGTATTTTGCAAATACTTTTCTATTTGTTAGGAAAATTTCAATCCAGTTTATTATTTTTCCAGGTATCCCAATACTGAATAATTCCTTACATAAAATGGAAATATTCACACTGTTAAATGCACCAGAAATATCGAAGAAGACTGACAGAAGATATTTATTATTTGATAAACAATGCTGAACGTCGAGTTGCAGTTGGCATATACTTTCACGAGAAGACCTACCTCTACGAAAACCAAACTGATTTTGAGGTAAGAGACAATTTTGCTCTATGAAAAATTCCAAACGTTGTTTTAAAAGTTGTTCAAATACCTTACCAACACACGATGTAAGAGCTATTGGCCGATAAGAATCTGGTAATAATTTATTTTTATTAGGTTTTAATATTGGAACTAAGCAATCCGTTTTCCATTCATCAGGTATATTATTTTCCTTCCAAAGACGATTTAGTATGTGTAAAAAGGTATTAAATCCGCCTATACTTAATTTTTTAAATAGAATGTATGGAATACCATCCAAACCAAAGATTGTGTCTCGTCTAGAAAATACTGCAGACTTAAGCTCCTCTAATGAAAAGGGTTCAATGAGACAATGATTATTGGAATCAAACTGTGCATAATTTGAGGGCTTATTTTTAAAATGTATATAGGCTTGTTTTGTATTTGTGACAGCTTCCGTACACTTTTGATTCCACCATGGCAATCGGGGCTTATTCATAGATTTTCTCGAGCAAGATTTATTATTATAATTGACACCTGATGAGGCATTTGCAGAGGTAGAGTTAGGAATAGACTGTGCAGCAGCAGTAAGAATAATATTACAGAAAGAACTATAAGCATCTAGTGAAGAAAGTGTATAAAAATCCAAATTTGCTAGACAAGAATCTACAATGTTAACATACATTTTCCAATCCACCCTTTTGTAATTTGGGAAGATGGGCAAATGTACATTATTACACGTTTGATTTAAATTATTTTCATTATTACTAACAAAAACTTCAATCATTACAGGTAAATGATAACTGTTACCTAGAGGGGAATCAAGGACCGACCATTCACAAGAAAGTGCTAATGAAGATGAAACCAGAGTCAAATCAAGAGCATTAGGACGCCAGGTCAACGAACCGATAGTAGTTGTTTGACCATTATTCAGAAGAACCAAATCATTATCATCAATAACCTCTAACACGTCTTTACCTCGAGGGAGAGTATCAACACATCCCCAGGTTGTATGATGAGCATTGAAGTCCCCTGCAAATATCATGGGCTCAGGGATCGACTTAATTAAAGTATTCAATTTATTTTTATCAAATGAAGTAGAATTGGAAGGACTGTAAAAACTGACTATATGTAACACTTTATTATCTATTGTTATGTTAATGCAGATGTTCTGAAGAGTGTCATCAAAGTATGTATCGACAATAGTATATGTAAGACTATTATGAATAAGTAATGCAACACCATTATGGTTATTACCACAGTCATTTCTTGCTACATTGTAGCCTCTAATTGAAAATGTTTTATTTGGTTTTAACCATGTTTCAGAAATAATTCCAATATGTATATGATTTTCATATAAAAAACGGGTTAAAATGAGCCTATTACTAGATATACTTTGAGCATTCCATTGCACTATATTAAGCATACTATCCATTATTTAAGTTTTAGATATATTTTTGCTGAACGTGTTTTGTAAAACTTCTCTAATACTAATGCTATTAATGGGCTGTTCTTTGTTTGTACAAATTTTCATAATGGCCTCTACAATTATATTCATGAATTTGTCAGATTTTGTTAAATTATTTATTTGTGTGTTTATATGTTTGGCTGAGAGTTGAGGGAATTCATTTTCATTAAATAAATCCGAATATTTCACAGATTGCGACTTTATTTTATTTTCTTCAATTTTTTGCTTTTTGATAGGGCAAATAGCTGAAATGGCGATGTGCTCACCACCACAATTAGCGCACTTGGTCATTGTTTTTGGACATTGCTTAAAATTGTGGTGATCAGCACATATTGAGCATACCTCAACATTTTTGCAATACTTAGCTATATGTCCATAACGCATGCATTTAAGACACTGCTTTACTGGTGGTACATATTGCCCTACTTCGTGTCGCCAGTGATCCAGGCTGACATATTCTGGTAATTGGACTGACGCGAAGGTCACAGCAACTGTTTGGGTCGGAGTGAAGGAGATCACACCCCGATCATCCTTTACCCGCCGCATGAATCTCCTAACTTGAATATTTTTTTTGCTTGAAGCAATCAGTTTATATATTTTTTTATTAGATAGGTCGACGGGAACCGAAGTTAACACTCCCGTAACTTCGGTGCTCGCAGCCGGAATTGTTGCAGTCATCTCCAACTCATCAAGGAGCTTTTCATTTTTTAAAAACACATTGGCGTTATTTGGTAGGTCAAAAGTTATTGCAACTTTATACGCATTCATTGCCTTAAGGTGCATTACGCCCGACACGCAATGACGCCTAATGCCGCTTGATATCGCAAGCCTGTCCTTGTCCGTAATTCTTTTATCATCTTCAGTATGGGTGAGGAACACCACAAACTCCGTTTTGGAACTATTTTCGTCATACTTTCGGAAATAGTTTTCTGCCCTATAAATCTTGTACTTATCTTGTTCTTCTATTGTACATTCCTCGGAGTCCGAAGACTTTCGCCTCGGCCGTTTTTCCGCACGCCCCCCCATGGTAAATGGGGAAGCGTACCCCTATTTACAACGTCCACTAACTATTTATGACTTATTTTAAACAAACTTTATACAGATAAACACTAATATTCACACATAAAACTATTTTACAAAAATATTTTATTGCGAGCGCTCCTTTCAGTTACAAAAGTTCCCGCCCCAATTGAATTGAATTGAATTGATTGATATCATGACAACTGCGTTCCACTTGGTCTTGTCTTCAACGAAAGTAGAAATTGTAGAAAATCACAATATGGTACAAACATTTCGCCAGCGTTATTTTTATTTGAATCGCTTGTACAAATACAAAATTTCCGGTTTCCGTTGACCTGAAATAGCGTCACAGACTTTTTGTCTGTGGTTCCTTTTGCTTTGTGACGCTGACGCTGTCATTGTCAGACATATTTCGATTTCTATTAAGCGGCCGCCAATTTTATGGGCTTAATTTCAAACGTTTATAATTTAATTTCTCCTATTATCACTAATTCTGTTTTTCTTCGATGTTTTAATTGAATTATGGAAGCGTGGGACGGTTTGAATTTTAAAGTGGGCAGTCGTTCGAATCCGAAGCCCGCTTTGGCGAAGTTACGGAATATTCTGAATACTCCGAAGTTCTGCACAATATGCTACGAGACTGGTGTCCAGCTCCAGAACTTGGACGTTGTCCCTGTCGTGGAAGGGCTGGAAGACGGGCAGCTAAACTTGCGTGAAATCCTCGAGGAAATATTTCAGGACGCGGTAAGAATAACAAGTTTAGGAGGTTATGTGCATCATTATCTTTTTCACAGATTCTTTGCTCATATATTACTGATAACGAATTCATTGCAGGGCTATTCAAATTTATTGTTAATAACCGCAGATTATGACAATCATTATTGCTTGTATTACATATTTTTTTTCCAATTTACGATTGTACTCATGTAATTTACCTAAATATGTACAAAGAAATGAAGTTCGATTCAGTCCATTTTTACTTTAAATAATGTACTATAACCTTTTTATCATATCATGGCTTTAAAACCATTTTAATATGCATTGTAACTAGCTCATACTAGGTACTTCAAAAGATATCAGTGTCAAAAAAACAGATTACAAAATGATAAAATTTTTGGCTCATAACCTTGAAAATATTTGTTTTTAAATTCCAGGGCTCCAGAATCATTCTCAGCGACTATGTGTGCAGCATCTGTCAGGTCAAGATGGTGTATACCTATTCTTTCATATATACCACTCGGAAAAGATCTGAAAATTTCGAATACTATCTTACCCAACTCCACTCTGAGACCATAGACCTACTGAACTGCATGCAAGAAAACTTATCTTGTGCAAATGCAGTGATCATACTAGAGGAACATGAATCTAAGGAAAAGCCAGACATTGAGAAATTTAGATGGAATAGCAACCAAGCACCTATAAGAGAAAAATACGTTACTGAGCGATTATGGCGCAATTCTATCACTAAAAACTATGTCTGCGATTACTGTAACAAAGAATTTTGCGATAAAAAATTCTTAATAGCTCACTTAAATACTTGTGGTCTCTGTAAAACCATAGCAAACATAACTCAACAGAGACCAGTCAGCCATCCTGATATTCCTTGCCCAAAATGCACAAAGCGACCTTGTGCCCATGAAAAATTCATCAAGCATTTTGCCGATCAAAAGGATAGGTTCCCAAAGACAAGATGCTTGGAGTGTTCTTTTACCTCCAGTACCCTCAGGCCACTTATAGATCATGTTGAGAAAAAGCATATGGATGAACTGGCAGACAATTGCGAGTTGTGTGGCAAGATATTCTTCATGAGAGAACAGTATTTCAGCCATTTTGAAACCTTCCATCCGGAGCATAAGATTTGCTCATACTGTGCTGCCGTTTTTCCAGAGAAAGATATTAATCTTCATGAAATAGAGTGCATGACTCTGGAAAAATCTTACAATTGTAGTAAATGTCCATCCAGGTTTGAGAATGAACTCCTATCTTCACTTCACGAATTGCAACATGATGATGGTGCAAGCAAGAAACCTAAAAAGAGAATTGTTTTAAAGCGAAGTTATGCTTGTCCACTGTGTCCTGAGAGATTCACTGGCAAACTAAAATTGCAAAAGCATTGCAATGATGCCCATGGAGTAGAATCGTATAAGAACAATCATTGCCAATTCTGTGACATCAAATTTGACACTAAAAAAGAGTACCTCTTGCATATAAGGCAAATGCAGCATATGGCAGATATTGACCCGAACCACAGCTACAAACACAAATGCCAGTATTGTGACTACACAGCGCGACACAGTTTCATTTTAAAAACTCACATGAACCGTTACCACTTAAAAGTAATGCCGTATGAATGTGGCCTTTGCAATAAAAAGTTTTTAGATAAACGGAAACTTAAGGCTCACATAGATAGGCATATGGGAGCTGGGAAACGGATGTGTACGGTTTGTGGGGACACGCTTGGCAGTACCACCGCTTTGATTAAACATACCAGACTTCATACTGGGGAACGCCCATATCCCTGCCACCTGTGTGATGTTAGCTTAAACTCTGCAAGTGAACGAAAATTCCATGTATTGCGGAAACATACAGAGAAAACACATCCATGTCCACTCTGTGAAACAAAGTTCCACACACCATACTTTGTCCGCAGACATATCCAGCAAGTACATTGGAAAAGGAAGGAAAAGTTTGATCACACGAAGCTGGAAGGCTTGGGTCCAGAGCATTACGATCTATTCAGAGATAGGAGGATGGTTGTTTTATGATAAAAAAATGTTAAACCAAAATGTTTACCAATTCATTTGTTTTCAACCATTAGAATAATCTTATATTTAATAACTTTTTTTTATATTCAGCACGGCACTATTCTGGTTATGTCGAAAGCCGCCTGCGACATTGTTTAAGAATGTCTTAAATAGCTTGGAGGTAGCGATTATTCCAAGTATTTTTATCAGGGTCTGGAACAGCTGAAAATATCACTTCATTAGATTTGGCGCCAAAATTAGTTTTAGTTGTGTTTTATTAATTAAGTTAATTAAAACAAAATGGTCAAAGTAAAATCTTTATTGATTATTCGTTGTACATAAGCCACTATAATTATAGAATTATATTCAAACTTAACTTTATATTGTAAAATAATATTTTAAGTTTTGTTCAATTACCTAAACATTGTAAAATTAATGTTTTACAAACATGATTAAACTCATTGCCAATAACATCAGGCCACTGATGCAATGCTGATTATATTTCACAAATAGGGTATTCTTATTTTATTTTAATAATGGAAGAACTTTTAAAAATAATTAGCCAATAACATTGCTTACAACTTGAAATAGTTACATTGTAACGTTTTTCACAAAATTCCATTTTTACAATTTGTCTTAATTTAATTTGTGTTATTTTCGTTAAATAAATCTTGTAAGTACTTCTTCATTGTTGATTATTTTCCTCGAATCCTAAGTTAGTTATTTGTGATACATATACATTGTCATTTCATTAAACAGAGGGTATACTAATCCCCCATATTGTCAGTATGTATGCATATAATATGAAAATAATTCAAAATTGCTACATTACTTATATATGCTACTTACATGTGTCGACCTAGTAATTAGGCAGATTCAAAATGTTAATTTGGTCGGATACAAAAGTTTTTAATCTATCTTAATTATTCTATGAGTGTATAATACTTTACTTTGTAGCACTTGGGGCTTTATTACTGTGCTTTTCTACGATGCATTTAAAAAAGACCACAAACTGGCCGGAAAACTTTATATGGAAGTTTTGATTTTACAAAACCGTTATCACGATCATTTGCGTGAACGGAATCTGACCAGCAGATTTATTATAATAATATTTATATATCCCAATAAGAACGGGATGTTCCAATAGATTTTTATTTTCCAAGTTTTTTTCGCACATTTTGTCAGCGATGCAAGGTCAACCGACTATCTTATATACATTTTTTAATTTCTTTTTTAAAGTATGGATATTGAAAGTATTAAAATTTTATTCTAACCAGTGTCTTCGTGGTTACCTTACCGTCGAAATATCTACATCTTGGGACATAGTAAGTAGTAACAGTGTTGAAGAAAATGTCTTGTCAGTGTTGAAGAATGCGTCTCTCTGAACTAGATGGCGCCACTATCGTCAGTCATTCTCAAATACGTCGAGTGGTCACTGAAGCCACTGAACCGTCGTCGAATAGTACCTACCGTCCCTCTGCATCTCCTGTTAACCCATTATGACCTGAATTATTTTATGGTCTTAGAAATTGGTAATATTTTGATATATTGTTGTCTAAGGGTCCCTGAGTTGTTTTTGATTCTTAAAAGTTAATTTGATTTCTTCGTTTTGGAAAAAACAATGGGTGCCGTATGGCACCGCTAGGCCAATACGTAAGCTTTACGTCTCTCTATTAAGTATGTATTAACTTTTTATTAGCTAAATATTATTACCGTTTATTTATGAAATTATGAATATTTTGTATAACGTTGGAATTTATAAATAAGAAACGCATTTTCTTGACCTCTTTATTTAAGGCTTACATTTTTTTTTTTGTCCTAAACACTAACGTTAAACTAATAATTACAGCCCTCCGCCACATTTGTTGCATAGCAAAGGTTGTTGATACTTTCTCCCAAAGTCCAGAATCTCCGTAGGTGACTTTCCTCCAAGTGAGTTCAAATCTACTACAGGAAACATGGGTGGCTCCTGAACTAAATCCTCATCAACCCATTTTCATGACTCATGACTGCTTTAGACTATTTTGTTTTTGACTGGTGGTGGTTCTTCTGCTTCGGAATTGTGTCAATGAATTGAATTGAAGAATTGTGGAGATCATTATAGGTTGACTTTTGCAACTTTCTCCACGAATTCGACTACCTATTCCACGATGTGAAGAAGAGTGGCCTGGTGAGGCACGTGACCCACGAGACAACGTCCGAAACGACCCGGCTTCAGGTTGTACATCTGATGCCGCCCGCGTATTTCCGGACTACTGGAGCGACACGTGGTGACAGAGATGTAGACGCCATCACCACTTCGCACCCAGCATTGAGTTGCCGACCTGTGAGATTATTTATAAAACCACCCTCTTCTTCGTCACCCGTATCTTGCTCAGAGTCGATTGCAGGTTCTGGAGGTTCAATATATAACTACCGCGGCTCGATATTCTCATCTTCTTCGAGCAGGGCTAGTGCCTCATGAAGTGTACAACCCCTATCTAGACAAATAAATACGTATTACCCATTTAGAAACCAAAGAGACACACTCCACCCATTATTGGAATATACTACGGATCGGCCTAGAGGTGCCATACGGCACCCGTAAATTTTGAAGTGCGATAAAACCAATACGCAAACAAAACTGAATTATATTACAATATAATCTAGTCACACAACTATGAAGGTATACAAAAAAATACATTTAACTGATAGATTTTTAGAAATATAAATATTTTGGCCCACTTACCGCAGAATGAAATCCATTTTTTGCAATAATTTCAAAACGCTAACTTTGTGTCGCTCGTGCCGGCCTCAACAAGTACAACAGTTAAAAGTAAGCATTGAAACAGGTAGTTGTGTCGCTCTAGCACCGAAAAAATAGCAAACCGCCGGACTTTACTGTTCGTAAAGCGCGAATGGCGGGAATTTCTAAACGCCTAGAATTGGGTGCCAAACGGCACCGCTAGGTTATAATGGGTTAAAGTATATTTGAGTGAGCGGGACGGCACTGTACGACGGTCGAATTTCGAGCATTGGAGTAGCCCTTTTGGTACCATTATCTCATCGTTAAGCGAAAGACATCCATTGCGACCGCGTAATTGAGATAATCATAGACCATAATTATTTTGTTTAGGCATGGACCAATTCATCGAGAACATTGCCAATGTATTTCAATACGAAGGCATTCCTCCGATTCTTGACGGTGCCACATCAGCGATGTCTCTGTCCCTTACATTTCGTATGGCGCTTAGACCTCTGTTCAATACGCGAGCAACGCCATTTTGTCTAGAGAAAGCTGCTCGATGGATCGATAGATGGCGCTAGTGACGAACAAATCTTAGTTTAGTCCGCAGCAAGTTGCTACGCCCTATGAGTTAACGAGACCGTACTCGCTCGAGACCGTACTCGAGAGCGACTGCGTAAAATCAGTTAACGATTCGGATTGTATATCTATCTTGCTCGTACTTATGCGATTTTAATAAGAGCATGCGAGAGAGGGGTAAAAGCCGAATCGTTAACTGATTTTAATCGTACTGTAAACGATTTTTATCGAGAATATAGTACAGCGTCCCTAGCGGTTCCTTTGTAGAACTAGGTACAATGCTTCATTGTTTTCGCTAGCGAGTAGGTACGGTCACTGTAAACTCATTTAAAGGGTACAAGTGCTCAAAATGACATGCACACGGATTCTGTTACTTATCTAGAGAATAAGGGTTGTACAGGGGACTATGGTGGTTGCTTTTATCACACGATAAACAAGTGACAAAGCATCCATCACGTTATGACATAATGCAAGTGTGATTGACAGATGCTTTATCGCTTTATCACATGGTAAACGCAACCATCAGGCCCCCTGATCATTCTGAGCGTGTTATAATCATACCCCGGGACTTTCGATGCAAGAATGAGTTGACACCTACCGTCGGGCTAGTGTCAAATCAATACATCATCATCATCATCATCATTTCAGCCACAGGACGTCCACTGCTGGACATAGGCATCCCCCAGTGACTTCCAGATCAGCTGGTTGGAAGCGACCTGCATCCAGCGGCTTCCTACAATCTAAAGGTTAACCAGGTCGTCTGTCCACCTTGTGGGTGGACGTCCCACGCTGCGCTTGCCGGTACGTGGCCTCCATTCGAGAACCTTTCTGCCCCATCGGCCGTCAGTTCTACGTACTATGTGCCCCGCCCACTGCCACTTCGGCTTGCTAATCCGTCGGGCTATATTAGCGACTTTTGTTCGTTCACGGATCTCCTCATTTCTGATTTGATCTCGCAAAGAAACATCGAGCATAGCCCTTTCCATAGCGCGCCAAAAAAACATAAATCGTACTTGTCCCGAAAACCCTGGGATATTTATATGCTTAGCTACTTTCGCTGCTGACAGTACTGTACACAAAATGTATGGGACAGACAACGCTAAGGATTTTACTGACGGCCCCGATCGGTTAAACGCGATTGTATCTCCATTGGTGTTTTACACTATTGGTCCTGCCGATCTAGCACAACTATGCTTCGCTACTCTTGTGTGACATAGCGCTACCCGTCACTCTCATTACTGCGCAGAAAGAGAGGGGTAATTATCTCGCGCGAGAAATGGTCGTGTATGACAGTTCCGCTATTGGTCGTGATCCAAATCTTGCGAAGGTCATAGGTTCCGTTCGTTAAGCCCGTGCTGTGTGGTTGTTGGAGGTGACTGGCGGCGCCTCCGCCTCCTGCTCGGCCGCCGCTTCTGCCTTCAGCTTGCGGTATTTACCTGCGGAACAAATGATAGTTATGTACATATCAGTAAACATTGAGTGGCGACACTAACAACACCTATGAAGAGTTTTGTGTTGGGACATCTGACATTCACTAACAGACCGATCTCAAGACGACGTTGTCAAGCTAGGTACACGTCCGCTGGTTCGAGTGGCCGCGCCAACACACACACGCTAGGGGCTAGGGCAGTGCGCTGCCTACAGCCTAGCACCACGATGTCGGTTACAGCCGCCAGGCTACCGAGTAAGCCATGATTTACGATTTACGGATTTACGATACTGTATATATAATGGTACATTGGTTAAAGAATTTCAAAGGTCTCCCTATAATTCTTAGGGACCGTTCATTGATTACGTAAGGACAATTTTAGCTTTTTTTAGTACTTAGTTAGTTAGTTAGTTGCGCTGGGCATTTTCCGCAAGTCGACATCCAACGTGCCTATTTTGCGTGAAAAGGGGGTAGCGCTACTCCAACCACCCCAACTCCTCGACAAACCTTATCAAAGCTTTAATGTTGCTTGTGGCGTCGTGTACGGTACTTGGGGATCCTAGGTACTTCGTCCTGTATACTTCTACCTGTTTGCAATCTAGTAGAATATGTTTGGTGGTTTCTTCTGCTTCCATGCATGCCCTGCATAGAGGGCTATCTGTTATCCCTAAATTGAAAAGGTGTTTGTTCAGAGTATTATGTCCCGTTATTATTCCTACTATTTTGCGTAGTTGGTTCCTGTGGATTCTCAGTAAGATTGTGGTGAGTTTGTGGTTTCTATTCGGAAGAAATTCTTTCGTCTGTCTACACGTTCCTATGTCTTCCCAGTATTTTTGGTGTTGGTATATTGTATATTGGTTTATTGTATTGTATATGTAAGATTGTGGTAGGGGTATTATTGGCTCTGGTCCGCATGTTGGTGTCTCTGATCCTTTACGGGCCAGTTCGTCCGCTGCATCATTGCCTCTCGAGCCACTGTGTCCCTTTATCCACTGTAATGTTACCTTATTTTTGTCATTGCACACCTCTGTGATGCTGCGATGACATTCGTCTATTAGAGCAGAGGTACATTTATCACTGTCTAGTGCTTGTAGTACGGATTTGCTGTCTGATAGTATACGTAAGTTTGTGTTTTGAACCTGGCGTCTTTTTATAGCGTTGCAGGCTTCTATTATTCCTACGCATTCTGCCTGGAATACCGTGTTGTGTATACCTAGGGGTTTAGAGATGTGAATACTCAAATCCTCCGAGAATACACCACAGCCCGTTCCATTTTCAGTCTTTGACCCGTCTGTAAATATTCTCAGGTCCTCTAGGTTTAGCCCCTCTTTTGGGTCTTCAGTTAGGAGTATGACGTATTCCTTCTTACAGGTTATAGTCTTAGGTATCTTGTCGATTGGTGCTTCCATTATTGGGAATTTTGTGATCATGTCACTGTAGATTTTTGTGTGTTGGGTATTGCTATTCGTCCATAGATTTTGGCTTTGTAGTCGCATCGCCGTGACGGCTGCTTCTCTTTGTATGTGTATGTGCAGTGGCGTGAGACCTAGCATTATCTCTAGTGCTGCTGTAGGGGTAGTCCTCATGCAGCCTGTTGTTGCCGTGCATGCTAGTCTTTGTATTTTCTGCAGGCCGGCAATCGCACATGCTAGCTGCGTTCGGGGCCACCATACTACTGCTCCGTAGCTGATCATAGGTACTATTACCGTCTTGTATAGCCATAAAATGATACGTGGGGCAAGACCCCACCTCTTGCCTATCATTCTTCGACATTGCCAGAAGGCGACTGTGGCTTTGTTAAATCTGTTCTCAAGATGTTTGTTCCAGATCAGTTTGTCATCTAAGGTTATCCCTAAATATTTCACTTGTTTGGAGAGTGTAAGCTTCGAACCAAAAAGGCTTGGCATTTCGTATGACCCCAGTTTACGTTTGTGTGTGAAGAGAATTGTGTCAGTTTTTTTGGGGTTTACCGATAGGTCATTCTCCCTGCACCATTTCTCTACTATTTTTAGTGCTGTTTGTGTAAGATCACACAGTGTGCTTATTACCAGACCACTGATAAGTATGACAAGGTCGTCCGCGTATCCTATGGTCGTGAAATGACTCTCGTTTAGTTTTGTTATCAGATCATTTACCACTAGGTTCCATAAAAGGGGTGAGAGGACTCCTCCTTGCGGGCATCCTCTCACGACTAGCGCTTGCTGATCTTTGTTTTCTGCTAGTCTTATGATTCTTTGTTCTAGCATGTTCATTATCCATTCTATTAGCAATGGTTCTGTGTCATGTCTTTCTAGAGCTTGTTTGATGCTGCTAAAATTTGTTTTATCGAAAGCACCTTCTATGTCAATGAAGGTTCCCAGGCATGAGCCTTTCCTTGTTAGTGCGACTTCGATATTGCTTACCACTGCGTGGAGTGCTGAGCCTGTTGATTTGCCTTGACTGTAAGCATGTTGGTTTGGATGGATTTTTATGTTTTTGAGTGCAGTATCCTTTAGTTCTCTGTCACATAGTCTCTCTAGTATCTTTAGCATAAAAGAGGTTAGGCTGATTGGTCTGAAAGAACTTACGCGAGACTCGCACCATGATGACGCCCCACCAGATGGACCAGCCCCAGCCGACCAGGCAGAACAGCACCGTGAACAGCTGCCCGCACCCCACCAGCAAGTTGATTACGAACGATCCTGGAAATACACAGTAGATTAGGATGAAGAAGCCATGGCCGTGATGGGAAACTGCATTAAATCGTTAAGTTAGTTTTCAAGAAACATTCTTTTGAAATACATAAACGGGTAATATTGCTCGACATGCCCGGTTGGCCGCCGCCGCGACTGATCGGCTCTCCTGATAATGAATCGTATACCGATTCGAAACATGTCGAGCGATATTCGACTTTTACGATTAAACCCGTCTGACACTCACGGTAGTTTTCTATAGAAATGATTTTCAATACAAATGTTGAATTTTATAATAGTATAGATGAAGTGTAAGTGTGTAGTGAGCAGACACTCACCTATCCTGTGTTTCGCGCCGTCGTGGACTCCAAACCTCGGGATACCAAAGCATAAGCAGAACATCCCACTGAATATCGTTCCTGGAAAACAAATTAAAATAAATAGAAGAGTAACGATTTCGTGGCTAATTTACATTGTGAAGATGAAGATATAACTAACAAGGGGATCCACTTTGCGAAAAGTCATGTACCTACGATGTTGGAAGCTGCCACCACCTCATATCGCCTTCGAATTAAATACACACTTTTTTTCAACACGTTTTCTTTTAAGTCCCGTTTTAACCTCCGACGAAGAAAGAGAAATGTTATAAGTATGTGTCTGTAAGAAGCTTTGTAAGTAATTCAAACCACTACAAATATTTTTCAATCACTGTTGATTTTGAAGCACGTTTTCTTTGTTGTGGCTATGTCAAACGGCGCAAGACCGATCGTCGTGGAGAACTTCGGGAGAGACTTTTGTCCAGCAGTGGATCTATTGGCTGACATGATGATGATGATGTCGAAGATATGAAGGTGATGATCTTACCCAGCCCAGGCACGACGACGTTACAGAACAAGCACCACCAGGCCAGCACGATGGGCAGCGCCGGGATGGCCCCCCGCATCATGCTCGTATGCTCCACCAGCGATGAGTCCAGCTTCTTCCGTGTGTCCTGGAACAAAACCTCATCCTTTTATTGCTGCTAAATTACATGTGGGATTGATACTAACTAATTAACTAAGTGAGCGCAACGACCCAAAGTGGATCTTGGCCTCCGACACCAGATCACGCCATGCTCCACGATCCTGAGCCAGTTCTCGCCAGTTAAGGATGCCTAGGTCCCTGAGATCTTTTTGGACTTCATCACTCCAGCGATATCTAGGCCGTCCTACGGGTCTGCGACCACTCGCGCGGCAAAAACCACTTATCTGGGATTGATACTGGTAGAGTATAAGGAGCTGGCTGATAGACGATTAATGCTAGTTCGAATAGAATGAAATAAGGAATGTGTTAGATTTGACGTATGACGGAGTGTCAGACGATAGAATGATTTTCTAGAAGGAAGACGAAGATTTATATTATGGTTGTAAATATGTAAATAAAAGGCGTGAGCAACATCTTGTGCGTTTCCCTGCTCCGTCCCCACATACCTACATAAGGAACTATTAAAGCTAACAAGGAAGGGTAACTGTCCGACTCCGATTTGATTCATTTTGCTATATGTTATAGAGTAGGTAGTCAATAGCAGACGCGTAGGTATTTTTTTTAGCTATGTGATAGGTGATGATTGTCATTTCACCTCAAACACACGAGTCCCTTCTTTTTTCATGTTCTCCAACATACCTATATAATGAAACCAGTAATTAATTATCATTTTGCTTGAACAAATCTCTCTACAGAAGTTAGAGGGTTTGGTAAATTTTCAGTACTAGTACTTTTAAGGACAATTTCTCCTAACAGATTGAATTTGGGCAGCTAAAAATATACGTATCTGCAAATAGGTACGTCGAAAGAAACTCAACTTACAAGGAACGGTACCCACTTCCTTGTAAGTTGAGTTGAGTTTCTTTCGGCGTTCCTTCCTAACCATGGTCTCCTCTTTTTATACATAGAAAACGATATTTTTTTTAACCGAGATTGTGAAATTGACCAGCTGGAGAACAGTTTTGGATTACCACATCGGCGGTTAGTGTGGATCAGACCTTGGCAAATGATGTAGTGAGTGTTGTGTGCAACCCGACAATTGACATTGTGTGTGATGATATTCAAATTCTACGATTTGAGTTAACCCGTTTATGTATTTTAATGTCCGAGACTCACGGTAGTGTTCTATGTAGCTGCGAAAAATCCTCATCAGTAGTTGTCAAAACTGATTACCTACCCACCGTACGTGAGTACGAGTATGAATCGAACTATCGATACAGAATTTCGTATGCTCCACATCTTCGTGCCCTTTACCTCTAAATCTTCATCCACATCTACGTCAGCTTTCATGGCCTCTGTGGTCAGTAGGATCCTCGCCCGCGAAGGGGCCCTCGAAGATCGCGAGGAGAGCGGGGAGGGAACCGGCGTTACAGGCATGAGAGTGGACATGACTTGATTTTGTTATGAATGAATGAATGGTGCTTGGATTGATGATTATTATGAACTAAGGCGACGTAGCCTCTACCATGATGGGGAAATAAGGGGGAAGCTCACTGCTCAACTTAAAGCGTACACATCCATCAAATTTAACTTATGGGGGTATTCAATTTATACGCCCAGGTGGCTTTAAAAATACAGTACGTGAAGAATCTCCCAGACAGACTTCACCCGAATCCCGATCTAAGATCTCACGGACTGTACGCCCTAAGGGTTATACCGATAAGAAAACCTAAGGATATATTTGATATAATCTTCAATGTTGACCACTACAGGATTTTTGGTTTCATCATGTACTACTGTAGATTAGCAAGGAGGCAAATTACCTACTCAAAAACTTCGCACTCAACCGGTAATGAAGGTTTTCTTGTTTCCAAAAACACCACATGCACTTTGATAAACACGAGCTCGTAATATTTAGAACATGCTCATCAGTCTTTGACGAAAATCAAAACCGCGACATCTGGTTTCGTAATTAAAGATAATATGTACTAAACATGCTAACTAAAACTGGATTTAGGTAGCCGACCCCGATTGAGAATTCATTCTCAAAAAAAAAATGGGACAAAGGCTAGGAGGATGATGATGATGTACTAAACTTGCTGGAGCTGACCTGTTCGTCAAAATGATCTAAGCTCCTTAATTAAAGATAAAAAGGTTCATAATGGTGGCAACTGGCGAGCTGACCCCGTCTCCGGACGGGACAAACGCTAGGATGATGATGAATGGTGGCAACTGGCGAGTAAAACGAATTCGTAAATTTAGCACACTTATAAACAATTTCCCACTATCGTTTCCAAACGCAGACTGGCTGTCAAGTCCAATTCGCTAATCGCCGATGCATCGTGTTGATTGAATATCGAACTGTTGAACAACCTTGCGTCTAACCCAGTTCCTTTTATTTAAATGTAGCGCTAAAATCGTAGTTCGAGTAAGTAATTATTTTTGCGGAGGACGTTAGTTTTTAAGGGCCCGTAAAAGGTAGACCGTCTGTTGAACCTGATGTGAGGAAGAACAACTTTATCCTTAAAGTTTTACCTCCTTTTCTGTTTTCTCTGTGATTTTTGTGCGATTACGATCACGATTTCATATTAAAGTAAGTATTTTTTTGTTTGAGTTGAGTAATTTCAAAACCAGTCTTTCTAATTTTTGGAACCAAAATGTAAACTTAGTTTATTTTTAATAAAGATTTTTTTCAATGAAATTAATGTAATTATTTATTTAAATGCATGTGGGAAATCGGGCAACAGTTGCAGTCACAATCTCACAATTGCTTAATACATAGAATCACGAAACCGTACCTTTTCAGGCATACATACATTTTTTCATTATATAACTTATATTAATATATTATGTAGATCGGCTTTTATTATAAACCCATATTTATCAAAAAAATTATAAAAATTGCAACTATTTTTTTTTAATATACAACTTAATGACTAAATAAGTCTTCTCGGTAGCTATTGTAATTGTTGATAGTCAAAGAAAGTAACTAAATTAAAACTCACAATTGGACAATATAGATTTATATGTACTGCTATAAGTGGTATAGATTTCAAAATCCTATATCAGTAATCAGAAGGTTATGTATAAAACTAATTCAGTGTGTTTAGTTCTATTGTTTATGAAACCTATAAGTACTTTTTTGTTGCCGTGCTTATATTATTTATAGGTATGTAGTTCGGACCTTCTTACTCACCTCATTTGAACTGGTACATTGTACCACCTCATTTTTTGAAATGAGGTGCTCATACCAACTCATTTCAATGTCTTGTCCCACCCAACACTAATTGTAACTCTCTGATTGTATTTGTCGCCCCACTTTACCGCATTTTTAATGTACCTATGCGGAAGATCCAAATCGCGCGAAGAAAAAAGTCGGCGCCGCATGCGACTTCGCATCGAGTTGACATTGTTTGTGTGCAGCAACGAAACGCAAGCTACGTTATCTGTGGTAATGCATCAAAAGTTAGTGAACCATGAAGTTATGGCTGAGAATAAAAGGTTTGCATAAAAATAACTATACATTATTTATTTCAACTAAGACTTAATTACGCTTGTAATATATCGTGATTGAGTATAAATGTTTTGATTAAAACAAAAAAAAAATACAATAGCAGTTCGTAAAAGCACCAAGTTGGGCGCCACTTTTACGATATAAGTATTTGTGCTCATTCTAGGCATTGATAAACCTTTTGCCTCTACCTATGTTTATTTGTTTATCAAAGTTCCTTTGAACCGTCGAATACTATTCAAAATTAAGAACGTGAGTATCGTATATCGTGTCGTAATTTCTTTTTTTCAACTTTTCAACAACATTTTAAAAACCACCCGAACTCTCACTTGAATGGTTGTATTTTTCCCTTTAAAGAAAACCCTTGTCATGAGTTTTTCTGCATACTCCTTGTGTAAGGCTATAATTTCATTGAATAATTATGATTACTCTGTATCACGAAAGTTTTTGCATCATAATTAAATACAGACTTTCTTTGGGTGCCAGCGAGGCGTCATCAAGGTACAATACATAAATATATATATTTTATATTGCTATAGTCTTCACTTCAGTAAACTTTATATTGATTAAGGGCCAAAACACAATAACAAGATACGACATCGTATCGTGGTACTACGCGATGTCGTGAGATTGTAAAATGAATTTTAATGTTACATCTTGTCAGATGAAGATAAAGTTCATTTTGGATTTATGCATTTCCACGACACGACGTCGCATCGTGGCACGATATCGCGTCGTACGACGATGCGATGTCGTGTCATGTAATTGTATTTTGGCCCTTAGGTCTGGACATTTACTAAGTGATAGTATTTTTACATCTTCTATAAAGTGAATCTTTTTCGCTTAAGTGTTTAAGCGATTTTTTGTTCGATTCATTAGATTTTCATTTCGTTGACGAATAGAAAACCGTATTTTGACAGATCCTGTCGTTTTACAGTGTCAACTGAAGACAATAACGATGGACATAGCTATTACCGAATCAGCTTAGTTTGCGTGTCGACTGACCGCCACATTATGCGAGGGTCAATGATTTACTGGAAAATGTCGCCAACTAAGGTCAACTAAACCTACGAGGGTAGTTTTATATATATTTTCTAACAATCCCTTCAGCGTGGCGACGCTAAAGCTGTCATAAATCGATATTTATTATTTATTTCGATTTGGCGATTAAATTAGACGTTTGAAGTTTTTCCGCTCAAGCTATTTTCGTTATTTGTTGCAGTAGAAAAGGTTCTAAAGGCTCGTAGTTCCAGTATGTTCTCTTTTGCTTATAGCATTGCGAAAGCTGAAAACTTGTACGATTCTTACTCAGGTGTGAAAAGATACAAGGAACGCAAAATGGGCCTTCGTAGTTGATAAGAAACGATGTCATCACTATATTTGTGAGCAAAGAAGTATGGAATGAATAAAGTGAGACTGTCTAAGATACGTCGCGTTATGGCGAGTATTTATTGTTTTTTGAAGTGAAACTTCTAATGCGACTTCCAACAAGGTTGCGTTAAACGTTTAACGTTTAACGCTACCGTGGAGGGGGTAGGAAAGCACTGTTGCATTAAACGTTCAACGCAACAATCCCACGGACAATGCGACGGATTTAAGGTTATCTCAAGGTACGTCTCTTGTGAATATCAATTGATTGTTAGGTTTTCTCTTTTGAAATTACAATTTCTACCCCTACCTATTTTCATTTCCACATTACGAAGTTTCACTTCTTCCGCGCGGAGGGCCTCCACGCACTATTTTTTTATTAGAGACTGCCACTCATTTAACTGTTTTAAACTATCTGAATCTCTCAGGACACATTATGTCAATTGAGGTTTTTCAGGTGCGCCAATTTGACATAATTTGCTCCTCAGGTTTCGGGTCTACTAGGTATGTAACACGAGTGTAACGTAGTGGCGCCCCACTACTCGCGAAGTTGGCCGAGGTTGGGCGAATATGATAGTGTGGAGAGGCACTTCCCTGCCGAAACTCATACTTCGGGCAACTTCGCCTCGCCCAACTTCGGTCATCGTCGCGAATGGTGTGGAGGTAGGGAGTACTTACACAGATGAATATAATAGTTCTTCGAACAGATACACATGTCTGAATAAAAACGCAAATACCTACCGCTTTTCATGCCTACTCAATTTAACAATGGAGCGACCTTGAACGCGCGGGTCGTTGGCCGCACGTGCCGGCAAAACGACGCTAGGGTTGACACCGCCTAGAAATGATTTTATAAATAGACAAGGTCAGATGATAAAACGATTTATTCTCAAATTTATTAGTCAAATTTAATTATCATAAAATCAAAATCATTAGGTACCTCCTAGAAATAGGTATTCACATGCGCTGCGGCACACCATCAATATTGTTTAAATTTCCGAGCAGGTATATGGGAACCGTATTTTATACTTACATTAATAATTCAATCAAGCAATCTTACCTACCTATTCTTTCTGAACATACCAGAAACATGAAAGAAAAACATGAAACTGCCTGTGTAGGTACCTAACTTAAATATCCCGATGACAGTAGTTACTAAATAAAGTTTGGTAGGTGCCTATATATAATGTGTTACATATTGTATAATAGTAGCATTCCAAGATTCTAAATAGTCACTACGTACAAGTTGTTTTAAAATATTCTGATCACGCGTTTCATTTCGCGAATGCATTCCTTGTAAAAGATCTTAAGTGCCAAGAACAACAACGACGTTTACGCCCTTTCTTAGGCCGTGCAATGCACCCTCCCGCCACACAAACTAAACTTATTTCGTAAATCTTAGGAAGTAAATTATTGTCACTTGTAGATATAGGTAGTGGATGTTTTCAATGAATTTAAGTATATTAGGTAGGTAAGTTTATTTATTCAACATTACACCTATTATAACAGTGTATGCAATGCGATAGCGTAGCAATTATTTTAGGTAGGTGCTTATTCTAAGAATTTTTACTATCATTTCATCGTCTGTCGGCAAAAAAAAGGATAAATGTCTGTTGCTTTTATCGTTTTTACACCCCGCAACACTGCAGCGCGTTGGTCTCATTCGCGACGAAGCGATTTTTTGGTGATTTTATAGCGCGAACGGCGGCGTCCTGCCGTGAGCGCGTGTGGCAACCGACTGGCTGAGCGCGTCGACCGCGATGCGCGATGTGTAGGTATCTTTCTCGGTTCCCGCGGTACACATGGGGAGCACTGGTACTTACCTCAGGCGGTAGTGTTGGAGAAAGGCTTTTATTCTTCGAGAACAGACTGGTGCGGCGACTGGAAGAATGCTCTGAGCGGCGCCGGCACATTCCGCGTAACCACGTGCATAGCCGGTTATTGCAGCAACTGAAATAAATGGATAGTTAGATTTTTATCGCCATTTCGTTACTCGATATGTTGGGTGCAAAGTTGTAACTTAAGCTAATTACTTATCAAAAATATATGTGGTCATGTATATACTTTACTACTATAGTCTTGTGGAGATGATCCGTAAAATAAATGAACGATTCAATGCGTAAAAAGTCCCACGTTGGGCGCCACATAAGCTATATTAGCTTGTCAGTCTTGTCAGCAGTTGGTAGCGAAAAAGTTATAAGTTTAAAGGATTGTACAACCAAGAACCAATGGCTGAAGAAGCATAAGGAATGGAGATAAGGAAACTGAAGATGTCCGTGTATTATTATTATCAGCTGGAATAATATCTCTATGTCTTAAAAACTTTGTCGATATATTTGTGAAACTTCTGTCTGTCGAATCAAACCCAAGCCGTAGATAAGTTAATGGCGTTACCACAAGCAAGACTGTGTACTTGCGATGAGGATAATTGGAAACTTTATCAGCTGGAAGAAAGTTGCTAAGCGTGTCAATCATGGGAAAACTTACGTGGAAGGTTCTCTGTCGCTCAGTATGCTGTCTCTCCGTTCCACCGGAGGCCGTCTTCGACCACAACATCCAGTTTGTGCTGCATCTTCGCTGACGCTGTACGGGATCCCGGAGACATCGCTGACCCGCCGGCGGCCGCAACAGCAGATCACATCGCGGAGTTTTCGTTTGCGTTTCGTTTCATTTTCGAATTCGATCGCGGCCTGTGGCACAAATAATACGGGGTGAATCATCGCCAGAGAATTCTGTGTCAGATGTTTTTTCGAATTGTAATGAAATTGTATGTAGTCGTAATGATAATTACATGATACATATACTTAATATTTATTTTAAAAGCATCTAGTTCTTCATTTTACTCATATTTAATTTTATTGTAAATAAAAAGAAAATACATTTAAATGATTCTCATTATGATGAAAAAAATGTGATAAGTTCCATTATGTATACGTCGAGTTATGAGTTCTCATAAAAAGCATAAAGCATAAGCGGTTTGAGAGCGTTTAACTCATCTGCGACGCTGCGCGTCCGCAACGTCTACGCTGCGTATTCACTGCGCGTCCACAACGTCTACGCTGCGTATTCGTTGCGCGTCTGCTCCGCTTTGTAGACATTCGCAAACCACTGTGTGACAGTGGCCCAAATATTGACTTACTTTCCCAGCTGCTCTTTCCACATCACGAATCCTTTGCTCTTCTTCCTTTTTCCTCTTACAACAGTTCAGCTTGCTCATAAACCCTTCTCCTTTCTCGACATCTTTCACCTCTTTACCATCATCATCATCATCCTCAGGCTTGCCGCAACAAGGACAGCATTGTTTACACTTCCCAATGAGGCGAGAGCAGATGTTTGGCTTCTTTTCGGGATCCAAGGTGGCTTCTTTGACATCTTTGGACTTGTCCTCTTCCCTAGATTGACGGTGCAGGCGAGCTGGAGGCTTCGGAGTGGTGCTCGTGCTTTGAGGGAATCTGTAACAGTTACTTGGGTTATTATTGCATGATTGTTTTTCCGATCGAACTTCGAATTTAGAGACCCACCAGGCCACCACCCATCTAAATTCAAAATTCGTGTCCTGATATCCCTTTCACTAAAATAGGAGATTGAGGACTGGCAGGATTTACCTTGAGTTTCAACGATGATGCGAACTTAACCAGACCCTCATGGCGTAATAGCAACCAAATCCCTCAAACTTACTTTTATGTCTATCTACGAGTATTTATGACGATAAACAAGATATCACGCCACTTGGTAGGTAGTCTAAGAATATGGTCCGAATTTGGAAATCCTTATGGGAGCAAAAGTCTAGGCAAAGACTAGTAAAACCTATTTTTATCTCGGGAAAGGGAATAATTTAGGTTTAGCATTATACACAGCCAGATAACCTTGGATTTCATACTAACTAAGTACTTTTCGTTTTTATGTATCGGAAATTCTGAAAAGTTGAAGGTTACAGAGAAAACCGCTTTGTGTCGATTAAAACGAGTCGCTTTCTTATCGCATTATTTCTTATTATAACAGCTTGAATGGCTTGACGCCAGAATTAGGTACCGTGTGTCAGCTATTTATAAAGCCAATAACTATACATGTGTATAGCTAGTACTAAGTAGGTACTCGTATAGCTACCACTACACAAACTTTTTCTTTTTCACACATGTGGGTCATTCTATTTTCTCTGTCGTATTGGTTGTATTTTGTAAACAAAGTTAGGGATCCCAGGTTCGAATTTGGGAAAAGGGTTTTTGTTTATGGCAACCAGTATGGCAATTATAAACAAAATAGCTGGAATTTGTTCTGGAGAATTTAAAATAACACAGTCGCGAAACCAAATAGTAAAAAAATTGTTATGCCTAAGAGCCATCATGTGTGTAGAAAATTAGAATGATCCCTCTGATAGTTTGCTTTCAACTTGATTATCATTAAAAACTTAAGTGTGCGAAGTAACGTGTAAACAAATAATATATGTCCTTTAAATATGTATTTATGTTATGAAATAACTTTATTTAGAGTCATGCGTAATTTATATGAGTTATTATTTAAATCATGCGTATATCATCTGCTGGACCTATCATTCTTACTACCATAACATTGATAGTTATTATGTGTGTGTGCTTATCCAAACTCATTTACTCAAACCTGCAGTAGATGGTGCCACTATTGCGACTAGCGAGACCACGCGTATGGCGCTTATACATCGCTTAACACACTAACGCCATCTATTAATTTGTTTAGATGATTTCTCTAGATGGTGCTAACGGGTTAAAAAAAGGTATAAGTTCTATACGAAATGTCATCAGAGACCTACACTGTAGTGGCACCATCTACAACAACTTGGTAGAGCACGAGTTTGTGTCATTAGCAGTCTTCTTCAACTACTGGTCCGTGATTAAAACTATTGTAAATCTCTTTAGAATGGTAGTGTGGGTTGTGCAGTACGAGTATTCGTGTATCGCATTCGGTTGCATGCAAGCTTCCGGAGCGGATTACCTTTGCAGCGTTGATTGGCCGGGGTAACTAGAATTTGGAAAACAAATGCCGTTTAGTTCTACATCCAATCGATAGAGTTCAGAATAGATATGGACTTACAGATGATAATCTTAAAATGTCAATCTCACGGAAGCTTGAATAGTTTAGTGTCTAAAGTTCAGAAAAAGTACCGTTTCCCAAAGGTAATTTTAAAGAGATATTTCTTCAGCGATAAGACTGGCCGTTGTTTACCTCGGTATATAATTATACTTGATATAAATGTATCGTATTTCTTGTTGTGGTATACATTACAACAGTCGCCGGGAAAACGAGGATTGCAGGCAAAGTAGATTACAGCTAGATAAGAGTAAGAGGCTGACAGTCCCAATCAAGCCGTATGTACTCGTGTTTTTCGGCCAACGAAAGAGGAAAACAACCCTCCAGAAATACTAATATTCAACGCTGGCCGTTGTTTACCTCGGTATATAATTATACTTGATATAAATGTATCGTATTTCTTGTTGTGGTATACATTACAACAGTCGTCGGGAAAACGAGGATTGCAGGCAAAGTAGATTACAGCTAGATAAGAGTAAGAGGCTGACAGTCCCAATCAAGCCGTATGTACTCGTGTTTTTCGGCCAACGAAAGAGGAAAACAACCCTCCAGAAATACTAATATTCAACGCATGATAGACGGAACCAGACCTCATGGTAGATCACAAGCACGATGTACTGGGACATAAGAAAATAAGCTGTGGTGGCTGGCATAACTGTACCAGAAATTCCTCAAAACGAGAGGAATAGCGGTGTACCTATATGTCTGTATCTTACGTTACCAGCAGTTGATCACGACCCCGCTCTGCTACAGAATTGGAATTTATATATACTCCCATGCCGGTTTCGGCTACGGTGACTGCTAGGTACCACGCCGGTGTTTAGAGGCTCTGGTGATTAGCCCTATCGTGTGTTTGATCCATTGGGCATTATAGGTACTACAAACTCTTTGTCGTACTGAGAAGAAGACAATTCGTAACTATATTCAATGGAATACAACGGTAATCGCTTGGTGATGTTATTTCTTATAATCCTTTAATTAAGTTGATTTATAGGACATAGGACTTGGATTACTTCTGCGGCACAGAGATAATCCCATTAGCGGGTTATACTCTCATACAGAGTCCGATTCACTGGTAGTGAGAGCTAACCAGCCCTGGTACAGCTCAAGTCATGTCTTTAAAAATACATTAAAGGATTTATAACCCAGCTACGTGGCTTATTATTATGCTTGTCCGACTTGCCTTGGGTCACGGTCTTTGTGAATTAGAATTACTTTCCTACCAAAGAATTCTGAGTCATTATACGTAATGTGTGCCATTTATTTATTATTAAGGTCATAAGACTCATGTTAACGTGGCAAAATGGCATGTTAATGTATTCCAAGTAAAGGAAATATGTTTTAGAGTTTGACTTTTATACAAAATTTTACCCGTTATCATTGCCGTACCGCTTTGGAAGTAGTTCATTTGGCAATATGTAGACTGTCCTATTGTGTATCATTATTCAAAATCACTAAACCGTTGAAAACACATCACTAATCGGAAACGTAAATCGGAAGCACTAGTTGAAGTTTTGATTTTTTAAAATACGCGGAGAAGCGTTGTCTGTGCCGCGCGACATTGCGTTTTATTATTGCACGTAATATTTTAGTTTTAATTTACAAAATGGCCGCGCGCGGGCGGGGGTGTTGGCGTTCGAAGGCGGACTGTTCGAGCCGATTTCTTGGAGGGTTGTATCGAGTGCCAAGTTACGTATAGTTTCTCGCGTGCTATTCGAGATTATAACAAGTCTCGGCTCCGCATTAACCACTTTCTTTGTAGCTGGTATTAAAAACAAATTCTGTTATATTTACGTCCGATAGAAATAAAGTTGGTTATTTAAATTACGTGCTTTGTTAAGTCGTTAAGAATAATAAAGGAATTCCTGCGTACTAGCGAAAGTTAATTACGATTATTAATTCGTCTGCCATGCCAAGACAAGCGATTTGTACTCGCGCAACAAAGGTTCCGTACCTTATTACTTACGAAATGTGGAGATCCTTACCGCGAGCCCAACTTACACTTATTTCTTATGATTTCATCGTGTTTTTTGTTGAGAATATCTTTATTAAGGCGTCACTTATTATAACAATGCTATAGATACAGCCCGTTAAAGACGAGTACTACGAGTAGTCGAACAGTATTCAATACTATTATAAAATTGTAGATTAGTATTAAAACTCAGTTTTCTATGGAGAGGGATCTCGATTTCAAGAAAAATCTTAATAGCGTGATGCAGAATCGTCTTTTGTTTTGTATGGTCGCGCGGTGCTATGCCAGTCTAGCGCCATCTATTGGGCATAATTTTCTTTGTACATCATGCCGAAACGGCTGCACGGATTGTAATAGATTGGTTAATGGGATACTTTTTACCCGACTGTTTTATAAATATTCTGAAAAATTGACATTTTGAAAATAATTGCTTTTGGACAAATAAAATTTGGCGAAACGTTACAGTTGTGATAGGATACCTCGCCCAACTTTGGTCAATTTCGCGAGTATTTTAGAGTTAGGGTATAACTTATTCCAGAGTAAATGTTTGTATCCTGCAGTTGAGTACATTATTTCTTAGATTTTGTCTACATATTCCGAGGAATAAATTGCCGTGAAAGTAGGTTGTAGTAAAAATGCCAGACATTTCCCAGGGTTGCCAGTTGCTAGTCCGCTGTCTGTTTGTCTGTTAAGGGATTGTATCTTTGGAACCGTAATTAGTTAGAGACTTGAAATTTTAGCATAATATTTATCTTAACTTTCTATAACTACAAATACCCACAAAAAATGTTAAAGGGCCCCCTTTTCTTTCGCCATATCTGTTCGTCCGCCCGTCTATCCGCAGCTTAGCTAACAGAAAGCTGTAATTTTTACTACCTATATTTTATAATTATAAGGTCCAAGTAATGAAATGTCTAGAGCCACATCATGTCAAAACTAATGAACTAATTTTTACCATAGGTATTTGGTACAGAGATAGCTGGACGTGCAAGAATGGTTATAATAAGACACACAATTACGTCAGTATATGATTTTTTTATACCCAATTGGGTTACTTATAAACACTGAAGAGTAAATGTAAGTTTTCTAATTACTCTGAAAATTTATCTACTTTGCCCGATGGTTGACTGGTAGAGAATGCCCAATGGCATTAAGTCCGCCTTTTGTACGATCTGTTTTTCATTTGTGCAATAAAGATCAAATAAATAAATAAATAAAATTTCCACACTAGCAGAAAAAATCAACGGACCACCGTACAAAATTTGGTAGGAACACGAGGCAAGGTAATAACATCTTATGAAGTTATGATGCACTCTAGTGTCTATTCAATAAATTACCGTGTAGGAAAACTTTTCGACGGCCATCACCCTCAATTTGCTTATTAGATTCTGCTTTACAAGCCGGAGTTCTCGGTAGCCGGCTGAAGCGCTATTGTGTCGATATATTTTTAATTTCCGTTGCGTATAAAGTACCTAACGTCGCCGGATGCCCCGGTTTGGTCTACTTCACATTAGGCCTAGACGTATAACAGGCACTAGAATATATGTCAACGCAAAGTAACGATGATGCCCGTCTAGGACAACGTATCGCGACTCGTGTCGCGCGGCATATCGTCACCTGTGACCTGTGACTCTCTCACAGTACTGCACAGAAAGAGGTAGATAAAGATCTCACGCGAGAAACAGGCGCGTATCACAGTTGGGCTAGAGCTCGAGGTGCTAGAGCTAGAGGTGCTGGAAAGTGCTGGCCCTAAGCAGTCCTTAATTAGGGGCCTCAAAAAACATCATCTTGGTATGTTTTTTCGTTAGTTGTTGGGAGAATGGGGCCCCACGTGAGATTGGGGGCCTTGTGAGACTGGGGGTTCTAGGCACGTCAAAGTACCCAGTGGAAAAGAGGGGCCTGCAGGCGGGTCTCGTAAATAGAGGGAGTATGAAATTATATTTGGGACAGAGGGCAAAATAGCCCGCAAGGGCTAATTTAGACGATCTCGCGGTAGGTCTAATCTAAGTAGTGAACTTTGATCATAGCCATCTCATCTGATCTCGTATTTTCATTCATCTTCAAATAAGAGGTGGGTTCTCAATTCATTATTTATTATTACCTCAGAACTCCAATCTGACAGAATTCTATTTGTTGTTCCATGGAAACTGGTCTGAAGATGGATTAGGAATACTATCACAGACCCCTATCGGTCTTGGACTCGTTAGATTTGTACACTTTACGGCAATAAAAACTAGTTTCAAAATATAATTCTTACAAAAACTTTTTCTTTTGTCTTTTTAGATCCTAGTTCTAATTTGGCAACCCTTGCAGGGCGATATGCAAATGGGGGGTGGTCACGGCAGTGCCCCGCGCCCCGCCGGACTGTCCAGTAGTAAAAAGTTTTATGTTCCTTTTAATTCCAATAAAGTTACGGCCTTTGCTTTTACGAGACTACGGACTAGTCGTAGGGACAACATTAAAGGAAAAATAAAAACAAAACAAGTATATATGCATACAATTGAATCGATACTCATTAAAATGGTAGGTATCTATATTTACCTACCTCAGTTGTGATTATTATTATTAATCCGTTTATGGCGGCTTGAAGCTTGTGCCAGTATCAGGTTTTGGTTTATAACCAATGCATGACTTCCGTGTAAAATAAGACTTATAAAAAAATATATAAAATATGAGATGAACATGAACAAAGATCTAAAAAGTTATTGGAGTATGATTGAATTCCCACATCACATGGGACTCCTCAATTGTGATATGACGTAGATTAACTGGATGAGATCTTATATTTCGTGCTTGTATCCAAGTAAAAACTAAAAAGTCACAAATGAAGAAGTAATTAAAAGAGTGACAGAAAAAGGAATTTGTTGAACACCATAGGGAAGAGGTGAGGGAAGATGTTTGGTCTCCTTATACGACATGACGGTTTTCATAAGCAAATATCATCGAAGGGAAAGTTGAAGGAAAGCTAGGCAGGGGAAGACCAAGAATAAGACTAACTAAATCGGTACATGACAACACTGAAGATAGGGCACTAATTAGTCTTGATACTTGTGTATTATTCTTAATCTTTAAACTAGACTTTTGCCTTGTATTTAGTGAGTGTACTTACTGTAATTGAAAACGGTAACTTCAGCGTTTATTGACATTCTTCCTCTAAGGGCTCTAAGGGGATTAAAACATGATTAAAGTTTGTATGGGTGAAATAAAAATATGGAAGTACTAAGATTGTTGGTTACTCTTTGGTTAATATTGCCAGTTCGACAGTTCATTTGCTTGGACGAGTTATAAACAGCCCTTAAACAGCCCTGGGGGCCTATGATGGTTGCATTCATTATGTCATTTAAAAATCGGTAGAACTTGACAAATTTAAGTCGTGTTATATGAGTGGCCTACGATGGTGCACATCGTTATAAATATCGTTGATAAATAAGTGATAAATAAACGACGTATAAAATGATACCTTAGTTCACACTCGTACTAATTACAATTTTTTTGTCAGTGAAATTTAAACCATATGATGTTGTGCAGCAACGTCCTAATTGCAACCACTTTTTCCGAAAAGTTAGTACCAGTGTGAACTAAGGTATCGACACAGATAATATAATACTATAAGATCAGTTTGAGTGTAATGTTCGGCTCTGGAACAAACTTGATTTAATTTTAAAATAAGCGAAAAAACGTCTCAAGCCTGAGTGCCAAAATTGCCACAGCCGGTGTTACCGTTTGATGCCGCTGGTTATGTTTTTCGGAACTTACTATTTATGTTAATGAGTAACTAGACATATTCATAATTTAACATCTCTTTTTATTCATTTACTTTTAGTTTTCCGAAGAACCGTGAGCAAAAATTAGTGGACAAATGCAGATTCTCTAGAACGCAGAGAACAGCAGTAGTTCCCACAGTATCTTCGCGGATCTGTAGCGTTCATTTTAATGATGATGATTATTATCAAACCAATGCCGGATTTATTCAACTAAAACGCAATGTGGTACCAATTTGTATGTGTGCTTTATTGTCTCGTCATTCATTTAAATTTGTTAAGTCTTAAAAAAAAGAAAATAAATTATAAAGTATAAAATCAAAATTTACTTTGATTTCAGATTTTGCGACATTTAAGTTGCATTTGATAGTGATTATAAAAAAAAATACGCTGTTAACACATTTAGTAGTAAATCACAAAAGTTACATTATTTTAAATGAATGAAAAAAACTAATAAGAGGTACAGTAATATACTTCCTAAAATATATTAGGTTTGACAACTAGCCATTTTCGTGCGCCGCGCATGGACTTTGACACTTACTTTAGCCAATGAAAACTTTAACCAATCACAACAACTTCTAAGACGAGGGATGACTTCGTATAGATAGGCTAATATTTAAAACTGTTGGCAGGACAAATTCTTGTAGAGGGGATGGTTGTCAGTCAAATATTGGGACCGTTTTTGCAAGCCAAAAGATCCCGATATAGAACGACCTACACCGAGATGTTTATTTGATGAAATGTATTTTATATTTAATTTAATATTTCAATAAATATATTGCATATGGGTTGCCTAACAAATTTTAGTCCAGGGTATGTTTAATTAATAATTAAAAAAAAAAATTAAACACTTTACCGGTTTGGTTATTATTAGATAAATTCTATACCAATCGAAAGTATGAAGCCCATAGAATATGCAAACGTTAGGTTGCCTATTCTTTTCCCGTCACAACTATCGGGTAGCCAGGTATAAACAGGTAAATCTATACCTACTAGCATTTTGCAACGGTCTGATTATTGAATTGAAATTAAATAAAATTAAGATTATTTTATTTTGAATTTATCTAATAATCAAACCGGTGAAATGTTTAAATTTATATTTTATTTAATTTTTAACAAAACATACCCTGGACTAAAATTTGTTAGGCAACCCATATGCAATATATTTATTGACATATTAACCTTTTGAGCGCCACAGTCGGCTGTGGCCGTCAACAAAAAATCGTGCCCCTGACGCCACGTCGGCCACAGCCGTCCAAATTTCAATGATCAAAAACTTTGTTATTCTAACCGCTACAAGTATCTTTTAAATCCCTGTTGATTTTGGGGCACATCTTTTTTTTTTTACTCTGGCGTCAGTGGCACGGTAAATTGCTAGACCGCTTGGCGGTCAATAGGTTAAATTAAATATAAAATACATTTCATCAAATAAACATCTCGGTGAAGGTCGTTCTATATCGGGATCCTCTACTAATAAGCATTTCAAGATTATAAAAAAACCTGTTTTACCAAAAACTGACTATTTGCTGCGTAATTTTTAAGTGACGTGACCTGGCAACACCGCATGGCTGTCACTGTGATTTGTAAAAATCAAGGAATATAATACTCGCAAGGAGAAGAACGGTAACTACGTACAAAAAAATAGCCAATCCTTTTTTTTAATACTACTTTGGCGCTAGTAGTATTAAAAAAAAGGTAGTAGAGCTGTGAACTAAGTGACAGCGGGCTTTTTTGGCGGAGTTTTCAAATATGCCATATTCCATTCTCGGCTTCATAATAATAATAATAAGCCATATTGAAAGTGGTTTTAACAAACTTTTTATTTTAAGTGCATGTATATTCAGGTTAAATCTTGCAAATCATTTGTCAACTACTTCTCAATATATGAGATTGAGCTGAAATGTAATAGTTTTATAAAAAAACACAACACAATGAATTACTTTTAAATGGGGTAGCCTTTATTCATTTAATATCCTAAGCAAGAACTTTTACAAAATGTCTAAAAAGTTTACTACATAGGTGCACTATTATTGCATTGTTTTTAATAATATATTCTGTTGTTCTTGGAACAGAATACTTGCTCAGGCGGTTTTTGCAACTGTCAGTTTAATGGGAATCTGTAGTGAAAAAAAAAAGAAAAAAAAAGAGTTTTGGTTGGTTAGAGTCGGGACGCCTCCTGCGGACTCGCTGGCGACAGCCCAACTCTAACGTGTACCAGTTCACTACATTACTTCACTTACTTTGTTAATAAAAATACCTAGATAGATTCAGAGGAGATGTATGAACCTTTGACGTACGAGAGTCCTCTTGGTGATGCTTAAGTATCCTGTTATTCCTGTTGGTTTGTCTGGCGGGGAGATAAATTGTGAAAATCAAGTTATAAATTACACATCGCTTTATTAACTGACAATACAGCGCAAACCGACAATTGGTATGACGCGACGGTCGCCCACGATGGGTTTAGGTTATGCGAGGCACATGTTTACGCGAAAGTGTTCCGGTGAACCACTGACTCTAATTTCTACTTGGCCAAATAGATAAAAAAAGGCGTGCACGGCGGCGCTGGTGACGGACCCGGTGGCGGGCACCGCCCGCGCGCGCGCATGCTAATGCGCGCGCGCGGGCGGTGCTAAAATAATTTTGGTCGGCTCTCGGACTATGATAGTCGGGCTTCCCTACTATATTGTTTTATTACCATGCTGTATAACCACTTAAGATAGGCTACTTATACGAATAGCTTAGCTAGGCTTAAACCTATGACTTAAGTTACTCTAAGTTTACCTACAAATTATATTTATAATTGGAGTGGTACTTGTCATGTACCAATGACTTAAAAGTTAAACTATACAAGCGCACCTGTATGTGGTGGCATGACTTAGTTTGGGTTATGCGAAAGTGTCGTCACATTGCATGAAAATTCAAATATGTACCAGCTGGTTGAAATAGGAGAAATCCTCTTAAGTTCCTAGAAAAAAAAACTTAAAAAAGCTTATTTCTCAGGAAATAATGAACCAATTTTGGTCCGGTTTGCGTGGCCTGGATCCAAGGGTTATGCAGGTGTACACGAATTTTAGCTTTTGTCAAAAACTAAGATTGACAAATTTTGTCAAATGACAGTGTACAAAAATTGTTCTAAAAAAGTCTAAAAGTAATATGACACAAACAGAACTGATGTTCTGTTTGTGTCATATTACTGTTACATGAGAGCTTCATGTTTTCTAAATTGAATAAATTTGACAATCCAAATTCATGGACGAAATCCATACCTAATATGAAACTATCCGCAACAGATGGTATTACAGTAAATGCAATTTTAAGAGATTTGTTTCCGAAGTTAACTGGTAGTGGCATATTACCAATTACCTTAACAACGGAGCCGTTAGCACAACTTGCAGAAGAATCTATAGGATATAACTGTTGACCTAACTTCTCTAATTGTTTATGTTGGTTGTTACCTTACAAAAAAAGAAATAGTTCTAAAATTATACAATTAAATTACCAATACTGCCACTTATCAATAGTGTGCAGTTGGAAATAATGGGCTGTGTCTATGCTTACTTTTCATAGAACAAGCAGCAAAATAATAAAAAATTTAATTTCTATCGCTTGGCCGGAAACTTAAATACTCAAACTTGAATTTACAAATTTATTACAAATGTTTCAGTTTTTAAATCGAATAAGTATAATAACAATGTCAAACTGTTACAGAATATCTAGCCAATGATAGTGCAAAAGATTAAATTATGAAATTTTTCCTTACAATTTTTTGTGCGAAGAATAAATTATTTTTCCAAATTAAATTTTTAACACCATAATCTTATCACCATAGACACCAACAGGATAATATACTGTTAAATAGCTTCGGGCGCTATTAATGTAGTGAAAAAAAAAGAAAAAAAAAGTTTTTGGGTTTGTTAGTCGGGACGCCTCCCGCGGACTCGCTGGCGACAGCCCAACTCTAACGTGTACCAGTTCACTACATAACTTCACTTACTTTGTTAATAAAAATACCTAGATAGATTCAGAGGAGAGGTATGAACCTTTGAAGTACAAGAGTCCTCTTGGTGATGCTTATATATCCTGTTGGTATGTCTGGCAGGGAGATAAATTGTGAAAATCAAGTTATAAATTACACATCGCTTTATTAACTGACAATACAGCGCAAACCGACAATTGGTACGACGCGACAGTCACCCACGATGGGCTATAGGTTATGCGAGGCACATGTTTACGCGAAAGTGTTCCGGTGAACCACTGACTCTAATTTCTACTTGGCCAAATAGATAAAAAAGGCGTTCACGCACTTACGGGAATGGACGAAGCGGCGACAGCGCGGCGGCGCGGGCGGCGCTCCCCGGCCCCGGGCCGACGGTCAGACTACGGGGTAACCTGGCGTGGCCCTGAGGGTGAAGGCGGCCGACAACTGGCCGTGGAACCCCGTGAAGCCCTTGGAATCGCCAGCCTGGCGCGGCGTAGCCGCGAACAGGCCAGCCTCCGAGCCGGGTTCCTTTACTCGGAGTCCTGCGGGCGGCGGCTAGTGGCGGCTGGCTTACCAGCACGCCATGAGGTTGAAGTCCGAAGCGGGCGGTGAAATCGCCGTCTCACGCTCCAGCAGAGAACACGAAGGCTATCACAGCGGACTAACCTCTTCACAAAAATGTTACAAGGAATTATGAGGTTAAGCCTCTTCTGAACACACACAAATCAGAAAATATCTTCTATCCACGTTTTTACATTAACCTTCTCTAAAGTCCCTATCGAAAAAAAATATATACCGTTAACGTTATCCAGTCCAGTCCAGACACTGACGTTAATCCTTTTTTTAATCATTCCGGTCTGCATCGGCTTCCTAGCGTTTGAGCGAATGTACACACTTCCTGTATTTGCTTAATAGTTGTTGAGAGTGTCAATCGGGTATCAGGTGTCAGTTTTGACAGCTGACGGCTGCTAATTACAGGTTATGTTACTTGCAAGAAATTGAAATTACATCTGAATAATGTGTTGGGGATGTTTACAGTGTCCCGGGATTGTGTGGCTTAATAGTGGCCAAGAAGCAACGTAAGTTTTATGTAGCAACGCTACAAATCTTGGAAACCTTATTCCTTTTGTACAGAGAACTCAAGGATTCTAGTGAAGACCGGTCGTGCTTTGGCCAACAATATGTGGCCCAAAATGTAGCCCTGAAATAGGAAATTACATTTTAACAAGTTAAATATTATTTAAAACAAACAAACAAAAACTGTGCTTTAAAAACATACACAAACTTCTAGGCAAGGTAACCTACAGTTTGTTTGTTTTTAAAATGTCTTTATTGAAAAACAATGTTACTATAGGTTATTAGTTAACATATTCCACGCTTGGTTATTTCCACGCTTGTATTGTTGACTTTCTTACACAAACTTAGTTAAAAGTCAAGCTAATAAAAGCGAGTTAAAATACTCCTTATTGTGCACGTGTAATCACAATTTTTACTTACCCAGAAGGAAGTACTCCCCAATGCGTCCGTCATAGAGCCGTTTCATCTCCTCCTTTATATTGCTATAATGAAATATAAAGGAGTCGTGCACTCATCCGGGGTATCTGGCATGTACCGCTATTATCTGGCAGTTTTCGTCAGCGATCTGAAAAAAAAAAAAACACTGTCAAAGATTTGATAGATTTGGCGCCAATTTATGAATATCAAGCTGTGTATGTATCTATGTAACCTGCAACTCCCCGCTACCTTAAAGATCGTTTTAGTTACCTGACATCTGCAAGGTCCGCTCAAAATTGTATACTCACTGTTCCGGCATCGAAGTCAAAATTTTATTCTAATTCTTTTACTGTGCAAGCTATTTTACTGTGGAACTCGCTTCCGCTGGATCTTAGACAAGCTAAAACTTTGGCAATTTTTAAATATAAACTTAAAGATCACTATTTATCTCTACCGTAGCCTAATCCTTTAATAAGTCTATGCTGTCATTTTTCATTATAAGTCTAATGTTGCTGTGATATTCTTTTCATTCTTCCTTTTTGTATGTATGTATATGTAGGTTGTCTGGAAGAGATCGCTCTTTAGCGATAAGACCGCCTATATTGTCTACCATTATTTAATTTATGATTTCTCATGTAATATTTTTCTTGTTGGTCTGCAATAAAGAATTGTTGTATTGTATTGTATGTATGTAAACATTTCATTGTACATAAAAGTAAATAAAAATGAATAAAAAACCTGCACACATACAAAGGCGAACTTATCCCTACAACTACAAGGGACTTTATTCCAGTCATTTTATGAGAGAAAAATGTAAAATAATAATATTGCTACATCAATCTCACCTTCTATTTACTGCCTCTGTAAATTGACCTATGTAATGGCTTACAGTCGACTGGGCAATTGAAAGGCCATGATCCTGCCCGGACCCACGCTGATAATTGCCATCAGCCAATAAGTGTAAAGATGTTAGCACCTACAATACAATAAAAGAAATTAGTTGTTTTGAGCATATTCTGTCTACAGCCTTTTATTTTAGAATGATTGGGTTCTAATATTAATATTAGAATGAAAAAAATTTATTACAACATTTTTTTGTTGTATTTAGAAAGTTGTAAGTATTAGGTACAAACTAAAACCAGTTAAAAGTTATTTATACTAATGTATCTTTTTAGGGTTCCATACCCAAAGGGTAAAAACGGGACCCTATTTCTGAGACTTCGCTGTCCGTCCGTCTGTCACCAGGCTGTATCTCAAGAACGGTGATAGCTAGACAGTTGAAATTTTCACAGATGATGTATTTCTATTGCCGCTATAACAACAAATACAAAAAATAAAATAAAATAAATATATACAACCCCATACTCCTCCCATACAACAAACTTGTTATAGATTACGGTACAGAACCCTTCATGCGCGAGTCGGACTCGCACTTGCCCAGTTTTTAAATAATTCAGGTTGAGTTTGTTCTAAATATTAAGATACTTATACAGCTACTCATATTGATTACTTGATATATCTACTCTATTAAACAACAAAACATAATATATGTATGGTTACCTTGGTGTGAACTGGCAAACCGTCAGCGTGGTGAAGATCGACTTCAAGGTGCCATCTCCTTGCGCACTCTGTATATGTGATGAAACTCTTCGTCTGGCATCTCAAACGGGTTGGACATGTCCCTTATTATGCGTCTATTTAGCTTCCGCCGATGCTTTTCGGCATGCAACGCCAATTGCAAGTAAAAAAAAAAAAAAACGTTCCACGTACTCACGTATAATCACAATTTAGCAAGTAATTAATGTTATATACGTTAAAATAATTAATACTAACGCTTGATTTCCGACAAATGTGATGAGTTCGTTTCTAAATTTTCTAATTCTAACACCTTTACGTCACGTTTTGACGGTTGCATTCATTATGTCATTTAAATAGTGACACAATTTTAAGATAAATCGTCAAATTTAAGTTTTGGCTTAAGATGGTGCACGGCACGATAAATTTCGTGGTAAGATAAGTAGATAAACAATAAATAACGACAGCTTGATTGTTTGTGTCTGAGTTTTAAAAATATACGAGTTAACCTGTAAAAACGGCTCAAGTTTGAGGGTCAAACACATTCTCTTGTCTTTTTTTTTTAATTTATTTCATGACCATGGAATCAGTGTCCTTCAGTCAAAAACATAAAATATTGTTGATCATTTACATTACAATTTAAACAACGAATTAATAATTTGACAGCAACTATCAAGTATCACATAACATATTGATACTTTTCCAAGTATACAATACACACAGATATAGTTATAAATGGAAATAATGAAAACAACACAGCATAATAATACATAAACAAACAAATAAACTATTTACAATTAATTGAAACATAAATAATAAAAAAAAATCTACAGTATTGAGTATAAATTTATATACAGGAATGAAAAATACTACATTGGATAATATATCCTGAACGCGGCGGGGAACACTTATTAAATTTTCTTTAGCAATGTCACTAATCTCACTGACAAGTGTCAACTCAACCTTTGAATTCCAAACGTTGGACACTGGAAAATGATATGATTTATGTCTGCGTTTTCTTTAAAGCAATATGTACAGGTATCTTCCGCAACGATTTTCATCCTGTACAGATGCGCTGGGACCAGGCAATGACCAAACCGCAAGCGGTTAATTATCGTTATGAACTTTCGGCCGGTGTACCTAAAACGATTGTACCACGGAGTTGTTGGTAAGTCCGGCTGTAATTCAGCATACCATTTCCCCTTATTCTCGGTAATAATGTTCCAGTAATCCTTCCACAAACTCTTTGATCGATTTTTAAATTCATGGTAATAATCCGTGAAAGGCACTCTAAAAGATTGGGTGTGGTCTTCGTGGTGATCTTGTCGTGTTGCCTGATCCACAATCTCGTTTCCGGCTATGCCACTGTGTGAGGGAACCCATAAGAATTCTATACATTTCCCAATCATTTGTAGCTTATCCTTAATTCTATACAATATATAATTCTGTTTATAAACTAGATTACAATTACATAAAGCAGATAAAACACTTTTAGAATCACTTATTACTAATATATTTACACTATTTACATTGGTATTTACATAATGTCAAAGCAGCTAAAATAGCCCATGCTTCTGCCGTAAAAATACTGCAAGTGTTTGGTAACACATTTGGTTATTTTCTGTTGTGGATCATAGAATGCTGCTTTGACATGATCGCTCTTGGAGCCATCAGTATATATAGTGTAAAATTCCTTTTTTTCGTTTAAAAATTCTAGAAAGTCATATTTATTTCAGACAGTTTCTAAATGACATTTAATATCAAGAAAATTAAGTAATGTGTTATATGGGCATTTGTAAATAGGCCACTTGCTATTGATGTAAATATCTCTGGTCAGGTTTTTTATGTATGTTATTATTGTTGTTATTTCAGGCAATGTACCAGAAATAAGAGTATTCGCCGAGATGTTGGCTGTTCCAGCTAACTGTGAGACTTCTGCTGGATATAAAACATTACTAAGGACAGTTACATTGTTACAAGACAACTCCTTCAAGCAAAATCTCTCAGCCAACTGTTTACAGCAAGCCGCAAGGACAATTGAGGTATGCAATTTTCAATTTCCATAAAAACAATGGGAGTGCTGCCGTGCAGAACTTAAAGTACAGTAAGTGCAATACGTCTCTCATAGCACTTACTGTACTTTAAGTTCTGCACGGCAGAGTAGTGCGCATGGCTCCACTAATTATTCTCAGACCCATATGTTGTATCACATCCAATTTCCTTAATAATGTGTTACTAACATTCATACATATAAGCTAAAGAGCTATAATCAAAATGACTTCTGGCTATACTTTTATACAGCATACAGAGTGTTTTTGGATCTGATCCCCAAAAAGTTCCAGCTAAACTCCTCAAGATATTTATGCCCTTCATGGCATTTTGACATATATAGTTAATATGCTTATCGAATTTTAGTTTGTCGTCTATTATGACACCTAAAAATTTATGATGATTGGCAACAGGAATTGCATCATTATTATAACTAACTTTTATTCTAGAGTGTACAAATGAATCTTTACTAAATATTAAAGCTTTACTCTTTTCTGAACTTATGTATAGTTTTAAAATGTTGTTATAATAATGATGCGATTGCGCTAATGCAGTATTTGTACTGTTAACAGCTATATCTAAATTTTGGTTTATGCTGTATAAAAGCAAGTCATCTGCAAATTGCAATATTTTGACCTGTGATGTATCTACAAAATTATGGATCTGAGATGTGTATAAATTATACAACAGCAGAGGTGACAGTGTTGCTCCTTGCATTGTTCCTTTATTCACAAGCCTAGGTCCATGTAGCTTATTGTTCAATTTGACAAACAGGGTTCTATTATATAGAAATTTAAAAATCCAGTGTAAAATATTTCTTGGTAAGCCCAATTCATGCAGGACATTTATTAGGCATTCAATATTAACATTGTCAAAGGCACCTTTAACATCTAAAAATACACAAATAGCATTAGAATGACTTAGCTTTGCCATTTTAAGTTCTGATATTAGAGATACAAAGCTTTCAGAGCAACTTCTGCCTTTTATAAAACCAAATTGGATGTCGGGTAATTTGTCCTTTGTTTCAGCAAAATAGTCTAGGCGTAACTTTAACATGTTCTCAAACAGTTTACCTATACATGACGAGAGAGAGATAGGTCTATATGTTGAGGGATTATTTGCAACTTTGTTTGGCTTTAAGATGGGAATAACACACTGAGTTTTCCATGAGTCTGGTATGACAAAATTATTCCAAAGTTTATTTTAAATGTTTAATAATATTTCTTGTGCGTTAGGATGTAATTGTTTGATTAACATGTATGGTATGCTGTCCAACCCTGGTGTTGTATCCTTCCTACTTTTGAGAGCTATGTGGAATTCATTCAATGTAAATGGTCTATTGAGAAAGGAGTTACTATCATTTTCCACAGATTGATCCATAATATCATTCAAATTATGTTCATTCAACTGTGATGAGTCTGCTATGTTGTCTAAAAAGCTTGGTATCCAGTCATCATTCAAATATCTGTTATGAGAAGAACCTATCCTTCTGAACCTTTTCATGTAGTTCCATATTCTAGAAATAGGTGTCATTCTGTTAAAGCTAGTACATAGGTTGTGCCATGCATCAATATTTTCCTCTTTTAATATCCTTTTATTTTGAGCATCTAATTTTTTATAATGTATAAAATTAGGAATACTTGGTGATTTCCTATACTCTTTGAGAGCCTCCTTAGACATTTTAACAGCATCATCACATGTTTGGTTCCACCAAGGTGCAGGTTTTCTCATAACTTTTAAAGTTTGCTTTGGCGTTTGTTTGGGAATTGTTTCTGCTCTAATATCAATAATATCATACAAAATATTTACAAATAAGTTATATAAATCAATAGGTTCCGCACCATGTATATCTAAATGTGAGAACCAGGATTCAGATAGTTCTTGATATTTGGACCAGTCTGCTTTATTATAAATGTATTTTTCTTCCACAGGACGCACTTCATATATAGAAGGCTTCACATTTATAACAACAACAGTTGGATAATGATAACTGCCCATCGGGTCGTCATGGGCACGCCATTCACAGAGAGGAGCTAATGTGGGACTGACCAAAGCTAAATCTATGGCAGATGGATTTCTGTTTGGATACTGAACAGTTGTGGCTTTACCATCGTTTAAAATACACAAGTCAAAATTATCAATTAGATTATATAAACTGTTACCTCTATTATTGTTAGCCATACATCCAAATAGGATATGATGAGCATTGAAATCTCCCATTATAAGGCATGGCTTAGGGACTTCAAGTAAAACCTTTCTCATTTTGTCAGTAGCAAATCTGCTGCTATTAGGAGGACAGTAAACGCAAAGAATATTCAATTTACCCATTTCAGTGTCTACTGATATGCAAATATTTTGAATAGATTCGTAAAAAGTTGTATTTACAAGACTATATTTTAAGTTTTGTTTTATTAACCTATTGACCGCCAAGCGGTCTAGCAATTTACCGTGCCACTGACGCCAGAGTAAAAAAAAAAAGATGTGCCCCAAAATCAACAGGGATTGAAAAATACTTGTAGCGGTTAGAATTACAAAATTTTTGATCACTGAAATTTGGACGGCTGTGGCCGACGTGGCGTCAGGGGCACGATTTTTTGTTGACGGCCACAGCCGACTGTGGCGGTCAAAAGGTTAATATACCTACTCCATTATGTTCATTGACTGAATTTTTGTGTATCAAATTATAAGGTGTAAAATCAGGAATTGTACTAGTTATAATGTTATTAAAACTATCGTGAGACATCTTTACTAATTATAAAAACGGTATAAACTCACGTAAAAATTGTCAGGAACGGCCCGACATGTTTCGAACTCATTTGGAGCTCTTCATCAGGGGTAGCTATCCGTGCTGCTACGCGACTCGCGACCCAAATGAGTTCGAAACATGTCGGGCCGTTACTGACAATTTTTACGTGAGTTTATACCGTTTTTATAATTAGTAAATTGTACTAGTTGTTTTAAGCCAGGTTTCATTTAGCAGACAAATATCAATATGTTGTTCAGAAAGGAATGTTTTGAGTAAGGCCTTTTTGCTCTGTAAGCTCTGTATGTTATATTGTTAAATGTGTATCCATTATGTGATTAAATTAGCTAAAAGTATATCCTTAATTCTTTTATTAGTAATCGGAGTGTTACTGTTATCATTGCCAAGCATAATAAGTGATTTAACGAGAGCATTAATAATGATTTCATTATTTAAAATTTGCTCAGCATTATGTTTAGTTATGTTTACATCAATAGTTTTAGTTGGTTTCAAATTTGGGAATATTTTTGGGTCGGAGATAGCTGGGACACTCACCACAGTGGCATAGGAATGGTTCGGCTTTAAATACTTGCTCTTTTTCTCTTCAATCTTTTTCTGTTTTACTGGACAATCCCTTGATATGGCCAAGTGATTGCCATTACAGTTAATACACATTACTTCTTCAACGTCGCATTCTTTATAGGAGTGTTGTCCGGCGCACGAAGAACACATTGTTATTGATAGTCACCCATTTATGCCTGCATAATGATTAGTCTGAATAAACAACACTTTATATTTATGCTTTTTTTTATTTTTTCATCCGCCAGAAGAGATATACTTTACGAGCAAAATAATAAAGTTACTGTGCAAACCTTACCCTAAGCAAATGGCAAGCATTGAGTGAGTGTTGGTAATATGTCATGTGAGTCGGCTGCCAAGCAAAGGGATTCCTAAATCTGTAATATCTACATACAGTCAAAAGTGGGTAGCGCGGCGATGAGATTGCGTTGTACACCAGCCTCCGCGGTGACGCCTGGCAAGACGCCGATGTATGGATGGAAGACGTAAGAGACTACTGAGTCGGCGGTCCCGGGTTCGAATCCCGGCCGGGGCAAATATTTGTGCAAATATTTGTTCTTGGGTCATGGATGTTATCTATATATGTATTTTATATATTATGTATATCGTCGTCTAGAGCTTTGCTTAGTTTGGGACTAGGTCGATTTGTGTATGATTGTCCCTTAATATTTATTTATTTATTTTATTTATATCGACACCGTGCTAGCTATACATATAGCTATATGTCGTCCACTGCAAAGCAACATTTGCTTTGTCGCTCATGTGACGACGTCTTTGAGAAATAAAATAATAACACAAAAAATAACAGAAATAAATATTTATTATTCTCTTTTTTTTTTTTGCTCTATTTGCTTGCGGGCCCGAAGGGGCCCTTTGCACTGCTGGGACAATTTATTATTCTCAAGTGTCTGCCGCTATATAAGCAGACAGAGACAGTACGTAGATCCATCTCGAGATCATTACATAAGTGCCATCTTCTTCTCACGCGATCCAAGTACATATGTAATGTGACGAAATTCATCGTCAGGAAATCCGAAAGGGTTGCAGAAGTCCATTATGGTGTTACGGTGTATTTTTCTTCTACATCTTCTAAGCTTCTCTGCATAATTATACTGCGACTTGATGATAGTCACAGCGGACCATTCTGCAAGTAATTAGTGACAAATGAGTAATATAATAACAATTTAGCAAGTAATTAATGTTATATGCATTGAAATAATCAATACTCAAACTTGGTTTTCTTAAAAAGTGAAGATTTCATATTAAACTTCCTTTGTCACTACCTTATTAGCTCGACGACAAACTAAATCAATTTTCAGTCAGATTATCACGCTTTGACATTGACATGTGACATAAAATGGACAACCATCGTAGGAAATTTGATGATTAATCTTGGATTTATCTATGTCACGTGCGACCATCTTAGCTTTTATGGATAAATGCTTTGACGTTCATCTATCGTGTGATAAACCAACCATCATAGCGTTAACACGACGGTAACCTATGTATACCGGGCTGTCAAAGTTGGATGCTTTGTTATAAAGTGGACGACCATCGTAGGAAATTTATGCATATATCATATATCTCGTGATGTCACGTCAGAATGTCAGTTTACCGTGCAACCATATTACCAAATCATGACAAACGCTTTATCACTTATTTATCCCGTGATAAACGCAACCATCATAGGCCCCCTGATACAGTTCAAGTCATGTTTAAAAAAATTGGGAGAGTTATTGTAGTTCGACTCTAGGGTGTTTAAACTATGTGATTGTTTGTAAAATAAATGCCAATGCACAATTTTTTTGACAAAACTATACAAATCTAGATCATTGTGTAGATACATGCATCTACTTAAAAACAATAGTTGTATACAAACAATTTAACCATCTTTCTATTTCCACCCGACCGCGACCACAGACAGCGTAATGTCTCGATGAAAACGATAGCCCAACAATAGACGCAACTCTCTGGGGCATTTTCACCACTAATCGGCGCAGAGAAACCTCCCTAGAGTGTGCTTTCTTATGGCGCTATAAAATGTGGAATAATTGTCTATGATTCATTTATTTGGTTTCCGTATTATACAATAGTATTCGAACAAAATATAAAATAAGTAGTATTAATTAGTAGCATAATAATTATTTGTATCGCAATCCAAACGACACATAATTCGTACGGATATCGCGAAGATTAAAACTAAGTTCACATCCCCATCTAAACGTAACCTATTATCTAGAATATCTACAAAGAAGCGAAAAATTGAAACATTTAATGGTTCAGGCGGGGTTCGAACCTGCGTCTCCAACGGCTTTCCGGGCCAACACGGGCGTCCTACCTATTGGACCACTGAACGTGATGCAAGAGCCATTGAATTTTTTAACCAATTGCTTCTTGCATGCCTTATAGGTTGACAAAAAATAATAACGTAACCTGTTATTTAAAAATACTCGTGGTTTAAATATTTGATGAAATATTGACCTAATACCTATTTTCTTCGGTTTCCGCGACTGTCACACATTGAAATAAAACAATTGAAACGGATTATATCGCGTATATTAATTATCTGAGCCTCCCTAATGTTTCGTACATTTGTGCAAACTACCCATTTTATAAATATGAATTAAAAATAAAGGTGTGCATCCATACCGCTTCGCGCAATTCATATTTACAAAATAGGTAGTTTGCACAAATCTAACTTTGATAGAGAAAAATTGTGTTTTTCTCAGTCAACCTTTGACAACGGTAGGACTTTGACGACCTATCTGTAAAGCTACCGAAACGTCAGGGAGGCTCAGATAATTAATATACGCGGTACAATCCGTTTTGTATTGTTTTATTAAAAAATATTGACCTGTTAAAAACTATAATCGCAGTACCTACACAAGCTTATAGTCTATCAGCAATAAATAAACTGAACTGAACTGAACTGAATTCTAAGATCAAATTATGTCAAACTGGTACAAGTGAAAAACTACCTTAAAACACATATAAGGAAATTAAACAAGAGAAACTCACCCTCCATTGCTTTGCGCAGACTTGTCCGAGTCGTTTCCGTCGGTCCCCTTCCCCTGCACGGCCATCCTGTTTATCCCGGGAGAAGACAAATTCGAGCTCTGCACCTCCACCTCCGGCTCCCCTTTAACTAGCGTCCCGCTCATGCTTTCTACAACTTCACTCGTACTTGCCCCTTTTTTCTCATTCACTACCATCACTATAGGTTCTATAGCTTTTTTAGCTTCTTCAACTTTTTCTGCCGCCTTTGGCTCCTCTACGGGTGTAATAATACTGTCTACAATTTTTGTAGCTTCCGAGCGAATCTCTGTTACGGCTTTGTCGGTTTCTTTTGCAATTTCGCCTTTGACATTTTCCGTTTTAGCTGCAGTTTCTTTTTTTGCTTCTTTGATTTCTTCTTTTGCTTTTTCTGCGATATTCTTTGCCTTAGCTTTAGCTTCTTTATCTTTCATCTCAACTGCTGCAGCAGCTGCTAGTATATTTTCTGTGGAAACTTCTGGTGACTTTAGGATGTCATCAATTTTTTGTCGCACACGCTCTACTTGGGGATTGCTGTAAGGCGGCAGTAGAGGTTTTAATTTGATATTGTCATCGAGAAAACTTTTTTCAACTTTAGCTGGTTTCGAAGCCTTCTTTTCATCAGATTTATCTTCTATGACTTCTTTTTCTTTGACTATTTCCTTTTCCTTCTCATTTTCTTTGTCAGTCTCTTTTTCTTCATTTTTAGGTGCTAACGAGTCTTTAGAACTGTGCCTTTCAAAAATACCCTTTTCCCGGGCCTTTTCGAATGCAGCAGGTAATTGGTTCGTCACTTTAGTAACAACCTCTAATGGTTGGGCAGTTATAGCTGCTGTTGTCATAGATATAATACTCTTTTTTGTCAAAAGTACAATTTCACCATTTTCATTCACTATCTTGTCGTATTGCGTTTCATTATCTTGACATTTTACGTCATCTTTTCCGGTCGTTGTATTTGCGATAGTTGGTTCGACTTTGATATCTTCCACCTTGTCTTTTACTTTTTCTTTAGCTGCAGATTTCACTTTTTCAACTTTCTTTTCTTCTTTTACAGGCTCTTTCTTTGTACCCACTTCGTTTATTTTTGGCGTCGATTGAGCCTTGGGCTTAATATCTTTTTTGCTGTCCCTTTTGACTAAGGGTGGCCTTTCATTCAACGTTTTTGTACTTGGCGTTCTAACTAAGCTTTTCATACTGTTTGTCCTGTTAATAGGTTTTTTAACATCATTTTTGGGCACATTAGGCTTCTGGGCTAATCGGGTGCTTGAAGATCTATTCACGGGTTTCCCCTGAGCAGGTTTAGATGGAGGTCTAGAAGAAGTAGAGACTTTAGGGAGCAGCCGTCTTTTATCTGGACTATGGTCCCTGCTAACTGTTCTGCTAGGCTGTCTAGAATTCAATCTAGATGTAGCAGGTGTGTTACCGGCAGTTTTGATTGGTTTCTTGGCTAAAGGGGAAGGTTTTGGCGTTTTGGCGGAGCTTGGCTTAAGGTCTTCTGTGGGGCTTTTATTTGGAGTTCCAACAATGGGTGACAGACGTTTAGTATTGATAGATCTGTTAGAAGGAGGGGGTCCACCTCTTCCAGGAGAAATCGGTGGTTTTCCTTTGATAACAGTTGGAGCAATGTTTAAATGCTGAGTACTTTTACTAATTGTTCTTTTATCATGCGCTTGCCCTCCAATTCTTATAGTTTCATGTATGCTACTTGTGCTATTTGACATAAACCTCTGACTTTTGTTTAAATTACTTTCAGCAGGTTTCCTTGAAGTTGACACATCACGTATGGTGACCGTTCTTTTAGGAGAGACAGAACTCTGCCTTTTAGGGATCTTTGAATGCTGGGGCGACCCATTATTGGACTGTGGCTGGGAACGCGATACTGCCCTGATCCTTGACACGTGTGTCACAGGCTTAGCAAGCCCATCAGTGGTATTAATGAACTCTGTACTGCCAGTGGGTATATTCTCGTAATGTAAAATAGCTACAGGCGAGCTTGATCGACTCTTCAAATTTATTTTAGAAGGTGAATTACACCTAGAAGTAGTTCTAGACCCCACAACACTCCTTATAACTTCAGCACTAGCATTTTTATCAAGGATCCCCATTTCTTTCAACAACGCCTCTTCTTCTTCTCTCCTCTTTTGTTCTGCCTCTGCCTCGTGCTTCTCTCTGTTTAGCTCACTCAATTCTCTGACTTCTTCTATGTTCTCTTTCAGGAAGTTACGTGGAGAGTGTGGCCTGCTCAGGACAACGGGGGGTGGGAGGGTGGCGGTGGCCATTTTGTCTAGCTTAGACAAAGAGCTGGTCCGTCGACGTGGAGAACTGGCTCGTGAGTTGGCTGCGGAGGTCTTTGGTGTGTTGTGTCGAGAGGTTTCTTCTCTGAAGCCTCTACCTGAGTAGAAGAACAAATGATTCAGTTTAATACACGCTCCGCTGATGACAGTGAGTAAGAATAGGCTTATAACATAGTCTGCTAGAAATAATTATCTCAGTGAAATAACACACTTGAAACAAATGGGTAAGAGTATGAGTGTAAGTAGGGCTAGGCATTACCCATGCCGTTAGCAAACAAGGGACTGTTTGTCTTTGAGTCTTATTTCAAATCAATCGTTGCAGAATTTCGACCAAAATTTAATTTTCACTTTTTTTTATAACATATTATATGTCTTTTTGATTTGTACATTTAAAATTTGTAAGATTTTGGTACTGCTATTTTCGCAAACAAAAACGATACTTATTCGTTTTAGTCAGGCGAATGGTCGTTATGTTTGTGCGTACAGGTTAAGAGATTCAATCTTTCTAGATGAAAGGAAAAGTAGGTAGCTCGTGACATAAATAACGCCACCAGAAAAAAAACGGTTGTGTTGTATCAAATGACAAGCGAGCTGCATCGCTGCTAAAAAGCAGTCAGGGCAGTTACGATTTTATGAGATTCATACAGGTAACAAGGGAATCGGGGAGTATTATGATACACCACTGGCAACACAGAAACGGATTGTCAGAATTAGAATCAACATAAAACCATGACTTTAGCTAGTGTCTGTCATTTAGGAGTAACATATCTTAAATCACCTGGGGACAACCAAAACACTAACATTTCTATAACTACTCTTCACAACCTCGTGCCTCGTTTGGGGATTGATACTGAGATACGAGTTTTGTTTTAAGTTGGTGTTTGTTACTTAGTGACTTTCGGTTGTCACCAGTCTTATATGAGGAGTATACCTTTGAACGTCATAGTATAGTATGAGGAGTATACCTTTGAACGTTATAGTATAGTATTGGTGTTACTGTAATGCTATGTAAATATTATGTGAATAAAATGAGGAGTATACCTTTGAACGTTATAGTATAGTATGAGGAGTATAACTTTGATCGTTATAGTATAGTATGAGGAGTATAACTTTGAACGTTATAGTATACCTTTGAACGGCGAGACTCGGCCCGTCCTGGACTCGACCGGCAGGGAGCGCGGGCTGGCAGGACGAGAGGCGACGGGCGTTTCAGCTATTATCGCGAATGATGACTCCTTTTTCCGCTTCGATGTTGGCACCGCACTGCAAAAGAGACTTTTATTTACTGACTGAAAAAAATACAGTTTCATCAACATATCGAAGGCTTAAAACTTTGAGCACCAATGTGACTCAGGAGCGTAAAACTCCCTGATGGGCAAGCCAAAGTTACCTTCATTTACAGTGTTAATATGCTCTAAATGGGCAAGCCGGTGGGAATCGGATTCTAAAGACGCCACGCCACTGGCACTTTCTTTCCACAGCTGAGGGAGAATGAGTATAGGTAGGTAGGTATACTGTAACAGTTAACAACTGATGTACGACTAAATTAAGACGGCCTTTTCTTATGATGGAAAGAAATCGGCATTTAAACCAACCTTCTTTCCTTAATCAAACTCAAGGAACACACACAATCACTTTAGTTTTATCAGAAAATTGCTCCAAACCAATTAAAGACAGCAAGTCATTCACCTGGCCGGTCGGGCATATTGGGCATTTTGTTATTAAATCCTATTTTATTCGTACCTAATAAATCTATGCCGCCAAATGAGTCATAGTCTAAGATCCGAAGCTAAATCGATCTTCACCGAGCTGATAATAGAATGAAACATATTTTTATAATGAATTTAGTATAAGTACTAGAAAATATATTAAAAATGGGTTTGCTAAAACTAAATATTTGTATAGAATCTTTTTATCGATTCATATTTTTTTTTTATGTGGTAATACCACATTTTTATTTTTATAAATAATGACACAAAGGAAACTGCTAAAACTATTTTTTTTTTATATATTTTTTTAAATGTAACGCTATATCAACGTGTTAAATAACAGCGCTTGATATAAAAAAAAAACTTCTATCAAATCAAGTGAAAGTAACTGGCTTCGACATACCTGTTTAAATATCTGGCAACCCAGTAGTTCGTCCAGGTAAATAATAGGCAACCCAACGGCTGCACATTCTATACGTTTTATACTTTAACTCAGGATAAAATTTTATTCTTATATCTCGATGTTGCAACATTTAATAGACATACAATAATCGTACCAAACTTTCAGTCTCACCTGCGTAATTTCCTACCCTTATCAGAGGGTAACTTTTTCGTTAGTCATGACTTTTATCCGTGAGTCAGGAGTGAATGTGCGAGTAAATCACTTGTACATAATCTATGGTGTGACTCAAGAGTGCTCAAAAAGTCAAAAGTCAAGAGCCGAAGTTTGACGAATAGTGAGTAGGATTGGTTGTATTATAATTGTTGTGTGTGGGGTTTCCACAAAGTATACGAGTAAGTATATGAATAACGATGTCGAACTCTTTGAATTAGGTATGTGTTAGAAATGTCACATTTCCATTCAAAGTTTGAATCATACTCAGCCAAGGTTTAATTAAATTCAACTCTTGGAAACTTAAAAAGAAAACCATTTTTTAACACGTTTTTATTAACGCACACTTCATTGGTACCTTAGTTCATTTACGGATCGGATACTTATTTAATTTCTAATTTAGTTTAAACTAACTGGGAGGAACCGATTAAGTCACTTTTTTCCAAAAATATACATAACATTTCTAAAAAGGGCAAGTCAGTGGGAATCCGTTTCTATGGACCCCCACTGGAACGTAAATGCAGTCGAGACGATACGTTGCGTTGGAAAATTGATACACTTGAGCATTCGCGTATCTAAGACAATTTCTCAGATGGGGCCTGCCCAGGGGCATTTCACTCAGTACTTTACAGATTTCATACATTAAAACTTGCGTGCGGTTAGACTCGAAACTCGCTCGATAGATGGAGCTAAATTCAATATTTGAATTAGTGTTATTAAAATGAAATCTGTTTTTATGTTATTATTTTATCCATAAAAAATATATAATAAAAACATAATTATAAGTTATTGTGAAAAATTATGAAGCATTATTTTAATTTATCATTACAGGCAACATTACGGCTTAAGATTAGATCCCCGTTCCATTCCACTCATTTATTTTTTAGATTTCACCTATTATATTTTAAGCAGTTATATGATAATTGTCACAAAAATTTAATATCCACAAAAAAAATGGAAAATGATAAATGCGGATTTTTTAAAATGTAAAAAAACAATAGTAGAAAGAAAACTAAAAGACTACTTAGTTAATACAATTCGGTGTAGAGGAACGCGTAGCGTAGTGCTGTTTGACAGTTTACTTTATATGGATTATGGACAAGACAAGTTTGTTTTCTGGTGGATATTCAAACGGGTATAAGAAATTTACTTCGGCTGCGTTTTACGGATATTAGCGAATCTGCTCTACGTTGTTGACCTTTACGCTAACTTGGATTCCGACGACAGAATTTCCAGGAAGGATTTCGATCCCGGCTTTGTGTAATGGATCACGATTGCCTCGTTTTAAACTATTTTAAAGTCATGGTAGCAGTAAAAAATGTTGTGTGTGTCTACCTGTGGTAAGCGTTTGTTCTAATTATGTTCCCCAAAATTAATGAAATAAAAATAATTAATTATAAATGTGTCTTTTTTATACCTTCCTACAAACATAACTAGTTTTAAAGCCCACTTATTATGTTAAGTGTGAGGTACAGATGAATCATATAATATGTATTGAAAGTACCTACAGTACAGTGCATAGCGATTGCTATGTATAGTATGTATACATATGTACATGACTCAGATAACTCGAAACTCGCTCAATAGATGGCGCTAGTACACAAAGGAAGCTGATGACTCTATCTCAGTATATATAATTTACTCTATGGGCCTGCCCTTCTAGCACAGCTATGCTTCGCGACTCTTGTCGCGTGACATAGCGTTACCCGTCACTCTCTCACAATGCTGTACAGAAAGAGATAGGTAATCTATCTCGCGCGAGAAAGAGTCGCATGTCAAAGTTGTGCTAGACTTGCTGGGTGGGGGCCATGGCCTATGAGATGAAGCTATGAATTACTATCGGTAACCCAACATCCTGGGGTGGGCACTAGACCATATGGTGCACGGACCACCCGGCCACCCCCTGAATACGCCAATGCTCAGGCACACAGGCTGCATGCAGCCTTTAAACAGCTTAAATTAGTTATATATTGTGTGTATATCCTATAGGAATATGTATTTATCTAAGTATATATCTTTTGAAATTGTTTTAATTTAGTTGCACCGCCCACAAATTATCTGCTTAGCCCAATGGTTGACTGGTAGAGAATGCCCTATGGCATTAAGTCCGCCTTTTGTACGAAAAGTTCTTTCTTTTGTGCAATAAAGATTAAATAAATAAATAAATGGCTGTATAACCTCTTTTACAGCCTGTTGGCTACCTGCGACGTCTTGTGTTGATGATATTGTTGCTCCAGTCTGTTGACCACCAGCATTAAACGTATGTCGTATCATACTTCCAGAAATCCTTTGTTGGCTGAACCCTTACCATGAGTCATCGTGACCGTACTTCGCTAGCGACAGCATAAACGATTTGTATGGAGAATATAGTATAGCGCCCCTAGCGATTACTTTGTAGAACTACAGTCTAAGTCACTCCCTGCTGTCTGTCTGTCCCTATGTATGCTTAGATCTTTAAAACTACGCAACGGATTTTGATGCGATTTTTTGAAGTGAAACTTCTAATGCGACTTCCAACAAGGTTGCGTTAAACGTTTAACGTTTAACGCTACCGTGGATGGGGTAGGAAAGCACTGTTGCGTTAAACGTTCAACGCAACAATCCCACGGACAATCCGACTGATTTAAGGTTATGTCAAGGTACGTCTCTTGTGAATATCAATTGATTGTTAGGTTTTCTCTTTTGAAATTAAAATTTCTACCCCTTCCTATTTTCATTTCCACATTGCGAAGTTTCACTTCTTCCGCGCGGAGGGCCTCCACGCACTATTTTTTTTTTACTGGATAGAGTGATTCAAGAGGTAGGTTGAAATGCATAATTTGTCAGCATTGCTCCCGTGCGAAGCCGGGGTGGGTCGCTAGTTCTCCATACAAATCCTTTACACTGTCGCTAGCAAATACGGTCACTGTAAACTCGTGGTAAGGGGTACAGTAATCGTTATTCAGTTTGGCCACGTGACGTTTAGAGTTAGTGGCGAGTGCCGAGTGACCTCGAGGGGTTAACGGGGGTTAGCGATTCTCGACAACGGCCAGCGAAAATTACAAGCAATATTCGTTTGGCGAACTTGAAATTCGTTTGTGTTCTTCTGTAGTTTTTATTTTGTTAAAACCGCTAGTAAATTCGTTCGCGTGGGGAAATCAAGGTTTCTACTTTTTCTTTACTGTAGTTGGAAGCGAAAAATCCTGTAACCGTGTTGTTCAGAACTTACAAATAGTTCAAATCCGTCGCATAGTTTTGGCGAAGCTACAAAAATATCTGACCTCTGACCTCAGAATATAATACTATTTTAAGGGGGCGGGGACAATTCGGGGCATTTGCCAAGAGCGCCATTTTCAGATGACCTAAAATTCATGTATTTACGAGATACCTAGATACCTAGCAGGAGAAGAAAGGACGCCGTTTTATGGCACAGGTATAGGCCTATTTTTGGCACAGTTATATAACAAAAAACGTAGGTCAATTGACGCGATTTAATGAAGGCTTCGACTAACGAATGTTTTATGACACTTTATACTCTCGCGGTTTGTACACATAATTAACACAAATTATAACGGGTCTATCGCGATATTCCTTATTTACCTTCATAATCTAACGTTTTGGCGGGGTTGCACACGCCGTGGTCTCAGATGTAGATAGGTACTCATATAGAATAATTTAGTTTATTAAGGGTTTTATTTGCCTATGTATTATTAATAAACTAATACTTGTAATTAAAGCTAGGCGGGCGTGTCAGTTTACATAAATCGCCAGGTCAATGCCAAAAATACCCAATAAAAAAATAAAAATCGTAAATTGCTAATTGGAATGCGAAAGTGATACAGGACGATTATTAACCAATTAAAGTTATTGTGATATACACGTTATGCAGGGCGCCATTCGAGGAGGTATTGCCATATCTTCAATTCGGCGATATCTCGGCTTTATTACAGGCATAGGATATTTATAATTTGAGCTCACAATCAGTAAGACAATGAGACAATTTGTTAAAAAGGATGGATGGATGATATAAAAAAACGTTAAGGTTATTTTTTTGTCAGATTAATCTCTCCAACAATTGCGTCCTACTTGCTGTTTTTGGAATGTGCAAACGTTTAAAGAAAAAATAAATACATATACTTATTGCTCGTTCCTGTAATTTGAACCTCAGCGAAATAATGGGCATGAAACATGTTACTCTAATCAAAATAGAGTTCAAACATTTCATTAACACGTCACCATTTCTCCAAAGTAGACATCTAGTGGTGAGATCTCATCAGTATGTCATTAGAAATGTTGAATTTGGCTCCATTTATTTATTAGTCGATTGCCCGCGAAATGCATTATCTAAGGAATTCATCACCTTGGCTCGTGGTCACGACTGAGCGAGTAGTTTTTCTGATCACGGAACGAATTGCAGATAATTACGAGGATTTAATTTATAATTGGGCGAATTAGCTGTTTTGGTTCGGTGAAATATTACCTACTAACCTAGTTATGGAGAGTTACTTTATCCTAGAAATACTGATTTTACCTAAAAAAGTATACAGAACATTTTAATAGTAAAAGGTCAATCCTTGAAAAGGCATTTATTTATTATAATATTGACACAAAGGTAAATTATAAAAGAAAAATGTAATGTGATCCACTGCAATGTAAGCAAGACTCGAACCGGCGACCCTACGTTTTCGGCGTAGTGCTCTCCCAACTGTAATAAGTTTTATAATAGATTTTTTATCGATTCTGTTTTAATGTGGAAATTCGATATTTTTATTTATTTTCATCGTAACTCTCATATTCTTGCTCGTCTCAATATTTTATAATAATTCGTTTACTTTTAAAGCTGTCTGTTTGTGGCAGTCCTTGCCTGTGAGCTTAAGGCGCGCTAAATCTCTTGTTTCTTTCAAAACTCACATGAAAGAGCATTATCTATACCTTTCATAATGCGTATTTTATTCAAATGGTCCTAATATTTTGGCTTTTATTTATATATTATTATTTTATTTTTTTCCGATTTTTGCATCGCCTAATAACAAAATCTTTTTTTTTTTTCAAGTTCTCCACTACCCAAAGGTTATCTGGAAGAGATCGCTTTTTAGCGTTGTTGACCTCTAATTGTAATTTCTTGCATTGTATTTGTCCTGCATGTTTTATGAGGTGTGTAATAAAGAGTACTTGTATTGTATTGTATTATCTGACCACATTCTAGTTGCTCCCGGTTCTACGACCAAGGCCAGTGGGACCACTCTGATGGCAAAAAACTGGTTGCCTGTAAAGTCGGTTTTACGGGCGAAGATTTTACGTGACAACGCGCGGCGGACCGATCATGTTTGAGTGGGAGAGAGACGCAAGGCATTCGCCGGTCCGGCGGGCCTCTCTCTCGTTCGGTGACTCATCGTAACAGACGTGAGCGGGCGTTACACTTTTTCATGAGTGACTCCGAGCGCAACCTAATTTAAGACGTTGTCACGTCAAAAAAGCTCGTCGCCGTTATACTGAAAAACGTCATCAAGCTTTAAAAGCAAGAGTGAAACGTCAATAGCTAAACAAGCAACGAAAAAAGGAGAAAATTGAGTTCAGATACTGTTATCTTATGTGAAATATAATATTTATGAAACTGATTGATTCGATTTATTAACATTAGACGAGTGCGTTTTTAACTGCTTCTTTCGTTCGATTAAACGAAAAATATATCGATATCGGCAAGGCGTTAGCGACAACTTTTTTCGCTTCGCCCCGCCAACCCCCATCGTCGCAATCTCAAGGATGTGCCAGCCTTGATTTCACCCCCACCGAATAACGAATAATGTGTGTGAAAACGATTGTTTGCCGACCTTCAATTAAAGGTAATTGTCACAAAATAACCCTTATTCAAGATAATCTGAGCGAGTTTCAACTTTGACAAAATTACAAGAAGTTATATTTTGTTTTGTTGGAATTTGAATACTCTTTAGGGTCATGTTAATTTCATGCTATAAATTGTTTATTTACGGTGTTTATGGTTTTACGCAATTTATGATTCTAATTTGTGACGAATTTAATTCAAAGTTCGTAGTAATTTTATGTGTGACGTCCCACATACGATTTGCTATGTTTTGTTTAAATGGTAATTGTGATAATATACATTTTTTCCGTTCTATGTAAAGGGTATAGCAGGATAGCCTAAGAAAAAGTGCCCCCAGCGTTTTTGGGTCGAAACTATAATCAAACGATGCCTTTTAAGGAGGTAATACCCTGCACAAAGTTTCATCCCTCTGTTACCCCCTGGGGGTGAAAAACACCCGATTAACCCCAAAACTGTTTTATTTATTTTTTCCTAAACTATGAAAGTGACGAATTTCAAATTTTGTACAAATATTAATGAGACTAAAAGCTATATTTAAAAAAAATATGACCTTCCTAACCATTTAAATTCTTGTAAAAAAAAGTAAAAAAAAAAAAAAATCATCCTGTATAACAAGTTCGGCTCTTGGTACACACACCATTTTTTTTCCAAATATGAATCAATTTATATTCTACATCATACAAAAGTTTCATTGACCTAGCCCAGAAGGAACATTACGAAATTAATATGAATCGGCTCTTTGGTGCCTACTATTCATTTAACTCCTACTGAGAGCCTTGCATTATTTTTTATTAATAAACAATGGCCGCGATCGGACCGCTGTTTGTGTCCGATTAAAAAATTTGAAAATCGAACGCGGGCAGTAACGCGGCCGCGGGCAGTGTTTTTTAGGGTTCCGTAGTCAAATAGGAACCCTTATAGTTTCGCCATGTCCGTCTGTCTGTCTGTCTATTTCTGCGCGGTATAAATTACCACTTCGCTACGAAATTGAAAGCAACTATTTTACGTGAATCCCATAATACCAACGCATACATTACCTAACATGTTAACCTTTGTTTGTATGGTGAAGACTAAACTACAAAGTGGTCAAACCCATTTGCATTTTTGAACAAATTCCCTCTTTTGACCCTCCTAACCATTTAAATTATTGTAAAAAAAGGTAAAAAAAATAATAATCAACCTGTATAACAAGTTCGGCTCTTGGTACACACACCATTTTTTTTCCAAGTATGAACCAGTTTATATTCTACATCATACAAAAGTTTCATCGACGTAGCCCAGAAGGAACATTGCGAAAATAAAATGAATGTACTATTTATTATGCACTACTCATTATATTATGCTTAATGCGCAACGTCTCGGTCCTGCAACCATATAATTAAAAACAAAACCGGCCAAGACCATGTCGGGGCCGGCTCAGTGTAGGGTTCTGTAGTTGCCCATCTTTCACAATAGACGGGCTTAAAATAGCGGTTTTAAGCCCGAGGTTTCAATTACGAGAAAGATTTCAAGCTCTATAAAAAGGTCGTAAACGCCAAAGTAACTGTAATTACTTATTACCTTCTTGAAGTTATCGGATAATTATTCGCGCCAGATTGAGCGAATGTTTTAATACAGTATGGCACTTAACTAACATGTGTAACGTTCGAAGTATAAGGACACCGCGCGGTACTTACGTCATTTTCAAGAAAATTATGATATTCTGCGATAACTCAAAAACGGCTCGACCGATTTTATTCAATAAGTATAGTTTTCATTGGAAGTGCTTATGAGGTCAAATTTTTACGAATTTTTCCATAATTTTTGAAACGTGGTGGACGCTATTTTTTGGATTTCTATAGCGAATATTTACAAAACTGCTGACTTTATCAAAAAATTATGTTTGAAGACCCATATTATTTTTAAAATACCTATTCAACGAAACCCCACACACTAGTTGAAACGAAAAAAAAAACACCCCTCTTTAGGGGTAAAAGCGGGCGGTACCCGAAAAAATTTTTTCTTTTACCGTTTTGTCGGCGTTTTACATACACATACTCATACCAAATTAGAGCTTTCTAGTACTTTAATGTAATGATAACGGAGCTAAGCCGCGGACAGATAGACAGACAGACAGACAGACAGACAGACAGACAGACAGACAGACGGACATGGCGAAACTATAAGGGTTCCTAGTTGACTACGGAACCCTAAAAACACTGCACGCGGCCGCGTTACTGCCCGCGTTCGATTTTCAAATTTTTTAATCGGACACAAACAGCGGTCCGATTGCAGGCCATTGTTTATTAATAAAAAATAATGCAAGGCTCTTAGTAGGAGTTAAATGAATAGTAGGCACCAAAGAGCCGATTCATATTAATTTCGTATTGTTCCTTCTGGGCTAGGTCGATGAAACTTTTGTATGATGTAGAATATAAATTGATTCATATTTGGAAAAAAAATGGTGTGTGTACCAAGAGATGAACTTGTTATACAGGATGTTTTTTTTTTTTTTTTACTTTTTTTTACAAGAATTTAAATGGTTAGGAGGGTCATATTTTTTTTGAATATAGCTTTTAGTCTCATTAATATTTGTACAAAATTTGAAATTCGTCACTTTCATAGTTTAGGAAAAAATAAATTAAACAGTTTTGGGGTTAATCGGGTGTTTTTCACCCCCAGGGGGTAACAGAGGGATGAAACTTTGTGGAGGGTATTACCTCCTTAAAAGGCATCGTTTGATTATAGTTTCGACCCAAAAACGCTGGGGGCACTTTTTCTTAGGCTATCCTGCTATACCCTTTAGAAACCAATTCGTGCAATAGTGTTCTTATACCGCAATCAACTTTTATATCACGTCAATATGCCACTTTTTCATTCGTCTTTGACGTTTTGCAGTACACTAGTCATGTCGAGTTGTGACGTCACCACTAAATACTTACCTACCTGGAAGCAAAACGATATAAACGAATCGAATTGGGAAACGGATGAAATAAGTATGTTATATTAGCTATATTTTTCGATTTTTATATTCATGTTAGGGTATATTTTTGGTATATCCCAAGTTTGAAGTAATTATTGGTCTTAAGCTAAATTATTTTTTGAACTCCGACTGAATAAGATTTTTTCCTTTACTTATATTTTAAAGTGTAAGACTTTGTTCCTTACTAAAGTTCAAGAATAATGGCTAAAGATAGGTGAGTATTTAACGGCTGATTAATGATTGATAGTATTGATACACCAATAAAATACATATTTATATTTGTTGGTTTTGCTATCTATATTTAATACCTATAAACTTATGGCAATTTTTATGAAGATCCTTGCTTCCTATGAAGCTTAAAAATCGAATTGTTTGAATATGTTTAGGGTTTTCGTTTTACTGAATGCATTGAAGTATTTTGCTATCTACAAATTTGTAGTGTTATGTGGGCCCTGGTCAATGACAAACCATCCACCGTAAAACTTTCATACATCATACACATTCGTATATTCATAGCGCACCGCCCTGCCCTCCGCAGAACGTCGTAAGCGCCGTGGTTTAACTAAGGCTTTACGCCCTTGTGTGCAAATAGGGTTGCGTTACGTAGAGCGCGCACTTTCGCCCGCTACGCGCCGGTGCGCAGGCGCGAGGCATGAGCGGCAGCGGGAGCGGAAGCTAGATGGGTCTAAATACTAAACTCTGTGAGCTATAGACCTCGCGAGTTTGTTCGTGATTTATTTTCGAAATGGTTGAAATTTGTATTCTTTCCCCATCAACCTCCGCCAATCTCGAAAAACTGAATCAAAAAAAATCTATATACTTATGGAACCTATACTCACATTTAAGTGAGAACTGGCGGAAATCCAGACAAACGGATATCCGGACATACGAAATCATTATAGGCCAAGCAGAAACGGAGACCCTTCGCTCGCTTCACTGTTGTGATTGGTCGATTCCCCGCGCCTCCGCTTCAGTAGAGAGGTACCCTTAACCCTTAAAGTCGCAAAATAAAAAAGAAACCCAGGTTCAAAACTCGTTACCTTTAAAAATAGTAAAAAAATGCAAAGAGATGGTCAGAAAATATGTATATCTGGCTATACATCGTGAAAGGGTTAAGGGGCCAGCGAGGGGGCTCTCAGTGATGTTCAAATCTCGGCCTACCGCTCATAACTTGGACCTCATGGATTGTACGCACTGTGGTCTGTGGCTAAACGGTTCAGCGACAATTACACCCCGCGACTCGTGCGCATGCACATGCAGGTTACGGGCCGGCGCTGGACGATGCACTCCTCACACTTTGTATACAGCGCTATTATCATCCATGGCAATGCTTCTTAAAGTTCAGCTTACCTATGAAAGTATTCTTTGTTTACACATTAAACTTATGACATATTCCCACACGTACCAAGAAGTTTGACAATTCCTTCATCTGCCGAATTATTAAAAATGGAACTCTTTGCCGGCTCATGGGTTTCCTCCTTCTTATAACATGGGACCCTTCAGATGGTTTTTATTTAATGCTTAGTATTTTTACAATTATTATGATGATTAATTTGCGCTACTACTGACATTTATTTTACAGTAATACTTTTCTTGGACATAGGTACGTCGTAATTTTACTAACATAGACTACTGTTAAGTTAACATGTTTAATACACTTTGTATGGATCTCGTTGTCTGAAATAAATGCCATTATTATTATTCAAAACGAAGCGTGAAGAAGCATCTCTCGGGCCAGCATTGCAGTGTCAACTGACATGGCACCGTTGGTTTATATTCAGTTGCCATTACGACTTGGGGTCCCGTTTTTGCTTACCATCTGGTCAGGCGAAGTGGAGCCACTATGTTGTTCCGTTATAAAAAAAAAAAAAACAATACATCTCGTATGCTACACAGACTATGAATTCATATAGCTCGTTCTCCATACAATTCGTTGTATTAGGAATAACTAATACCTACAGCTTTTCCATACACGTATCATTCTTAGGCTATTAACTCAATTCACTCTAATATGATTGTACCTCGACTAATAGCTTCAAATCAATCATAGCTCTTTCTCAACGCAATTAACTCCTAAACAAGCTTGACTCACGCCGCCCATACTGGGAGTTCAAAGACACATACAACTCATACAAGTGCACCTACGTACGTCCTATTGTTCTAGGAATTGGGCAATGGTCGTGATGCCACATGCAAGTAGGATGCACCCCGGATTTCGGCCAAGGATAGTGAGAATAGATAGTCGCATGTAAAGAATATGTACCTAAGTATATGATGTTATTCAAAGGGCTAAGAATCCCTTAATTTTCCACCTATCTCTTGACTATATGGTAGAAAGAAAAGAAAGAAAGAAATACATTTATTCGTGACGTGACCATAATACATAATTACCTACATAAAGAGTGTGACAGAAGTGATAAAAAAAAATGTTACAGTTTTAAGCATGTAAAAAATGAGGTTTATTTCAATTATCTTCTTGATATAGTTAGCTGCAGTCCCTGATGAAGATGTCCATAAGAGTTCGAAACATGTCGGGCCGTTCCTAAGAATTTCATGTAGGTAAGTGTTGAACTCCGTATTAAAATGAGTAGAACGAAGCTTGTATATTACTGTTTATTAAACTATTTTACAAATGTATTGGAATTCATATAAAATACGTAACAGAACAAATAAAAATCTTTATGACAATTTCTTAGTCTTCTTCTCGTTTCAAAATCATAATTCTTGAATAAATATACATAGACGTCACACGTTCAAGCCAGTAAGCTAAAAGAGGCCGCAACATCCTCCCCCCTCGAGGAAGTACATCCTCCTCGAGAGTCAAAAGGCCCGTGGTTCAGGCAAAGCACAGAGTCCATGAACAGCTCGCCGCAGTAAGCCTCGTGTTGTCGCGACGTCCGCTACTCTGGAGACCCCATCACGTCCAGGATATAGTTTATGTATGCGACCCATGCGCCATTTCATCGGAGGTAAATTTGGCTCTTTAATGACAACCATATCATTGATTCGAAGTCCTTCCTTATTAATTTGCCATTTGGTTCTCTGCTGCAATTCGGCCAGAAACTCCTTTTGCCAGCGTGCCCAAAATTGCTGTCGCATTTTTTCAATATGCTGATATCGGCTCAGGCGATTAGTGTTCACATCCAGTAACTCGGGAGATGATATTGAGATCAATGGTCGACCGATTAAAAAATGACCCGGTGTTAGTACTTCGAGATCATTAGGATCAGAAGTTAAGGGTCTAAGAGGCCGAGAATTTAAAATAGCTTCAATTTGGGTAAGCAGAGTCGATAATTCTTCGAAAGTCATATGTGTGTTCCCTAGTACCCTAGCTAAATGAAACTTTGCAGATTTAACTCCAGCTTCCCAAATTCCTCCAAAATGTGGAGAATAAGCTGGCGAAAACACGAATTTTATGCCCTCATTAGCCGCAAACGAAGCTATAGGATCATTACTTGAATTTAGGAAGTTAGCTAGCTCGTTGCTCGCACCTACAAAATTTGTGCCATTGTCGCAATAGATCTCAGATGGATACCCACGGCGTGATATGAATCGCCGGAGAGATAAAATAAAAGCATCAGTTGAAAGTCCACTGACCAGTTCTAAGTGTAAAGCCCTTGTCGAGAAACAAACAAAAAGAGCCAAGTAACATTTCGTTATCTTACAACCGCGCCCTTTTCGATCCGTAATTAAAAAAGGACCCCCAAAATCTACGCCACAAACACTAAACGGCGGGCTAGGTGTCACTCTAGGTTCAGGTAAATTTCCCATTATAGGATTAATCGCCTTAGCTTTCATGATCCAACAAGTTTTACATTTGTTAACAGTGCTCCTAGCTAGTATTCTACCACTTAAAGGCCAGAATTGATTACGTAAATTATTTAATACTAGAGACCCGTTGCGGCGTCGAACCTCCGCCGCTAGAATATGGAAATCCGGCAGTGTTACAGAAAATAACTACTTTATCGATAAGAAGTTTTTGGGGAACGAAGAATAAATTAATACTGTAAAAAAACACATTAAAATGATGTTTTAAAAAACCGGTCAAGTGCGAGTCAGACTCGCGCACCGAGGGTTCCGTACAAACTCTTTCCATCCTTCAGTGGTTAAGTTAACTTTGCACCTGGTATGTACATCGCCCCATACAAATGAGGTGCAAAGTTAACGCAACCAATCCTGTTTGTTGTATGGGAGCCCCCCTTAAATATTTATTTTATTTTATTTTTAGTATTTTTTGTTATAGCGGCAATAGAAATACATCGTCTGTGAAAATTTCAACCGTCTAGCTATCACCGTTCTTGAGATCAGGGATCGGGTACCGCTATTGAGTTCCATACATTAATACCGGTATTCAATTTCGATATTTCGCTTATTATTATACATTTTCATATTTTACCCGGCTTATTTCAAAGTTCTGTATCAATACCTAAATTCTATTTCGTATCATTTGAATAAAAACGTGAAATTAGAAAGATATGTAAATTTTAATTAATACCGGTAACGATCCCTGCTTGAGATACAGCCTGGTGACAGACGGACGGACGGACGGACGGACGGACAGCGAAGTCCCGGTCCCGTCCCGTTTTTACCCTTTGGGTAGGGAACCCTAAAAACGTTAAAACATGCCAGGCTAGAGGCAGGCCTGATCTTAGCCAACTGCCAGCTTCATCGTGACAATTTTTTCAACTCTTTTGTAAAAATAACTTGTGCATTAATAACATGTGATCTGCTGATCTGTTTCACAAATAAAATGCATATTATTCGATTTATGGAAAAATATAATTCATTACAATAGTCCCATATCTTAAAAAAATAATTGACATATTTTCATAGGACCGAACATAAGATTGGTGAATTTTAATTTGTTGTTCTTTCTTCAGGACATCAATTTATCGATTTGATCGATTTCTATCAATTTCCAGAAATAGCACATGAATCGAAACGACAGATTTGGTCTCTCACTACGCAGGTTTTAAAAAGGAAATCATGGAGTGCGTAACTGTTTCTGTATTCATTTATAATCGTAAATATTTCACAATATTGATAATAAAAAATGTTACAAAAACTCAATTGTATAAAATATAGAGTAAAAAACGTTTATAGATATCAATTCGTCTCCATTGGCAACTCGTCCATATTCCAAATTCGTCCACAATGCCACCTCGTCCATATTACCAACTCGTCCACAATTCCAACGCGTCTATATTGCTTACTCGTCCACAATGCCAACTCGTCCACAAATACAACTCGTCCACATTTCCAACTCGTCCATATTCCCAACTCGTCCACATTCCCAACTCGTACACAATGCCAAATCGTTCACATTGCCCACTCGTCCATACACCCAAATCATCTCCATTGCCAACTCGTTCATATTACCAACTTGTCTTTGTTGCCAACTCATCCATATTCCCAACTCGTCCACAATGCTAACTCATCCATATTGCTAACTCGTCCACATTTCTAACTCGTCCATACACCCAACTCGTCTACAATACCAACTCGTCCTTATTATTAACTCGTCCATATTATCAACTCGTCCGTATTACCAACTCGTCTTCATTGCCAACTCGTTTATATTCCCAACTCATCCACAATGCCAACGCGTCCATATTACTTGCTCGTCCACAATGCTAACTCGTCCACAAATACGACTCATCCACATTTCCAACTCGTCCATATTCCCACCTCGTCCACAATGCCAAGTCGTCCACATTACCAACTCGTGCATACACCAAACTCATCTACATTGCCAACTCGTCCATATTGCTAACTCGTCCACAAATACAACTCGTCCACATTTCCAACTTGTCCATATGCCCAACTCGTCCACAATTCCAAGTCGTCTACATTGCCAACTCATCCACATTTCTAACTCGTCCATATTCCCAACTCGACGATACACCCAACTCGTCTACAATACAAACTCGTCCTTATTATCAGCTCGTCTTTATTGCCAACTCGTCCATATTCTCAACTTGTTCATTTTGCCAACTCATCCACGTTTCCAACTCGTCCATGTTCTCAACTTGTCCACGTTGACAACTCGTCCGTATTACCAAGTCGTCTTCATTGCCCACTCGTCCGTGTTCCCAACTTGTTCATTTTGCCATCTCATCCACATTCCCAACTCGTCCAAATTCCCAACTCGTCCACATTGACAACTCGTCCATAATACCAACTTGTCCGTATTACCAACTCGTCTTCATTGCCAACTCGTCCATAATACGAACTCGTCCACATTGCCCCCTCGTCCATGTTCTTAACTTGTCAATTTTACCAACTCATTCACATTGCCAACTCATCCACATTTCCAACTCGTCCATATTCCTAACTCGACGATACACCCAACTCGTCTACAATACCAACTTGTCCTTATTATCAGCTCGTCTTTATTGCCAAATCTTCCATATCACCAACTCGTCCGTATTTCCAAGTCATCTTCATTGCCAACTTGTCCATATTACCAACTCGTCTTCACTGTCAACTCGTCCATAATGCGAACTCGTTCATAGTGCCCACTTGTCCATTTTCCCAACTTGTCAATTTTACTAACTCATCCACATTGCCAACTCATCCACATTGCCAACTCATCCACATTTCCAACTCGTCCATATTCCCAACTCGACGATACACCCAACTCGTCTACAATACCAACTTGTCCTTATTATCGGCTCGTCTTTATTGCCAAATCTTCCATATCACCAACTCGTCCGTATTACCAAGTCGTCTTCATTGCCAACTCGTCCATATTCGCAACTCATCCACATTGCCCACTCGTCCGTGTTCCCAACTTGTTCATTTTGCGAACTCATCCACATTCCCAACTCGTCCATATTCTCAACTCGTCCACATTGCCCACTCGTCCATGTTCCCAACTTGTTTATTTTGCCAACTCATCCACATTCCCAACTCGTCCATATTCCCAACTCGTCTATATTACCAACTTGTCAATTTTACCAACTCATCCACATTCCCAACTCGTCCATATTCCCAACTCGTCCACATTTCCAACTCGTCCATTTTACCAACTCATCCATATTACCAATGTAGATACATTCCCAACTTAGCTACATTGTCAATAAGTCATCCATATTCTCAACTCGACCACATTTCCCATCCCGTCGACATGCAAGCGGAAGGACTAAGTTTCTTCTAAATACCATTTAATTTACCATAACTCATGCCATTTTCCTTGGAATTATTTTTTTGATGGACTTATATAATCATATTTATAATAATCTACCATAAATTTACTTATTTGAATGACGTTTAAAACCGGCTTTTTTCTCCATATTTTTAACAGGTATGCGAAAAAAGTTTCCATATCAACATTTTAAAAAGATAAACAACCTGGCAATTTAGAGCATTGACATAATAGCCCCCAATAAAAAAGACATTAAAAGTTGTCAGAATATGGTTACTGTCATTCATTGTCAACAAACTGTAAAATTATTTTTGCATATTTGTACATGTTTTAAGTGTTGCGGATATTATGTTGCCGACTCAAAAATAATATTTCATCATGCTGAACAACTTACTACAGGTGTGTTACGTAATCATGCTTATTATTATTTTGTCATCTTATGTCAAAATAGGGATCACAGGTCACGTGGTCTAAGTCACGTGGTTAGCGCACAGTAGTTTTTTGAAATCCATTTTTCAGTACCTTTTCAGGAAAAAAATAAAATTCCAAGAGTTTTATGCACCTCTCCAGCATGAGACGAATCTAATGACATATCATTTATCAAAATCGGACCATAACTGTAGATCTGATGGGATGTACAAAAATCGGCCTCGCGTAATATATATATAGATTAGTTGAGGAGGCCCGTGTAATGTCTTGAAATGCTCACGCCGAAAAAGAAGCTTAGTAAACGTATGTTTAGCATCTAGCAATAATGGATGCTTCTGTGTATAGTTAACAGATAATTTTGGATACGCCCACCGACACGCAACAGCCCATCCTCATCTATAAAAGGTGTAAGTTTAAGTATCCTTGATTTTAAAGGTAACGATCTACCCCTTTGAATTATGCTGATATCGTCACTGAATGACTCAAATTGTGATTGTTTAATTAAATAGTTTAAGGATGAACTTAATTCATCTGTAGACAGAAACCCACAACGCCTTGAAGTTGGATTACGTAAATTAAATATGAACCTCTGTACATATGCAAAAGTTCTTTGCAATGTCGTCAACTTCGAGTACTTATCAAAATCTATAATATCACAGAAAGTATTCGTGACTGAAGATGTATCAACTTGAGTGAACGTTTTCGTTTCAGCAACACCACTAGTATCGCTAATAGGCCGATTCAGTTGTGGCCAACTTGACATACTCTCGCTCAAAAATGAGGGACCCTGCCACCATATCTCAGCATTGCATAGATATGTAGGATCAACCCCTCTAGACGCTAAATCTGCAGGGTTAATTTCTCCTGGGACATGTCTCCAGAAACCTCTAGGAGACAATTCCTGAATTTCCCCTACACGGTTCGAAACAAATGTTTTTAAGGTTCGCGGTTCTGCTTCGAGCCAACTCAGAACGACGGCTGAATCTGTCCAATGAAAAATACTATCTATATTACAGCGAAGCGATTTTAGAACCTTAACCGTCAAGCGAACCGATAATAGAGCACCTAATAGTTCCAATCGTGGAATTGAAACGGGTTTTAATGGTGCAACCTTTGCCTTGGCACACAGTAATGCCGTGTGTCTGTTGCCATTACTATCAGTGGACACTAAGGAAATACATGCTGCGTATGCAGCTTGAGAAGCATCTGAGAAGGAGTGTAACGTAATATTTGTAGGTTCACTACATAATACATATCTGGCAATATTTATATTCGTTAAATATTTCAGCTTGTCCACAAAATCAAGCCATTGTTTATGTAACTCCGTTGGTATTGGATCGTCCCAATCCAGTTTTGTTAGCCACAATCGTTGAAGAATAATCTTTGGTGTAATAGTGACAGCACTTAATATACCGAGCGGATCAAATATCTTTGCAGAGTTTGATAAGATGGAACGCTTTGTTACTGGCGAGTTAGTATCGATTTCCACCGAAAACTGTAAACAATCAGGTGCTGGTTGCCATTTTAGCCCTAAGACACTCGATTGACCAGTCACATCTAAATCTTTAGGAATCATGTTACTTAGGCTTTTCTTGACGACTGCGGGAGCATTCGTGTGAAACTTACGAAGAGGTAAACAAGCTCCATTCAATATATCTGTGACTGATTGACATATATTAGCTAATTCAGTTTTCGTTTGTGCACCAGTCAGAAGATCGTCCATATAGAAATCATGTTGTATTATTTGAGCGATAGTTGGATTGTCGCAATCCTTTGCTAATTGCAGCAAACATCGCGTACTCAAAAAAGGGGCCGAAGCCGTACCGTAAGTTATCGTCTTCAATTGCAGTATCCGTAAGTTTTTAAACTCTTGGTCTCTCCAAAGAATCTGCTGATATTTGCGTTGGCTAGGCTCTACTAAAATCTGTCTATACATTTTTTCTATATCCGCGGTAACTATATATTTATGTTGCCTAAATCTCAATAATATAGACATCAAATCGTCCTGTACTACAGGTCCGACATGCTGTATATCGTTCAGCGACTTTCCAGATGTTGTCTTAGCGGAGGCGTCAAAAACAACTCTAAGTTTAGTAGTTTCACTTTGTTCCCTCAGAACTGCGTGATGTGGTAAAAACTGACTCCCTATTTCAGCTTCCGAGACCTCAGTCAAATGCCCAAGGTCTTCATATTCTTTAATAAAATCACAATAACCATTTTTTAGTTTGGGATTTTTAGACATTTTCCTTTCAACACTCATTAATCTTTTTTCAGCCATTTGATATGAATCACCTAGGGCATCTGGTGATTCTCGAAAGAGAATCCTAACAACATATCTTCCATCACTGTTACGGTATGTAGTCTCATTGAATAACTGTTCACAGTAGTTATCTTCCATGGAGTCCTGAACCTTTACATTAGGCAGCTCTTCGAGTTCCCAGAACTTACGGAGTTGGTCCTTAATATCCTGAGAAAAGTTACAGCGGATATTTTGTGACTCTTTGGAGTCCTTGGGCCTCCCCCCCGTAGGGCCAGCCACTATCCACCCTAGCTCAGTTTCCGTCAAAACTGGCAAAGATTTGCCCAGCTTTACTTGATTAGACCTCATTAGGTCCCAGAAAATATCGGATCCTAGTAGTAAATCAACTTCTGCTGGATAGAAATATTTCAGATCTGCTAGGGTTATGTTATTTGGTATATTTAATTGTTGAACCTTCATGGAAGGCAGCTTGTCTGTAACCGTAGGCACTACATAGCACCTTAATGAACCCCTGAAGGAGGTGTGTAATGAATTTAACACAAGGTTACAATACGCATTTATTTTCAATACGGCATTATTAATTCCAGAAACGGAGCAATTTACCTCAACCGAATTACAACCGATCCGTTGTTTAGCCCTTTCAGTTATTAACGAGGACTGACTACCACTATCCAATAACGCGCGTAAAACGTATTTATTTCCGTTATTTGATACCTCCACTAGTGCAGTGGAAAGCAAAACCTGCTTACTATCTGTAGCTGTCATAGTTACAGCTGTGTTAGACAAAATCTTTGATTCAGGCTCAACGATGGTCATTGGAGGTAAAGGAGGGGCTATTGATGTCTGAGGATACTGGATGATATTGTTTGGAACAGCAGCTGCTTCTTCGCCGCCAGGTTGCTGGTTGGGCACTTGCTTATGTAATAGTATATTATGCTTTCCCTTACAGACCCTACATCTATAACCGCGACACTGGTACGTATTATGGCCAGAGCGTAAACAGTTTTTGCATAGATTTCGTTGAGTCACTTGTAGATAACGTTCATCCACAGATAATGCTTTAAAGCTAGGGCATACCATCAGACTATGATTCTGCTTACAGAATAAACATTGTTGTGACACAACATTAGTCACTGATGCTGAGGATTGCTCTGAGGTTGAAGCAAGAAACGATTTCGTTTTTTGTACAACTTGCTGTTTGTTAGTTTTATTTATTTCCAGCTTGTAAGAACCTACAGTTTCTAAAACATCAGCTCTGTTACGTAAAAATTTATAGAAGTCCTGGATAGACGGAGAAGTGATGTCACTTCGAAACTCCTCCCATCGCCTAGCCGTGGATGTATCTAGTTTTGACGAAGCCATATAAATAATTAATGTATCCCAGCTCTCAGTGTCTTCACCGAGAGACTTAAGAGCTTGCAAAATTTTTGATAAGTTGTCAATTAATTGACGTAAGCCTTTGTCACTTTCTCTCGACAAGGGCCCTATACTGAACAAACTATTAAGATGCTGATTTACCAATAAACGCCTGTTATCAAATCGTTCACAGAGGAGATTCCAAGCGATGGGATACGTTTCAGCTGACACAGACACCGATCTAATCACTAAGCTTGCGTCGCCTTGAAGGTATGATTTGAGGTAGTGAAATTTGCAAATATTGTCAATATCCTCGTTGTCGTGTATTAAAGACAGATAGAGATCTCTAAATTCCAACCAATTATCCATCTTTCCATCAAAGGAAGGAATCCTAAGCTGCGGTAGTTTTATGTTTTTTATGCCTCCGCGATGGCGACTACCTAGGCTGAGAAACTCATCCCCTTGATGGGTGGTGTCCTTAAAGGCGGCAATAAACTCCTGTGCCTGCGCCATCAGACTATAGAATTCATTTTCCGTGTCCTCTCGCTGCCCTAATTCTGCCGGCGAGTTATCCAATGACTCAATGTTGGATTGTACCTCATCAAATAAATTGAACGAGTCTTCTATCTTTGACAGCCCGAAACTGAGTATGTTTATATGATATGTAGTGTGGGTATATAGGTATATATGTATGTACGTACTTTCGTAGTTTATATAAACGTGTTAGCTTAGGGCCTTAAAACACTTATTGTTTATTTATAAACATAGGTACATGTGTTAGCAAACGCTTTAAAACACTTTTGGTTATGCCTTATATGGAATACGGGACATACAACGTATTGATAATCAATAATATTATTTATATAATATAATTATATGTTAGCATTATTGCCTTAAAACATGTTTGATAATTAAGCAAAAAAGATAATTGACATGACGAATAGCTATCGACCCTGCAAACCCATACTGTGCTATTTTTAAGTATAGAATTTTGGAATCTAAATTATGCAACTTATCTGATCTAAGCTCTCCGTTTGGTACTGATCTTCCAAATCTTTACACCGGGTCGTCGTCTCGCCGGGCCGATCATCACGTCGGGGTCACCAAAATGTTGAACTCCGTATTAAAATGAGTAGAACGAAGCTTGTATATTACTGTTTATTAAACTATTTTACAAATGTATTGGAATTCATATAAAATACGTAACAGAACAAATAAAAATCTTTATGACAATTTCTTAGTCTTCTTCTCGTTTCAAAATCATAATTCTTGAATAAATATACATAGACGTCACACGTTCAAGCCAGTAAGCTAAAAGAATGTTGAACTCCGTATTAAAATGAGTAGAACGAAGCTTGTATATTACTGTTTATTAAACTATTTTACAAATGTATTGGAATTCATATAAAATACGTAACAGAACAAATAAAAATCTTTATGACAATTTCTTAGTCTTCTTCTCGTTTCAAAATCATAATTCTTGAATAAATATACATAGACGTCACACGTTCAAGCCAGTAAGCTAAAAGAGGCCGCAACAGTAAGTGTAAACCGCTTAATATAGTTATTAAACTTTTTTGAGTTTTAGAAAGAAATATGTAATGTTTACTTCTCCTGCTCGAAAAATAGGTTATTTTAGCTTCGCGAAGAGGGGCTAAAGCGGTCGTTTTAGTCCATAGGCTTTTTATGGAAATCTTATAACAATTTTCTATGAAAATTAAAAATAAAACTTGTAACGAGTAGCCAGCTTCAAAACAAAAACTTCAGATTTGAGCACCTTTGAAGTCTCATATTTCAAAATTGCTTTAATGTAGTACTGGTTGTTTTCTTGTTCTTAATTTAAGGGTATATTGAGCTATTTTTATTCATATAACTAGGCACAGTCTGCTTTGATTCAACATCAATGATCATACCTATAGTTATATCAGTGTCATGTGCTCTATTATAGACTCATATCAGACACTGGACACTGTTAACTCCTACGAGTATGTCCTAACAGTGCTGCTAAAGAGCTTGTATGAATCTAGGTTATGTTGCTATTACATCGGATTATAGAAGAGGGAAAGTTCTTCATTCTTACAGGCATTTAATCAGAAAATTAGGCCCTGGAATCCTTAATTTCGCAAATGTCCACCGGAAAGACGTGTACCTAAATCTGACAATGACCCATTTTGTAACAACAATAAGTACCTACCTAATCTGTAACCTCTATGCAGCAAATGTTGAAATGAAAGCTTCAATTGTATTTTATGTTCAGCAAACTTGGCGAGCCTCAACCGTTATCGTAATCCCTTTCGTCAAGTGTGTCGCGGAAACCTAACGATATGTAATAAATAACCAATCATTTCTTTACAGTAAAACCGATTTATACAATGTTGTAAACAATTTAACAACCCATTTTTGAACTTTCCTTTTCCTGGGAAATATGCATTACGTCCATACAAAATTAAACAGAGAATTATGATAAAGAAATGCGCTAAATATGTTTTCCTTTTTTAAAGGACTAAAGCTTTTTTATATAAAGTATGCTAAAATGTTAAGTATTAATTATAATCAATTTATAATGACAACGAATAAATCACACTATATTATAAAGGCGAAACTTTGTGAGTGTGTTTAATTGTTTATGTATGTATTGTATATGTTTGTTACTTCTTCACGCTCAAACGGCTGGACCAATTTTGGTAAATTTTGGTATGAAGATAGCTGACACCCGGGATTAACACATATGCTATAGTACGGCTCTTCCCAGGTGAATTTTTCGCTTCGAGCCCTAATCTTTCAAACAAAGGCCATAAAAACAAACGTTATCGTCATCTATAGTATTATGGTTTAAGACATTTATTTCTCAAAAGATTTACATAAATCACTTACTGAGAAAACAATAATTTACTTATTTCTAAATATGAGAGGGTAGCATGCTAAAACGGTTGATGACTTACGTATAAACGCGCTTGGTAACATCAAGCAAAATGCAACAATGTTGTGCGGTGCGTAGAGGCCGGTTAAACTGAACTACCTGTGCAACCACTAGTTAAGTGTATTAAGTGTATTAAGGTTCAAATCAAAATAATATGAATGCTGTATTTCGTCGGGGTGGTCTATTGTCCTACACTACCAAAACGCAATATATAGAATACCAGTGACATTAAATTTGAACCTTAATACTACGACGGTACCGTTTGTTTTTCATATGAATGTTGTAGTGGCTCGTGCTAACGCAGTAGCTAGCGGCTTTGCGGTAATAGAGACAATGGCCTTTGTTTGAAAGATTAGGGCTCGAAGCGAAAAATTCACCTGGGAAGAGCCGTACTATACTTTTTATCCCGAAATGTGTAGTGTTCTCGTGGGATGAGCGGGTCACACCGCCGGCGCACATAGTTTAACATAATCTAAGTAGAATATCTTTACCCCAGGAGACCTGAATGTAAGCCTGGATGAAACATAAACATTTCTACTTTCCATTATAATGTGCGACGCGACCGCAGCCCGCCCTCCCCGTGTAGCTTCGCCAATAACCGCAGCGATTAGTAGAAACTTAGAGATCTTGCACTTAAACTGTTTATTTAATACTAGAAGAATCGATCGAATGGGGCTACATTTGTATAAAGTTTATGAAGATTGATACTGAAACTGATTTGTACTGAAATTCTCTGTTCCCATTTTTTTTTATTAAGAACTTGGTTTGACTCGTCAACTTACCATTCTCACAACTAATTAATGCACATTCAAAAGTTCCCAAGCAGATTATCTCAAGTTCAAAACGTTGCCTCATCCCGCGTGGGCGTGATGCATCTGTCTTCAATCATCCACGCCGTGCCATCGGGGTTATGAAATTGTGAGCACCTGTTCCGAAATTACCATATAATTGTGGTGATTCATTTGTGATGGGAAACTATTTACTAGTTATAAACTGCACGAAACGTGGTCGCTTACGTTTTTTAGTATTTGTTGTTATAGCGGCATCATCTGGTAGCGAAGTGGTTAACGCGCTGGACCGGCAATCCAGAGGTTCCGGGTTCGATTCCCAGTCTCTTCCACCTCATTTTTCAATTTATCTTTAAGCTCTGATCTTTGTATCAATGGTTTAAATAAAAATTATGGTGTGTACTCACCTTTAAAAAATGAGACATTATTATGTTCCATAATGTTATCATGTTTATTATCACCTTGAGACTTAGATATCCACGTAACTATAGGTAAACTTGTTTTAAAAAATTCTTAAATTGTAGATAAATTTCGCACACTTAAACCCAATGCAATTTATAACTAATCGATTCGACTGACACGCAAACATCTGTTACACAAGCGATACATTAATCGTTTTTGTTCAATTATCGAATCGTGGGACGCCATCTTGCGGTGCCATTTTGTAACCGTTTTGGCGCCAATTGGTTAATGAACGTAAGAAGTTTTATTGTCTATGGAAGAAACTCAAGGATGCCTCAAAGAGAAACAGAGACAAAGAATTTGAGGTTGGAGGATTACATTGAATCTTTGCCTAAACAGCATAGAAGTTTCTGATTATTTTCAAGGTGAGACGGTGCTTCACAAAGAGACAGATTCTTCAATTGTATAAACTACAATTCCGATCATGCAAGAATTGGGGACTAAATGCATGAAAAAAATACGCAAATAAGTATAACGGGTTAGCACCAATTAACTGGCACGTTATTATATCGCGGATTAGCAAAGAAATATTATTACCTATTTTAATTATTTGGGCACTGATTTGTCGCTTATTGTCAACCAACCACCAACTTTAGATAGTTAATCGAAAAACATGGGAAGAATGTACTGACGTGGTTATGGTTAAGTAAAGTTTTAAATCTAACGAATGATGTAAATTGGATACAGATTTTGTTATTTGTTAGGAATTATTAAAGATGTGTACCTACATACAATGTAACTTATTAAGTATCTGACATTATTACACGCCATTTATTCTGTTATTTTAATTCAATCTAATTCACTTTACTTGTATTGTATACTTTAGAAAAAAATTATTTGTACTTAATAATTAACTCATTTAAAATTGACATGTAAAATCAAATACAGGAAGTTTCGTTTTTAATTTTTAGCTTCTAAGATAATTGCAATGCCCTGACAGGGCGTCATGAATTGACTGCCATATATTTATTTATTTATTTATTTATTTATTTATTTATTGAAAAACAGGTTACATGACATTACAGTTTACACCAATGCGTCATGAACCGAACAATGTTTATTTCGACGGCGAAACGGCGTGGCCCCGTTGTTCCGACATCTCAGGTGTTGGATTTGGTAGGTTGCCCCGTATATATGTATGTAAACACCCTACTGTACCTATTCATAACAGGAATCACTACATAATATAAAACAAAAAGTTGCTTCCTGGTGTATGTCTGTCCATATGGTTACGTATTTGAATATCGAAAGCTAATATATCTAACGTTAAAAAGTCGACGGTCAAAATATCGAAAGTTAAAATATCGAACGATCTAAATATCTACTATCATAATATCGACGTTTGGAATACCTAAAAGTCAAATACCGAATTGCTAAAATATCGAAAGTTCAAAATATCTACAGTCAAATTATCGATATATGTTAATATCGAAACCCAAAATATCAACCATCAAAAAGCCAACGTTTAAAATATCGAAAATTGAAATAGCGAACGATCTTAATATCTACAGTCATTATATCGAAGGCTGAAATTCCGAAAGCCCAAATACCGAACGGTAATTAAATTGCACGTGGACAAAATAGGAGGGTAGATGCGAAATAATAATGAGCTGTGTGTGAAAGTCCGAATCTAGGGCTCTCGCTGGTTAGGACGCGTGCCGACACAGAGCACCCTAGAGTGTTTTTGTAAAGCCGGAGGCGCGGAGGGAGTGCAGCTCTCGCCCGCCGTGACAAAGCTCGGGAGCCGTGCGAAGCGGAGCGGCTGAGGCTGGTCGCCGAAGGCGACCAACAAGCCGAAGCTGCGGAGTGGAGTACAGGCGACCGCGATTTGCCACGCAAGGGCGGAAGGGCTGCTCTCCCCGCAGCGTCGGAGCTAAGGCAGAGTCAGTTTTGCTCGATTTAGACTCCAGGTTGACCTAAAGACTCTAGGTTGACCCAGTGCAATGTTTAAATTAATGAAGTACATATTATAAAACCTATGGTAGTGTTATTCATTATCGTCAAATTTCAGTTGAATTATTTGATAATTTATATTATTTTCCTAAATAATTTTAAGTAAATTTAGGTCAACCTCGAGTATAAAATCGAGCAAAACTGACTCTGCCTTAGCTCCGGCGCTGCGGGGAGAGCAGCCCTTCCGCCCTTGCGTGGCAAATCGCGGTCGCCTGTACTCCACTCCGCAGCTTCGGCTTGTTGGTCGCCTTCGGCGACCAGCCTCAGCCGCTCCGCTTCGCACGGCTCCCGAGCTTTGTCACGGCGGGCGAGGGCTGCACTCCCTCCGCGCCTCCGGCTTTACAAAAACACTCTAGGGTGCTCTGTGTCGGCACGCGTCCTAACCAGCGAGAGCCCTAGATTCGGACTTTCTCAGCCATTAGGCTCCCAGAATATGTAAGGCGATAGATAGCTCTACTATTTTTAGGAACAAATATTATTTAAAAGCATTCGAAATACTTTCGATATAACATACATTCGACGTAATAATATTTCGATATTTCACTTGTAGATATTCAAATTTTCGACATTTCAGTGTTCGACTTTTGAACCTATCGGTAATATAGATATTCGATATTTAGTATTTCGACCTTAGAATCGTTCGAAGTCTCAATTTTCGATATTTTATATGTCGATATTCAGATTTTCGAAATTTAAGCATTCGATAATTGTACCATTCGATAATGTATACTTTCGATATTTTGAATTTCGACGTTATGATCCTTCGATATTCTAATTTTCGATATTTTAACCGTCGATATTTTGTATGTCGATATTTCAATTTTCGATATTCAAATACGTAACCGTCCATATGTATGCTTAGATCTTTAAAACTACGCAATGTATTTTGATACGGTTTTTTAATAGATAGAGTGATTCAAGAGGAAGGTTTATACCTACGTATAATACATGCATAATTTATCAGCATTGCACCCGTGCGAAGCCGGGGCGAGTCGCTAGTAAACAAATACGAATAAGGAAAAATTACAAGTTTTTTGCATTTATAATATTGTTAAGGATATAGGTATTAATAGAGTCATAAGTATTATATAGTGCTGGACGACTCTCTTTGCGTGCAAATTTTCACGAACCGAGACTCACCACATTATCTAAGAAGTTTTAGTTAAACAAGGAAGTGTTTTAATAATAAAAACAATGCAGTTACAAGCTAGATAAACGAGTTTTGTCATGTTCCTGCCTAATGAAGATAATTGAGCGGTAAGAAAGCGTACTAAACGCAGGGCAATTACTGAGCTCTCTGTAATTTCGTGTATACATAGATGTTATTTAACGAAATTGTGGTGCCTACGATTGGGTTACAATCGTACCGTCTTAGGTAGACTACAATCAAGTAATTTGAAATGAAAGATAATCTAATCGTAATTGGTTAGTTATTTTTTTACCATAAAAAGGGAAGGTACTCAAGGCGACGCATGTTTTGGTTCTAAAATATCCGTGACTCAGGAACAAATTTTAGGGCCAAAACACAATTACAAGACACGACATCGCATTGTCGTGGAAATGCATAAATCCAAAATGAACTTTATCTTCATGTGATCAGATGCAAAATGAAAATTCATTTAACAATCTCATGACGTCGCATCGTGGCACGATGTCGCGTCGTACCACGATACGAGTCGTATCTTGTAATTGTGTTTTGGCCCTTAGGGCCTTATCACACTGTCTCTTCGGTGTCTTCTATACAAAATATCAGTCGCGGCGAACTCGCTGCGTAATCGCCTTCATGCAAAATTAGCTCGCAAATCGCCATTTTTTTATCGCCAGTGTGATAAGGCCCTTAGAGCTCATCAGTCATCACAAAAATATTTGGCCTTGCCGGGACTCGAACCCAGGACCGTCGAATCAATAGGCAGCTAATTACCACAGCGCCGTGTTGTTATTTAACTGTTTTTTTCTTCATCTGAAAACATGAACTTGCCGAATCACAAAGTACATTTTTTAGGGTTCCGTAGTCAACTAGGAACCCTTATAGTTTCGCCATGTCCGTCTGTCCGTCCGTCCACGGCTTAGCTCCGTGATCATTAGTACTAGAAAGCTGAAATTTGGTATGAGTATGTGTATGTATAACGCCGACAGAAAAAAAAATAAAAAAAAATTTTTTTTTTCGGGTACCTCTCGAACACCTAAAGTGGGGGTGAATTTTTTTTTTCTTTTTAACACTGGTGAGTGGGGTGTCGTTGAATAGGTCTTGTAAAAATAATAGGGGTCTTCTAACATTATTTTTTGATAAAGTCAGCAGTTTTGTAAATATTCGCTCCAAAAACAAAAAAAATTGTGTCCCCCCCCCTCTAACTTTTCAACCACGGGTCAAAAAAATTCGGAAAAATTCATGTTAATGAGGCCTTATAAGTACTTTCAATGAAAACTATATTGAACAAAATCGGTCGAGCCGTTTTTGAGTTATCGCCAAATTTCATAATTTTTCATTAAAAGGTCGTAAGTTGACTTCCAGAAGGTAATAAGTGATTACAGTTTCTAGGGCGTTTACGACCTTCTTATAGAGCTTAAAATCTTTCTTAACGTAAACCTCGGGCTTAAAACAGCAATTTATTGTGAAGGATGAGCAACTACGGAACCCTACACTGAGCGTGGCCCGACATGCTCTTGGCCGGTTTTTTATTTTGATGTGATTTTAGCATCCTATGTAGAAATATTGAATTCCAAGCATTTGTAATAACTAATAAGAACTCAAGAATTTTTTTCCAAGACGGTATTGTTGTGGGTACTTGTGAAAAGTAATAAAATCAGTTGTCATTCAACCGTCTTTGATTATCACAACATGGTGACAGCGGTGCTATTTTAAATTGAGGTTTTTACGTAAAAAGCATACGCTTAGTGGTAAAAGTAGGTTATTTGTGAGTGTTTCATACGGCGAAGTAATAATCAAACATGGAACACGCAAGACCTCCGACGGAACTCAGCTTGGATGGCAGCCCCGTCGGCCGGGCCGACGCATGGAGAAAATGGAGGACACAGTTCGATCTATTTCTAAAAGCATCTGGGGTGCATAAAGAAGATTCGGCTGTACAGTCTAGTTTGCTTATCAATTTGATCGGGCCAGACGGGTTCGACGTTTATCAAACCTTCAAGTTCGATAATGATAGTGAACGTGATGACGTCAAGGCATTACTTAAAAAGTTCGATGAGTACTTCGGGGTGAAGTCTAATATAACGTTGGCTAGGTATAATTTCTTCACTCGCGATCAGGAACAAGGTGAAACGATCGGCCAATACGTCGTCGCTTTGAAGTTACTTAGCAAAAAATGCGAGTTCGGTTCATTAGAGGAATCCCTTATCCGCGATCGTATAGTTTGCGGCATAAACAGTGCGGTGGTGCGCGATAGAATGTTGCGGATGGACGATTTAAGTTTGGACAAAGCTATCAAGATTTGCGAGGCCGACGAAGTATCGGCGGATGGCAGTCGGTGCCTGGAGTCCCGCGGGGCGGGGCCCGCACGAGTGGACGCCGTGCGTGTGCGCGGCGCGCTCGGGCAGCGCGGAGGCCGGCGCGGCCGGGGCCGGGGCCCGGGCCAGGCGCCGCGCGCGCCGCGCGCACCCGCCGCCACCGGGAGTCGCTCGGGAATGCAGTGTCACGGTTGTGGAATGCAGTGCTTACCGGGAACGTGTCCCGCTATCAATGTGAAGTGTTATGTGTGTTTCAACTACGGTCATTATGCGCGAATGTGTAACATGCCACAAAATGTTAAAAAAATGTACGACATTGAAGTACATAATAACAGCACGGACGACTATGAGGACGATTGTGAGTTATTTTATGTTTCTATGGTCGAAAACATTTCGCTCGCGGGGCGGTCCGTTAATGACGAGTGGTACGAGGCTTTGATTTGCAATGGTGGTTCGGAACGCTTTAAATTGGATACTGGAGCCGACATTAACGTACTGTCTTACGAGCGGTTTCGTCAATTAGGCTATGATGATTCGATTATACAAGAAAAACATACCATGAAGTTGCAGTCTTATAGTGGTGATGTCATACCAATAAAAGGAATATGTTATATAAATTGGAGTCATAAAAACTGTCAATATCTGCTTAAATTTGCCATAGCAAACATGAATTGTGAAAGCGTATTGGGTCGTCAGGCATGTTCACAATTGGGATTAGTACATCGGATTCACAGTGTCAATTTGAACGACTACAGCGATCTATTCGAGGGCTTAGGTTGTTTACCGGGCGAGTACAGCATTGTAGTCGACCCGAGCGTACCGCCGGTTGTGAATGCACCGCGCAAGGTGCCGCTTGCGTTGCGCGACAAGTTGCTCGATGAGTTGAATAGGATGACGGAGTTAGGCGTGATAAGAAAAGTAACACACCCTACTCCGTGGGTAAACTCAATTGTTTTGGCGGCTAAAAAAAATAATGACATTAGGATTTGCCTAGATCCACGGCCATTAAATTGTGCTATTCGCCGCGCACATTTTCAATTACCGACGATTTCAGAGTTAGCTTCAAAATTACACGGTGCGTGTTATTTTTCCGTATTAGACGCAAATTCGGGATTTTGGGCAGTGAAGCTAGATGAGGCCAGTGCCGACTTGTGTACGTTTAGTACACCGTTTGGGAGATTTCAGTTTACTAGGTTACCGTACGGAATTAATTGTGCACCTGAAATTTTTCATGCAAAAATAAAACAGTTACTAGAAGATTTAGACGGGGTTGATTCTTTTATTGATGACATTATTTGTTGGGGGCGAACAAAGCAGGAACATGATAAAAGGTTAATTGCATTATTAGAAAGAGCAAGAAGTATAAATATAAAATTTAATAAATCTAAATGTAAAATATGTGTGGAAGAAGTGACGTACTTAGGTCATGTTTTTAATAAAAAAGGAATGAAACCGGACTACACAAAAGTTAAAGCGATTTTGGAAATGCCACCCCCCGGGGATAAAAAGGCTCTGGAGCGTTTTTTGGGCGCTACTAATTACTTGTCTAAATTCATACCGAATTATTCGGAACATACAAATCCATTGACGAATTTGTTAAAGAAAGATTCCAGCTGGGTTTGGGATGCAGTACACCAGAATGCGTTAGATAAGCTGAAAAAACTGCTATGTGAGAGTCCGGTTTTAGCCCTTTACGACGTTCAGCAGCCAGTTGTGCTGTCGGTAGACGCCAGCAGCGTCGCGCTGGGCGCCACGATCCTCCAGGGCGGCCGCCCTGTGGAGTACGCGTCGCGCATGCTCACGGACACGCAGACGAGGTACGCTCAGGTGGAAAAAGAAATGCTGGCGATTGTGTTCGCCTGTGAAAAGTTTCGCCAGTACATTTATGGAAAAAAAAATGTAGTCGTTGAAAGCGATCACAAACCCCTGGAAAGTTTGTTTAAAAAACCATTAGAATCGGTCCCAGTACGCTTGCAACGGATGTTATTGCGTCTACAGGGGTTAGATTTGACAGTTATATATAAGCCAGGCAAATATATGTACTTAGCAGATACTTTGTCGCGTGCGTCTCTGCCTGACAAATATGATGACACTATTAGTAACGGGATCAGATATCAGGTGAATTTGTTATTGAACAGTATCAATATGTCAAAAGGTAAATTGAATTTAGTTAAGGAAAAAACTTTACAAGATAAAGTATTAGTACAATTGTTAGACTACATAAAAAAAGGCTGGCCAAAAAATAAATACGATATTCCCGAAAATGTTAAATGTTACTGGTCAATAAAAGATGAGCTGTTTGTCGTGGACAATGTGATCTTTAAAAACAAATTAGTCCTGATTCCGAGTTCTATGAGATTTGAAATGCTACAGATCATCCACGACGGCCATCTTGGCATTGACCGGTGTAAAAGACGCGCCAGGCAAGTGTTGTTTTGGCCGGGAATCAATAAAGATATTGAAGTTTATGTAAGACGTTGTTCAGTATGCCAGGATAACATGAACGCGCCAAGTAGGGAGCCTTTAATACCGCTCGAGGTGCCTAATTTGCCGTGGTGCCAAGTTGGAACAGATATTTTTGAATATTCGAAAAAGTATTACATAATCTTGGTTGATTACTACTCAAGCTTTATTGAAGTTACCAAATTAAATAATATTACAAGCTCATCGGTTATTCAGTCACTAAAACAAAATTTTGCTAGACATGGTATTCCGCAAAAGGTCGTAAGTGACAATGGTACACAGTACTCGAGTCGGGAATTTCATCGGTTTGCAACAGATTGGGGTTTTGAGCACATCACCACCTCGCCAAATTACGCCCAAGCGAATGGTAAGAGTGAGCGAGCAGTGCAAATTATAAAAAATATTTTAAAAAAATCAATAGAAAGTAATTCGGATTTCTATTTAAACCTGCTTAGTTACAACAACACTCCTCGCGACAATCTGAGCTCGCCCGCGCAAATGTTAATGGGCCGCATGCTGAGGTGCAGACTGCCCGTGCATCCCGATCTATTGCAGCCCAAGCCTGTACCAGCTGATCAACATACAATAATAATTAGTAATCAGCAAAAGAGTAAGCAGTACTATGATCAGCGATGTAAAGAATTGCCTAAACTGAATAAAGGCGATAATGTTATTGTACTGGATAGAAATCGTAGAACCAGAGGGCAAATTGTATCAGAGTGTGACTCTCCCAGATCATATCTGGTTAAAAATAGAATGGGGATCTATCGTCGTAATAGGAGGCATTTAATTAAATGTGAACCAGAATGTTCATCATCCGCCCCGAATGAGCCCCCTACAAATGCAGATAAATGTGAGGTTGATGGTGAGTGTGACTGTGATCCCGATACGATTATTTCACATGATGACAATAGTGACGATTCTTCAGTGGAAACATGGGAGGATACAATTTTAGAATCGCACTCTCCAATGATTACACTCAGGAAAAAATAAGTATTTTTTTTTTATTGGAATCTCAGTCGTTATTCACCTTTACTAAAAAAAAAAAAAAAGATTTCCAGGAAGGAGATGTGTCCTTATTGTCAACAATGAACTTATTATATAATTATTAGGTACTTAGTAGATAAGTCATGTGACTCGTCATGTCGACATGTCACTCGGTGGTGGTTGTTTAAACATTTTAAAATACTCTTTTCATTAAAGGGAAAGATGTTGTGGGTACTTGTGAAAAGTAATAAAATCAGTTGTCATTCAACCGTCTTTGATTATCACAACAGGTATTAATCGACTTTTTCTTAAAAGTTGGTTGAAATAGTTAGGTATACTTTTAATTTGAACGCACGCACCGTGTCGGCGCGGTGCGTGGTTGTCTGTGTCATTTCCCGCGCAAACCATAGATTGCCGCCAAACAGAACTGAACCATAGATTATATAGGAACCTACACGACGATGAATACCGGAGTACAGATTATACATATGTATATACATCGAACAGAACCGAACCATAGAGCTATTTTTCTAGATAAAATTACATATTGTAAAACCTACATTCTTAGGTGTAACACTTGTAATACTCGCAGCGCAGCATATAGTGTAAAAATGAAATTGTATGGTATGGCCACGATTTTACAAAACGATACGCGTCTGCGCGTCGAATAAAAGTAAAGAAGCCCCTTTTTGCTTTATTGAAATCGGGTAATTTATATCCAATTAAACGGTTGAGAAATAAGGCCTGCAGGCAAGATCAGCCGAAAATCCGGAAAAACGGACATCCATTCCAAACATCAGGGTTTAGGTACGAAAGACTTTTTGGCCAAGCTGAAACGGAGAAGCTTTGCTCACTTCGCTCGCTCGGTTAATAAAATAAGAGATTAAGTCACCACCAAATAATATATGCCACTTATTTTTTGTATAATATATTCCACGAAGACCTTTTCACATATTTATTTACCAATTAATAGTACCAATTTGGATGTTATAAAATGCAATTTAATAGCTACAAAAGTATTACACATTATAAGTAACGGTGTTAAAATCCAGAAGTAATATTAGATTGGGTATCGTACGTGCAAAAACTGATTTATGATAAGCTAAATACGGTTTTAAATTAGCAATTAAAGTAGGTATTACCGTTTCGCCGCAAAATACTGCATAATATTTGATCGGTTCGTCAGCCTATATAGTTACTTCACTAAGTTACTTCACAGCGGAGCCTTAGTAATAGGGTCCCGTTTTTTTACCCTTTGGGTACTGAACCCTAAAAAGCTACAAAACTACTCTATGTATGAAGTAACCTCTAAACCAACATTTGCACAGCTTTTGTGTTAGAAATTACGCATTTATTATTACAATATGATACGAAACGTGCATTATACGTTATTCTTTGTGGAAAGCCAATTTCATTGTTGGTGTTTCACCATGTGCGTCAGATAAAGACGGGTTGTGTAATTGTCGTGACATGCAAACGACTGTTGATAGCCGTGCAAAGTTAATAGTTTAAGTTTACGTTATGAGACTATAATTTTTTTTTATTGTAATACGTATATTTTCTTCTAAAACCATATACTTTTCACAACTTTTATTAAACAAACACCCAGTGATTTGTCTGTTGCATTACTACTATGATTTTATTATTGTGTAATGTTTTTTTTATATATAAATATATATGTAACTTAGAATATGACATGTAAAAGAGCTTTTGTAGCCTACTTGCAGAATAAAATTTTGAATTTGAATTTATAACCAAAAACATAGGTACAGTAGTCGTACGGCCACGAAAGAGTAGAAATTATAAAGTTTCAATACTGTAGTGTCGTCCCTTTCTAATCAATCTAAGACAAGAGGGAAGACACTACGATATTGCCACTTTATAATTTCTACTCTTTCGTGGCCTACTGTATAGAATTACTTTCCTTTTTTGGTTTCGGAAAGGAATGCGAATAGGAAAATTAAGCAATTGAGAAAAAAGAAGTTTAGGGCAAATATTTAGTAAATATATCACTGTTGTGTCAGTTCAGTAAAAATCTAAGGGACACACTCCTAACAAATACAACTAAGAAAAAGTTATGTCCTGTTCTAGAATCAAAGTCATTTTAGGAAAGCATAAACACTTTGTTCTAAAGTTTATAATGTTAATGGCTTATACCAGTCTAATAAGCAACTAAGTATAGCTCATATAGAGCAACAATATTACCTCATTATCTTGGAAAACTTAGCACATTATATAATTTTAATATCAATGAACCGATTTACTTCGTTGCGATAGCTAAAGGTAAAAACGGTAACAGGTGCGTTATTTAGAAAACCGTGAACATTCTACCTTTATTCCCTAGATGTTTTGTATATTAATTTTTTACTTTGATATTTGGAGATATTATACACCTCCTAACCTTGACCTGACAGCGGGACCTTTTACATACCCAAACCTATTTTATTTTGACATTTGGAGACACTCTACATCTCCGTTAAGCTTTGTTATAAGCTTATTATTTTTATTCTATCGTATTTTAATGTTGACGTTTAGAGATCCTTTAAATCTCGTAAGATATAGTTTAAGAGTTTTGTAATCTAATGGACCCCAAGGCATACATACATCTCTCGGTAAAGTGTGCCCATTAAGGTTATTTATCCGTTAAAAAATGCATTAGACATTGTTCAAGACATTTTTCTTTATGATCAAACATGTTTCTTAACATATTATCAATGTTACTACTTAGAACACTACTGAGATTTATTGGTATTTATTTGAAATCTACAGTTTGAAATTTTCACTCATATTTTTTGTTTAAAAAACTACTCGAAATTGTCAAAATTCACGCAGAAAACTGGTTTTCGCAACTTATTTTCTACTGCACGCAATGAAAACATGAAATAGCTATGATACTCAGAATGCCTCATGGCATTAAGTCCGCCATTTGTACTTTTACTTATGTATTTTGTGCAATAAAGTTTAAATAAATAAATACTCTCTAGAACTCAGGGAAAAGTATTATTTTCTTTAAAAAGTTGATTGAAATTATCAATATATTTGTCATAATGTGAAAAAAAAATCTAAACGTTTAATGCCTCTTAATGTCACTAAATTGTTACACTATGTAATTGTTAGATTTGAATTTTATATTTTTATAGTAGGTCTATGTGCGCTTCCCCGATTGACCTTATATTCTAACAAAACAATTAATACGGTGAATAGAGACTAAAGTACTATGTGTGACCTTGCAAACGGTCCGGTAGTTTTGAATTTTTTATATGTTGTCTAGAATGGTTAGTCAGTGTTTAAAATGCAAAATGCACAATTCCCCCCCCTCCGCGCCCGCCGCCATATTGAAAAAACCGGCACGTTCTTCATATTTTTGCTCATATCTTCCTTTAGGAGCATTTTCGGTAGAAGAAAGCTATGACAATGTTATAGAGGAATAAATTTACTACATTCTCCATTTTATATTTTGTTTCTAGGACAGATAGTTACGGAGATATGCACATTTAAAAAAACTTAAAAAATCGCAATTTCCAACTCAAAAACAAACTTCTGGATTATATCTCCGTTTAGGAGCATTTTAGCTAGAACAGTGCTTGGGCCATGTTGTAGAGAATTCAATTTCCTATAATTTACATTTCAAATTTTGTTTCAAGGACGGTTAGTTACGGAGATATGCACATTAAAAAAACTGGAAAAGTCGAATTTTCAAGAAATTTCTAAAAATTCTTGGTTTAGAACGCTGTCATTCAGTTACAGACTAGTCTAGGACAAATTAAAACATGTTGGAAATATAATTGCTTATAAAACTCATGTCCATTTTTACATACATTTTCGGAAAATGTGACTTTATTTTTTACATATCTCCGTAATTATCTGTCCTAGAAACAAAATCTGAAATGTAAATTATAGTAAATTTAATTCTCTACAACATTGTCCAAGCTCTCTTCTAGCTAAAATGCTCCTAAACGAAGATATAATCCAGAAGTTTGTTTTTGAGTTCGAAATTGCGATTTTTTACGTTTTTTTAAATAGGCATATCTCCGTAACTGTTTGTTCTAGAAACAAAATATAAAATGGAGAATGTAGTAAATTTATTCCTCTATAACATTGTCATAGCTTTCTTCTACCTAAAATGCTCCTAAAGGAAGATATGAGCAAAAATATGAAGAACGTGCCGGTTTTTTCAATATGGCGGCGGGCGCGGAGGGGGGGGATTTGTGCATTTTGCATTTTAAACACTGACTAACCATCCTAGACAACATATAAAAAATTCAAAACTACCGGACCGTTTGTAAGGTCAAACTCCTTTATTTACTTAATTAAATGGGCTTGGTACAATTTTCGGATGACCATATTTTTTTTTCGATAGTCCTTGCTGTAAGGCTCTACAAACTACAGTGTCTGAAGCGATATTTGCCTTCGAAACTTAATTTAAAAAAACTAGTCGGTGGCTGACACTTGTCAATGTCAAAATTTCAACGGTTTGACAATATAGTTAGAATTTGAATGGTTTTTACACTGACGTGTGACAAAATAACGGTTTGACATTGACAATAATGGCATGGCATCAACAATATATTTTTTATTAAGTCTCGAATAAAATATAATTTAATGGTCTTTCAATAAATGTACCAAGGCCTATTGTTCAATTCCGCTAGCAATTTGAATGTCATCTTTACATGTCAATCCAATATCCTTGTTATTTACCATTAAACCTTGCAATAGCTGATTCAGCTAAAACCACTAGACCTTGGTTACCTTCGTTACTAAAGAAAAATCGGACCAGTGCAAGTCGGACTCGCCCACCAAAGGTTCCGTACTTTATACTGTTGCTTAACATCAATGATTGATTACGTAAATTACTGAAATAAAGTCTATTTGTATGTACTATGATTTAATTACAAATGTACCTATAGTTTCTGGTTTTTTTTCTTATATTTTTTTGTAAGTAGGTAGTATAAGATGGTATTACTTGCCAAATTGCATAATTCTTGGTCGACGGAAAATACCCTATAAAAGATAATTGATTCCGTTGAGAGTGCCGAAATATACAATTATTGCGACAATAACGGCCGTTATCTTTTTTTTACGTTAATTTAAAAGCCTAATTGTTTCACAGCTTTAAAGGACTGAAGACCTGAGTAAGTAAATCGTTTTAATTTCAACTCGAGATCTCCACGCGTTCCCGAGATAAAGGGTCATGACAGACAGACCGACGGACGAACAACAAAGTAATCCTGTAAGGGTTCCGCTTTTTCCTTTTGAGGTACGGAACCCTAAAAACGACATAACAGCCTCAAAACTCGTGAACAATTAATGCTTCTATTTAGCACGAAATAGACTCAGCCAAGCGTTCAGTGTGGTAACATTCGTTTAACTATTTTATAATGCAAGCCAACAAGAACAGTTTTTGTCTATGTTACTGGTTAGGAGAATATTGGTAAGCAATTACGATAAGAATCGTAATACTGTTTTTACTCCAGATAAATTAAATTCTTAAGAGGCCTCATATATATCAAAATATTTTTTTTTTTCATATTATGACAAACATTATATTAATAATTTTAATCAAGTTTTTAAAGTGAATAAACTTTTACCTGAGTTCTTGATAGCATCATAGCTATTTGCGTGCATATCATTGCGTGCAGTCGAATATAAGTTAAAAAAAACAGTTTTTTGCGTGAATTTTCACAATCTCGAGTAGTTCTTGAGACAAAAATTGTAAATGAAAAATTCAAACTGTAGGTTTCAAATATAAACAAACGCAATTAACCCTGTTCTAACTAGTAACATTGATAATATGTTATTAAACATGTTTGATAATAGAGAAAAATATCTAAAATACGTTTCAGATAACGTCAGACATCATTGCTTAAGGTATTATAGCAAACGATACCCAAAACCTCACAAAAAACTAACCGCTTTTTAATAATACGGAATCAAAGAATCACAGAATCACGGGTTTTTACCATGTTTTTGCTGCACTCATTATTGGCATTACACGGTGACTGCCAAGGTCTTGAAAAAAAACGAAAACAAACTGTGGTGCTGAGACAAAAGAATGACGGGACGTTTTTTTGTTGGACGGTTGTGGTGTGAAGATCAAGGAATTTTAGGCCACAGAAGCTGAGCACACTATCACATTCATTGGAAGGGGAAATAGGGCTTCCAGTCCCAGGGTTCCCAGGTTGAAACCTGGGGTCCTATTCATTTTTTCCGGGATTCCTCATCATCACATATTTAAGAGCTAAGCTCTTGTCGGTGGAGTAATTTCCAGCTTATTCTACATTCCGCCCTCTCTTTTACATCTTTATACAATGAAACATTCATTTCATTTTTTGTCTGAGCTGGCTCGGCTTAAGGCTGTCGTGGAGCCAGAGTCAGGAGCGTGGTTGCACGCATTGCCGTCGTCGCATCTCGGGACATTGCTGGATAACGACTCGCTGAGAATCGGGGCTGCGATAAGGCTTGGGTGCCGGGTGTGTGAGCCACACCTTTGTGTCTGTGGTGCGATGGTAGATGGCAATGGGTACCACGGTTTAGATTGTGCTAGGTGTGCTGGTAGGCTCCCACGGCATCATGCCATAAATGATATTGTGCGTCGCGCTATGGTATCAGCAAACGTGCCTTGTGTTTTGGAGCCTCAAGGTCTTAGTCGGACGGATGGAAAGAGGCCAGACGGTGTTACACTGGTTCCTTGGGCCAGAGGGCGAAGCTTGTTATGGGACGCTACTTGCGTTAGCACTTTTGCCACGTCTCACATCGTGCAGACAATGCGATTGGCGGGTGGTGCGGCGGAATATGCGGCTAAACAGAAGCACGTCAAATATGCCAATTTGAAACCGGTGTACGATTTTGTTCCGCTTGCAGTGGAGACGGCGGGTCCCTGGAGTTCTGAGGCGAAACAGTTTGTGCGAGCTCTGGGAAAGCGTTTGAGAGATCGAGGAGGGGATCCGAAGTCTGGATCATACCTAGTCCAGCGTATTTCTTTAGCTATCCAACGTGGGAATGCGGCAGGTATTCTTGGAACGTTTGAGCCGGGTACATTTCGGATAAGGACGTAATTTTGTGTGGTGCTCATTTTTCTTTCTTTTATTAATATTAATAATGACGAAACGTGTTGTGGATGATTTTCAATGTAAGTATTTGACGAAGATTCTAGCAATATTATTGACGAACCCTGAGGCGGATGCAAATTCTATGTGTGGAACTGTGGACGAAACCTGTGTTGTGGATAGCAAAGTTTGTATTGTATTTTTGGAAGTAAATAAATTTTTTTTTGAAACATTTATTTTTTCCTTTATTTGCTCCATATATGTCCTTCTCGGTCTTCCTTTTCCCTTCTATTTTTCCTTCTATAATAGTCTTCATGTAATTATCGTGACGCAAGAGATGACCTAACATTTTTCCACTCATGTTCTCAATTATTTTCAATAAGATTATTCCTCATACAATTAAAAAATTAAAACACGCCGATACAAGTAGCTGATCATCATGAGTGATATAGAAAATGCTAATAAAACTGAACGTGACTACTAAATTCGGAATTGTTGGCTTCAATATTGGCTAAGGTCTTGTTAATTGTTCCAATTAAAGCTGAATATCTTGGATACTACTGGTCCTATTTCCACCAAACATAGCTAAGAACCATCTCGACGGACATGTCTTTGGATAAAAAAAAAATACACTCAAATTGGTCCATCTGTTTGGGACATACGATGCCACAGAAGGGCTATGAATATCTTTTGCTCCTCTGTGAAGTATCTGGGTGCCCACAAAAACTTTTCAGGGCTCGAGAACTAAAAAACTTTTTTTAACAAGGTTATTCAAGTTATTGTCTGTACTTAACCTTACAAACTTGAGTAAATTTCTATAGACTATTATAATTTAGGTATTCTTCGGAAGTGAAGTGGCAGAGGTCGTTTAAAAGTAAAGAGTGTCACGCTCTGATGACACGAATAGAATGAATGACCGCAAACGATTGGGTGATCTAAATGAGGTTTTGTTTATTTGATGTTGATGAGTTTTGTTTTTATCAAATTGCTGTATCCGCGGTCACGTTGTGTGGCGTCATACGCCTAGTTGGTAGCATAGACGTAACTTAATAAATACGCTGGTAGCAAACGGCATTCAAAGTTATCGATCCTTCTCGATCATCTGCAGTTCGAATTTCTTAAGTGTAAATAAATAATAAATAAATATCGGACAACCTCACACAAACTGATCTAGTCCGAAATTAAGCTCAAGATGGCTTGTGTGATGGGTACTAGATGATGATATACGTACTTATATGTATTGATAAATATATACTTAAATACACAGAACGACCATGACCTAAGCACAAATATCCGAGTTCATCACACAAATATTTGCCCTGGCCGGGATTCGAACCCGGGACCGCTGGCTCAGTAGGCAGGTGCACTACAAACTGCGCCAACCGCGTCGTCTTGTATAAGTGAAGATATTTTTGAAATAATGACCCCACTCCATAGACAACCAATTATTCTATACAATTTTAGAATTTTATAATAGTATAGACATACAGGCAGGCCCGACACAGGCGACACTACACTAATGCTTGAAATAGGTAGAGCCAAAATAAGTATGATGACCACATGAGCAAAATCTCAAATAATAATGTAAGATGTAGAACCAATTTTAAGCAATTTCTTCCAATTTACAAGTTACCAGCAAAGGCTAGCGGGGGCGAGTGTTTTGGCTAGTTTCATATTAATATACGAAGCCAATTTAATAAGAATTCAACGAACGGAAAACGTTGGTAGACGTATCGGTATGGCTCGCTAAACATGGCCGCTCATTCGAGTAGGCTTCGTAGTATTGTGGTTTCTTATAAACGATCAATGTATTTTTCACTTGGTTATATGATTGAAAAACTTCTAAACTTCTAAACATGATTAAACTTGGGAGAATGGAGTCATTTAGGACCTAGATTTTAATATAATCGGTCCTAAGTCTGATGAACCAAAACGGTATATACCTACACTGAAAAAAATGTTAGGTTGAATTTAACAGATTCTGCGTAAATGTTACCAAAGTTTGCGGTTGATTTCGGTCCTATCACAAATTTTGGTTGATTTTACTAAACACCTTAAGTTGGTGTTTTACCAAATTTATTTGGTAGATTACACCTATATTTTGTACACTTTTTACCACAGTGATTTAGTAACATTTCTCACCAAACTAATTTAGTAAAATTTCTTACCAAATTACTTTAGTATATTTTTTACAAACGTAATTTAGTAAAATTTCTTACCAAATTACTTTAGTATATTTTTTTACAAACGTAATTTAGTAAAATTTCTTACTAAAGTACTTTAGTATAATTTTTACCAAAATACTTTAGTATTTTCTTTTACCAAAGTACTTTGGTAGGTTTTTAACGAAATTACTTTTGTAGATGTTTAACCAAAGTACTTTAGTAACCTTTTATAAAAGTACTTTAGTAAAAAAGTACAATATAGTTTGCTGCAATCTACCAAATAAATATTGCATATTTTACCCAACATACTTGTCTTTTTTACTAAATACATTTTGTATGTTCTACTGATGTTTTTTTGGTAAAAATTACCAAAGTTATTTTAATAGAAAATGCAAAGGTATTTAGTAAAATCTACAAACAAAATTTGGTAGATAGCACTTATTATATGGTAGAATGTATTAAATCAGTTTGATAGAGAAAACTAAACTTAACTCGTAAGTATAATCTATTTTATTTGGTAAACTCTAACAAACAAAATTTAGCAGTATTTACTAAACACGTTCAGTGTATTTTATCAGCGTTAGTTTGGTAATAATTACCAGATTTTATTTTTGTTACTACCAAAGGTTATTTGGTAATATCTACCAGATGTGTAATGTAGTTCTCATCAAAGTTACCTTAGTATAATCTATCAGATGTGTATCGTGCTTTTTATCAGAGATACTATTGTATTATCTACCAGTAGTGTATTGCAGTTCTCATCAAAGTTAGCTTAGTATAATCTATCAGATGTGTATCGTGCTTGTTATCAGAGATAATATTGTATTATCTATCAGTAGTGTATTGCAGATTTTATCAAATAAAATTAAGTATTATCTATCATGTGTGTTTTGTATGTTTTCCTAAATTTTGTTTGGTAATATCTAACAGATTTGTGCTGTAGTTATCACCAAACTGTAACTGGTAATATCTACCAATATTTTATCAGTGCTTGTTTTGCTGATTGTACCGGTCTTAGTTTAGTAAAACACACCAAATAAATAGTGTAAATTTTACTGGTGTTAGTTTGGTTAATTTATCAAACTAACACTAGTAAAATGTACACGACCTTAAAGGTATATATTACCAAACATTGATTTCCTGAATATTAATAGGGTGTAGTATCATTGAAAAAGCTAATCTGCAATCTTGCTGACATGGTATGAGAGTCAAATCATAGTATTGCAGTTTAGATTTTCAAATTACGTTTTACTTTCTTGGCCACACCCTAGAAATATAGTAGAAGAAAAAAAACCTTACATGAAATACAGGATCTGAAAAAAAAATGGTTATAAGACCGTTTGACAAACACTTCAAAAATATACAGGTTTATTGGTAGCTCAACATATTCCTTTTTACGGGGATATTATAGTAAAGCTCATAATTTGCAGTTAAAAAGATCATGTAAGCTATCCGAAACTCAGGAGTTTCTAGAATACGTCGAATTACCAGTAACCTTATTTAGTATAAGGGCTTAATAAAAAGGGTGGTTCCAGGAAAAATAAACAGATTTTTGGTACATATAATAAAATTTATTTTACTAATCATAAATAAAATAAATAAATAAATAAAAAAGCCATTTATTCTACTACTTTACACATAAACACAATATAAACAAAAATAAAATAAAATATAGTTACGCCGCTAAGTAATAGTCGCCTCCTGGGCGTAGGCCTCCCCCGTTTCTTTCCATAGCTCTCTATCTCTAGCTTTCCTCATCCAGTGTGGTCCCAGTCTTTCCATGAAGATGTCGGACCATCTTTTAAATGGACGACCTCTCGGTCTTCTACTGTCACGCGGGATCCATTCTATGATTGTTTTGGACCATCTTTCGTTGTCCATTCTACATACATGACCCGCCCAGTTCCACTTCAGTAACCTTATTCTGTAGACGATATCAGTCAATTTGGTCCTTTCCCTAATAGCTTGGTTGCTGATTCTGTCTGAAAGTTTTATTCCTAACATACTCCTCTCCATTTTGCGTTGACAGACTGCTAGCTTGACTTCATCACATTTTCTTAACGACCAACTTTGACAGCCATATGTTAAACAAGGTAGAATGGTTGACTCGTAGAGTTTGCGCTTTATGTTTATATTAATAGCTTTGTTTTTCATAATTTCTTTGAGTCCCCAGTACTTCCTCCATGCTATAGCGATCCTGCGTTGTATTTCATTTCCGGTGTGGTTTTCAAACGTGACAACTTGGCCTAGATAAATATATTCTTTTACTATTTGCACATCTTGGCCTTTAACTGTTATGGGGTTGCTTATTTTTCGGTTAGTAATTATATTTGTTTTTGTAAAATTTATTGATAAGCCCACTTTTTCGCTCTCTTCTGCCAAGTTGTTTAGCATAAACATTAGATCGGTCGGATTTTCTGCGAAAATTACTACGTCATCCGCAAACCGGAGATGGCTCAGATATTCTCCGTTGAGTCTCAGTCCTTTATTTTCCCAATCGAGGTTTCTGAAAATGGTTTCTAGTACTGCTGTAAATATTTTAGGCGATAATGGGTCGCCTTGTCGGACTCCTTTACTTATTGGAAACTTCACGCCTTCTCGTTCCAGTCTAACCTTTGCGTAAGCATTTTTATATATATCCTGCAATACTTTTATATATGTATCGTCTACACCTTGTTGTTGTAGCGTTTCCCAAATTGAGTGGTGGTTCAGAGAGTCGAAAGCCTTCTTATAATCAACGAAACACAAATAGAGTCCCTTATTAAACTCTTTGCATCTTTCTATAGCTTGTGATACGACTTGTATGTGATCTAAAGTTGAATAATTTTTGCGGAAACCTGCTTGTGTGCTCGGTTGATTTTCATCTAAGCCGTTCGTGAGTCTATTGAGAATTACTTTCGAAAAGAGTTTGTAAACATTAGACATCAGGCTAATTGGACGATAATTGTTCAAGTCACTACGATCGCCTTTTTTGTGTAACAGTATTATAGTTGAGTTTGACCATTGCTCCGGAACCAATCCGGTTCTCAATATGTTGTCGAATAGTATTTGAAAGACGGCCTGCAGTGGTTCTGAAAGTGACATAAGGAGCTCGTTGGTTATATTATCATCGCCCGGTGTTTTATTGTTTTTATTTACTAATCATAACTACAATTAAATAATCACTAGATCACTTATTTTAAAATTATATCAGTATAGGATTCAAAACCTTTCTTATTTTAAAGAACACAAGGCTGCCAGGTGTCGGCCAGGATGCAGATAAGCCGTACCAGGGTGCCCGCATTCATGTCATGCACCCTGGAAACCCCACTGTCTCTATCTATTGAGGTACATTTTTTTTAAGTATGTACTAATTCCGTACATATTGGGTACATCAGCATTACGTCTTAATAAATCACAAAACAGACAGTGGGGTCTCCAGGGAGCATGACATTCCGCTATCGACATTAAACTCTATGTTTAAAAAAGAAATGCCGGTGGAAAAGCACCTTAAGTCTTATGATAGGTGTCCAAAAATTGAGGGCAGTTATCTACGGACTGCATTTCAACTGCGATCATACTACAAAATTGCAATGGAGAAGCAGTTGCCAAACTGTGCTACTAAGTAGCTAGTTCGTCTGTAACGGCCGTAAATTTTTGGACACCGTAAATCATTTATTAATCGTTTTTAGTATTTTCTCAGTCCTATATGGCTGGCTCTAACAAAATATATATATTATATCAAATACACTATAATGCAAAATGCTCTAAAAGGTAGCCAACTCCCTACAAGCAATTCTGCTATTAAAAATTTACTACACAAAACTGCCGTCCTAATAAAATACGCAGTAACTATGTATCAAGCTCACATAATATATAGCTATTGCGTTTTTCCTTAGGGCGGCTGAAAAGTGCCCTATTGCTCTATAGAAAGTGGCGCCTATATATACCAAAATTTATATGAACAACGGAGAAATGAAAGTCGTACAACAGCACAATTTTGTAACTGACTACAAAATTGCAATGGGGAAGGCGGCTGCCAAACTGTACTACAAGGTGGCTGGACACCGTGTATCATTCATTAATCGTATTTAGTATTTGCTCAGTCCTATATGGCTGGCTCTAACAAAATATATATATTATATCAAATACACTATAATGCAAAATGCTCTAAAAGGTAGCCAACTCCCTACAAGCAATTCTGCTATTAAAAATTTACTACACAAAACTGCCGTCCTAATTAAAATACGCAGTAACTATGTATCAAGCTCACATAATATATAGCTATTGCGTTTTTCCTTAGGGCGGCTGAAAAGTGCCCTATTGCTCTGTAGAAAGTGGCGCCTATATATACCAAAATTTATATGAACAACGGAGAAATGAAAGTCGTACAACAGCACAATTTTGTAACTGACTACAAAATTGCAATGGGGAAGGCGGCTGCCAAACTGTACTACAATGTGGCTGGACACCGTGTATCATTCATTAATCGTATTTAGTATTTGCTCAGTCCTATATGGCTGGCTCTAACAAAATATATATATTATATCAAATACACTATAATGCAAAATGCTCTAAAAGGTAGCCAACTCCCTACAAGCAATTCTGCTATTAAAAATTTACTACACAAAACTGCCGTCCTAATAAAATACGCAGTAACTATGTATCAAGCTCACATAATATATAGCTATTGCGTTTTTCCTTAGGGCGGCTGAAAAGTGCCCTATTGCTCTATAGAAAGTGGCGCCTATATACCAAAATTTAAATAAAAACGGAGAAATGAAAGAGCGTTTGAAAGTCGTACAACAGCAGTAACAGCACTATTTGGTAACGGTACATTAAATCTATTGAATAAATTATGTCAGTATATGCTTCAAAACTTTTCTTACTTTAAAGGACACAAGGCGACCAGGTTTTGGCCAGGATGAATTTTATTGAATAAAATCCAAGTGAAGGTCAGGTTACAGAATTGCAATGGGGAAGGCGGCTGCCAAACTGTACTACAATGTGGCTGGACACCGTGTATCATTCATTAATCGTATTTAGTATTTGCTCAGTCCTATATGGCTGGCTCTAACAAAATATATATATTATATCAAATACACTATAATGCAAAATGCTCTAAAAGGTAGCCAACTCCCTACAAGCAATTCTACTATTAAAAATTTACTACACAAAACTGCCGTCCTAATAAAATACGCAGTAACTATGTATCAAGCTCACATAATATATAGCTATTGCGTTTTTCCTTAGGGCGGCTGAAAAGTGCCCTATTGCTCTATAGAAAGTGGCGCCTATATACCAAAATTTAAATAAAAACGGAGAAATGAAAGAGCGTTTGAAAGTCGTACAACAGCAGTAACAGCACTATTTGGTAACGGTACATTAAATCTATTGAATAAATTATGTCAGTATATGCTTCAAAACTTTTCTTACTTTAAAGGACACAAGGCGACCAGGTTTTGGCCAGGATGAATTTTATTGAATAAAATCCAAGTGAAGGTCAGGTTACAGGAGCGATCAATTAAAACAGATTCTAACCCATCAAACTGAACAACATTTGTTAAACAACTTTTAAATATAACTCATTTATAATGTGGACCTGCAAAACAATATTTAATCAAAGAACCAATGTATCGCGGAACATTTGATATATTTTAGTAAAATGACAGTGGACAGCGTACATTGAAAAGTGTGCGTGTGGATTGAGTGAGCACCCTTCAAAAATGAAAAAAAAAATGTGCTGATCATTTAGTAAAAGTTCTAAAACAATTGTAAAACTAATTGATGAATTTGTAAAACGATAAATAAAAAGAATACATTCATTAACGTATGCTCACTCAGTTCTCACAAACAACCAACGAAATCTGTGAATGTGTTTATTTAACATATAATATTTATATACTAATTTTTAGTAAAAATTATGCTTAAGGTAGGTAATAATTTGTAGATCACCTGGTTACATATTTAAAGATTTACAAATTATTTCGTATGCTCACTCAATCCGCACACTTTCGAAAACCCGATTTCTGATGAAAATACTGCAGATTGAAACTTCTATATATGTATATAGTTTAGTAAAACTCATATGGGAATTTGTAAAATACAAAACAAACCGCTAACGAGGCAGATTTTTGGATAATACATGTTTGTAAGTGCTCACTCAGTCCACACATTATTCGTAAGTTAAAAATGTAAATATCTTAAGATTTGTAGTATCTAGGAAACTACAAAGTAGGTGATCTACAAATTATTACCTACCTTAAGCATAATTTTTACTAAAAATTAGGATATAAATTTTATATGTTAAATAAACACATTCACAGATTTCGTTGATCGTTTGTGAGAACTGAGTGAGCATACGTTAATGAATGTATTCTTTTTATTTATCGTTTTACAAATTCATCAATTAGTTTTACAATTGTTTTAGAACTTTTAATAAATGATCAGCAATTTTTTTTTTCATTTTTGAAGGGTGTTCACTCAATCCACACGCACACCATTGAAAATGCTATTTACTTTGTTTGAAATAATGAACATCTTAAAACAGTATTTAAAAAAAAAAGTTTCTAAACATATGTTGTTCAGTTTGACGAGTAAAATGTATTTTACTAAGAAAACTCGTGAGTCTCAGACATATTAAAATGCATATTCACGACCAGTCGCGACGGCAACTAATCGATCACTAACTGATCGTCGCTCCTGATGAAGAATCGTAACCGATTCGAAACATGTCGAGCGTATTTCGACTTAAACGACGTGAGTAAACCCGTTTCATATGCATTTTAATATGAGTAAAATGTATGTTTTAATTGTTTGCTCCTGTTACAGGACCCACCTTGTAAAGTGATTCATAACCATCTATTTATATTTACGCTACCTTTACATCAGGTAAGCGTACTTTAAGGCTATCTATGGAATGGCTTTACTATTATTTTTTTCTTCAACTGAAGCGAGACATTTGAAACAAACAAACATTTTGATTAAATTTAGCAAACAAATCACTTATTCCAAGTCAGAGATAAAGGATGAGACTCCCGAAAGCTTTTTGTCTAATTTTGTGTCAATGTTATAAAAATATTTTTGCAGAAATAGCCAAATGTGAACGGCTTCTGTGGGATATTCTGCGTCCAGGCAGTGAAAAGTTTTGAAACATACATCCAGCGCTTTCAAGAACGAGTCTATTTTATGAAGGATGTTATCATACGCAACATAAAAGTCCTTTAGGGCATCGATGGTTGGTCCGTAAAACAGTATTTAAAAAAAAAAGTTTCTGAACATATGTTGTTCAGTTTGACGAGTAAAATGTATTTTACTAAGAAAACTCGTGAGTCTCAGACATATTAAAATGCATATGAAACGGGTTTACTCACGTCGTTTAAGTCGAAATACGCTCGACATGTTTCGAATCGGTCACGATTCTTCATCAGGAGCGACGATAAGTTAGTGATCGATTAGTTGCCGTCGCGACTGGTCGTTGCTCCTGACGAAGAATCGCGACCGATTCGAAACATGTCGAGCGTATTTCGACTTAAATGACGTGAGTAAACCCGTTTCATATGCATTTTAATATGAGTAAAATGTATGTTTTAATTTTTTGCTCCTGTTACAGGACCCACCTTGTAAAGTGATTCATAACCATCTATTAATATTTACGCTACCTTTACATCAGGTTAGCGTACTTTAAGGCTATCTATGGAATGGCTTTACTATTATTTTTTTCATTTAATTTTAATAGTAACTCAATCGACAATAAGCTTCACCTGTGGCAATAACATGAACATTAGTGGGAGAAATAATTAAATTTTCTGGTTTCAACAGCTCCATGGAATCGTTTTCTCCTTCAATTGAATAAGCTTGAAAATGATCATTAAAACCAGAGCATTTTAATGATTTACATAGAAAATATAAACTCATAGAATATTTAGAACGAAAAATTTTTTCTAATTTGAAAAAATATATATCATTTTCATCAGTATTAACTATTATCATTCCTGGGTTATACTTTGTGCCCTTAAAACGTATCCATTGAAAATCACAAGATAAATCAATATCTTGATTAGAAGTATCGTTAATGCGAGAAATATCCAAACGCGACTCCCGTACAGTTACTTTTCCTAATTCCACTCGAGACTCTAATCCTTTTTTTACAAAAAGTCTGTTTGCAAATGCTAACTGTTCTTTCATTAGCAACGTTAGAGATATGTTTTTTCTAGAAGTTATGATATGGGCTGTGTTTTTCAATGTTTTGTGTTTAGCTTCAAATCTCATGCACCATAATTGCTTTAAGGGGCCCACCTGCTCAATTATATGCGGGTAGTGTAACATCAAATGGTGTTTCGGTTTCAATGTATCATTAAAAATATTAATGTAATTTTCATGATGTTCAGTAATTAAAGATTCTAATAATTTTACAGTCGGAGCATCTACAACAACACTACATAATATCATCTGAATTATTTTTAGTAAGATTATTAAAAATTGCCATACGGGATCGTCACTAGGAACTAAATCTCCAACTAGTAGAGGGAACAAATGTACAAACATCAACATTTCCGAAGCTGACATTTTAAACTTTCTACGAACTAAATGTTCTTGCTTGATGCAAACAGACGTATTGTTAAGCTCTGTAACTGAATAGTCAAATAATTTTAAGCGATTATTTAAAGTGACCAGGTCAAAACAGTGTAATATTTCAGTATAATACAAAATAATATGTGCTAAGTCGTAATGACACACTCCTTCAAAAATATCGTGCATAATATCAACACAACAGTTATCCACTACGTGAAAGCTAGGAATATCGTTAAAACAACAATATTCGCTTATTCCTGTTTCTGTTACATTATTTTGCTCAAGGTCATTTGCATAATTATCCTGATCTCTTAATAGTGCATTATCTGCTTTGGTTTGTTTTTTCATTATAGATTTGTGACTTTTACATATTCTACAGTAGTAATTGCTGCTGAAAGATTTAGAAAATCCGAGAATTGTGTTTAGTCCTAAATTGTCCCCTAATATCATCCCAAGTATAAAATAGATTTTCACTTTACCATTTTCAGTGTTTATATCTATACCTTCTTCCTCTAAATATGTTAATTCTTTAATGAGTTCGTAGAATGCCGAGTGATTACCGTATATCTTAAAAGAAGAGTTGTACAACATTGCAACAAACACATTATCCAGCAGTGAAAGATATTCCTGTGGCATAGTAGGAAATTGATAATATACAGCTGATATTGAATGTACACCGGCGTGGCTTCCTAAGGGATTATTACATTCGAAATCATCGAAATATATAAAAAAAGGACAACAGAGTTTGCTTTCTTTACTTGCAATTTTTTTTTGCCAAATTAAACTGTGAGCAAAATTTGGAAAATCAACTTCGTTAGGTTTTAATGTATTTGAAACTAATTTGTAAAACTTGGGTAATTCAAAAATTTTCTTGAACACTAAGCGAAGTGGTAATTTGGCCCCGGTACAGGATTTAGGTGCAAGCATTACTGAAGTGTTGACTGTATTCTCAGAAACATTTTCATTAATAATGTATTTTTCAGGAGCAATGTAGCAATTGATATCTGTAAAGTATTTTATAATTTGATATTCTGTGCGTATATTACCAAAAGGATTTGAAATCAGTTTATGTATATTATCTATTTCACTTTGACTGAACTCACTATAAATAGGCATTACATGTTTAAAAATATCACCAAGAACTTGGGTAATATGAACTTGAATATTTTCTAATATCTTAAGAGCAGTTTTTCGGTTAACCCCACCGTCACTGAATAATGAAAGCGCTAACGTAGCGGCAGATTTCTCTAACATACTATGGGCAGTATCCAAAGCGTTCTCACGACCAATGTTTAGAGGATGATATTCAAAGGATTCACAAGGATCTAACAAACTACACGTATCATGTATATTTTCACTTAAAACGGAATCATTTGTAGGGAGATTTCGATTAAAAATTGTTTGTGCATTCAAATGTTGGGAAATTAAGTGGCGTCTAAAAGACCGTACATTTTGATATTCGCGATCACATTGATACTGTTTACAGCGATATGTTGCGTTTGCACTTAAGTTATGATGATCTTTTAAATGTTCACAAAAATCTTTGTAATCTTCAACTGAAGCGAGACATTTGAAACAAACAAACATTTTGATTAAATTTAGCAAACAACTCACTTATTCCAAGTCAGAGATAAATGATGAGACTCCCGAAAGCTTTTTGTCTAATTTTGTGTCAATGTTATAAAAATATTTTTGCAGAAATAGCCAAATGTGAACGGCTTCTGTGGGATATTCTGCGTCCAGGCAGTGAAAAGTTTTGAAACATACATCCAGCGCTTTCAAGAACGAGTCTATTTTATGAAGGATGTTATCATACGCAACATAAAAGTCCTTTAGGGCATCGATGGTTGGTCCGACAGCAACAATGATGGGTTGGCACCGTAGACCCTTAGCAATTTGGGCTTTTCGCCGATAGTCCAGCTGGGTGAGGATTTCGCTTTGGTTCTGGAAAATTAGAATGAATTGTTTACATTTAAACGTATTTTTTTTATAATACGTAGTCAGTGTTGACACTGAGAATTTATTATTGCTTTAGTATTGCAATGGGGAATGGATGAAAATTTTCAAAACTTTTTTTATAAATTGAAATAACCTTCCTTATTCTAAGAAAAAAATTACAGATTTTTCTGTAGCTTTAAATAATTTGAATTATTGAAAGTCGCGAGGCAATTGCCACGCGCGGCATTCGGCGCATGCCTCGGGCATTGGATGAAATTACGCTCACCGAATGCCGCGCGCGGCAAACCCGAGCCGTCTTGTTCGCCCATTTGACAGATAAAACAATATGGCGCCGCCGCACGCAATCAGCTTTTGATTTTTGACTTGTTGCTACGTTCATACAAAGAATTTTCCAAAAAAAAGCTAATTCAATATTTTTTTATCTTTAAAACAAACAAATAGCACATAATATTTAGTTACGGTTATTCCGTTTCGCGTAATACGTAAGTGTCGCACGCCATTTTGTTTTATCTGTTATAATTTGACCGAAGCAAACACGTGTACGTCCACACTGCGCGCGGCAAACGACCGAGGCACCTTTGAGCACGGACAAAAACCGACAGCGCGCGGCTCGGCCGCGGCAGCGCTCGGCCGAGGCAAAGCGTGCGGGCGCCGCGGGCGAGGCGCGTACACACAGAGCGCGCCGCCGCGCGCGGCAATTGCCGTGCGAGGCGGCTCGCCCAGTGTGGACGCGGCTATCGCCGTAAATATGGAAAGTAGTCAGCTCACAATAATGTTAAAAGTGAAACTAGACCTACCTTTGCATGAAGAATGAAACTGTTCATAGCTTCTTGAATGCTTGGCTTTATGGCTTTTTTTTTGCCAGCTGTATCTTGGCACTGTATTCTCACAGTTGGAACTATTTTAAATCCAATTGCCGCGCAATAACAGAAGTCTCTAACATCTGAAAAGTAAAAATGAAATACGTTATGATACATTTACGTTGACTTAATTAGTTCTAACGCTATAATTATACAATACGTGAAAAAAAAATTTGCCCGAATTACGTATGGCCAAATAGGTAGCATTTTTTTTATTCGTGAAAGTTTAGTCGATACGAGTATAGTAATGATAACCAACCTTCACTTGGATTTTCTTCAATTAATTTAATGTAGACAGAAGCAGCTTTAATCGTTTTCAAAATATTAAGCGCTTTCTCTAAAAATATGGGCCATTTTTTGAATAGACAGAGCTCTGATCCTTTAAACTTGGTTTCGAAATCCAGTTCAATCTGAAAAAAAAAAACGATTATGATGAGTATATATATATTTTTTTGATTGCGAATGGGTTTGCTCGTGGCCAGTATCTAGCCCTGGGTATCTTGTTCTTCATCACGTTTCAGCCAAAGTAAGAGTTCCGTACCTTCTTTAATATAACAGTCGTAAATGGAGTAGCATGCATCGAAATATTGCAAAGTCCACTATAAAATAAACGTACACTAAGTATGTACTCAACATACTGTTTTAGTGTCAGTTTACTTTATACTGGATATTGATATCTATAAGTTAAGAACTATTTTCTCATTCATTTCATTTAATTTCTAAAGTATATGCCCGGTAGTTTCGTAGATGACCCCAGGATGGTCAAATTGATCAATGATCCTTTACAATCAAATACACATTAAGGCTTCCCCACACAGTGGTTTTCATTAAGTTTGCAAGGAAATAAGATGGCAGATATGCTTCAGCAGATTTAGCCACTTTATTTCTACCTTATGCACGCTCGAAAACATTGCGTAATCAGGTACAAATTATGTCAAATATTGCTCACAAGATTTTAAACTAACATACAAATATACGGGGTAATTTAATAGAAAACTTGTAAAGCCCAATCCACAAAGCAAGCGGGCGCGGGACGGTTCGGGCCGATCTGCGCCCGCTCGCTGTGTGGATAGGGCTTAAAAAGGGTCACAACTTACCAACTTGTATCCGAAACTCAATTTATATGAGGGCCAATCGTTCACGACGTCATGTATGTTTGCATATTTTTCGGATTGTAGTTCCTTAAGGCGCAATTTGGATGTTTTCCTCCAATTCTCGATTACTTCGGGCACTGGCTCCTTGTTGTATTTCAGCCAAAGTTTTAACTCTTCATATTCTTCATTAGATACTGGTGTACTGGCAGCTGTGTCAGCCGGAACATCGTCGGTGCTCGCGTGGGCTCTCCTTTCGTTTATTATTACCCCACTCTTTCGTAGCAAACGTTTGTGATTGTTATATTTGTCAGCAAGTTTTCCCCTTGCCGGAATATATTTATTACTGCCAAACTTTTGGCTCGGAATGTAGTATGTCTCCTATGGAAAACAATTTTTTTGTAAAAATTATAAGGAACTAAGCATGAAAGTCAAGGAAATTAAAATAACCATTAAGTGTAGGTATTTGTCATGAATATCAACCTAACAATATGGAAATGATAGTTTTTAGGGTTCCGTATTCGTACCCAAAGGGTAAAACGGGACCCTATTACTATTAAGACTGCTGTCCGTCCCGTCCGTCTGTCACCAGCCTGTATCTCATGAACCGTGATAGTTAGACAGTTGAAATTTTCACAGATGATGTATTTCTGTTGCCGCTATAACAACAAATACTAAAAACCAGAATAAAGGGGCTCCCATACAACAAACGTGATTTTTTCGCTCGTTTTTGCTCGATAAATTTCACGATTCCGAATTTTTCTAAGTCAGAGCCCTTTAAAATGGTTGACCTTTGAACCCCAATATCTCGCGAAATATTGATCGGAGAGTATTAAAAGTGTAAATTATTAAACATGCTTATTTTGGCGTATTCTACATGATGCAACTAAAATATGCTCAAAAACGGCAAAAAAACCCAAGTCCCGGGCCCCCTTTGGTATAAGTAGTCTGACCACTACTGAGCCTAAAAATTGGGAAAAAAAAGCACTACACTACATTTCTTACACTACAAGGAGTAAATAAGTGATCATAATAAACTAACTACTGTAACTACATAGGTATTTCATTTCATTACAATTTAAAATCACAGTTTTAATTTCGATACCTTCACTTCAGTTGGGACTAACGTAACAATTTGTGCGGAAATATCTTGAAATTGTTGTTTTTTCATTTCACCATATTTTTTCATATGATATTCCACTACAGATTTTACCATGTAGTTGCGTGCCGCAGTGTCTAATTTACCATTTTTTTTTAAGGAAGCTAGACACATTTCTCCAGCACTATTGGTTTTTAAAATAATCTTTAAATCATCAGTCTAAACAAAAAGAAAATAGCATACATTAAAATGGAAACAGAATATTTGCATGCAGAATAATAATTTATTCAGAATGCGTGTTTAATAGACCTAAATGCCACCGTCGTCACTTATAGTCTCTTATAGTCACGATTACAAGGGCAGAGAATTAGAAACATTAAGTTTTCAAAAAGTATCTAAAAATAATTTATTTTTATATAGATTAATTTTTTAGATTTAATTTTTTAAACCCTCGATGTGACGTTTGGTTGAATGACGGATGTATGCGATATTACTTTGGTCTATATGGAATTGGAAAGGAGCATTAAAAAACCGGCCAAGAGCATGTCGGGCCACGCTCAGTGTAGGGTTCCGTAGTTGCCTATCCTCCACAAAAAGGTCGTAAACGCCAAAGTAACTGTAATTACTTATTACCTTCTGGAATTTATCGATTATACGCGCCGTTTGAGCAGAATGTTTTAATCCAGTATGGCACTTAACTAATATGTATGTGTAACGTTCGAAGTATAAGGACACCGCGCGGCACTTACGTCATTTTAAAGAAAATTAGGAAATTTTGCGATAACTCAAAAATGGCTCAACCGATTTTATTCAATATAGTTTTCGTTAAAAGTACCTATAAGGCCTCATATACATGAATTTTTCCATATTTTTATGACCCGTGGTTAAAAAGTTAGAGGGGTGGGGGACACTATTTTTTTTATTTCCGGAGCGAATAATTACAAAACTGCTGACTATCAAAAAATAATGTTTGAAGACCCCTATTATTTTTAAAAGACCTATTTAACGATACCCCACACACTAGGGTTGGAACGAAAAAAAAACCGGCCAAGTGCGAGTCGGACTCGCGCACCGAGGGTTCCGTACAAACACTTTCCATCCCTAAGTGGTTAAGTTAAGTTTGCACCTGGTATGTATAGCGCCCCATATAAATTAGGTGCAAAGTTAGGTATTAAAATATTAAAAAAAACTACTTGCTAGATCTCGTTCAAAACAATTTTCGTTGGTAGTTTTTATAGTAATGTACATCATATGTTTTTTTTAGATTTTTCATTTTCTTATTTTAAAAGTTAGAGGGGGAGGGGGACCAACTTTTTTCCACTGGAAGCGTCTGTCACGCAAATTATTCGGTTTAGAAAAAAATATATTTTAGAAACCTCGATATAATTTTTGAAGACCTATCCATAGATAACCCACACGTATGTGTTTGATGAAAAAAAAATTTTTGAGTTTCAGTTCTAAGCATGGGGTGCCCCCAATATTTATTATTATTTTTTTATTTTTGCATCAAAATCTTAATGCAGTTAACAGAATACATCTACCTACCAAGTTTCAACAGTATAGCCTATAGTTTCGGAAAAAAATGGCTGTGACTTACGGACGGACAGACGGACAGACAGACGGACAGACAGACATGACGAATCTATAAGGGTTCCGTTTTTTGCCATTTGGCTACGGAACCCTAAAAAAACTCACCCCCACTTTAGGTGTAGGGGAGGTACCCGAAAAAAGTTTCTTTTTTAGTTTTTATATTACCGTTTTTTCGGCGTGATACATACACATACTCGTACCAAATTTCAGCTTTCTAGTACTAATGATCACGGAGCTAAGCCGCGGACGGACAGACGGACAGACGGACATGGCGAAACTATAAGGGTTCCTAGTTGACTACGGAACCCTAAAAAGTATTCGTGATGACATTGACAGTTTTATTTTTAATTCTCCTTACCAATTCTATATAGAATAGACCAAAGTAATATCGCATACATCCGTCATTCAACCAATCGTCACAACGAGGGCTTAAAAAATTATATCTAAAAAAATTGTCGATATAAAATAGTTATTTGTTATACAAGGGGGGAAAGTTGTATTTTACCTGCGAGTGTTCAATTGAAACACGAGGTAGCGAAAGGATTCTATGACTGGTTCAAAAATTGAATCCCGAGCGTAGCGAGTGATTCAACACACGAGACGTAAAATAACTTTTCACCCGTGTACAACACAAAACTTTATAGGGGGAGGGGGTCATTTCCAAAATGACATCATATCTCGCATCTTTAAAAAGTGCTTCAATGAGTAAAAAAGTAAAAAGTAATGCTATGAAAAATTACCTACTTAACTAGAATCAATAAAAAATATAAAAAATTTAATAAATAAAAAATTGTTATAATAAATAAATAGCTAATCACATTGGCTGTACCATCACATACCTATTTGTTGCGAACACTAGAAGCGCGGCGCGGCGCGTTTCAAAAGGCGGCTTTCTTTGACATGTTCGTAGGCAATAGGTATTGTCTTAATTAAAATAATCCGGTCTGAGCGTGTTTATTCAAATAATTGACCGAGCTAGCGAAGCGTCTGCTTCAGCTTTGGTGTACAATCGTTGATACCAGTATGTTTGGATGTTAGGATATCCGGATTTCTGTTCTCGCATAGAGGTCGCTTTTCCTAACCGATTCACATGAAATTTTGTGAGTAGGTTTGATGAGTAAATATATATTTTTTCGCGAGTCACTCGAGTCAGTCAGTCGAGTTGAGAAATGCGACCTTTAGGCGAGAACAGAAATCCAAATATACCAACTATTTTTCATCCAAGCTGAAGCAGAGACGCTTCGCTCACTTCGTTCGCTCGGTCAATAAGTATAGTGCGATAGCGCGCGTTATAAAACAATGGCCGCTCGGTACGAGGCTTCCAAAGCAACTACTCGGTAGACGTGGGCGTTATTTCCCGTCACTAGTTACGCGACATGTAACCGAATCACTAGTTTCGCGTCAAATAACAAGTAGTGATTTTTGTAAATGCGTTATTTTATTATTACTGCTATCTGTGAGTCGAGTAATCGAGCGAGAGAGAGCTCACCTTCTGCACCGGCCACAGCCAGCCGAGTGAGCGAGATGTAGAACGCGCGCGTGCCGTCACCGTCCCGGCCAGCCGCGCGAGCGGGATGGTGATCGCGCGAATCGAGTTTTGCAAACAATCACAGTAGCAGAATAAAAATAACCAGTTACAAAAATCACTAGTTATGAAACAGCTGACGCGCGACCGAGTCACTGGTTTCGTTACGTTTCTTGAAAACGACGTAACGACCCACGTCTACTACTCGGCCGTCCGGGCGCGAGCGAGATAGATAGCGCTGACAGCGCTAGTTTGTGTAACGTGTTGATACCTGCCCGCGAGTCGCCCGCGGAGGAAAATCTGATACAACATTTTATAGCTGTATAAAATAGTTGAAATTGTCTTTGATATATTATGTCTTAGTATATAAGAAATTACAATGGCCTAACAAGGTATCATGTATATACCAACCTATGACTACCATACCATCTATTGTAATGATCATGATTCGCAATAAACAATATGAATATGAAATAACGCATGCTGTCAGGGAAAAATATAATATGGATACGTTTTGAAAACTTAATGTTCCCAATACTATGAAAATGTATGCCAACGTAAATCTATTCACATCAGACTATATTGGGTAGACAGAGAAGTACCAAGCTTAAATACACATAAAATTAAGGCAAAAGAACTTACATAAGATTTCTCTACCGTGGTCGGGAACTCATGACTGCTTGTGCTCGCCGTGGAACTGGGCGCAGAAAAATCGCTATCAATGCTTAGAGTTTCATCAGATTCTGTCGCCTGTAACAAGTAATTGTATATAAGGGACCATAACACTCACTACAAGTAATTTTTTAACAAAAACATAGACAAATCATTTCCATACTCTGTGAAATAAGAAAAAAATAATGAAAAATAATTACCCGAATAATATTTTGAAGTTTATTCAATCCTCGTTTGAATAAAATTCTTTCTTTTAAACTAGGAATCAGCTCTCTCATTTCTGTTTCCTGTATGTGTTCAAGCAATTTGAACGAAATCTGATTTACTAAAAAACAAGGAAAACATTACATCAGTCAACTACAAACTACAATACGATGTACCTATACGAGAAACGGTCGAGATTACAATTAGAAAGAAAATAAATTTATATTTAATAGGTCAACCAAACCAATTAGGTAAATTGGACTGAATTTCGTTTTGTAAATTAATCAAAGTAAAATAGCTAATTAGGTAGGTACCTAATATCTAGGCATGAGATTTCTATTCTTTTATCCTATAATTACTAAATTATTAACAAAAATAATAATTCTTATTAAGAATATAGGTCAAAACACTTACCTTCAAAATTTGTTATGGTTGATTCAGATAACCCCCAGTCCTTTAAATATTCGGCAACCCCGACATTTAAATCATCATCAAAATCACTGTCCATAATAGTTAGTTTCACACACTTTAAACACGAAAACGGCGCAAGCGCAAATTAAAGGAGAAACCTACACGACACCAGTTGACGCCTGGCGTTGCGGACAGAATAAACAAACAAAGAACGGCACGCAACGCACGACTCGCAGCCCTCGCAGGATTGGCTGGCGATATCCCACCACCACAACTGGTTATGACGAGTGCTCGCTTGGCTAGGGTTGTCAATACCGGACTTTATTATAAAGTATTGTACTTGAAAACTGTGAAAAGTAAAATAATTTCAAAATAGATGACGATCAGATAATGCTAGCACTATCAGTAGTAGCAGTGGTAATAGGAAAATAAAACGAATGCAAAACTTTAGTCCGCTGTGGGAATCGGATTAAAATTGCTGAATAGCTTATACAATGAAAATAATATATATATAAATGAAATAAGGGAAACCAGAGCCCCGAGCCCCTCCTCAGGCCACCCGTCCCTGTCACATTTCAAAAGAGTGACGGAGACAGAGCTTGCGGGTCGTAAGGCGATATCTTTTTTCGTAAGAATTTGTCGATGATTATTTATTTTAAAAATATTGCCTTAAATTATTGAAATTCGGAAGCTGTAAAATTACTATTTTAGTTATGATTGATTTTTCTCCTTTTTTTTGTTTCATAGTGTCACGTAGAAAAAAAAACAAATGAAGTAAAAATTCGAATTGGAGGTTATTTTGGGAATTAATTGTATCGAGCGAAGTTTTATGAATCGTGTATCGAATGCTGTATTAAAGATATTATAATCAAGAATGATATATATTTTTCACTTCACTAGCTCGGAAAGCCCCTTTTTGATTGTTTGATATATCTGTAGAGAAAATCGCTTTTTATCCACATGTGGAGAAAGAGTTTTGTCATTTGAACGCAGCTTATAAGTGACATTTGACAGCTAACAAAACGTAAAACGTTAAAAGTGCTGAATTTTTAATATCACAATTAATAAAATAGCCACTTCAGCATTTACAGAAAGTTTAGATGTTTAGATGCTATAAATATATTTAAAGCAGATACGAAACTGTTATTAGCCGAAAAATAAAACATAAATGTGTTTAAAGAAATATAGTAAATTGTTTTTATAGACAATATATAATTCTTTATTTTCTATAACTCCCGCGGGAGGTAAATAGGCTGTAACTGCGCTTTTTCTTCTGCGTGTGATAACACCGTTTACGAGCAAGTGTGATGAAAAAGTACCTCTTTTATTTATGTGCGGACTTTTTATTTTCTTTCCGTCAAAGAAAAAGGTGGCAACCCTATTTGTGGCAGACGCAACAGCTCTGTTCCGTGCGGTAGTGCGGGAGGGGGGAAATAATAGCATCTCACTCTTATATTTACGTATTCACTCAAATCAAACATAATACTTAATCCGTTTCGTTAAGACTTAATTTCGCATACTGCGGTGTGGTTTCGTCGCAAAGACAAACGCGGCTTTGACAATGCCGCGTAAGCCGCGTTTCAATCTTATGCCATTTTAATAAAACCGAGTTTGCAATTATTTTCGGCGTCTTCAAAACAGACGCCGCTTTGTGGAGACACCGTTCCGACGCTATTTCATCTAGGTATTACGCAAATATTATAATTTGTAGTTATTTGTATTAAGACTGATCTCACGTTGAAACAAAACAACGACGACGAACAAACGACGAAGATATAAACAATATATATAGATAACATCCATGACCCAGGAACAAATATTCGAGTTCATCACACAAATATTTGCCCTTGCCGAGATTCGAACCCAGGACCGCCGGCTCAGTAGGCAGGTGCATTAAAACTGCGCCAACCTCGTCGTCAACTGACTAGCACGTATTACATTGTGGATTAGCAAAACAATAATACTGTTTTAATCTAATGATTTTGTCACCGACTGCTATTGATTTCGCTGTAATAAAATTACTTGTCTGAATTAAAAAAAAACCGGCCAGGTGCGATTCTGACTCGCGCACCGAGGGTTCCGTACAAACTTTCACTTATCCCATCTTAATTGGCCTGGTTGAGTTAAGTTTGCATCTGAAATGTATGGCGCCGCATACAAACGGGGTGCAAATACTTATAAAAATAATGTAATAATTAATGTAATTTAATCTGCAAATTCTGAGTTTTAATAATTATTTTTGGCATAAGTAACAAATTGTAATATGTAACAATGAAGTATATGAATATTGTTTTATTTTGTTTGCATGCCTTTTTGGTAGAACATAACCAACACTGTATATACCTGTATCACCTAATTTATTACTATGTTCTTGCAATAAACGAATTTGAATTTGTAATACCCAATACCCAGTCTATAGTATTCTTATGGTCTGTGATTAATTCGCATTATACTACCTACGTTATTTTGCATTCTATTTCTCTATCTATCAGCCACGGACGTCCACTGCTAAACATAGGCCTCCCCTAAAGCTCGCCACAAAGTGCGATCCTGTGCAGACCACATCCATCGACTTCCCGCAACTCTCATGAGGTCATCCGTCCTCCTTGTCGGGGGTCGTCCTACGCTGCGCTTTCCTATACGTGGTCGCCACTCCAGGACTTTGATACCCCAACGACCATCCGTTCTCCGGGCTACATGGCCCGCCCATTGCCACTTCAACCATGCAATCCTTTGAATAATGTCGGTTACTTGGTTCTTCTGCGGATATCCTCATTTCTGATTCTATCACGCAGAGAAACTCCGAGCATAGCCCGTTCCATTGCACGTTGCGCGTGTACCTACACAATCCAATGTTCGTTTCGTTAAGATAACAAAATAAACTGGCAATATTGACATCAATGCATAATTCGTTAGTTTCGGTATTTAAGCAGGAACAATGCAAAATTTCATGCTATTGCCACAATTAAAGGTGTAAAAATTATATTAGGTAGGTACAGTATCGTATAGTAGGTGAATATAATATCTTCTTTTGTAAGATAATACGATGAAAAGTAAGTGGCAATTATACTTACCTATCTTAATATTATTAGGTATACATATTACAAGCTTTTATTTACTTTCACCTGTCCCGTTGTCTGTCTGTCTGTCTGTCTGTCTGATGTCGTTCTGTAATCAAATCTTGCAAGTTAAATTTGATCCACTTCATTTTAACAAACAAATTTCTACAAATTAGTCTGGTTGGTTTTATTATATAAATATGATAAATATAACAAGACCTCGCGGTTGATCTTACAAGACTGCAAAGGTTGAGGTCAAAATACAGTCCCTACCGGAGTTCATAGTGTCATTTAACAAAGAATATTGTAAATTTTACCAAACAAAGGACGAAACCAAATTAGTATGGACGCGTGCCCTGTCAAAAATTGCCGATTACAAAGTCAATTTATAGTTAATAGACTATAAAATATTATAGTCCATTGGACGTAGATTCAGCTTTATTTTCTCTTATTGCATTCAAAGCCGGGAACGTCTTGTATTTTTTAATGAAAAAAATACCCCTTTTACATTGATAACCTCTTACACGTTCAAGTATTTTTGCCGCTACATTTTTGTTGGCGTCGTTATGAATAATTGGTCCCATTTTCGATAAATGACAGGCGATTTAATGCCTCTAAGCAATGAAATGTAGTAAACGGAAAATTACCTCAGACATAGCACTAGTAGAATAGTTTTGACGTGGTTATGGATAAGTGGGGCAAAGCAAAACTCACACCAGTCAGCCAGCCACAGCCAACAACAGCCACTTTTGACCCCCAAATAACTGAAAATCTATTTGACCTACATGCTTGCAATCTTGTAAGACCGTTTTTTAATTACCGAATCCCTCTTACCGATCACGAGATTTTGACGTCCAAAAATCACTATTTTCATACTGACTCAGTGATTTTATCTCAGATTGTATAGCAGTACCTGGGTGAGCGAGCTTTGCTTGAAATACGGTGAAAACTAATTTTCACAGATATGAGACATAGCTAGATCGATTTTTCGCACCCGCTTTCGAAATCGTTACAGCCGTTTTAGAAAACTTATTAAAAAATTCTTAAATTATTATTGGTTAAAAAAATTATATATAAAGTTAAAAATAAATTAACTCTAATAAGAAATATAACACTTTATAAGTTCTTTGTAACCTTTAAGGATACATACATTGTAAGCTTTTTCGTCTACGACAAAATAATTCCATATCGTACATAATTATATAATTTTTACACTAAAACTTTACACCTTAATTATTAATTATGAAATCTTCCGCTTTTATCTATAAAATTGGGACTGTGATAAAAACGGGAAGATTTAATAATTAAGGTGTAAAGTTTGTGTCAAAAATATATAATTATGTACGATATTGAATTAAATTTTGTCGTAGACGAAGAAGTTTAATTAACGTTAAAGGTTACAATGAACTTATAAAGTATTATATTGTGTCCCACTGCTGGGCAAAGGCCTCCCCTCTCTTGCGCCACTCGTCTCTATTGGCTGCATGCTCCCTCCACTCGTTACTAAATGCATCCAGGTCATCCCGCCATCTCCTTTTCGGTCTGCCTCTGCTCCGGTAACCTTGGTATTATATTTCTTATTAGAGTTAATTTATTTTAAACTTTTTAGTTCATTTTATCAACAGATAATAAAAGCTTGTTTTTAAAAAAGTTATATTTTTCTTTAATTTTATTTTTAACTTTCTAGCATTTTTAATTCAAGATTTACTACGACGTACCTAGTTGATCGTCTCTATTGGCTGCATGCTCCCTCCACTCGTTACTAAATGCATCCAGGTCATCCCGCCATCTCCTTTTCGGTCTGCCTCTGCTCCGGTAACCTTGGTATTATATTTCTTATTAGAGTTAATTTATTTTAAACTTTTTAGTTCATTTTATCAACAGATAATAAAAGCTTGTTTTTAAAAAAGTTTTATTTTTCTTTAATTTTATTTTTAACTTTCTAGCATTTTTAATTCAAGATTTACTACGACTTACCTAGTTGATAACAAACGGAACACCTGGCCACCTTCCAGCTCCATCATCAGAACCTGGTTACCATATAGTATCAAAGTAATCGTCAAGACGAATTAAACTAGCCCAAACTCGGTGGGGTTGCTTCGTTTAATTACGGAGTTCCTATGGCCACCTTCCAGCTCCATCATCAGATCAGCTCTATGTCATAATAGTATTGCATTGTCATCCGATTTATACATGCATGCAAAATTTTAGTTTTTTGTTAATTTATACTATTTAACTCTGTTAGGGACTATATTTTGACCTCAAACTTTGTTTTGTTAGTTCAACCGCGAGGTCTTGTTATATTTATCATATTTATATAATAAAACCAACCAGACTAATTTGTAGAAATTTGTTTGGTAAAATGTATAATGTTTTTTTGTTAATTTATACTATTTAACTCTGGTAGGGACTATATTTTGACCTCAACCTTTGTTGTTTTGTAAGTTCAACCGCAAGGTCTTGTTATATGTATCATATTTATATAATAAAACCAACCAGACTAATTTGTAGAAATTTGTTTGTTAAAATGTACAATGTTATTTGTTAATTTATACTATTTAACTCTGGTAGGGACTATATTTTGACCTCAACCTTTGTTGTTTTGTAAGTTCAACCGCGAGGTCTTGTTATATTTATCATATTTATATAATAAAACCAACCAGACTAATTTGTAGAAATTTGTTTGGTAAAATGTATAATGTTTTTTTGTTAATTTATACTATTTAACTCTGGTAGGGACTATATTTTGACCTCAACCTTTGATGTTTTGTAAGTTCAACCGCGAGGTCTTGTTATATGTATCATATTTATATAATAAAACCAACCAGACTAATTTGTAGAAATTTGTTTGTTAAAATGTACAATGTTATTTGTTAATTTATACTATTTAACTCTGGTAGGGACTATATTTTGACCTCAACCTTTGTTGTTTTGTAAGTTCAACCGCGAGGTCTTGTTATATGTATCATATTTATATAATAAAACCAACCAGACTAATTTGTAGAAATTTGTTTGTTAAAATGTACAATGTTATTTGTTAATTTATACTATTTAACTCTGGTAGGGACTATATTTTGACCTCAACCTTTGTTGTTTTGTAAGTTCAACCGCGAGGTCTTGTTATATTTATCATATTTATATAATCAAACCAACCAGACTAATTTGTAGAAATTTGTTTGTTAAAATGTACAATGTTATTTGTTAATTTATACTATTTAACTCTGGTAGGGACTATATTTTGACCTCAACCTTTGTTGTTTTGTAAGTTCAACCGCGAGGTCTTGTTATATTTATCATATTTATATAATAAAACCAACCAGACTAATTTGTAGAAATTTGTTTGGTAAAATGTATAATGTTTTTTTGTTAATTTATACTATTTAACTCTGGTAGGGACTATATTTTGACCTCAACCTTTGTTGTTTTGTAAGTTCAACCGCAAGGTCTTGTTATATGTATCATATTTATATAATAAAACCAACCAGACTAATTTGTAGAAATTTGTTTGTTAAAATGTACAATGTTATTTGTTAATTTATACTATTTAACTCTGGTAGGGACTATATTTTGACCTCAACCTTTGTTGTTTTGTAAGTTCAACCGCGAGGTCTTGTTATATTTATCATATTTATATAATAAAACCAACCAGACTAATTTGTAGAAATTTGTTTGGTAAAATGTATAATGTTTTTTTGTTAATTTATACTATTTAACTCTGGTAGGGACTATATTTTGACCTCAACCTTTGATGTTTTGTAAGTTCAACCGCGAGGTCTTGTTATATGTATCATATTTATATAATAAAACCAACCAGACTAATTTGTAGAAATTTGTTTGTTAAAATGTACAATGTTATTTGTTAATTTATACTATTTAACTCTGGTAGGGACTATATTTTGACCTCAACCTTTGTTGTTTTGTAAGATCAACCGCGAGGTCTTGTTATATTTATCATATTGCTATGATAAAATCAACCAAACTAAATTGTTGAGGTTTGTTTGGTAAAATATACAATACTCTTTGTTAATTTACATCAGAACTCTGGTACCAACTTCAACCTTTTTAGTTTTGTAAGTTCAACAGCGAGGTTTTGTTATATTTATCGTAGTTTCCATGTAATTTAGCCAACCTTTGCTAATTTGGTAAATCCAACAAACCATTTTTTTCAGTGTACTGTTGGCCTCTATCAAAACGAACTAAAAAGAAGCGGGGTATGATTTCTCACAGTTTTTGATGACTACGTAGTGAAAAACCTATTTAGGACATTTTATTTAGTAAGTATTAGGTACCTGTAATCTATAGACTGTACGGTCGTAACAGAAACCTACTAAATATGTCCTAAAAAGGTTTTTTTCCGTAGTCATCAAAAACCCAGATTTTTTTTACTCCTTTACTTCCTAAGAATAAGATTCTTAGATTAATTTGAACATTTTGAACTTAGTGAAAATCTTTTATCCGGTTCTCGCGACATTTAAACGGATTACATCGCGTATATTAATTATTTGTCACACGAAAACAAAACGAAACGTCAGGGAGGCTCAAATAATTTAATATACACGACAGAATCCGTTTAAAATCGTTTTATTTACCTAATGAAAATCGTTTCTCCAAAAGACGGCTACGGAATGGAACACCAATGCTCTTGGCCCATTGTTTACTATTTTTATTTACTGTATTACTTTCTTCAGGTATACAATAAACAGTTACGTGTATTAATAAATAAACCAACTATGTATATATTATTGTAAACACACTACTCCGTGTAAATGCATAGCGTAAATAACGCAACAAGGTGATCGTACGTCCTCACTCTTGCCCCATATTTTACGGAAGGGAAACACATGTTTCCTATGAGAAATACATATTATATACTATCTATGAACGTTCACTATTACCGCGAGGGTTCCGTGGCCATCGTTTCAGCTTAAAACCTTACGTACGTGAAGAGTTTGATATATTTTATAGAGATGGGATAAACTACAGCTGGTGGGGTGTAAGACCTAATATCATTAACACGATTAAATTAAGTATAACCATATGATCGATGCATCCTGCACGTCTAGCATAACTTTGACGTCTACAACGAGAAGAAATTGAATTTCGCAAGAACTATCCCCTAACTCTTAACTATTCAAGCTCCGTATAGTTTTATAAAACATTCGCGGTCATTGAATGAATGAATGAATTATATTTATTTCATGTAAACAAGTACTCGTCCTTATTTCAATAGACAAGAGAGGAAAGCAATAGAGGGAAGTGAAACTAAGAACTACCCTTTTTCCTTCCAAACATTTCTTTTTTTGGGACAGGACAGGGTTTTCTTCTACTTCGGAGAACCCTAAATCAGATTAAAACTAATCAGGAAACCGCGCAACCTCGGCTTATATCACGACATGAATAAACATCAGCCGAAATGCGAATTGCATAAATTGAACAATGCGAGATGATTTGGGGCACTCTTGGTTTCGCCGACGGAGAGATGGTTAGTTATGGTTTATGAACTTGGATGAGAAAAGGGAAATATACGTCACGGTCATAGAATATGCTCTCTCTCTTCCTGACTATGTACCACATGGTGGTGGGGTCAGGAAAAAATAAAATAGCTCATTTATTTTAACTAAGACTTACCATTGATACGAAGATCAAAGCTCAAAGAAAAATTAAAATGCGTAACCTGGTGGAAGAGACCGGGAACCGGACCCGGTTCCTTTGGATTGCCGGTCCAGTGCGTTAACCTTTCCGCCACCCTAACGCCCAAGTAACCATTCGAATTTTTAGCTATGCTTTGTGTGTCGATCTTTGCACTGTTTATTTAAAAGGCTTCACACCTTAGCTTTATTTCTCATAATAGCCAAATTGCGCTCAGTAGTAAGCAATATTATGCTAATCTCCCTAGCAGTTTGCCAGAATATTTGTGGTTGGGTCCTGGTTGTTTTATTTATTTACGTATGTAAATACATCATCGTCTAGTACCTACCCATAGCACAAGCCTTCTTGAGCTTAATTTGGGTCTAGCTAGATCGATTTGTGTGAGGTTGTCGGATATTTATTTATTTACAATTTTAATTTAAAAAGAGTAAATCGTCAAATGAACCGGAATAAACCGTCTTCGTTACGAAAATTAAATAATGTACGTCGTCTTGGAGTGTTCAATAAATCCAGTGACTACGAATTCTAAACATTTTTATCAGATATATGAATCACTTCTGTATTAATATGAATTATTACCAGCATTCATTATACATAAAGTAAATTAACTCCAACTATTTCACTCAAAATCAAACCATATCACCTTCTTTACAAAGACTAAAACAAAGCCGTCGTTTTGATTGTCATACGCCATTTTGTTTTAACCATTTATGAGTAAAGTTAGAAATAACAGCAAAACTATTAGCCACTTTTTAACACTTTTTGCCATTCGATTCAATACCTTGATAACTGCGGTACGAGGTTTTATTTTGTTTAACAATATTCGTATAGTTTGATCACAGATTTAATTGTAGTATCTAATGACTTTTTTATTTCTCTGCGGCGAAGACACAAGTAGGTTGCTTATTTTCTAACACATTAATTTGTTTTAGAGATTGAAATACTTTAAACAGGCGGATCTGTGGGCTATAGACTTCACGTTTTATTTAAATAGCTCAAAAATGGCATTTCATATTTTTTCAACCCCCCAGTCCCGTATATCTCCGCCAAAACTAAATCGACAAAAAAATCTGTACAATAACCAAACGTGCTCATAAAATTTTGCAACTGTTCTGTGAAATGCGGCATGTAGGCGAGAACAGGCGGACAACATTCGAAAATTCTAATATCCGGAATTCAGAATTGTGACATACGAAAGACGGAGACGCTACGCTCGTTCGGCCAGCTAACGAACGCCGTGAGTGCGCGACAGCGGCAGCGGTGCGCGGTACGTGTGTCTCGCTCACTCGTTATGCCGCCGCGCTCGGATCTCTTAATCAACCGCTCGCCGCACCGCTGGTTACTCACAATCGTGGCATCTTCGTAATACGTAGCGTTGTTATGATACCTAAGATGATTAGATGACGGGAACGTGAAATGAATACCTAGACAGTTTTAATATTCTTAACCTTGCCTATTAATTAACGGCATAGTAGGGTAAATGACCCAGTGCTCGACTTTGTCCCAATAATAAAGTGACACCTTTTATTCAACAAATTTTCATTTCATTTCATTTATTCATGGTAACCATGTACCTACTACGGGTACCAAATTATAGATATACTTTCTAATAGCACTAATAAGCAGACTTAGGATGTCTGCATATTATGTCGCTTGATTTATCTCGGATCTTACTTCTAGGTATCTCTTTCTTTCATAATTTTTATTACCTGTAGTTTAGTATTAAGAATAAGTTAAGTACAACATAAATAAAAGAGAAGATAAACACTTAACTAGACGTTAGACTTTGTATAGGGAAGTCAAGGAAGAGGCTATGGACAGAGATAGATGGAGAAAACCTCGAACTTCATCAGCTACACCGACGAGAGTTTAACTCTTTTAAGAGGCCTTATTCCTTTTAAAATTTATTTTTTTCATATTATGACAAATATATTGATAATTTCAACCAACTTTTTGAAGTGAATAATACTTTTCCCCGAGTTCTAGGTAGTAACATAGTTATTTTACGCTTTCATTGCGTACAGTCGAAAATAAGTTAAAAAAACTAATTTTCCGCGTGAATTTTGTCAATTTCGAGTAGTTTTTGAAACAAAAATTATCAATGAAAAATTCAAACTGTAGGTTTCAAATATATACCAATAAATCCCAATAGCCCTGTTCTAGAAAGTAACATCAATAGTATGTTAAGAAACATGTTTGATCATAGATAAAAATGTCTAAACAATCAGCATTTTAAAAGGAATAAGGCCTCTTAACAAGCTTTTATTTAACTTGCATTGTATGTAATGTATGTTTAAAGTATGTTTGTTCGGATGGAATCTTGCAACTCAATTTTGAAGCAGATATTGTCAACCGATTGAGCTGAAATTTTGCATTCTTACATAACTTTAATGACAATACAATAATATGGTACCATGGGGCTGATCTGATGATGGAGCCGAAAGGTGGCCATAGGAATTCTATAATAGAAAAAGCAATCCTACCGAGTTTGGGCTCTTTAGAATCGTCTCAGTGAGCATTTGATGGATATTCAAAGAAAAGTACAGTCGGCTATAAAAGCTTGTCACTAAAATGTCATTTTTGACAAACTTATTATGATGATGATTTTAGTATAGTTTTTAGCTATCACAACTGTTTGAATTATGTATCTTATAAACACTATTGTACGTAAAAACAATTCACAAAACTTCAAAACAATAGATATATACAAAAATGAACTTATCCTTATTTGATTTGTGTACAGATAATATATTATATTATGTACACATAATATTTTTACCGCCAAAATCTACATGTAACATACCGGATGCGTCTCATTACGAAACAAAAAGCCACGGTTGCAGAAACTATGTTATTAACTTAATAACTTGTTTTGTTTCGGCGTACGTTAGACACGGATAACCACAAACTTAATTTCATAGCCCAAATTTATAGAACTCGATTTAAATAACTTAAAAGGAGGAGGTTTTAAAGGCATCTGTAATCTGTATGTGTATTTTCTCGGCCAGCCTTCTGGGTAAAATCCTGAGTGACAGCTATTTGGGCAAATTTTTGTTACATAGTAAAATGTTAGTCGCTTAGTGAGAGATAGTGAAATCTGTTCTAAGGGACCATGGCGTCGATTTTAAATTTAATAATAATGGCATTTTCTTTACTTAGTTTCACAATATTATAAACGAGAATCTAATCTGTCAAAATTCTGTAAGTAATCATATGTCGTATTTGTTATTGTATTTAATCCGGTGAGTACCAGGTTATTTAAATGAGGTTATAAAAAAAAATGCAGATATTAATCAATCTATAATCGATGCCATGGTTCCTAAGAACAGATTTCCCTATCTCTTCTAGTCCTCCCTACTGACCCATCAGGATTCAGGATTGATCACCCCGTACACCTACATACATAATTGTACTAGTAAAACGAAGATAAGAAGCATTGTAATTCGTAATGCATAAAATATTTGTGATGGAGAATAAAAAAATTAATTATGGAACATTTACGAAAATATATAAACTTTTTGTCATTCGTTGTTTCTTTTTTTCATTAGGAAACTCAGTATAATAATTCCGTCTCTTTCATAATAAAACTGGTCCACTACTATAATAGTTCTATTACAGATTCTGACCCTAATCTAATTTATCGAATCAAATACCGAGCCTAATCTAATGCATAGAAATAATATCTCCCTTTCAAAAATAAACATTTCTAAATTTAAATTAACTACTCAACTATAGTCCAGTCTACACAACTATGGTCCAAATTAAATCTAAAATTACTGGTTACTATATGACAATTATTATGGATAAACTTCAAGACGGACAAATTACAATAAAAACGTATATAATCACTGATAGAATATGGATCTTGATAGTAATTAATGAGTTTTGTTTTGATCCATAATTGATTGGACTATACTTGGGTAGTTTCACACTTAATAAATAAATACAAAACACTCACGGTATCGTAGGCGCGGCCTTCACAGCGTCCCCGGGCAACACTTTAAACGCCTCATCCTCCGAGTCCTTTGCACTTTGAAACACTTTACCACTCTTTGGAGTCTTCGGACTGTCCACCACACTGCTCGACTGTCGCGACGACAGATCGAAATACCGATCCTGCGCATGAATCAACTGCGTTACCGTAAACGCAGGGGATTCCTTTAAGTCTATCTGTGGCCCGAATAAACTGTCATCGTATTCCAAACTTAAGTTCCTAAAGAACCGATCGTCTTCTATGTCTTTCGACGGCGACGCTTCGATGGATTGTTTTATAGTTATATCTAAGTTAGAGTCGAGTCGCAGCGAGCGCTCAGTTGTGAATGCGTAAGGTGTATTAGCAAGTTCTTCCTCGATACTGTTGTAGCGGCTTCGGAACAGCGAAGGCGGTTCCCCCTCCACTTCGTACTTTCCTCCGAAGAGGTCGTATTGTCCGAAGCGGCTGTTGATGGTGTCGAACTTGGGGTCGGTTATGTCCCTCGCCTCGGGCTCGGGCTTCTTCGGGGTGGAGGAGGGGCTCATGTTGATGTGGAGGATGCCGTGCTCGTCCGTGTATTTCAGTTTTAATGCCATTTTATAGCACTGTATGCGCGAAGTTATCTGGAAAAGATAATTGTAGTTAGTTTGTATTCGTTAAGAGAAACCTTATGTGTTTAAATATTGATTTTCTAAAAAATAATACTTAAAGGATTTTACTGTCACTGATTTCCGCAAATATTTGAAGTATTTTATTTTATTTTAGAGGTGCCTAAGCCATAAAATAATAATAATATAGCGATCCAGGCCCGGTGAAGACCAAAACATTAAAAACCGAAGTGTGAGTCGGATTCGCCCACCGGCGTTTCCGTACATAGTTCTAGGTCAACGGAATATACCCTAAATTTTTTGATTCCCATGAGTGTGTCGAAATATCCGTTGTTTGCAGCATAAACGGCCTTATCTTTTTTTTCGTTAACTTAGAAGTTTCATTTTATTTCCAGCTTCAAAGGATGGTTGACTTGTGTACATGGCTGTAATTTCAACTCAATACCTCCCGGGAATGTTTTAAAATACCTTTCTGTAACATATTTTTAAATTAAATTTATAATTAGTCTTTACCATGCACTTAAAGTGAATAAAAATTAGGTTTAAAATTAACGTACAAGGTTAAATGAATCTAATTTATTTACGACTTTATTGTTGAGCCTCACAATATGTAACTTTCCCAATGGTAGTAATTATAGTAAATAATTGAATCGAATTAACTTATTGAAGACGATGACGATTAAAGTAACTTGTCTGTTCTGAGTTACATTATAGGGTCGGATCACAATAACTCTTCCAAGAAAATGTACTGTCAAACACATAAAAATTGGGCAAGTGCGAGTCCGACTCGCGCATGAAGGGTTCCGTACCATAATCTATAACAAGTTTGTTGTATGGGAATGAAATTTAATTTTATTTTATTTTTAGTATTTTGGTGTTATAGCGGCAATAGAAATACATCATCTGTGAAAATTTCAACTGTCTAGCTATCACCGTTCTTGAGATACAGCCTGGTGACAGACGGACGGACAGCGAAGTCTCAGTAATAGGGTCCCGTCTTTACCCTTTGGGTGCGGAACCATAAAAACCAAGTATGGTAATATTAACCAAAAAGTAGAGAGTTTTTTCATATTCCATACCTACCTAACTAATAGTCCAATTATCCAACTATGGTCCAGAACAAAACTCGTTTATTTTTATCAAAACCCATATTCTATCAGTGATTTTACACGTTTTTATTTAAATTTGTTTAATTATGTTGTTCACTTTAGAGTTTATTCGTTATAATTATAACTGTCATATATATTAACGAGTAATTTAGGATTAAATTGAACCATAGTTGTGTGGACTGGATCATATTTGGGTAGTTTAACGGTTTGTCATTGTCATTTCTATATATTTGTAAGTGTTTACGAAACACCGCGTCACGTTTATCGTACCTGACTTGACGCAAGCAACACTTAGGAATTAGTCAGGCAATCCTGCGCATCCTACGATTTGCTCCACGCTTGTTAGGAACAATAGAACTTTATCTTAAGACATATCTCGAGAACTAATCGTAGTTCAGATAAAGATTTTAAGGTTCTGTTTCTGTGCCCTAAGTAGTGCTAACGGGACCCTAGTTTAAAGCGTCCGTTGTCTGTATGTCCGTCTGTCACAGGTCCTGTATATTTCAAACCGTAATAAGTGCTTGTGCACAAATCACGCGAGGTTTTTTGGCTGCTTTTTGACCCCTTTTCGGCTGTTTTTTATGTTACCCCTCCCACCCCTCACAACCTAACGTGTATTTTTTTCGCCACAATTTTGTAATTGACTCGTATTTTGAAGTAAGTATTTAACAAGTGAAGATTTATTTTAAAGAAACCGAGTAAAAGTATCTACTCATGTGGTAGATTTTCCTTTGTTCACTGTAGAAAAATACCTACACTTGAGGTCTCCTTATTTTTCGTGAAGATATTGATGGTACTGCACCTCTAGCATAACTGTGCGACTCTTTCTCCGTCCTTTTGTATGGGTAACATTTTTCTAAACTTGATAATTACCGAGATAGTGGAATTAGTGGACTTCTAAATCGACCAAAACTGACTGCCCTTGCGTGAGAAAGCACGGTCGCCTGTACTCCGCTCCGCAGGTTCGCCTTGTTGGTTTCTCTGTCGCGCGACAAATACTACCTGTCACTTTCCTTCCAATACCGTGCGAGCAAGACGGGCGATGCTGAGTAGCGCGACAAGCGTAGTTGCGGCAAGATATGCTCGCCCCGCAAGTACTTATTTATTTCATTCTTTTCTTTTTCTTGCTAGCGACCCGCTCAGGCTTCGCACGGGTGCAATGCTGATAAATTATGCATGTATTATAAATAAATAAAATAGGTTTATAAATATAAACCTTCCTCTTTAATTACTCTATCTATTAAAAAAATACATATGAAAATCCGTTGCGTAGTTTTAAAGATAAATAAATAAATATCGGACAACCTCACACAAATCGATCTAGTCCCAAATTAATCTCAAGAAGGCTTGTGTTATGGGTACTAGACAACAACATACGTACTTATATAGATAAATATATACTTCAATACATAGAACAACCATGACCCAAGCACAAATATTCGAGTTCATCACCCAAATATTTGCCCCGGCCGGGATTCGAACCCGGGACCGCCGGCTCAGTAGGCAGGTGTCTACAAACCGCGCGCGTCGAAGATCTAAGCATACACAGGGACAGACAGACAGCAGGAAGCGACTTTGTTTTATACTATGTAGTGATTTCTTTCCGAAATAATGAAGAAAGATGACGACCAAAGATGAGTCGTTTCGTACTTAAAACGTGATTTAAAATATTTTCAAATTCATCATATTTTAACATATACCGCACGCAGTTGCGTCGGCGCCGATTAGAGTGAAGGCGCGCATGCGTGGAGGCTGTGCTTGGCCAACATCCGGCAATCTTCAGAGTATGGACCCATTATGTGAGGTACCCACAGGACAGGGTACCTACGATAATATGGTGGCCTGGGCCAAGACGGCAAGACGTGGGGGGCAATGGAAAGACTGGTATAATCAGTATTTAAGAAAAAGGTACATGTGGCACTCCGCAATGAAAGACTTTTGACTATGATTGGTTGGTTGGTTATGTCAATCAGTTTCTGTGTTGCCAGTAGTGTGTCATAACTCCCCGATTCCCTTGTTACCTGTACGAATCTCATAAAATCGTAGAGCGTTGTAAATCAATTATTACGACAAAATAAAACTTAGTCAAAGGACATGAAAATCGTAATGCATTAATCATAATTGTAATTTTTCATACGACTTGCGCCATTTTTAGGGTTCCGTACCCAAAGGGTAAAAACGGGACCCTATTACTGATACTTCGCTGTCCGTCCCGTCCGTCCGTCTGTCACCAGGCTGTATCTCAAGAACGGTGATATTATCTATTGTATGTATGTATTTCTATTGCCGCTCTAACAACAAATACTAAAATAAAATAATATAGGGGGCTCCCATACAATAAACGGGAGTGGTTGCGTTAACTTTGCACCTCATTTGTATGGAGCGCTATACATACCAGGTGCAAACTTAAATTAACCACTTAAGGATGGAAAGTGTTTGTACGGAATCCTCGGTGCGCGAGTCCGACTCGCAATTGACCGATTTTTTTCTGCCTTATAATAATTTTGTTACCATAAAGTGGCAACTACTCGGTGACGTAGAAAGTCTCACTAGCCGGAGTGATACCTTATTGTCTTATACAAATATACATGGACCCCGACTGGCGGAACCTCGGCCCACGATATGGGTTATGTTTACGTTTTTCTCGTATGAAATTCTAATATACAACCTAAACAGCCTAAAAATCAATTTCATGTAATTTTTTTCATAACACGCCCACGCCCAGCCTTGTAATAGTTATTTGTGCAACAAGAGAGCAAAGTTGTTTTTTGTTACGAGTGCTGATTTTGAGTCCCGAGCAAACGAAGGATTCTACGTTTGAATCACGAGCGTAGCGAGTGATTCTATGTTAGAATCCAGAGTGTAGCGAGGGACTCAACAGCACGAGATGCAAAAAACTTTGCTCTCGTGTAGCACACACAACTTTTCACCTCATCAGCGAGAACATATTCGACATTTTGTGCTTTTTCTTCCAACGTATGTTTATAGTCTTTGTTGCTGATTTCAATAATATTATTAATCAGAAAATAGATAAGTGCTGCTTAAAAAGGAATAACAATATAATTTAATTGAAATTATAATCAACCAACCAACACGGTTATTGTCAATATTTAATCAAATTGGAAGATTTAGCAGATACATGACGTGTTTATTTATAAATACATATTATCTTACGAGATTTTGTTTATAAATTGATTAATATTTTTACTCCTTAAACACCAAACAAAATAAATGCAAAAAATAATAACAATTACAATATGAACTGGATATTTTTTTAGGTACGTTTCGAACAGAAATCAAAAGGTAGCGATAAATGGAGCCATTTCTTCAGAGACAGTGGTAGAGATGGGAGTGCCCCAAGGATCTATTCTAGGTCCATTCTTGTTTCTTGTTTATGTAAATGATCTTCCGTATATGGTAAACCGAAGATCAGGCATTGTCATGTTCGCTGATGACACTTCGTTACTGTTCAAGGTTAATAGGAAAGATACTGAGCTCACTGAACCAAATATTACCCTCTCCATGATATCTGACTGGTTTGCTGCTAATAACTTAGTGTTGAATCCAAAAAAAACTAAATGTATAAAATTCTCACTAGTGAATTCATCAGATACAAACTTAATATCGAACATAAAACTTAATGGTGAAACCCTAGAATTTGTAAAAGAAACTGTATTTTTAGGTATTACATTAGACTCAAAATTGCAGTGGGGTTCCCACATAACAGCAGTAGGAAATAGGTTGAGCTCCGCTGCTTTTGCAGTCAGGAAGATAAGGCAGCTTACCAATATAGAGACGGCACGGTTAGTTTACTTCGCATACTTCAATAGTATTGTTACTTATGGTCTTATTTTGTGGGGATCAGCCGCGGATATTGAAACAATTTTTATTTTGCAAAAAAGGGCTATCAGAGCAATTTATAATCTAGGGCCGCGTGAGTCATTGAGAGAACTGTTTAAGGAAATAGATATTCTAACACTGCCGTCGCTATACGTATATGAAATAATAATGTTTGTTAGGAAGAATTTATACTATTTCCCAACAAACACAGATAAGCCAAAAATTACCAGAAATACAGGGAAGCTCAAAGTAACTTATTACAGACTAGCAAAAGCAAAGAAGTCGTTCTTGGGAAATTGTATAAAATTCTACAATAAAATTCCAAAACAGATTACTTACCGAACTTACCGATCGTCAATTTAAATTAGTGGTGAAACAAAAACTCAAATCAAAAGCTTATTATAAGGTAAGTGATTATATCATGGATAGGGATGTTTGGCAGTGATAACATCCTTCACGAGTAATCTATCGCATCCAGAAAACACAAAATATACGTAGCTAACTGTAAAAAATAATGTAATTTTATGTATAAAATATACTTACTGTTTTGCAAAACAGCTGACATTCATAAGTGCATTGTAATTATGCCTAAATTGAAGAATAAACTACTTTGACTTTGACTTTGACTTTGACTTTGAATATGCATCTATGATAAATGGTGAAATTATAAATTATTATTATATTTACAATAAGTAATAAGTTGAAAAATCTTATTTTATTTGAGCAATGATCTGTTGTTTTACATAAAAGGCACAATAATTTTAATATTCGGAAGTTAAATAAAAATATAATAAAGAAAAAAAAATACGTTGCAATTAAAACTTTTTCGGGTGTTTTTAATGATTTTTTTTGGTATAACGCGTATCCGAACTGTTCTCAATCGAGGTCGGATTCGAAAATCGAATTTCAAATTGATAAGTTTCTATCCCTCTCTTTTATATACATATGAAAGAAACAAAGTGCATCGAGATTCAAATGATTAGAATTTTATAATTAACCTTTGGCTGAAGAATGACAATTCGTGGTCAGATATTGAAAAAATTAAAAAGCTACTTTCTACTCACGCTCGAAACAAAATCGCATTTTGTTCACTGTTATCTGACAGCAAAATCGCCATGTTTGAGATGGTGAGGTGAAAATATTTTTTTCTTTGAGCTTTTCTCTTTGTATCATTGGTTTACTATAAAAATAGTGGTGTATACCCACAAGAAAAAATTAAACATTAGATGTTTCGTAAATAAATATCGGACTAACTCACACAAATCGATCTAGTCCCAAATTAAGCTCAAGGAGGCTTGTGTTATGGGTACTAGACGACGATATACGGACTTAACTAGATAAATATATACTTATATACATAGAACAACCATGACCCAAGCACAAATATTCGAGTTCATCACACAAATATTTGCCCTGGCCGGGATTCGAACCCGGGACCGCCGGCTTAGTAGGCAGGTGTCTACAAACCGAGCCAAACGCGTTGTCGTTTCATAAATTTATAAATCACAGCGCCCTCTCTCGCTTGCTCGATCACTGCTGTAAAGTAATGCGGTAAGATGTGAATATTAACGTATTCATATTGAGGTCGCTTAGGTGTAACCTTTCAAATCAGAAAGCATAAGGAAAATTTGGAAAGGTTATCTAGGCATTAGGGTGGTGGAAAATTACGCTGGACCAGTAATCCAGAGGTACCGGGTTCTATTCCCGGTCTCATCCACCAGGTTACACATTTAAATTTTTCTTTGAGCTTTGAACTTTGTATCCATGGTATAAATACATATTTGCCACGATTTACTATTTCAAAGAAAACTTCCAAGCCCCTAGAACGATATACTTTAGCTAGGTCCGTCCTTGCGTTCGTCCTCGAACATAATTATTACAATATGGAATAACCTAAAAGAGTCGGAACATTTACATGCTGTGCTAATGTTGGGGTGCGGCGTCAGTGCCAGCGACACTTGAGTGTGCTTGAGTATAATTAATATAAATTTCGGACACCCTCACACACATCGATCTAGTCCCACAGTAAGCTCTAGTAGCAGTGATCGGAATTAGGTAGAGTGTAAATAGTAATAATAAATAGGCGAAAACTCCTTACGAATGGAAGTAACATAAAATGGTGTTGTATTCTAAAAAAATATGTTTTTTTGAAAGTGTTTGTACTTACGCAAAGTGTAGGTATTTTCACTCTACCTGATACCGATCATGTCTAGTAGGCTTAATGTTGTGGGCAATAGACGACGACATGCATACCTATATACTTCAATAATTACATATACTCGGCCGTCTTGGACGCCATTCGGCGGTTATCGTATGCCTAAGGATACAAACAAACGCGCTCGGCTCCGTCAGCATCAGCCCTGTGCGGCCGTCGAAAGTTCCGATGCTAACCCTTTTCGGTGGCTGTCGAAGATAATATGAGCAGCAGAATTGCTTTACGGATTCATGAATGGATTCGTTCATAACTTGGCCATGCAGTTGTGTAGCACATTGTACCCATACGAGACACACCTAGATGTGAATGTGGTGTGTTCACTGTTCAGTGCCCTTACTATTGACTTAATGTGAGCGTACTCGCTAGCGACCATGTAAACTATTTGTATGGAGAATAGTACAGCGTCCTAGCGCCTACTTTGTAGAACTACAATTCTCCATACAATTCGTTTACGCAGGTCACTAGCGAGTACAGTCACATTAAAAGCCCACCCATGCAAATTCGTCAGGTGAATGATCCTAGATCTCAACATCCATAGTTATTAAAAATCTGTCCCTTGGATATAAGAAACTTAAACAGTTTTTCTTCAATCTTGTCAACGTGAAAACACGATTGGTAATAATTTTCTCGATACTTTTATCTCTCAAACATAACCCTTTTTTTAGATATTTTCGTTTGGATCTTCAAAACTCTTCCGTTTTTAACAATGTTTTTTATCTTAATAGATGCACAATTATAAGTTCTCAAAAACTGTAAAACTATTTTCAATATAAAATGCACACGTTTATGACACAACTCAAAACACATGATATCCGCGCTTCTGAGCACGCACTTTCATCTCGCTCACGCTTACGCTCAGTGAGAGAGAGAGCTAGCCAACGCGTTGACGCCCTCTTAACTCATGGATATTAGGGTGAATCTTCTTCTTCTTCACGTGCCATCTCCATCCCGGAGGCCGGTGACCATTTGTCCATAGGGTGAAGCTAGACGAGCGTAATTTTTTCAGCTTTGAGTCGCGTAATTTCGGTCGCGCGGTACGTGTGACGTGATCACGTGGCATGATGTATGGCGCAACCGAAATTACGCGACTCAGAATTCAAAAATGACGGTCGTTTGGCTCCACCCTTATGCCGTGCGGATGCGAAGGAATATGTCATTGCCGGAAAGCCCGCTGACCGCTGACACTGGGCCCACATTACGGGCAAAAACCTCGAGTCCCGTATGCGGAACGGTGGAATAAAATGAAAACATCCACCATCACGTGCGACTATGTGAACACAGTGTTCTCTAGTTTATAGTAATTGCTGGGACATTCTGGACATTTCACTGCAAGTTAAGTGATTTTGCGTGCTTGCTACGTTTATCATAAACTTATTTTGCTGTGTGTTGCGAATATTATAATTTAGTTCAAGGCAGTAATTAAAAGGATGTTGAATTATGACGACGCGTTTGGTGCAGTTTGTAGAGCAGCTGCCGTCAGAGCCGGCGGTCCCGGGTTCGAATCCCGGCCAGGGCAAATATTTATGTGATGAACTCGAATATTTGTGCATGGTTGTTTTATGTATATATATATATTTATCGATATAAGTATGTATATCCTCGTTATTAAAAAAAATACGTTTTCGGTCCTAATATCGTCGTAAACGCGACCATAGATAGAACACTGTTATGCCTGTGTGTATTGGGACACTTGGGACAGTTGGGACAATTCGGCCAAAGACATTTCTTCAATTATTTTTATTAAAGCAGTAACGTCTGCTAACGTAAACCAAATGTTGGAAACGCAGGTTCGAATCCTGTCTGAACCATTAAATTTTTCAATTTTTTCGCTTCATTGTAAACATTTCTTCAACAGCGCGACGTGAGTTGTGTTTACCGAGTAGACGAATTGCTAAATCAACTTAGTTAATGTCAGAGCTATATTGGTGCCAAAGTTTACGATCAAATAAGACTCCAGTTCAGTATATCACGTTTGCACAAAAAAAATGAGACAAAGATAATATAATATGCATCTCGAATGGTAGGTACTGTTAGATTATAGTCAAAAATTTATTATTTGGAATGTTTTAGTCAGTGAAAAAAAAACTTTTTCGCCAAAGTCGGCTTCAATTCTTATTCTCAACTCGTTCACGGATGATTATTTTGAAAATTGCATGCTGCGGTGCAGAAAAAACTCATCAAAAAATGTTCTGTTCTAGCCGAAAACGCCCTTAGACCAACAACTGGGTAAAAAGTAATGAGAAATGTCTAGCTGTACACGGAGTGGCCCGCAACTTTTTCCTTTAGAGAGTTGGGTAAAAACACAGAACATTCCGTGGGTAAAAAGTATTCCTGTACCAAAAGTTGTTTTAAACTTAAAATACTTTCAGCCGTTTAGTGTGATGAGAGTATGAGAGTACAAAGAATTTGTTACCAACGGATGCCGCCATACTAGTTACTGGCGCAGCGCGCCCGTACAAAAGTGCGTCGCACTTTTCAGAATGTTCCTGATTAGGGCTTTCAGAACCAGGAAATTTTATTATGGAGCTACCGGGAATTCCCGGTAGGTACTACCATACTAAAATTTCCCGGTTTTGGAAGCCCTATTCCTGATAGCCCCCCTCTCCATAGGAAACTGTTTTTTTGGACACAATTTTACAGTTTTATAATAGGAGTAAAGTACGAGTAGTAGATTTGTTGTCTCTTTCATATCCAATTTTCGTTACCTTGCCCAAGGGTATTTCAGCGCCATTATTATATTGTTCAGTAGACATGGGTCTATAGGTCGCTTATGGAACTGGCATTTAAGTACCAAGAACTAGTTACCCGTTAATGTTGGTCACACTGTCCCAAACTAGTTTATAATGATTGCAATTTTGTCGCACCAGCCCCGTGTGCGACAGGGACACAAGATCTAGATAAGGAACAGGCTCAAGGACGACAGCCGTCCTTGCCCAAGTAGCAGAAGTAGAGTTAGAATGGTTGTATAAGCCCACGACGCTGTGAGCCGTAGACATCTTTCGAAAGAATTAATGAAATTATGACAAGTTTTAGAAATCACAAAAAGTTACCGACCGATTTTGGGAATTCAAATTGCACTCCGGCAGACGCACATTTTGACATATGTCCTATCTTCTTACCCCTCATATCTGCGAAACTACAGGCGATTCTTAATATAAATGGGGGCACTAAACTCGATCAGCAAAACATAAACAAAAAAAAATATCGGCCAAGTGCGAGTGGCGAACTCGCGCACGAAGGTTCCGTACCATTATCTGTAAGTTTGTTGTATGGGAGCCCCCCTTAAATATTTATTTTATTTTATTTTTAGTATATGTTGTTATAGCGGCAATAGAAATACATCATCTGTGAAAATTTCAACGGTCTAGTACTAGCTATCACCGTTCTTGAGATATAGCCTGGTGACAGACGGACGGACGGACGGACAGCGAAGTCTCAGTAATAGGGTCCCGTTTTTACCCTTTGGGTACGGAACCCTAAAAAAAGAAAAAGGTCCATACATACATACATACTTACATATCAAATCTGCTCATTGCAAAAGTTTTTTATATAAAAAAGTAATAAAAAAAAAACCGGTCAAGAGCATGTCGGGCCACGCTCAGTGTAGGGTTCCGTAGTTGCCCATCCTTCACAATAGACGAAAATTACGGGAAAGATTTATATTACGAGAAAGATTTCAAGCTCTATATCGCTCGATTTTATTCAATATAGTTTTTATTGAAAGTACTTATAAGGCCTCATACTTATTTTATGAATTTTTCGTAATTTTTTGATCCATGGTTGAAAAAATTAGAGCTTCCCTTTATTTTTTGGAGCGAATATTTTCAAAATTGCTAACTGTAGAGTACCTATCATAAAATAATGTTTAGAGATTATTATTTTTAAAAGACCTATTCAACGACACCCCACACACTAATGTTGAAACGAAAAAAAAATTTACCCAAACTTTAGTTCGAGAGGTACCCGAAAAAAAGATTTAATTTTTATTTTCTATTTTACCGTTTTGTCGGTGTGATACATACACATACTCATACCAAATTTCAGCTTTCTAGTACGAATGATCACGGAGCTAAGCCGCGGACGGACAGACGGACATGGCGAAACTATAAGGGTTCCTAGTCGACTACGGAACCCTAAAAACAAGGGTAAACCCTTAGAATAAGCTATCCAGTGTCATATCGGTTGTCCTTATTGGTCATATAGGCCCGCCTTCCTAAATGCGAATCTGGACAACTGGATGTCCGGACATAAAGCCTTTTTTCCCAAGCTGAGGTTAACGCTTCGCTCGGTCGGTCAATAGCGATGGCAAATTTGGCGAACAGGCCCTCATCCGCGGCACAAGTGCGATAAGGAACAAGCCCAAGGACGGGGGTTGCCCTTGCGCGGCCACGTGTAGCGAGACTAATGTTTGTGGATGTTAATTTGTCTTTACATCGCCCTACTTGGCTTCACAGTACCTATAGCTAGCTACTGCTACTGCGTCGTATGTCTTTAACGAAGTTAACGAAGGCCGTAAGTGGTATTTTCTGCCCACGGGGAGAAAATTACACTTCTTGCCCGTCTAGTACAACTATGCTACGCGACTCTTGTCGCGCGACATAGCGCTACTCGTCACTCTCTTACATTACTGCACAGAAAGAGTATACGCGTATGTCAGTTATGCTAGAGGTACTGGCCAAGGCAAGATGTAAAACTTTAGACAAATCACGGGCGATAATTAGTAAAGCTCTAGATCGCATATTTATGGCCCACACCTTTGGTTCGGGCCACAAACAGCTGCGATCTGGGACATTCACGAATTCACGGCCCCAACAGTATGTAATGTACCTACTATTACGTCACACAAGGCCATTAAGTGAGATTTCATGAAAATTTCATGCTGCAACCTGATAGTACGTTTTAGCCAGACTCCCTTGTCCATAGCACAAACCAAGCAGCTAGATGGAGGATTGCCATGCGTCCAAATTTGGCCGGAAATGTCCGGTGGCAAGTGTCAAGTGCAAAATACATGTTTTTATGATACGTTTATTAAATAGTAGACACAGTTTTGAAGAATGAAATGATAGGTATAAATATGTGAGTGTATTAAATACTCAACAAAAACAAGCAATAAAATGTTTTTTTCATTCATCCGATGTCCGTTTTTTTATCAAAACATTTTATTTATTTAAACTTTAATGCACATAACAAAAGTCAGTACAAATGGCGGACTTAATGCCAAATGGCATTCTATACAAGTCAACCATAGGGCCAAACAGAGATATTAGAAGTGGGTGCAAAGCAGAAATGTAATTCCTTTTTCCATATGGCAGCCCTAGCTAGATGTATCGATAAAGAACGGACCCAAGGACGTAATACGACAGACGAAACCACAGATTAATATAATAGTTCTTGAAACTAATGTTTGTGAATGTTGTTACGCCGACACTTCAAGCGTTGCAGAGAAAAACAAAAGATTTTCACGAAAAGTGTGAGTGGAAGCAAGCCAATGTGAATCGAGTGATGGAGGAGGATGCGGCAACGAAGTACTTTACAAAAAAGCGTAAAACATGTAGTTCTGTTAGATTTAAGACCACCAGCATATACTATGTTTAAGCAAATAATTTAATTGATCGAAGAGCTGGCAGCTTCCTCGCACAACGCATCAGCATTGCGATTCAGCGAGGAAATGCTGCCAGCGTCTTCGGGACTATGCCGCGGGGGCACAGTTTTGTAGATTTATTTTAGCATAATTTAATTTACTTTATTTTAGTTCTTTAGTTTTAATTTGAATTTAATTGTCTATTTATATATTTTGTTATTCTGCAAAATAAATATCTCCAATTAAATGAGTAATTCTGATTCTTATTTGAGCAAGTGTTATCAATCCCATGTGCGTAATTTTTGACTTAAGTTAGGGCTGCATTATCGCCTATGTGTAAAGAAATGCTTGTTTTTCATACATTTGATTGCGATTACGGTGCGTCGTCCGTTTTTTAAGCAGCGGTGTGGTACGGACCACCTCACTCCGGAAACGCAACGTCATCGTCGCCATTTTTTGAGCATCGGTGAGGCTAGCGACCCGCCCCGGCTTCGTACAGGTGCAATGCTGATTAATTATGCATGTATTATACATATAAACCTTGCTCTTGATTCACTCTATCTATTTTTTAAAAAGGCATCAAAATCTGTTGCGTAGTGTTAAAGATCTAAGCATACATAGGGAGAGACAGACGGAAGCGACTTTGTTTTATGCTATGTTTTGATAAAACATCTCTTTATTTTGCCTAAAACGTAAACTGCAGTATAGGTGCTAGTTGACGGATGAGTCAGCGGCACGGTTCACGCGCGCCTGCAATTATGGTGACGAAGACGGCTGTGGGCCGTGGCGGCGGTTTGAGAGTGACACGAGCAATTCCGCGGCAGCCGTGCAAGCCAGTCCCGACACAGTCTATCCTTACTTTTACTATAACAATGGATAAAAAGTAAAAGCGCAATAAAGGTGCGACAAATCGCTGCCCAAAAAAGGTGTCACCACGCAAACGCACCGTGCGTTTGCGTGGTGACGTTTCGTATCTGGACGGCTTTTATCTCAAGCTCTCCACATTCCTGTTAAAAATACGCTGAGTGACACGAGCAATTCCGCGGCAGCCGTGCAAGGCAGTTCCGACACTGTCTATCCTTACCAAAGACACAGAATAAAGACACTACAGAAGCCGCACTCTTTTGTTATTTGCCGCTTTTGCAAAGGAATTAGCCTACTCGTATCTGATTGGCCATTTTTAATGACGTACGACGCTGTTGGTTGTAGCTTCTATGGGCGTGTCATACTCCTAGGGTTGCCTACATTAGCAAAAGGGAAACTACTTCTCTGTGTTTGTAGGTACTTATTTTAAAAGCTACTTTTAACAAAATACGTTCAAAATAAGACGGACCTAGCGCGATCTTTTATAATGATGGGCTCTAAGAGTGCCTACTGGGTCTTTGGATTGGTTTAACGTAAACATGTGCGGTTTTTGCTTTTCAAACCATTTTGATTAGCATTAAAAGGTTCAGTTATTATAAAATTTACCAGATTTTGTACCCTGGAAGTGCTTATTAGATCTTAGGACTGGTTCAACGCAGTCACGTGCAGTTTTCGCATTCCGATTCATTTTGATGAGCAATTAGAGCCAGTATCATAAAATCGACTTTTGATTGTTGGAGTAATATTCATAAAATCTTCAAAAGTATTCATTGTAAGTAAATAAAATATAATATTACTATAATCTATGCACATATTAAAGTATATACAGAAATAAAAGTGAGAAGGGCACATTGCTCATAGAACCGATGGCCGTGGGGGCGGAAAGGTTCTTGAGTGACAACCGCGCACCGGAAGACGCAGCGTAGAAGGCCCCGAAAAAGGAGAACCACACTTCTCTACGTTGAACCAGTCCTGAGATCCAGTAGGCACTTCACATTAGAAAGCGAGACCGCCGAAAGCAGAGGTTGGCAGACATATTTATTAAAAGATTGAGGCCACACTGGATGGGCAAAGGTAACAGGGAGCTGTGGAAGGAATTGGGGGAGGCCTACGCCAAAGAGGCGAATTTAGGCCAGTAAAGAAAAACACCCCATAGCTACATGACAGGACTCCACACTCGAGCGGGTTGCAGATAAGGCGTGAAAACTATTAATTTGGCGTATTACAATGATTAATGACAGCGGCCTTCGCTCCACGGCGCCATTTTGTTATTGCCAATGCCAATACTGTTACCGTTACCTCATACGCGAGCATGGCGTGGGGTTCATTTACAGGTGCTTCCATTATTTTATTACCCGACTACAGCGACAAAAGGAGGGTTATGATTTTTGACTGGTACGTACGCAAGTAGATATGTAATGTATGGTAATCTATTCCTTTATCATAACTTCCAAACTATCGCACTAACATTTACTTATAAAAGCGAAAGTTTGTGAGTTTGTTTATGTGTTGTATGTTACTTCTTCAGGGTCAAACTGCGGGACCAATTTTGATAAATTTTGATATGGAGGTAGCTGACATCCTGAATTAACACACAGGCTACTTTTTACCCCGAAAACATTTAGTGTTCCCGTGGGATGAGCGGATAATACCGCGCGGTGCAGCTAGTTTATCATTATTTGAGAAATAAGGTATCATTGGAAACGTCTTGATTAAACAATACCTAGTCACCAGCAAACGCTGGTGACTAGGTATTTCTACAGTTTTTGGTAGACTGGTAGCTAGAAATTCATGAATGATTGTTATGATGGGCAGTATTAGGATCCTAAGAGACAGCTACATAGTTCAATCTTAACATATTGTTGTATTAGAATTTAGACACAATTTTCTTCAAGCGAGTTCCTGGAATTCTGAGTGACGGGCGCTTTATTATTTATCAGGTGGTAAAATCAACCATCATAGGCTCTTACACAGAGTTCTAGGTTTTTAGGGTTCCGTACCCAAAGGGTATCCTATCCCTATTAATAAGACTCCGCTGTCCGTCCGTCTGTTTGTCTGTCCGTCTGTCTCATGAACCGTGATAGTACCGTGACCGTTGAAATTTTTACAGATGATGTATTTTTTTGCCGCTACAGCAACACATATTAAAAACAGAATAAAATAAATATTTAATGGTGCTCCCATACAACAAACGTGATCAGTTGCGTTAACTTTGCACCACATTTGGATCCGGCGCCATAAATACCAGGTGCAAAGTTAACTTAAACCGGCCAGTTAAGGCGACTCCGTACGTGGAATGGTGATTTTTAAAGTCCTAAGGCTCGTAATCTAGCCAACGGAAAAATCTGGAAAAAATATATGTTATTTTTGACTATTTCTTCTAAAAAAATATAGTTGGATTTTTTTTTAAAGCAATAATTACTATGGAAAAAATAATGTTGAAATAGGGTCGTTTTCAATTTTCAATTCCCTAAGGCTTCTAAACTACAAGTGATATTTACACGGCTCTTTCGCAAGAACATTGACAATTCATTGATCTTTAATCGTATTGTTTAAAAGTTAGTAAAATGGAAATTCGGTCTAATAAAGCATCAATAAAACTGAATTTCCGCGAGCGCGGCCGTGCCCGGGCTGCGAGCTCAGTGTAAATCTAACCGTCGAAGGGGAAGGCTGTGTCACTTGCTCTCGCGATCCATCTTGTTACGGAAAATTGTTATAGTACCGGATCCCGCGGAGGTTCGATCTGTCTTCGTGCGTTTGAAGTGTATTTTAAGAGAGTGTAGTTCGTTTTTTCACACGACTACGCTATGCGACATAACAAAAAGCACTCATTTTCATATAGAATTAAATTTAACTGTTTTTTTTCGTATTTAGGTATCTATTAATTTTAAGTACTTATAAAATAAAAAAATTCATTGCTTAGCATTCCCGAACACATTTGGATACTTAGATATTCTCAGTCATGGGCCCACACCAGACAGGATTCCCAGAAAATAACACTTGGTGTGGGTTTTAGGGCCCTTCTCTGTGTAATATTAGAGTACCTTAGGTATTTCGGTTAGTAAAAAAACCCTGATAATACAGATATTTAAGTATGATAACGTCTAATGATCTTTATGAATTCAACCCTAAGAGATATGAATATCGTAATGCAGAACAAGTATTGTTCGTTTGAATACCATTGTAATATTCGGTAAAACGCTAATTTACGAATACGAATATTTATTCTAAGTATTCACATTCGTTGCGTCACTAGTACAGTAGTGCATGGCATATGATATAAAAATACATTATCAAAAATTACAATAATTTTCTAGTCCAAGAAGGCAAGTGACAATTTTGGCTATATTTATGTAAATATAGTCAGAATACATATTTGCATCAATAAATTTCCCACTTCAATACCTCGTGTTTAATACCCTTCATTATGTACAGTCACATGAAGTACTATTTATTGTATTCATATATCACATTACACCGTCAAAATATGTTATTACCTTCTTAAACTTCAAAACCTACCTTTGCACTATAAAATGGTAAACATTTAAAACTAGCCTGGTTATGAATAACATTTTCCATCTTGAAATTTTATGCGAATGACCATTTTTATCGGCTAAATTTCATATATACTGATTAAAAGTGATAAACCTCATTATTTATAGATTTAGGTATTTTTACCGGAAAAATCGGAACCCATAGGATCATTTTGCTGACCGTCCGTCTTTCTGTCACGACCCTTTATCTCTGTAACGCGTGAAGGTGTCGAGTTGAAATTAAAACCGTCTACACGTCGTACTTTGGTCTACAGTCCCTTGAAGCTGTAAAAAATCGAACTTCTAAGTTAACGTAAAAAAAAATACGGCTCTTTATGCCGCAAAAAAACGTATCTACGCTGGAAAGGAAAATTATCCAAGAGACACGGAGCTAACTTTACAGGAGATCTAAAAAACTACGAACTTTTTCAAAAAAATAAAAAGTTATTAAATATTCTGTGGACCTACTTTTTAAATGAAGCATTTTATAATTATAAACAACATCATGTTCTCTACATGTCGCTTTTGTTATTTTGTCTATTAATGGAATAATTTAAAATTTAGCATCGCTTACGCAAAATGGCTGTCAAAATAGAATTAGGTAAAATTATCTAAACGACACGTTTCCCGAGATATTAGTCAGGTAAAATAGTATAATCTACATTTTACACAACAATCAACACAGTAAACAATATCTATGTGCATACGATGCTCATTTTATATAAACAATATCATGTTATTTACATGTTGCTTTTGTTATTTTGTCTATGAATGGAATATTTTAGGATTTAGCGTCGCTTACGCAAAATGGCCGTCAAAGTAGAATTAGGTAAAATTATCTAAACGACACGTTTCCCGAGAAATTAGTCAGGTAAAATAGTATAATCTATTACATAACAATCAACACAGTTAACAATATATATGTGCATGCTCATTTTATAGTCAGGTAAATATATAAATGTGCATAAATCAGCATGAAATAAATCAAGAAAAATTATCTAATCGCCTTTGTAGGAAATATTTCAGACATGAAAAGCTATTTATCGTACAATAAAACCTCACGATTAATGTTTTAATTAGAGGAAAATATTTATTTTCAAACATTAAAATTAATGAAGTGACATTTAAAGTTCTCTAAGACAAAAACTTATGGTCCAACTACGCAAATACAAAAAAAACTGCTTTAGAAATGTTAAAGATTTATTCATCAGATATCACGTGAAATTTCAATTTTATCAATTTTTATGGGTGATCCTGATCTGCTGAAAGATTTCCAGTAGTTCTAGACCAATGTATGGTAGAAAACGATAGCTATGACTAATGAGAACAGCACAAGAGTTCTCAAGACTGCAGTCACTCGGTACTCATTAAGGAATTTTAAATCAAGAACTACGTGAAATTTCAAGTTTTACAATTGCAATGAGATAATATCCTATCCTAACAAGAATAACAAAACTACCTACAACTCTGTGTGGTATAAGTGACGTCTCGTAAGACACTGTTTGAGTGAGATGGCGTTTGGGTCCATCAAGCGAGTCCAAAGTAATGCCTTAGCGCCACAGACACAGATTTACACCGCAGGTGGGCCTGACGGCCTTAAAAATATATTGAATTACTACTAAATGTGTGATATTTTATAAAACAGAACCGGTAAAGTTGTCTAACTACCAATTTAACGAAAATATTTGTTTTTTTAGTACATTCTATGCGACAAATACGACTTAGTCGATCAAAGTCATATCAGGTAAAAAAGGATAAGCGACAATGGTTTCATAGTATCAAAGCAGGTAAATTTGGATAAACGCCAATAGTTAAGATACGACAATCAGGTAATTTAATCTAACTATGTTATTTTTTTTATAGAATCTTATATCGATTCTGTTTAATAATGTGGAAATACCACATTTTAACTTTTTGGCTAATGCGCATAAGCATTTTAAACACACATGACACAGAGGGCGCTCCAGTAGCGAAGAATTAGGTATGGAATCAAAGATTTAGTGTGATTGACGTAACGATATGATAGCTCAGTTGGTAGAGCACTACGCCGGAAACTTAGGGTCGCAGGTTCGAGTCGTGCTTACATTGCAGTGGATCACATTCAATGTTTCTTTCATAATTTACCTTTATGTTAATTTTATCATAAAGACATAGGTAAAATGCCTCAAACGACATTAAAATATATTTTACGATCAGATAAAAACAGTTAACCAACAAGTGCAAGGTTAGTTGCAATAAAGAAAAAATATCCAAGTTGTTTGATCTGTTTTGACAAATAAGTAAAAAAGCTCTAAGGTTCATTATTATGCAAAATACTTTTTATGTAATCTCCATTTTGCTAAAAAAACCTCAAAAATCAAGTCGTTTAGTAGAAAAAAAAGTAGAGATTCTCTAAATCACCGACGGGATAAGCGACATAAAAGTCGTCAGACAAATGTATACGAGACCCAACCCATTCGATGCAGAAAAATCTGCCGATCCCAACAGTGTGTATAACTCAATATCCCCAAAAATGTCGCTTAGATAAGTTCTCCTTTCCAGCATCGGCATATTTTGACACTCAAGTAAATTAACATCTATAAATATTGTTGGTAGTTGGTATTTTTAGAATTTTTGACAATCCCTTAAGGAGATATTCTTATTATTATGATTATGACATGTAAATATCTTTTGTTCCAATCAATTGTTATGTTTTTTACTATTATTATATTATCTCATTTTTATCTTTATGACGATCATAGTATAAATGCATGTAAATTGTCTTAGCGTAATTTATACTGACATTTTATATTATGAAATAAATAAATCTAATCTAATCTAATCTAGGGTATCCATTGACCTTGAACATTGAAATTTGCCAAAAAATTCGTCTAGTAAAATATCGTCAATATCAACAAGTATAGGGGAACATCTGAGAACATTACTAATGTAGTCATAAAAAACTATCACTGTTTATAAGTAGTTTTAGTAAAGTTGAGTTTGTCGCTCTATTATTTATAGTTTATCTTTTCATTAGAGCAGCATGACCCGGGGGATAAAGCTGTGCCTCCACTACTATGTTAAAATATCGGTTCATCCGCTGGGTCACGATATGATTTATTTATTAAAAAACGATATTTTTTATTTCTGCATGATTTTACACGTATAATCAAGAAGCTTGTCGGCATTTTAACTATTTTTGGTAGGTACCTACACATACAAAAGAAACTAAAAAGTATTTTTCGATTCGAGACTTCCAAATGGCCAATTTCACTTATTTTTTTGGAAAATAGCTTTAACGCATTTTATTTTTAATATTCTACTGTAGTAGGTAAATAGATATTTAGTAATCCGAAATAATTATATCATTGTTTAAATGATTTATTTTACTTCGAGATTTTTCAATGCCTTTAAATAAGGTTTGTTGATCTTCAACTCACGCTCGGACTATGCGAGTGTATGAAGCTGCTTGGACGCCACTCAACGAGATTATGAACGAAGTAATGTTCCGGGGGCGCACGGTCGGCGGGGGGAATAACGTTAGGCTCCGCCCAGATCCTCAAGGACGTTGGGATTAGGAGTCGCCTTAAGATAGGATAAGTATTTGTACGGAACCCTCGTAGCGCGAGTCAAACTCGCACTTGGCCGGGTTTTTTTTACTTCTTTGGACACGTGTCTCGGCAACGGAACGTCCATAGAACGCCTTGTTGTTCAAGTAAGAGTGGAAGGTGTCACTGGTGTCAGAGCTAGAGAGATGGACCGACCAGAAACCAGTGTGTACCGTCAAAGAAAGCTCACGGAAAGCGGCTCCACGAAACGAGTGGCGACGTGTCTTTCGACTAATCACTCAGAACTCTGGGGTTTTAGGTGCAAGAAATGATTTGGCGCCTACACTGCAATGTGCACTGAATATCCCGGGGTATGATTATCATCATTCAGCCATTACGTCTACTACTGGACACAGGCCTCCTCAAAAAACTCAGAACTCTGTCATTACATAATAGCCACGACCATCGTGTAACGAGTGTAGTACCCAGACCAAAGAATATATATACTAACATAAAAAGAAACGACAGCGACACTTGTGTGCAGTAACAAAACTCGCGTCTATGTGTGCGCGTCGACGGGCGAGCGCGGGACGCGCGACGCGGGGAAGGGCATTCACGTGAATGCCTTGTCACCGACGCCCGAGTTACACCGATAGGCCGATGTCGCGCCTGTGCCAAGACTGAACCTGCTCCGCTCATGGACAGAAGAATGGGAACTAAGGACTTGTTCAAGCTCGATACTGGGTCCGGGACAGTGGGTTTTGAGGAGACTCGACGGGTTTGGTGCCTTGACAGAATCAGGACAGGCGTCGGAAATTGTGCCTCTCCATGGTACAAATGGGAGTGGTGTGAGTCAGCGGAATGCCAGTGTGGTTGCCCAGATCAGACAGGACACCACATTATCTTTGAATGACCAATCACCAAATTCAACGGGGCAATGTCGAATCCCAAGAAACTCTCGACGGATGCAGTTGCATACCTTAAATCGAACACTTTAAAAATGTAAGTTGAGAACTATAACGACAGCCAAACGATAAATTAATAAAATAAGTTGAAGGAAATTTAGAAGAGCGTAGTATAGAAGAAGAAAAGTAGTTTTTACTCCCTTTCTTGCTTTGTTAAAATATTACTACAAACCAAAAAACATAAATCATTTTCAAAATAAAAATACATCTTCTGACTTAAATGCCGCATAAAACACGATATTCCGCAATCGACAAATCGGTCTTAACTGCTATTAATTTAAAGTTAATTTTCTAATAGCTTGTTCCGGAGTTTTGGTGGCTTCAAGGCTGGGCTTATATATGGGCTTGTTATTGATAAGGGCTAATAGTAATATACGAAAAGCAAGGCCGGTGCTCTACAGCTGACCGTGAGTAACGAGGTAGGTATAAAGCTGCGAGATAATTGTGATTTTTAATCCTCGATAAAGAAAAGAGGGATAGTGGTCGTCAGTAGATGGATGTATATAGTCACGATACCAGATATCTATATTATGAAGTCTTAAAAAAATCTATGGAAATAATTATTTCAGGAAAAACCTTAACAACGAGATGCGCGCTATCGGCTGGCAAAAATTTAATTTCCTTTGTCCTCTCATCAAACCAAAACGGCCGGACGGATTTTAATCAATTTCGGTACAGGATAGGGCAACGAAAGATGGTTAGAAGGTAGGTAAGTATAGGATACTTTTTTACCTGAACATAAAATATTACTCGCCATAAGAGATTAAGAAAACGCTGTACCAAATGCTAGTGACTAAAGTTATCAACTTATCACACTTCCATAGTAAATTCCACCCTCCTTTTCACCTCCTTAAAGGATGATTTTGGCATACAAATGCTACGTCCTTCCTCGGGATGTAATTTCCATACCAAATTTCATCCCAATAAATTCAGCAGTTAAACCCTGTCGTATTTATAATATCAGTATGGATAAATGCTTGGTCATTGCGGTTGATTTACTTATGGTTCCACCGGAAGATCAGCGCCGGCTCTCGAGGTAGCATCATGCTGAGGTGAGACCTTAATCGTTGTAGGTACAGCCATAATATTATATAGTTGTTTATAGTGGGCAATTGTTTTATATGGTTTTATCATTTCTGTCACACTCTTCATGTAATTACTTATGTTTTATGGCCACGTCACGAATAAATGTATTTGTTTATTTTCTTTCTTTCCTTTATTTAAATTAATTGGATGTATAATTTATCGATATCCGTAAAGAGGCGGGGCAGCTACCCAGTTAGTTAAATGATTTGCTGAACCAATTTGCATTTTTAGTAACTTTGAGCGTTTCAGCTCTCATTATCGTTACATGCAAAGCCACTCTAAATTGACTTACAGTGTGAAATTATTGTTATAAATAGTCTATGCTCCTGCAGAGTTATAAAAAGATCTGGCTGAGATCCTGGCTGCAAAAAGGTGTCATGGGGAAATGACAACAAGGTAATATCAAGAAGGCAGAGAACCTGTTTTGTCTTTTCAGAGAATTATTTTTCGTCAAAAGTTTAATTTCGCCGAAATTGACTTCGCAGAATTGTATTCCTCTGTAGTCATAAATTTCTCATAAATCTTACTAATATTATTCTGTAGATTGGGTTAGGTTAAGTTTTCTTTTATAACAATCCCATATAGTTTACGGTTTGAGAGAAAAATGCTTTCTACTATATGAAACTTCAGTGAAATGAAAAGGCAGAGAACTATCAAGATATTATAGAATGATGTAGAAGAAAAAACACGGATAAACTGAATGATAAAATGCATTCAGATGCATACTTGTAGCACCAAATCAAACAGTCATTTGCGTTTCTTCTGTATATTTCTAAACAAGACTGATGATATAATGGTTACATTACAAGTACCTACAGATTCAATTTCATTGATGATCATTCCGTCTAGCACAACTATTATCCGCGACTCTTGTCACTCTTCACTCTCTCACAGTACAGTACAGAAAGAGATAGGTAACATATATAACGCACGAGAAAGAGTCGCGTGACATAGCTGTGCTAGAGGCACGGGTTTTCTACGAGGAATTATTAGTATACTGAAATAAAGTTTCAGATTGTAAATAAGTGCGTAGTCTCAATCATGAAAATGTATACGTGCAAGGGTATTCGCTCAATGCTTTATTCATTAAGTATTAAGAAATATAATAAGCCAGAATTTTCTCATGACTTCGTTTGTGACAGTTAAAGCACATAATCGTTGATTTGCGTTCAGCTATAAGGTTAAGTATAATTTAGAAATTATTTGAAATATTTATTCATTTTGGCGTAACACGAACGCCGCCGAAAAAAATGCCTATTTCTTTGATTTCGATTAGAAGACTTAATAAACGTCTATTAATTAAAAAAGACCGTAATTTTTTTGCCTCTATTTGTTATTACCTATTAGTACCTACCTACCTATACTATATGCCTTCATATGAACACACTGTACTAGGGTAAGTAACATCATAATTATGAAATAGATATATACAAACCCATAAGATAAATCCAGAGTAAAACACACACACAGTCAAAATGTTTTAGACAATCACAAATACAAATAAGTTAATTTTAATTTCACATTTTCGCTTATTTCATGTCACACACTTGAACAACATCATTTCAGCTTGATTTTGAACACGTAAAAAATATCACAAAACAAATCGGCCATGATAGTTTTTTTGGCGCGAAAACCGAGCGTCCTAACGGTCATTTTTGAAAATGGAACACTGCCGTATAAATGTAAGCGAGCACGCGAGTTAAATGTAACATTAAGAAATCGCTTCAACTGGCTTGAGAAGGTTACAATTCGGCTCAAGCATTTTTCTTAATTAAAAAAATTCGCACTTAATTAAAACACTATGAAACTAAACTAAACAGCCACATGTGTGTTTTTAGTTGCAAATATCTGCGAATTCGCGAATATTTAAGCAGTTCTGTTTATTTTTGTTTTGTTCTCAGTTTCTAAGGCTACGGAGCTCCTCGCGAGGCGCCTCACTACTGACCATTGTATGAAGAAACGGGTGGGGGCGGTAGGGGGTTGTTAATCACGAGGGTGGAATAACTTTGCTTTTTAATTATGGTCGTGCGTCGTCGATAGGGGTGGTTTTCGGTTTTTGGGGTCACGGTGGTGGCCTAGACACTTTTTGGGTCACATCTCTATTTTCGGGCGTTTGTTATTGCCGTTTTATTCTGGCTGATTAGATTATAAGGAAGTCAGCTAACACGGTTTTTCAGCTACTTACAAAAACGGAGGCTCATTGCGGTGTTTCTTCTCTTCTGACGCCTAGTTGATAAACGTCATAAGTGCTGGCAAGTGAAATTGCAAAATATGTATAGGTACAGTTTTTTTTTATATTACGAAGGTGCCAAACAAGCATGCGGCCCTCCTGATGTTAAGCAGTTACCGCCGCCTGTGGACGCTTGTGATGCCAGGAGAATCACACGTGCGTTGCCGACCCTTTAAGAACATACTCACCCCCCTCTTGAAGAACCGCATACTGTAGCCCCCGGGGACACCTCGGCAGCTCATTCCACATGTGGAGCGGAGCGGTAGGAAATTTCTCTGGAACCGCACAGTTTTCGACCATTTAGGCTCCAGTGTGTGAGGAATTGAGGATGAACACCCAGTTGTACATACCTATAGTACATTGGAAAGGCCCAGATGGTAGGTGTTTGTGGCCCGAACCGAAGGTGAGGGTCATAAATATGCGATCTGGGGCTTTACGAATTACCGCCCGTGGTTTGTCAAAAGTTTTATGTCTTACCATGGTCAGGAAGTGAGATTTTACGGCTTAGAGCGACGTAAATACATTAAGTATATAAATAATAAATTAACATAAATAAATTAAAATCATTTAATTCAGACCACAATGATCCATATTTGTGTTATACGAGTATATAAGACCGATTACAATAATTATTACGTAAGGATTAATATGAGAGAATTTTATTGAATTTCGGCCTCTACGAAGCTATTATACTGAAATTACTGAACCTACTCTACGCTACGTCTTCTACCCGTAACCCTTAGATGATGATCGTCGTGGAGATCCTTGGTAAAATCCTTTGTCCAGCAATGGATGCCTTTCGGCTGACATTATGAAACACTTATCACATAATGACTGGCCAATTTCTCTATCTATTATTATACAATTCTGAAATTTTATTGAAAATATTTTTTCTATGGGAGGAGTCATTACTTCAGGAAAAATCTTAAGAGGCCTTATTCCTTTTAAAAAAATTTTTTTTCATATTCTGACAAATATATTGATAATTTCAATCAACTTTTTGAAGTGAATAATACTTTTCCCCGAGTTCTAGGTAGTAACATAGTTATTTCACGCTTTCATTGCGTACAGTCGAAAATAAGTTAAAAAAACTAATTTTCCGCGTGAATTTTGTCAATTTCGAGTAGTTTTTGAAACAAAAATTATCAATAAAAAATTCAAACTGTAGGTTTCAAATATATACCAATAAATCCCAATAGCCCTAGAAAGTAACATCAATAGTATATGAAGAAACATGTTTGAGTTTGATCATAGAGAAAAATGTCTAAACAATCAGCATTTTAAAAGGAATAAGGCCTCTTAAAAGTGCGATGCATTAGCGGCACGTCAGCCGGACCTACAGCGCCATCCGGTGGTAAAATCTTCTTTGTCCTCTCATCCCACCGTCCGTAGTGTCCTATTAAATTAAAATTTTAGTACAAGGACTTTAACCGCCTTTGGTAAAGAAAAAACACATTTTTAGTAAAAAAACCTACCAAGAGATTCAGGGTATTAGTGATTTAAAAAAACATACTTCTATATTATTAGAATATTCTACAATCCTGTTGAACATCAATTTTCTAGGGCGATTTTCACTATTTCAGGAAAATCGTAAGCCTGCCGTACAGCATTTTTTTTTCTTTTTAATCTAGCCTGTTTATGTGTGTCCCACTGCTGGGCAAAGGCGTCCCCTCTTTTTCGCCAGTCGTCTCGCTGAAAAGCAAGTTCCTCCCAAACGTTCTCAAATGCGTACAGGTCATCCCGCCATCTCCATTTCGGTCTGCCTCTGCACCGGTACCCATCCTGCGGTATCCACTCAGTGGATAGTTTGGCCCAACATTCCGGATGCATTCGGCAGACGGTGTCCTGCCCAGTCCCACTTGAGCTTGGCGGCCCTGACACCCACATCTGCAATGCCTGTTTTGGAGCGCAGTTCGGTGTTTCTGACACGATCAGTCCTGTGAACTCCAAGTATGCTGCGCTCCATCGCTCGCTGGCAAACCTTGAGTATCTGTTGATAACAAAACTATTTGTCCGCTCATAACTGCGAAACGGTTGGACGGATTTTAAGCAATTTTGGTACAGGGATAGCTGGACATCCAATGATGGTTGTAGGATACTTTTACTCGACTACGTGAAAGAAAAAAAAATACGCAGATGAAGTTGTGGGCAGCTTCTAGTAAATTTATGAAACATGTAATGTCTCATTCTTTTACACACCACAATGTCTATATTAAACCATTGATACAAAGACGACGCGGTTGGCTCAGTTTTTAACCTGCCTACTGAGCCGGCGGTCCCGGGTTCGAATCCTGGCCAGGGTAAATATTTGTGTGAATGCTCTCGGGTCATGGTTGTTCTATGTAAGTATTTAAGTACCTCTGGACTGGCAATCCAGAGGTACCGGGTTCGATTTCATTTATTTTAGCTTTGATCTTTGTATCAATCACCTTCTAGTAGTTTAATATAAATATTTTTGCAGTTTATACATGGTGCAGTCGCATTAAGGAGTGGCTTACATCCCTAATGTTGCATTTCTGACCCTCTTTACACTTCACGATCGCTTTAGGCAGCCATTACAAGTAGATCATTTTCGCAACGAAATAGCATATTATTAATCATCACTGGCTGAATATGGACAGGACGATAAAAGTGCAGTTTTCTTGTGATCAAGTTCAGTATTAATCTTATTAAAACTTTCGTGAGATTTTTAAGTAATTATTATTATTATAATATATTAAGCGGTTTACACTCACGTGAAATTGTCAGGAACAGCCCGACATGTTTCGAACTCGTACGGAGCTCTTCATCAGGGACGGCTACTCGTGCAGCGGCGCGGTAACTTCGTAATTTTATAATAGTAAAGATATAATATATATACTCTATTATCTCTTAAATCTCAAATTATTGAGATAGTTCAGTAAAAATAAAGTAAAATAGAAAGTCAACCTTTGGCAATCCTAATATTTTTAAATTTTGGCGTATTTTCATTTCATTTTCATAATTTTAGACAATCTGTCCTTATGCATTCGTTACAATTTTAAAAAATCCTAACTTTTAGCGTTTTTTTTAATGAGATAAATACAATACCTACCTACGTAATTTTATATGGTAATGATTTGGTACATAAAACTATCTAAATATGATTAATAGCAATGTCAAAATAATCAGATGTGAAAAATATAAAAAAATATAACCCTACAGCAGTTAATGCATTTCATGTTGCTTATATATGTTTACATAAGTAACATTCATTACACAGGTGAACCTACGGATCACGCCGGGCGGTAGGAGAAAAAGTGAAAAAATCATAGTAGTAAATCTGCTAAATTTTGCTTCCACATAAAATTAATAATACACTAAAACAAAAATCAAACGCTTTAAAATTTGCAAAGGTTAAAACGCTATTTTTACTGGACTAAGAGGCGACCACGCACCGCAAGATTTAGCATTATCGACGAATTCGACTCGGCTGGGCAGCGTTCGAGAAACTGCGTCATATCTTCTCGTCGATAATTCCCCAGTGCCTGAAGACGAAAGTCTTCGAACAGTGATGACTTACGGAACTGAGACATGGTTCACAATGGGACTCATAAGGCGGCTAAGAGTCATGCAACGTGCAATGGAAAGGGCTATGCTCGGAGTTTCTTTGCGTGATAGAATCAGAAATGAGGATATCCGCAGAAGAACCGATGTAACCGATGTAACCGATGTAGCTCACACGGTTGAAGTGGCAATGGACTCAAGAATGGATGGCAGTTGGGGCAGCAAAGTCTTATAGTGGCAACCACGTGTAGAAAAGCGCAGTGTGGTCCGGTCCCCGACTAGAAGGACGGATGACCTCGTGCAGGTAGCAGGGAGTCATGGATGCGGTCTACACGGGATCGCACTTTGTGGCAAACTATGCGAGAGGCCTATGTTTAGCAGTGGACGTCTGCGGCTGATAGATAGATGGATAGACATATTGTTATAATTAAGCCAAATTCATGAGTAACGGAAGGAACATACCTATTATCGTGTAGTGTAAACCGTCGAAGCAAAGTGATTGGAAGCGCCGCCGCGCCTCTGTATTTAATCACCTCTTGCCTCTTGTAACCGAGCCCGGCCCATTGTTCTACAAAATTGATACTTTTAACCGACTTAAACAAATAGAATAGAATAGAATAGAATAGAATAGAATAAAAATTTATTCGTTAACATACACAAAGTGGACAATAAATAGGAGGCATTTAGCCAAAGACGGCCAGTCAGGTAATTTACCGTTTTAAGGTTAGGTGGGAGAAGGCTAACGGTAATTAATCTAGTCTAGTTATGGACTGTGGCCGTCTCCCGGTGATAGTCTCACCCATTTCCGTCGTCGAGCTGGCCCCTCAAAAGGTAAATTCCAAATTATTCTGCAAGTAAAAGCGGGATATTAGATATATGATACCAGGGTTTAGTTTAGAATCATCAATGATACGCAAAAGTTGTCTATTAGATCGCTTTTTGACTGTAAGATCGCTTTTTCACCTATATTTAGGTATACAGGGTGATTCAGGAACCATGAGCAAGAGTTATAGGGGTGATGGGACGGATTACACTGAGCAACTTTCACTAAGTATAGGACCAACCATAAAATCGTAAAACAAAAGACAGCACCTTTCGGATAGTTAGATCAATTAGATAGCAATTAACTATCTAAAATACGCTAATTCCATAGTGAAAGTTGTTCAGTGTGGTCCCGTTCACCCCTATAACTCCTGCTCATGACTTCTAAATCATCCTGTATACGGGTTAGGACCAAAAAGTTTGATGAAATTAAGGCGTAGTTAGTGAGGAATTAAAAGCGATTGGAATAAGTTCCGTTGTGCAACAAAAATTAACGATACAATAAGGAACCTTAAAATAGAACCTTAAGATACGTTATTGGAAGGTTAACGGCCGTCGCACAACGGAAACTTTGATACAAATATTAACTGAGTGAGTTAAAGGGTGAGTTAAGGTGGTAAACTTTTTGGTCTTTTAGAAGGATCATTTCGATGCCGGTTTCAATAATCTCCGTCAAAACGCCCTCAATGATTTATAAATATCCGTCAATTGACGAGTGACGACGCGGTTCGTAGTGCACTTGCCCACTGAGCCGGCGGTCCTGGGTTCGAATCCCGACCAGGGCAAATATTTTTATTACAAGCTTTTATTTAACTTGCATTGTATGTATGTTTAAAGTATGTTTGTTCGGGTGGAATCTTGCAACTCAATTTTGAAGCAGATATCGTCAACCGATTGAGCTGAAATTTTGCATACTTACATAACTTTGATGACAATACAATAATATGGTACCATGGGGCTGATCTGATGATGGAGCCGGAAGGTGGCCGTAGGAACTCTATAATAGAAAAAGCAATCCTACCGAGTTTGGGCTCTTTAGAATCGTAATATAATATTATATATATCGTCGTCTAGTACCCATAGTATAAGCTTTGCTTAGTTTGGGACTAGGTCGATTTATGTAAGATAGTCCCTTAATAAATAAATAAAATATGTGTCTACTTTGTACGGTCAGTACAAAAATTAGCTGATTTCACTAGTGTATGTCAAATTACATAATGAACCCAACAGTTAATCAATTTCTACTATTACGGCTGGACGGATTTAATCCAATTTTGCTTTTTTAGTGGTTTGCTGAACATCAGTAACGTGTCCTTTTTAAAGTCCACCCGGCTTATCTGTTTTAAAGCAAATCAGCACCATCCCACTCCAGAAGAAAAACCAACCTTACAGTCCGAAGAAAAAAAGGTGAAATTAAAAAGTGGCAATACTGTAGTGTCGTCCCTGTTTTCTTAGTGGCTTAAAAATCCAAAAAAAAAAACTAGTTTTCTTAGATTGATTACAAAGGGACGACACTACAGTATTGCCACTTTTTAATTTCTACTCTTTTTAGTAGGGCTGTACTTTGCTTCGGTTTCAGCAAGAAAAAGTTTGACACCTCGCCACTGCTGGACACCTACGTATACCTACTCATAATGTACTTTTTGACCGAGTAGGTACGGTAAGTTGCGCGCATCATTATAACACTAATATTATAAAGGCGAAAGTTTGTGAGTGTGTTCGTGTCCTCGAACGCCGACAGAGCCCGCCAGGTGGGCGCTTGTACAGTGCAATCCGTCCGGCGAGCTGGGCTGAGTATAAGTTACATGCGCCCATCTAGCGGGTTGTTGGTCCTAAAAGTGTCATCACGCTCAAACGGCTGGACCAATTTTGATGATTTTTTTGTATGGTGGTAGCTGACACCCTGGCTTAACATATAGGCTACTTTTTATCCTTAAAAAAATGGTGTTCTCGTGGGATGATCGGGTGTTCCGCGCGCAGCTAGTAGAAATAAATAAAACATAAAATTATTTGGACGCATTCATATATTGTTGCGATAGACCAATATAATTAAATTAATTAATACCAATATTAACATATTCACAAATTAAAATTTACATTATAACTATACCAGGCGTATCATGCAATCGTATCTGTTTTCACTCAAACTTAATCTGTCTTCGTAGATAGACTTGCGATCATACCTATCAGACAATGCTATCGTATTGTAACTTTAAATAAAAAAAGTTTTCGATAAGCGGCTAAGTTCTCAAAACGATCTCTTCCAGACAACGTTAAGTGAAAACAGTCAATGTAAACAGTTAACTGTAAAGGTATTTTGACTTTATTATCTTCAAGGCAGGGCAGCGTGCAAAATCGATTGAACAGTAAAATAACTCGTTAGCCGTCGTTACATAATTTTCTTTAAAAATCGTATAGATAAAGAATCATTGCTGTTACAATGTTAAATTATATATGACTTAGGTACAATCCAAATGGGTTTCAAATAATTCAAATGCGTTTCAACCGCTCTCAGATTAATACCGCATATATTACAAAAGTGAGCCAAAATAATCACAAGCTTTTTGTATGGAGGTAGCTGACACTCTGGATTAACATATAAGATACTTTTTATCCCGAAAAAATTTAGTGTTCCCGTGTGACGCGGCGTAGCTTGTATTTCAATAAAATATTTTATATCAAAATATGCGACATCAAAACTGAGAGCGATAAAAACGAACAGATTTCCTTTACATTTCAAAATGACTGATAAATAAATATACTTGATAGATACTGCATAGCACGATCTTAGATAGCACTCATAAAATACAATTAATGTCTGGGAAAAATAATTAAATGGATAATCAAATTTATTACAATTTGGTACATCACATAATTAACATTGTTGTTTTTTATATGAATTAATATTATAAAGGGCTTAAAATTAACTAATTTGAACAAAATACAGGCGAAACGGAAGAATGTACAATTGTTTTATAAAACTACCGACTAAGGTAAAACTAAGTGCAGTGGATAACGTTAAATTGCGAAAGTAAAAGGATATTTTAAAATATAAACTTAAAATTTATAGAAATTAGAACATGACATGACTAAAACTACCCAATAAGGCACTAAAATATACACAGAGTTCATAGAAATCGAATCTATTTGAACATACTTTATACAATTGAACTCAAAATTAAATGCTAGGATTATTTTACAGATTCATTATTATAGTAAATTGATTTTCATTTAGATCTTTAACGAAACACAATGACTTTGATTAAACAAGATAGAATTATAATTATAATAGTCCAACGAATACTAATTTAATAAGATTATTAAATATGTATAGTATGTTTTACTCATTTAAACTTTATACTACAGAGGTGGCAAACAAGCATACGGCCCGCCTGATGGTAAGCGGTTACGATATAAAATCTGTGCACTCGTTTTTTGAAGAACTTCATACTGTAGTCCGCCTACTTTAAACCTTTGAACGCCAATGACGAAAAACCTTTGTCATTCAAGCCGTTATAATTATTTGTCCATCCCTGTTAATTTTAAAGCACTTTTTGCTGTACCAACACGTCGTCCAATCAGGTTACTCCAATAGCAAATGTAACAAGAGCTATCATGTTTCGTTAATGAGTTCTTAAGGAAATATATCAACTATACTGTGATAATGGACTTACATTTGTAGGAGCTATTAATAATACTATTTTAATTCAAATATCTTCATTGACACCATATAAACGTAATTTACAATTCTGTGAGACATTGTCGTTCTCACCGTTACGCATAGTGACAAATAAGCATGCTGCCTGCCTGGTGGTAAGAACCTACCGCTGCCAATTAGGTAACGTTAAGAACGCCAGGAGCATCACAGATGTAATGTGTCCTTGCCCTTGTCTCCTAGAAAACTTATTCCGTCGAATGTTACATTTCGCCGAAAAATCATTCCGCAGAATTTTAATTCCTCTGTAGTCATACATTTTTCATAATTCTTGCAAATATCTATCCATACTAATATTATAAATGCGAAAGTGTGTCTGTCTGTCTGTTACCTCTTCACGCTTAAACCGCTGAATCGATTTTGATGAAATTTGGCATAGAGATAGTTTATGATCCGAGGAAGGACATAGGATAGTTTTCATCCTGGAAATTATACCTAAAAAGATTGAAAAGTGAGTGAACATTTCTGTTGGGGTGCGGTGACCCTATAGGAAATGTAATTATTAGACCAAAAGCACAATTGCTCTTACATTTGCTTAGGCGCTTTTAATAATCCCTTTTATCAAGTTCAACGCGTACGTAGTCGCGGGCAATAGCTAGTTTCTTATAAATATTAGGTTAGGTTAGGTTTATTTTATAACAATCACATATAATTAACGGTTGCAAAGAAAATGCTTTCCACGAAATGATTTTTCGGCGAAAAGAAACGTTGACGAAAAATAATTCTAGGAGTAAATATAGACCCTATTTTAATAACTTAAAAAAAAATTATATACTAAAACAAATAAACTTTATTTTTCTGCAGATAGAAATATAATTGTCTAAATTATCATGTCAATGAATATTACCTCTAAATATTCAAATAGCGTTTTTGAGAAATGCGCCCCGTGTAAAACCCCCTACTCCAATGTAGTAAGCTACGTTCTATTTTATTTATCACGAATGTTTTTGTATTAAAAGCGAAATGTCTTTTCTAGCGTATTTTAGCCATAAATAAAATGTGACTAATAATTAATAATGTTGAAATAAATAACCGTACATAGAGTAACATACCCATTCTTAAGACATTTTTATATTATTTAAATATTACTTTTAAATTAATATGTGACATTATTGCTATACAGAAATGACCTAATATATTTGTTACATTAAAAAAACTAGGACTATTCGTTTTCGCAGAACGGAAACGAAAAAAGAAAGTGAAATATTTACTTTCCATTGTTCGAAAAGAACAAAGAAATAATTTCAAACGAAAAATTGTTAATAACACTTAATAATTACAAAAAACAATAAACTAATTTTCATGGTTTACAAAAGCAATGGGACGATTACTTGTTCACTGTTTCAGAACAATGACTATCAATTGTTCTTAGTTTAAGAACAACGAAATATGCTGATATTTTTATTGTTTTAATAAATTGCACCGTATTCGTATTGTTGCAAATTGTAATCGTCATGATATAACAATATCTATTTTTATTAAACTTTATGGTTTATCTGTGGTTAACCCATATAGATCCAAGAAATCGTTGAAGATGCCCTGAGTTTTAAGGAGATGATTTAATATTCCAAAAAGTAGGTTTAAATTTATCACGAAGTACCCTATTCTTTTTTTTATTTAAAAAACAATGTTTACCCATTGTTCTCAGTCAGAGAACAACGAAATGTCCAGATTTTCTGTATTAATAAAAAAACCTTTTTTTTTTTTTTCTGTTAATTATTGTTTAATACCTGATCTGCTATCTATCGCACCTGTCATAATAAAAGCTACATATCTTTAAGCACGTGTTTGAGTATCGCGCCCTCGGTGTTCCGCGTCTGGTTGAGGCCGGGGTCGGCGGCCGCGGGTCTGTGCTCCGTGTCTAAGGACAGCTGGGACGCGGTCTCCACGTTGTCAATATTTTGGAAAAGAAGGTTGTTGGAGCCGGTGGAGGGGTTGCGGCGGTGTCCCAGCTCGGAGGGGGAGGGGGAGGGACCTGGAACAAAGTCTAGGTTAAATTAGATCACTTTAGACACGTTACAAAATACTCTCTACTTAAGAGGCCTTATTCCTTTCCAAGTATGTTTTTTTCATATTATGACATATATAATGATAATTTCAACCAACTTTTTGAAGTGAATAATATTTTTCCCCGAGTTCTAGGTAGTAAGTGCACTCGAAAATAAGTTGAAAAAAACAAATTTTCCGCGTGGATTTTATCAATTTCGAGTAGTTTTTGAAACAAAAATTATCAATGAAAAATTCAAACTGTAGGTTTCAAATATATACCAATAAATCCAAATAGCCCTGTTCTAGGTAGTAACATCAATAATATGTTAAGAAACATGTTTGATCATAGAGAAAAATTACTAAAACAATCAGCATTTTAAAAGGAATAAGGCCTCTTAATCCTAATAGGATTCAACGAGTAAAATGTCGCTTGGTAGTAAGGAAAAAAAGTTATTTCCACATATAAGAATTATCTGAAGATCACAAAAAAAAAAACTTATAATGTAACACGAGTATTATCCATTTTATTTGAACTTATAATTATTTATTTTTTCTGTGAACATAGATAAAAAAGATGTGTTTAATTTGTAAACTTTTTTTGGTGTGCTATTAAGCATTTTGTATTGTATTGTATTTTAGGAATGTCAAACTGTTTGAATGAGATGAAAACTAACTTTTTTTTTGGAGACATGACTGGAACTGTTCAAGGCTGGTTAAGAGGCCTTATTCCTTTAAAAATTATTTTTTTTCATGTTATGACGAATATATTGATAATTTCAACCAACTTTTTGAAGTGAATAATGCTTTTTCCCGAGTTCTAGGTAGTAACGTAGCTATTTCATGCTTCCATTGAGTGCAGTCGAAAATAAGTTGAAAAACGAATTTTCCACGTGAATTTTGTCAATTTCGAGTAGTTTTTCGAACAAAAATTATCAATGAAAAATTCACACTATAGGTTTCAAATATATACCAATAAATCCCAATAGCCCTGTTCTAGGTAGTAACATCAATAATATGTTAAGAAACATGTTTGATCATAGAGAAAAATTTCTAAACAATCAGCATTTTAAAAGGAATAAGGCCTGTTAACTTAGCCCTCACTACCAGTAGTCGGTCTTTGTGTGGGAGTATATCCGCGCCACAAGGGTAATTTGGGTTGAAAACTAACTGAAAGTGTGTATATCCTGTAATATAAGATTACCTATAGTCGAGCTCTTCCTGGAGCTAGACGCAGTGCTTCGAGCAAGACCCATCATGCTAGGCAGCGTCGCGCGCGGCTTGCTCTCGTCCTGGAATGTAAATAATAGGTTTTTAATTGATTAACTCTTTCGCAACCGAGGATTTCGTAGCGCTATGCGCGTAGCCCATAACATGGGGGAATGCGTATGTAGTGATAACTCGCTACGAGCACTGCCCATGGGGCGGGCTCCCGGTGTTGAATGTGTTAAATGTCAGTTTTTACCGGATGTTTTTAATTGATTCAATGTCAGTTATTACCGGATTCGGGCACAGGCAGTGAACTTCTTGCATAGCTATAAAAAAAATATAAATAAAGATTTGTCGTTACACAAATCAAACGAACTTGTAAACTTTTGGCAGAATGGCAACGTCGATTACACGAATGTAAAAAAGCAATACATTCAAGGCCTAACCTAAAAACCGGCCAAGTGCGAGCCTGACTCGCGCACCGAGGGTTCCTTACAAATACTAATCCCGTTATCCTGCCGAATTTTCACAATAGCCTAGTGACACACGGACGGACAGCGGAGTCTACTTACGGCATTCTACGGCATTAAATTTACATTACCAAATGTGAAACAAGTAAATTGTGCCAAGGTAAAACTGAAAGGCGAAGTACTGGAATTTGAAGAAAAAACAGTATTCCTGGGTGTTACTTTAGACTCTAAACTGCAATGGAGTGCGCATATAGCCACTCTTGCAGGTAAGCTGAGCTCCGCTGCATATGCAGTTAGGCGAATCAGGCAGCTGACAAACGTCGAGACGGCAAAGATTGTATATTTCAGTTATTTCCATAGTGTTATGTCGTATGGAATTTTATTATGGGGAAGAGCGGCGGACATCCAAACCATCTTTGTGCTACAAAAACGAGCTGTACGCGCAATTTACGCACTAGGAGGTCGTACGTCACTAAGAGAGAAATTCAAGGAAACAAACATTCTCACCGTAGCATCTCAATACATTCTTGAGAATATCATGTATGTGCGGAAAAATCTCCATGAATTCAAGCTCAACAGTGACATTCACCACTACAATACGAGGAGTAAGGACAAGCTCGCAATACCTGCCCACCGTCTCCGTAAGGTTAGCTCGTCGTTCGTGGGGAACTGTGTACGCTTCTACAATAAAATACCTATTGATGTAGTAAAATTGCCCTGTAGCAAATTTAAAGCACAAGTAAAACGTCACTTATTGAATAAAGCTTATTATACGGTTAATGACTTTCTAAACGACAGTGATGCCTTTAAGCCAGTAGTTTAGTGTTGTGTGGCAATAGTAAATTTTTAAATAAGCATTATTTTGGTGGGTAATTTTTAATGTAACATGAGAGCACAATTTGTTGTTTCTCACCGGGCAAATAGTATTAGTCAAGTATGCCCGGCAGCTTGAGCATGTCATGCTCGCTTAAAGGTCTTTGCTTACGGTGGCGTCGTTGATCGGGTCGCAGCCTTCCCTATAATATGGTTGAGGGAAGCGATGGCTGAGATATGCGTCATACTCGTGAACGGGTGCCGTTTGTGGGGTCCGGTCTGTTCATGCTAGCAAGGGCCAAATTAAATATGTAGCAACCGCATACTAGTGTTAAATTAAGTAAACGTGAGAAACTTCATCCTGTACTCGATTGAAGTTATTCTATGTTGATTTTTACCTTTTGAACTCTTAGAGACTATACATCTCTAAGAAACAGCTTAGTGTAGTATGACACTCAGAGACTTTATACATCTCTGAGGAAATAATATAATTTTAAAATATTTTATTGCATGTTATGACGTCTAGAGACCATATACATCTCTAAGAAATTTAGGTTTAATAATTATTTTCTATTGTAAATTATTCATGTTGACGCCTAGAGACCTTATACATCTCTGTGGAATTAAATTAATTAAGTAATTATTATTTTATTGCATGTTGTGACACCCAGAGACTTTATACATCTCTGGGTATATTTAATATTATGAATTTAACGTTAAAATTTTATTTTAATGTTCCTACTTAACATTGATTTGGAGTATCTATACATCTCCTTTACGTGTACCAGTGTAATTAGTTATAACACAAATGTAATCATTGTAATTGTTTTAAGTATTATTTACGAAAAAATGACTTACTGTTGAGTTTCTTTCGGCTTTCTTCTCAACAGCGGTCTCCTCTTGCGAAATGCCGGTAGATTCACAATCTGACTTGTAAAAGTGCCCCTGTGGCCTACTTACTGAATAAATTATTTCATTTTATTTCATTTCATTTCATTTCATTTCATTACTAGTCTACTAGTGTCCCGTTTTTTACCCATCGGGTACGGAGCGATGGGTGCTCATGGGTAAATACCCGATAAATAGCGGGTAAATACCTAATCTACCGGGCAGTAGTCGTAGTAGATTTGGTATTAATCCGCTACCCAAAGGTTGTCTGGAAGAGATCGCTTTTTAGCGATAAGATCGCCTATTGTTTGCCTCTATTGTAATGTTAAGTGTCATTTGTATTTCTTTCTTCTTGAGGTGTGCAATAAAGAGTATTCTATTCTATTCTATTTAGCCGGCCTTCATCGGGTATCTACCCATGAGCGCCCATCTCTACGGAGCCCCAACACCGATGACATACCTGCAGGAACTTGACGAACTCGGCGGCGAGGCTGTCGGCGGGCGGGCCGCGCTCCAGCCCGAGCCGCCGGCACTCGTGCTGGTTGAAGTCCAGCACCGTCGACATCACGCGCAGCACCTGAGCCCTGGAGCGACACACAACACATGCATAGCTTGTCTCCAGTTGAGAACAATTATTACCTATTGTTCTCAAACTAAGAACACTGAGAAGTCATTGTTCTAAAGCAAAAACTAATGGTATTGTTCTCAATCAAATTAGTATTCGTTGTAAAATACGTTGTTCTAAATTTCGCTGTTCTCAAATTCTTAAAGTATTCTTTGTTTTAAAACCAAAAATCTGAGAAGTGATCGTTTTAGAACAAGAATAACTACATAATTAACCACTTTCAGGTTACAGACGAAATTAAATTAATTTTCTTAAATATGATTTCAAGACAAATAAATGGTTCAAGCGGTGTCGTGGGTTTTTATAAATAGTAAACTACTGCAGATGCCGGGAAAGAAGGGCTTGTCGGGTGAGTAGGTATAGACGGATAGAGGATAAGTGGTACGAAGCAGCCGGCGGACCTCTCAAAAGCCTTCGACTCCATAAATCATAAAGGTCTATCGAAGAAGCTTCAAACAGCCGATGTCCCGAACAACATCATCAAAGTAATAGAGAATTACCTGACCGGTCGCAAAGTCTATGGGCGTTTTAGAACCACCAACGGAGCTGAGAAATCGGTTCCATACGGAGTTCCCCAGGGCTCTATCCTGGGTCCGGTAATCTTTAATCTGTACGTACCCGACGTTTGGCACCATCGGGATCACATCCGCGGTCTAAAGCTCTCCCAATACGCTGATGACCCGTGCATCCTCAACAGATCTCACGACCCGAACTGCGCAACGCAGCGCGCAGGCTGGGCCGCCGAAACTATTATCGACTACTACCATCGTTGGGGGCTACAATGTACAACAAGAGAAAGTACCGAACAACCATTCGTATAAAAATTGAGGTTATCAATTATAAACACAGCATCAAATATCTGGGGGTACACCTTGACAAGACCATGACCATGGGTAAACAGACCGACTACGTAGTTCAAAAGGCGCGACGAGCACGCAGCGCCTTAGCCCCCATCATAGGCTGGCACGCCAAGACGGACCTGACGCTAAAACTCGCTTGACCTTGTCCTGTTGGTTGGAGATGGCGCTGTAGTACCGCTCCTTAAAGGGGGAGCCCTATGTCCAGCAGTGAAAGTATTGATGATGATAGACCTAATAACGTTGACTCACTTGTTGGAACTGTTGCCTGCTGTCAGCACGTAATTGAGCACCAGGTTCTTGACCAGATTCTTGTCGACCTTGTCCTGCTGGTTGGAGATGGCGCTGTAGTAGCGCTCCTCTGCCGCGCCCACTGACGTTTGAAGGGTTTTAACTGCGGGCCACACGCAAACGTCATTAATGAAATGAAATCATTTATTCAGTGCTAGCGACCCGCCCCGGCTTCGCATGGGTGTAATGCTATATTATGCATGTATTATACATATAAACCTTCCTCTTGGATCACTCTATGTATTAAAACCGCATCAAAATCCGTTGCGTAGTTTAAAAGATCTAAGCATGCATAGGCACAGACAGACAGACATCAGGAAGCGACTTTGTCTTATACTATGTAGTGAAGTAGGCCACAAGGGCACTTTTGACGAGTCAGATTGTGAATCTACCGACATTTCCCAAGAGACCGCTATTGAGAAGAAAGCCGAAAGAAACTCATAAGTAAATATTTTTTCGTAAATATTACTTCAGACAATCAGTTACTTTTACGAAGGGGTTTATTATATGAGGGTTTGAAAATGAGACGAAACGGTTCAAGAAAAGGTAGGTAGTGCCCGGCTTCTTTTTTGCTCGTCTTGGGGGGGGGGGGGGGGGGGGCACTGCCGTGTCCCTAGATTATGGATACTTTCTCATGAGCGGATATTTTTATAGCTCACTAAAACCTTGAATATTTTATTTATTTTTGAAATATAATAATGCCATTCACAGTTGACAGTTTCAGAAAAATAGAACAGGGTAATTAACTTTATGGCACGTAAAGTTAGGCTTTCAGGAGAATTATAAAAAGCAATTTACCAAATATGAACCTGTTACCGATTCGAAACATCATGTCATAGTGCGACAGTATTTAATGATATCTTTGGAATTATATATATATAATTAAAATAACCATCCTATAAAAAAATAGTTTTGTATAACACATAAAAGTAGCATTAAAAAAAATACACTAGCTGATAGCTATGTAACCTACATGATATTGAACATTCAAAAAGTACATGCTTTAACGTATAAAAAAGGTGAAATATAAAATAAAAACTACAAGTACACTATGTTAAGAATCAAAACACTAGATTGAAATTAAATCGCAAATTAAATGTTTCCACCGATTAAATATTCTCCTATCCTTTTTTCACATAAAAAAGAGAGCCGATTTAACTTGCAGAATATTTATTTGACAATCAAATTATCAAAAAAAATAAAAAAATATCGCCTGGTGACCACCAAAACTCACTAAAATTTCTATCACTGCTCTTCAATACCTCGTATCTGCTTAGTAAATTGATACTGAGATACGAGCTTTGTTTAAAGTAGGTATTTGTTACTGAGTGAGTTTGTTTGTCAACAGACGAAATCCAATAACTAAAATGATACAGTCTACTCTTACCAAGCTCCAATCGCGGCTCGACGACTCGCTACACGATCTCAAAGTATTATTCAGTGACTGGGAGAGGAACGGACGGACACCACCACACACACCGTCCTCGTGTATAACGGATCATTAGAAATTTTACAATTTTGCAGCAAAAATTCGATCACCAATGATTCACATTAACGTTACCAATTTTTGCCGGGGCTAGCTTTAAAGTACAATTTTACGTTTAAAATCCATCGTCGATTGTCTATGTCGACATTGTACAGTCCGCAGTACAAGCTACGAATAAGACCATAAAGTATTCAAAGAATAAAGTTTTGAACTGACCATTGTGATCATGTTAACGTAGCTATTAGCTGCTAACTGGATTTGCCGACAAAATTGTAACTTATAGCTTCACTGCAGTCAAATAATCCTCTAATATCATCAATAAAAATGTATTGGCGCAGTCAGTTGGATGATCCAACCGACTGCGCCAATACATTGCAAGTGATATCGACAAGGTTGATCCGATAGACGCAAATTCGGCGGTGGGCGGTGTCCCCGCCCCCCATTTTTCTAAATCCACCAGTACCTGAAGTAATACTCAGGGACAATGCAGCATCTTCTACGGCAGTCTTCTACGAGGTTCAAGACGACACGGCAAATGACACAGCTCTATTTCATAAAGGTGACAACATACTCTTTGACAGTTTTTTTGTTATGGTGACAAATTGACTTGTCACCTGTAAACGCATTTGTCACTGTTATGAAATGGTCAGATCTGACGTTGGAAATGTTAAAGCAAAAGCTATTTTGATTGAAGGGAGTAAAGTGTTTTGAATAACATTCGATTTAGTAACGTTTCCAACATTAGACAACACACAACATAAATATGTGCTTAAAGCAAAAATAACAATGTGCTTAAACTTGGATGCAACAATTATGCTGAACGTATGTGTCAAACGTCATAAAACGAAATTATTGACATTTCAAAATCGAGCCACGAAATTTTCGAATAGTTCTGGAACGTTTTATAGGTGGACAGAAAACTTTTTCATCATTTCAAAATAATGGCTAAATGGCCGAATAAAGTTTCAAGCTTAGACAAGATTCGTAGCTCGAATTTTCAACAAAAAAAGCAATAAAAAAATAAAAGGACGTCACGACGAGAAGCCAAATTCCTCGATCAAATCCCATACGGTAATCTGAGTAGAACGCCGCCGCGCGCGCCTGCCGGCGCTGTCAGTGTGACAACTGTCAGCGTGACAGCTGCCTGCGTGACAGATGTCCATGGACCAACAGGCGCGCGGGCGCGTCGTGATCAAGCCTCACAGTTACCAAATGAGATTAGGCCGAAAAAGGCGGAAGCTTGCTGTTTCGGTTAAATTCTTCCCTAAAACTATTATGTACAGTCAGGTCATAGAAACGTGACCATTCTGCCATACTAACATTTGCAATACTTGAGAGTACGAAGCGTCATTAAAGTTTATCGTATGTATAACCCTTCATCAGTGGTAACTGACACTATATCACTTCGTTTACTTTAACTTATTTAACAAAATATGGCCAAGGTGTTTGGATATTTGAACTGTGTTTACTGGTTCATTTTTCATAAGAACAAATACTCTCACAAGACAAACTACCTAAAGTGTTTTTTTTAACAATCATCAGGCAAAACTTATGTCAATCGAAACACAGAACAAACGTCCACCATATGCATGAAAGCGAGTGATTATTGAATTCAATTGAACAAAGTGCAAATTGACAAACGAAAACTTTACAACTGTAATAGAAGAACATCTAAAATAGTTTGTAAAATAAAAATGCTTGGCGTAACACTGCACACTAACATTCAAAGACACACTTTGGAAACATAGGTACTCAAAATAAGTACCTGTTACTGTAAAGTTATTGATTTTAAATTAAACTAGATAACAATCTGTTCGAACAATACAAAATCTTCGTCAAATCAAGGTGAGGCTCGAGGAGGGGGATATCAAACAGAAATAACATTGAAACTCTATGAACCTACCATATTTATGTTCGTTGATTTTTTCATTATGGCATTATAATATGGGGTATCTATGTCGGCTATACTATGTTTGTATTTGACGCCTTAACACTGTAACTTGTCTGATTGTATCATTATTTATGTTTATGTACCATTTTATACTTTCCAGCAACAGGCACGGGACTTCACAGTGAACAGAAGCACGACTAATCAACTTACGTGTGTCAATGTCACCAGCAGTGCCGCGCCGCCCGGCGTCATACCACCCGGCACTCTGGGGGTAGCGACCCCAGAATTACCAGCTGATATTTAGCCGGGCAGCGCTATGAATGTCTGATGTTCGGAATCTATAGATTACTGAGTGGATCTAAATATAATTGGTTTGAGGCTCGATTGGGTCTAAAACGTGTCATTCTGTAGTATGAAAGATACTGAACCCAAAATGTGATTTGATTATTATAGTGGTCGATGTAATTGGTTTGCAAAATAAGCGTATCTTCTTCGTCTTCGAAACGGCAAAAAAGGCCGTTCGTTCGTCACAACTTACGTTTATTTCAACCAAAACTATAAACTCAAACGAAGCACATTTTCGACATTAAAGTTCCCAATCGTCAAAACAATTTAATCACAATCTGTCTACAAAAACACTTCATACCTATTGAATAACTACAACAATTTATACACTGAACCTGAAAGTACAAACAATCGGTAGCTACTAAATAACAATGATCGATCAGAGAAACACAAACCTACCAGAATCAAGTCTTATTATGTTGAAATGAGTGAAAATCGTGCAAACCAATAAAATCGCTACTGTACCTTGCTCCTTCAAATCATTAATTTGCGCAGTTTTGGTCTCGAGCTGATCCCCAAGCCTGGTGGCCGCTTGGAGACCAGCTAGAGCGTCCTGCAGCTTCACATTCAGCCGGTCGATCTCCCTCTGTGAGGCGGCATTTTGTCTTTTCAAGTCCTCCATCTTGTTTCTTATCTTCTCTGTGGCAGTTTGGATGTCGCGTTCTTTGTCTATAATGAAAACAATCTAATATTTATCTGCCATTGTAGACATAATCTATAGTCTATACATAGTCATAAATACTACCAGCATATTGGCATTACGACTACACACCGTGTTTAGGCGTCAAATATATTCTTAGAAAAGATGGCCGAATCAATCACCCCATATTATAATGCTATATCGCAAAACCATTAGTGAACATATTTGTGGTCAGAACGAAGTCAGAGGTACAGCCATGTATTTATAACTATTTTTTCGGCTTTTATTGAGTAATCTAAGCTCAGAAATATACTACAATAATTATTTTCTTGCCTCGGCTGGGATGTGACGACTTTGAGGACCAGTACGGCCGCCTAGGTTACTAAATCTATTCCCGATCCAACTCAACAACTCGCTACTACGCTTGACGCTATAAAGTAATTCCATTACTTTAGTACAACTTTTCTGATTCCATAGAACTTACCCAACTGGAACTGCTCCAGCACGACCTGGAGGTTAGTCAGCGCAGCCTCACTCCTGCTTCTTGCGTCTTCGGCCTCCCCGAGCCGAGCCTGAACCTCCTCCCGTTGCTTCTCCAAGAGCTTGATCTGGTTTCGTAAGGTTTCTACTTCTTGGTTTGCGCGAATGCTGGAAAATAAGATTGAGGGTCGAGTTGTCAATGGAACCATCAAATGGCAAAATGTTGTCCCTTGTTTCTTGAGTGATATCCACAGAATACTTATATATACAGGCAAACGAGTTGTAAAATGAATTAATTTTTAGGATGAATTTGATTACTCAACGCTTACCGAAAGCATTTAGATCACACGTCTAAACCGACAATAAACTCACCCAAAAAATAACAATATTCGGATAACTATTGTTTTTGGCCTGTTTACATTTTGTTTACAGATTAGTGCGAAATCATACATTTTCTGCTAAGCGCAAGTAGCAATTGCCGGAACTCGCACTAATCGTTACTCAAAAAGTAAACAGACCCTTGATAAAGTTGCATATGTTGCAACTGCATAAACATGTTATCTGTTATTCTCCCATCAGAAAAATGCAAAGAGCTCGGTCAAAATCGAAATCTTATGGAGGGCCTTGGCACTTGAAGTCGCATCAGAGATCTGGCCAGTGTGTCACCACGGATCATAAACATTGGAAAGCTGAATTTTCTGATTTTTATGTCATAAGGGGTAAACGAGCAAACGGATCGCCTGATGGGAAGCGATTACCGTCGCCCATACATATTCTGCCAACACCAGAGGAGTCGCAAGTGCGTTGCGTGCGTCGATACAATAAAAAGAAGTATACTACAACATCTTACCTATTACTAGTATACACAGTACTGCTCTGCTTGGCCCGTTCCTCCACGTGCTGTAGCCGCGCCTGGCACTCCGTCAGCTTCTGCTCTGACGTCATCAGCTCCTGGGTGTAGTTCTCTTCCAGCTCCACCAGGTGGTGACGTAGTCGCTCCAATTCTCGCGTCGCGTTCTCGTGTAGGTCAGACAACTGTAAAGGGAAAAAATAAGAATCAAAAATGAGTACGGGGATCAAATTAGGCGGAGAAATTCGAAAGAGTATCCTAAAGCTTTCTGTGTTTTATTACGATTGTAAAAATTACAGTTATCAATTATTTGCTAAAGCTGACTTTGAGATTTAAATCCTATTTAAAACGTCAAAGAGCATTTTTTTGAAGTTACATTACAACTAACCTGTATCTTTTCTGCTGTCAATTTCTTAACCGATTCCAATTGGATTTCAAGATTTTTCTCCAAACCGTCACATTTCTCCGTAAGCATTCTCAAGCTTTCACTAGCATTTAACAAATCAGCTTTATTCTTCTCGAAGACACTATTATTCTGATTGAGTGTCTTTATAATCTCATCTTTCTCGCGAAGAGTCATTCTCATGTTTTCGCAAGCCGGGCAAGTTTCATTAGTTTGATTTGGCTGATTGTTTTCTTCAACAATCTTTTTTATTTCGTTATTCTGTTCTAAGATTACATGATTGAGCCTCTGGATTTCGTTGTGGTATTGCAAACTTTCATTATGTTTTAAATTTACTAGATTTATGAGTTCAGTTTTTTCAACTGTGCTATTATCTAATATTGTTTTGTACTCTATACAAGTTCTCTCCAATTGGTCGCTTTTCTCTTTGATTTGATTGAGCTCCTCCTGTTTAGCAGTAATATTACTTTGAAGTTCTGTGACTTGACTCTGTATGGCTTCTTTTTCTTTCAGTAATATGGAATAATCATCTGCATTCATAGTATGGTCAACATTTTTTAGTTTGTCGCTGATTTCTACCATACTTTGGCGTAATTCTTTAATTTCCTTATCTTTTTCATCAGCTAAAGCTTTTAATTGAGAACAATTTCTTTCGAACTCTGCGACTGTATTATTCAATGCCGAAATTTGATCGCTTTTGTTTTGGAGCTCAATATTAAGCTCCACTAACTGTTGGCTTATTGTCTCTTTCTCCAGGAGAATAGCTTTGTGATTTTGGTCTGATGCTTGGCTAGCATTATATAAAGCTTGATTCGCCGCTTCGAGAGACTTTTGGAGATTAATAATTTCATTACTTTTTGCGGTTATATTATGTTCTAATTCTGATATATGCTTACTTAAATTCGTAAGTTTTACGTTATTTTCTGAGATTGTAGAATTAAGAACGTCTATCAAATTATCTTTTTCACTAACGTTTGATATTAGTTTATCGAATTCTTCTTCTAATTGTACAATTTTACTGTCGGTGGAGGAGAGGTCAGCTTCTAATTGAATTTTCTTTTGCGTCAAAATGATATTCTCTTCCTTTACTTTTGCTAACTCTGCAGTCATATCTTCTTGGGTTTTTGTCTTCTCCTTCAACTGGCTTATCGTTTCTTGAAGCAACACTTCATTTTCAACTTCGGCTTGCTTAGTCTTTTTTAAAACATCAACTTGATTCAACAAACGGTTATTTTCGTGCCTTGTATTATCAATTGCTATATTAAGTTGAGTAACACTTTCTTTTAATAAGGTGTTTTCATCTCTAGCCTTATCTAATTGCTTATGAATACCTTCTTTCTCAAGCTTCATTTGCTTTAACTCACTCAGTAGTGTGCCCGTATTTTCTTGTCTCGCGTCCATATTTAGTGGCGTAATACAGTGTGCTGTTTCTAAATTATCTCCAACTGTTTCCACCATCCTTGAGTCATGTTCATCCTTAATTAACTTTTGATGCAATGAAGAACTCTGTGGTTCATGTTTGAGATTTAACATTTGCTTAAGATTGTCAATTTCTTGTGTAAGCAACACTTTGTCGTTTTCTACAATATGCACATCAATTGACAGTTGTTCATTTTTAGCATTAGCTGCACTGAGTCGGTTCTTCAGTTCGTGAATTTCTTGTGTGCAATTTTTAACCATTTCTTCACTCGCAATATTGGCAGTATTCTCCAAGTCTTCCACGGCTTTCGTTTGAGTTTTGAGCATGTCGAGTTCACTAACCATCAATGTGTATTTTTCTTTTAAGTCAGCAAGGCTTTTTTGAAGCAATACTTTTTCATTATTTACAAGTTTTAGTTCTTTTTCTATTCGTTGTATTTCAGATTCAAAATTTTTATTTAACTTATTAGAGTCTGCGAGCTCTGTTTCAAGTTTTGCTAAATTATCTTCGTGTGTTTCTATTATTGGTTCTAGTTTGGACGTATTCTTTAAGGCTGCAATTTCTGATATCAAAAAGTCATTATTCTTTTTCATCTCTTCTAATTCTCTTTCAAAGTGTTGCAAGTCATTAGTTAAGAAGTCATTTTCAGTAGTTAAATCATCAATTTGTGTCTGTAGGTGGTCAATGTTCAATTTTTTTTCGGACAGTTTGTGTTGTAAAGTATCAATGTCTCTTTTAAAGGAATTGAGAGTTTTAAAAACACTTTCTAATTTGAACACTACCACGTTCTCGCCACTCGATGGTACTTCCCCAAGGTAATCTACCGGCAAATCAAAGTTGACGTATTTATTGTAAAACTGCATTATTTTTTCAGCTTTAATTACTTTGTTATCAGTCTGAACATCACTTTCTTTCTGAGCTAGTCTATGTTTTACTTCATGTAATTCTCTTTTTAAATTCTCTATAACACTTTTGGCGTTATCATCAATATTGACTTCATCAATATGATCGTGGTTGGAGTTTCTACTATCTTTCAGATCATTCAGTTCCTTTAACAATTCATCATACCTATCTCTAGGTACAGTCTCGGATAACTCAGAATGTTTAGTAACAATTTCAATTTCATGTTCTAATTTAGTAACTTGTTCTTGTAATTTAAACACTTCTTCGTGTAACTCTTGATTTTCTTCCTGAAATTTCTCGGCGTTTTCTCTTAAAAGATCATGAATTCTTTCTAAATTCATGTACTTATGATGCAAAGTATCGTAGTCTGATTTTGCTGTCTTCAAATCCTCCATTTGTTTGTCCTTTTCTGCAATTTTAGATTGGAATTCTTTTATTTCATTCGCGTATTCATCGTTATTGTACTTCAATTCCTCGTGCTCTTGTCTCAGGACTTCGAAATTCTTTTGCAGCTCTTTCTTTAAACTCAGCAGTCTTTCCATAGCTAGTTGATGTTGCGAATCTAAATCTTCTAGATTTGTCGTTAGATTTTTGTTTTCTTCCCGTAGTCTGAGTACCTCGGCGTCATTGTCTTGTCTAATATCTACGCTGTCTCGTTCTTTCAGGGAGGAAAGTTCATCTTGAAGTGCTGTGATTTGTGCCTTGTACGCCTCTTCGGTGTCTTTTTCTGTCCGTACAGACTGCGGTGGAGGGTCCCAGTACCAACTGGACTCTTCTTCCTTGACTCCATTCTTTCGGCTGAGCCTCTGTAAAGAAAGAAAGCACGAAATTAATATAATTTGTAACGTTTTTATTCTAATGCGCACTGCAGATTCAAGTTTTCAACGTAGCTACCGGGGCATTGTGAGGTATGCAGCGGGCAGCGTTATCTGATAACGCTGATAACATATCTTAATCCCGCGGCTCGGCAAACACAGACTATCCAGGGATCAGTGCTAGGGCTAGTTGGAAAATTAGTACAGTCAGCATGAAATACATTTTCTGCAAAAACAACTGCGATATTAAAGTGTTTTTACATCGGCAAAGCGAGTCAGGACGATCAGGGACGAGAATTAAAATAGCTACTAGTTAATACCTGTTGCAAGCCCGCACAAGCTAACGTTTGATATACAAATTAAAATTCTTAATCGCCTAACCAGTGAAAACGCACTTTTAAGTGTCTTACCGGCAAGAGAGAATTTTAGTGAAGCAATGAATGTGACAATAAACAAATTCTAAATATACAGTTCATCTTTTCAGTGGAATACCTAAACATGTAGGTCCCACTTAAACCCGGCATCGCGCCGGCATGTACTCATTGCTATGCAAGGAAGTCGAACTCTCCATTTAACAAGTGGCGCGTGAAATTCTGCCGATAAGCCTGCTGTTCGTCCAAGTGCCGTGTTTCCACGCTAGGTATGCGTAAATTAAAGTATGTTTTCCGCTCGGGTTTTTATGATTGTTTTAGGGAAAAGTATTCCTAGAAATAAAAGTAGCATCTCTCCTCTGACCATAAAATATGTCTGCACGAAGAGACTTTCCGAGAGAGAGAGTGAGAGATTCTTTTTTCGATATAGGTACTGTTTGTATTTAGTAGTAGTAACATTGTTTATTGTGTTCTATAGACGCAGAATCAATGGAACAGGATTTTAGAAAATTGATTCTCTCTGATTATATCTAATATTTTTGAATACCGACGGCACGTTATTCACTCATTTGATGAAACGTGTCATTGTATGAAAAGCCTTAGTTATTGAAATGGTGTTGAAATGGTGTAAAACCTTAAGAGGTAGGTATAGGATCAAAATATGATTCTATTAAACATTGATGTCGCATCAAGCTGCCAATGAGAGGGCTCACGAGAGAGATATACGGCAATTGCTCCACCGACGATAGACTAGCTGCTAAATCTATGATACAGAAATATTGAAATATTCGTCGGTAAAAACCAAGTCATTCGAACCAAACGCCCTCACCAGCGACAGCCACACACGCCCATGCGCAAACTGTACAAACACGATACGTTATCTCTTTTTTATGCTCGTTGACTCAGCGTATGTATGTGGAAGGTTCAATATTGGTATTGTCATATATTTTTATAAATGCTTGAACCTTATGCAGGGCAGAAGGTGTTGGAACTTCGGTGCAATTCCTAGCTTGTATACGAACTACATTGTAATAGAAATTCCATTCATAATTCTCGAGTGTGTTTAGAGCGTCTTATACCTAATAGGTGTTGGAGAAAATCTGGCAGAGGCATCCCACCAGAATGACGGACATGTGACGATTCTATTCATACTTATAAAGAAGTTAGTATGTAAATTTTGGTAAGATCATTCTGGTTTCATGTCCAATTCTTTCGCCGTTCAGGCAAGTCGTCTTTGGAATACACTCCCTCTCTATATTAGACAAGCCTCAAGCAAGGTAGTTTTCAAGCGGTTGCTACGTAAACACCTGCTCGAACAAGAGCTATTATAGTGTCCATCATCCTATGCAGTAGACATTTCATCGTATTTATTATTATATTATATAAATATAATATACATCTTATAGTATGTAAATATATGTATCATTGTATTTATGGTATATAATATACATTTATTGACTAGTATCTTAGATGCTTTCCGGACGATTAATTTTCTACTCTGCACCCTAGGGTGGTCCTTATTTTTCGATTTTTGAAAAGTGAAAGGGGCACCTCATCAAATCGTTATTTAGTATGAGTTATTTCCACATTATTTTTGTTTCATTTTTTTATCGAGTTTTAGAGGTCACTACCGAAGGTCAAAAATTTAAAAAATTACAATTTTATGAATCGAGCCAACTGTTTATTCCTGCGTTTTTATGATTAATTTATGGACTTTCTAAATGAAATCAAGTGCTATTGCCTAATATTGATGCACTAACGCGACTTCCACCCCCTTCTCGCACCCCCGCGACGCGACCGCGTGGAGCGATCCTCAGCACATTTTCGTTACTCTGATAGTGTGCACGTCATACTCAGGCGTATCGTTGTGAAGTGTGGGAATGGCGTCTACAAGCATTGGCATGAGCGTGTCAACGAAAAATAAAATTCACATCTTCAAAATGGAGCAGCTATTATGACCACAGTCAACAAAAAAACTTACAGAGAGGCTCAGAATTTAAAGAATGAAGAAAACTTCCAAAAACGTGGTAACGCCAAGTAAAAAGGAAACTGACAACTGTCACACATTTAAATAAAACTATTTAAGCAGATTATATCGCGTATATGAATTATTTGTGCCTCTCTGACGTTTCGGTAGCTTTCCTGTTACCGTTGTCAAAGGTTGACTGAGAAACACACATTTTTTCTCGAACAAACTTAGATTTGTGCATGCTATCCATTTTATGAATTAAAAATAAAGGTGTACATACTTGCCAGATAGGCCTAATGTGTTAAGACACTTGTGCGAGATATTTATTAAATTCAATAATTAATGCCCTTCTGCATTAATTATTTTATTTAATAAATATCTACCAGCGGTTCACTATAAGGCTTACTGAGGAGAAATAACCGCCGAAAGAAAACTCCCAGATCGCCTTATTACTATGATATACTATTAAACAAATACTCTACATATACTACTTTTATCCCTAATTTGTTTACACCGTTCGAGGCCTAGGGTTTCCATTCTTGTGTCTTACTTGATCCTTGATAAAATGTACAACAGGATCCTAAGCCAGCGGTAATGACTAACCATCTTCTCTATTGAAATTGGGATATTGTTTGATTTGAATAGCCTCACGCAACATTCTGGGAAAATATCGTTTCTCTCTGGCAAAGATTGAAGTAATATCAAACTTTATTGAATGGTTTGGTTTGTCCATGCCATGCTCGCAGACTGCAGACCAATTGCGACAATGGTGTTTGACATCTGCTACATGCTCCATAACCCGTGTACCTATACTACGTTTCGTTTGGCCAATGTATGACAGACCACACTCACAGTCCAGCTTGTAAACACCAGCACTGCAGAGGGATGCTGCTCTTCACGGGCCTCAGGTATTGAGACATCTTCTTCATCGGCTTGAAATATGTTTTAATGGAAGCCCGTTTCAAGATGTTTCCAATCCTATCCTATCTAAGTTGTCATCTACATCTAGCAGTAAAAATACCATTCCAACACCTGACATGAACCAGGAAGCAGGACCTTCAACACTTCTAGTCTCACTTTTAAACAGAAACAGTATTTGCTTTTAATAGTCAAACAATTCGGAAAAAGTACCCCAACACCCAAAAATCCACCCTTTTATCATAATTTGGTAATTTTATTACGTATTGTAATGGATACCTTATTGTGTAGTTTGATAATAATATCTGTTTTAGAGAATGTAACGGCAATTATTACCACTTGAAGAAGTGTTTTTTCCAATTAATCTGATTTTTTATGTAATATGTTTGTTTATTTTTTTTTTACAAAGTATTAGCTGTGGTAGCGACCCCTAATTTTCGTCCAAAAATTATGTAAAAAATACTGTTACCGATTCTTATGTTAAATAATCAATAGAAAAGGTGCCCCGTTAAAAAATCGAAAATTTTTTTTTTTTTGCCATATAAGGACCACCCTACTGCACCCACTTGAAGCATCTCTGTTTGGCCCTATGGTTGACTGGTAGAGAATGCCATTAGGCATTAAGTTCGCCATTTGTACTGACTTTTGTTTTGTGCAATAAAGTTTAAATAAATAAATAAGACAATATTTAATAACTTAGCTTTTGTATTGATAGTGGTCTCGGAATTTCTATATGTTAATTAAACCCCGGTAGTACCTACTATATAGAAGAAGAGATCAAACAATGCGAAACTTGTCTTATTCGACTATGGTGTTTTTACATAACTATTTGGATTGAAAAATAAACGTTTAATTAGCTAAAACTGAAATAGCAGGTAAGTATTTTATTTTAAAACCTTTTCGAATTGTAAAAGTGTGGCATACAAGATATACCAATGTGATGGATTTTATAATATTTAATAGGTATACTAATTGTGTATTTTAGCTGACTAGCCGAAGCCCTTTCGACTTTCTTGTACCAGCGGCAGTTTATGAAGTATTGTGTTTGGTGTTGGGTTTCTTCGACCTAGCAATAAACTGGCTATAAGGCAGCGTCTACAGAAATGTACAAGATTAGGTACAGGGAAATACTGGAGCAGCGACTAAGACTTAGGGGCTAGCATAACTTGCCGCATCTTCGCTTGTCGCGCGACTCAGCTACCTGTCTCGATCGCACGGTATTGACAGAAAAGAGACAGATAGCATTTCTCGCGCGACAAATTGTCGCGTGTCACTGTCATGCTAGACGTGCAGGGTTAAGAAAGTGAAGTAATTATAGCCCCATTTTTTCCTCATATTGCGTTCTCCTCGACAATAATCGACAAAGCCAAAGAAAAATCCCTTAGATAGTACGGTCACGTCCAGAGACGCGAAGACTAATAGTGGCCTTAAACCTTCCCGTAACAAAACGAATTTAGCTCAGAACATCCAATGCTATAAGCTAGCTCCACAGAATGAAAAGCTACAGGTGGCAGAAGGTAATGGGGTGAAAAGTATTTTAAAACTACTTTTTATGTCTCACAATTGGTTTAAATTTGTAAAAGCGTTTTGGGCCGATGCCATCGCAGGCTTCAGGCTTAGATGGCGCTGTAATATTACTACAATGCAATCATGTATCGTACTTTAAAAACTATAAGTACCTACTTTCACAGTTTCCCCGGCTACGATAAGTTTAGGAACGCTACGTTTAAGCTTAGGTACCTACTATATTTCCTCGAGGTCCCTACTCCCGCGCATGTAATAGGAGCGGGGTCACAAGGGGGCATAAACCCCGCCATGAAAAACAAAAGGAAACCTGCATCGCACTGTTAAGATTTTTCGTGAAACCATGTCCCTTCCTATAGATTTTTAAATAAAAAATTAATAAATAAATATCAGAAAACCTCACACAAATCGATCTAGTCCCAAATTAAGCTCATAAAGGCTTGTGTTATGGGTACTAGACGACCATACACATACTTATATAGATAAATATATACTTAAATACATAGAACAACCATGGCCCAAGCACAAACATTCGAGTTCATCACACAAATATTTGCCCTGGCCAGGATTCTAACCCGGGAATATAGTTCTAAAAGAGCTCGCATAGCATTTCTTTTATTTATTGCTTTATATTTTACCATTGCCATATTTAATAATAATCCTATCATATAGCTCTGTCTGTTTTGATTATAACGGACGTTTCGAAAGTGCTTGTACATAGCTTGTATTTGAAGTATCTAAACTTAAACTTTGACATAGGCCAGGTTTAACGTCCTTACGCCTATTTCCCGGGGTCCCTACTCCCGCGCATGTAATTCGAGCGGGGTCGCAACAAAGGGGCGTAAACTCTGCGATTGGCACGCCGAGTTAACGACTGCTAGATTTCTTCGGTATGGAGCAGTAAATGCGAAGTAACAATAATGGGAAGCGTGAGCTAGGATTTTATTAGGTCAATAATCCTGAGGAAGCAGAGGCCCTCTACCCTTTTTCCCTAAACCCTTGATTTACCTCAACAATCCGATCCGATCCAATTAGAAGACACAGGTGATAAGATCAAACTTTTGAAGAAAGCCTAACGCCAAAAAAAATAGATAAGCCGGGAGAACCAGTACGTCTAGCATAACTGTGGCACGCGACTTTGACGCGCGAAAAATACTACCTGTCACTTTCCTGTCAATACTGTGCGAGTAAGACGGGTGACTATTACGCACGCGACAAGCGAAGGCGCATCAAGAAATACTAGTAGCCCTGCTGGACATATATGACGTAACAGACAGAATTGACCTTCATCTGCCTACTTCGGGAAAAGGCAAAAATGATTTTCTGCACAGTTATTGAGACTTAAAAAACTTAAGAAAATATAGGATTCCCGTTGGAGAAAGAATTCTAATCAAAATACAAGGACTTGAAGAAGTAAATAATAAAGGACAATACGACTGAAATGGTTTTCTAAAAATTCTCATCTTCGTTCTTGGTTTGATTTTGATATTCTAACTAAAGACCATTTACAGCCCATGCAACGCTTATTATAATATTACTAGCGACCCGCCCCGGCTTCGCACGAGTGCAATGCTGCATGTATTTAACATATAAACTCCCTCCTGAATCACTATATCTATTAAAAACGCATCAAAATCAGTTGCGTAGTTTTAAAGTTCTAAGCATACATAGGGACAGACAGACAGCAACGACTTTGTTTTATACTATGTAGTGATTACATAGTATTCTACGTATTATTTATGTGGCGTCCATAGCATAAATCATGTTTAGTATAGAGCCCTCTCGTCATGAAAATGAAATGAAATATCTTATACAACAGGCGTAGTTGGACTGGCGTCTAGTCAAACCTTGACCGGTTTCTGTTCAATTCTCTTCGAATCTCCATAATCGTCGGCCGTTTAGCTTACGTAAACGCTAAACACATTGTCAAACAATGTGACGACTTTGGTTGTAAACGTTTAAGAGGCAGCACACTGGTTTGCGGGCGAGTTTAAAGCGAAGAGTGCGCAGCGAGTTCGCTGAGCTGAGTGTACTTACGATATGGCGGTGAACAGGCTGCGTGCGTACGCAGCGAAATCGTTGCGCGCTCGCTTCGCATTCAACTCGCCGGCAAATTGCCAGTATGATAAGGCTCTTACACCAGCAGGGCTAGCATATCTTGCCACGATTTCGCTTGTCGCGCATCTCCTGCCTTGCTCGCAGCGTATTTAAAGGAAAGTAGGTAATATTTCTCGCACGATTATGGGAGTCGCGTGTCAGAGTTATGCTAGACGTACAGCCCGTCTCTCTCAAGGAATTGTGCGGCTTATGGCTGCTTGGATTAGACCGTAAGTCGACTTGGGGCTGGTGAAACTGTAAGGCCTAGCCACGACTTCAGCAGCAGCGGTTGAGCTTGAGGTCCGAGCGCGGCTGCCTTACGAGTGAGCGAGATAATGCTGCCATCTGCCACCGAAGTCGTGGCATGTACGGTAGGGCAAGATGACTGACGTTAAAAGCGCATGCCACACAGAAAATACGTAGGGCGAAGACACAATAGCAGGCGCGGCACCCGTTACATGAATTTTAATACAAAATATATAAAAGCGTCGGGATGCAATCCAGACAGAAAAGACAGTGCTAGGACGCATCCCTGTCGCACTTCATTGTACCATATACTCTCTTATACGACTACTTCTACGATACATATACTTAGTATGAAAATTCATTAACCCCTTGTGCATACAAGCACAGATCTGGGCGGCACATTTGAACCTTACGTTAAAATATCAGTTAATTTCAATTTAATTAGCAATTTTTTGACATTGCATACGAGGGGCTAAAGGGGCGCTGCGTCCTCGCCTTACGTCTTTCTTGTGTGGCTTGCATCTCAGTCCATTAAGTTAGTTTTTAGGGTTCCGTACCCAAAGGGTAAAAACGGGACCATATTACTGAGACTTCGCTGTCCGTCCGTCCGTCCGTCTGTCACCAGGCTGTATCTCAAGAACGGTGATAGCTAGACAGTTGAAATTTTCACAGATGATGTATTTCTATTGCCGCTATAACAACAAATGCTAAAAATAAAATAAAATAAATATTTAAGGGGGGCTCCCATACAACAAACTTGTTTTATGGTACGGAACCCTTCATGCGCGAGTCGGACTCGCACTTGCCCAATTTTTATTAATGATCCCCAACTACTCGAAGACGGCAAGACTTTCCTCATTGGTTCCATCGTCATCAGTTGAGGTTCTGATGTTTTTACCCTGGAGATAAGATTTATCCCAAATACTGCTCAAACAGAAATATTGCAATGCCTCGTCATGCATGTTTTATCAGTGCGAGATTTTTGCCGCAACTGATTATACCAAATAATGTACAAAATATAAATCTGAATAACAAGTACTTAACCTAAATTATATTTACCTGAACATCAACCGCAATACAGATTATTTGTAAACTGAATATGATTGCCAGTTTCATGCTGAAGCCACTACATTTCCACTATTGTTCATTTTAGTCATTCTAGCTATTTATTTATTTACGTTATGCCGAATATCATAGTCCATTAAGAAGACGTAAAAAAATATATATATTTTATCGAAGTATGAGAAATTAAGAGTGAAATTATTATAAATCTCACTCGAAGGTTTAAATAAGACTAAAAGGGAAATTAATGAAGACCAGTCGTAAATAATTATGCAGAAATGTTACTCAAATGACAGCACTACCACAAATCACAATAATAACTTTCACACGACACTGCACACCGTTCGGCCATTATTACGCTCTGGATCACCCATTATGATTATGAACCGAACTGTACGCTCTTTGGTTCACAACGTAATTCATATTTATCATTAAATTGTCATTACACGAATCACCGGAGTCCCTTTTATATAAATAATAGCCAATCCGAAAAAGTCACTCAACAGGACGCAAAAACACGATTGAACACTAAAATTTCACAAGTCAGAAACCGAAACTCTGAAGAAATTTGTTACGTTGTCTAAAGATTCAGTAAAGAACGGTACTGGAACGATTTCGCATAATTGATCTTATTTTCTTCCAAGAGCTCTCGTATAATCTTGGTGGTGCTATAGCAAAGACACTGAACTAACTTCAAGTCCATACTAGACAGCAGGGCTTGATTAAGTGACGAATAGACCAAGAGCCGAGCAGAAGTAACAATGAAAATGTTTTCAAATTATGTAATGATGAATCTCAATATTTGTAATTGGTTCTATCTTGAACAATTAAGACAGGTGGTGCTGCTATTTGACCGTATGTGAGAGTAAATGCAATAAGGGTATCGCTATCCTTAAAGTAGACTGAACTGAATGAAATCTTTTTAACAGCTTTGTAACCCAATGTATTTCTGCGCGGACAAAGTTCTAGAAGCTTACAAAAAGATAATTGTAGTTTATAAGAAGACTTTTAATTACGATTGTTATAACTTAGGAGCTTATTTTAGGCATGTAGAGGTTTATTCATTTTAACGATTTAAAGGCAGGTTCAGGCGGAGACGACGGTCAGAATCTGTAGAAGCATTTAACATTGACCTATGGAAATTAAAGGGCCTATGGCCCAGCAGTAGTGTCCCTCCTACAAAAAACGTTTTAACCCTAAACTTGGCAGTGTATCTTATAATGCACATTGTAAAGTAAAAAAATCTACCGGTCAGTAACGAACGATTTATATTTTCTGTTTAGTATTAAATCGAAGCATGATGTGCACACTTTCTACCAAAAAAAATATTTTTGTGCTCTGGCAACAAATTTTGACCAGTAGCTCGCCAGATGGCAGACCATACGCGTGCGACTATGAAGCTCAAGGTAAAAAAAAAATATATAAATTTTTAATATTGACTTGGTAAATAAAAAATCACTTTAACTTATTGCCGAATAGTTGAACTAACGATTTTAAAATAAAATTAATAGAAAAACACTCATTTTCCAAGTAAAATATTAGCATATTTTTGGGTGTATCTTTTAATGCACACTGCCAGCTTATTAGTAATTTTAATATGTGCATTTTGGGATACACTGCCAGGTTGCGGTTATTACAATTGACCGACGATTGACCTCAGTATCACCTGATGGTAAGTGACTACGGGGTCGAAGATGTAGGTCGCTGGTTCATCAACAACATCAACAACAATACACACCATGGGAGCGAGTTCCATTCCTTATAGCGATAGTAATTAGAATATAAACTTACAACATAAGGATGAAGTCGGTTCTCTTGCCTGGATGGCCGATGGTGAAATACCGATGGTGGGATTGAATCCTGCAATTCCTACACAAAATCTCCAAAATAGATCCGATAGAAAACTGACATGCCGGTTACTTTGCGGCGATGTTTGAGGCTCTCGATGATGCCCCTAACCGGCGCAGCTGGCAACATTACCAATGAGCTCGCGTTCTGCCAAATCCAAGGTACCCCCTTTGTGTTTTTGTTAGAGCACTTTTATTAAGCTCTATAAGTAAGTAGTATCCATGAAACGGTGTGATTTGAGAAAATGTCTTAAACATTTCTGTAAAAAAGCACTAGATTCTCTTTTGCTATGTAGCAGGCAAAGTATCCTTAAAGATACAAATTTAGTTTTGTGAACACTTGGCAATGTATCCAATAAGATACATGCTATAAATATTAAAATACGAGTCAAATATTTTTTTATATATTTTTTTCGTGTATTATTATCGCTAACTAACTAAATAAAACAAGAAAAAAAATTAAAAACGCACATCTAATTCCCTGCCAAGTATAGGGTTAAACCGACGGCTAGCTCTCAGACTACAAGGCGCATGAAACAATGGCCCCACTCCGGCGCATACGGCGCGCGTTTTCAAAACATAGGCACCTGCGGCTAGAAACTGAACACTCTGTTATGACTGGCAGCTTATTAAATCTATGGCGCTTGAACAATTGACAGACTATTGCATAATAAACAGAAGGTTCACTTGCAACATAACTTCTTTCATACGATGGTGACAATGAGTATGGTTTGACAATGGTAAGCAGTTACCGCAACCTATGGACGCTTGCCGCCCCAGAATTATCAAGTGTTGCTGACTCTTAGAATCTAGTTCTAGGGTTAAATTGGACGTTTCTAAAGCAGATGTGGTAGGACCTGGAGCCTCGAGATCTATTAGCCTTATCTTCAAAACAAGTCATTTAGTCTAAGAAAGGAAATCGAACCCCACCAAAACGTAGGGTTAGGCCGACGGGAAACTTGAGTAATTTTCGCCACTACACAGTCAATAACACTTTTAGAAAATCTCTGACGAGAAGACATCGTGTCGACTGAAGGCGAGAATTTAATCGTTGCTGATTTGGTACATGTTTAGTACAGAGAAAATATCTAAATACTGGTCTTGATCGAGCGATTCAATAATACAATATGTGATGTAATATAATACGAAGTTGTATTCGCAGTCAACCGATTCGGTTGGCCTGATATCCACGCGTTCAATAATCGTTCAACAAATGTTCCAACGCTATGTAGTCTGTGGCAGACACGCACGTGAAACCTGTAGCCTAAGTCAAGCTTATAGTTCCCATGTTCCCAACCTCAAGCCTCAAACCTCGGCTCTTGCAAGTAACATTAAAAATTACTAAAATGCACAAGTTCGTTAACGGGGAAGGAAAAAGGGATAATTTATCTCTTATTTTCTTAGCCGTTCCTACGAGTCCTACGACCCTAATATCAAATATTGTTGGAATCGGCCTATGTATATAGGCCAAAAATCCATGACCCAGGAGCAAATATTACTCGAGCTCATCATACAAATATTTGCCCTTACCAGGATTGGAACCTAGGACCGCTTCGTAAGCACAGGCAGACAGATGAGCCGGTAACGAATCGGGAATCGCAAGCAGGGAATTCCACGTCGTGCCTTTCAGTGTGAATGAGGATGCGCGACAAAAAGTAAGAATAGCTAGAAAAACCGCTATTACAAACGTCCATACATCAACAATCGAGAATCAATTTCACATGACATCGTCCTTCGCGCATGCGCGCCGCGGAACGCGTCGCGTGCGCCAATCAATGCTGCCATCGCTGCAAGCGAAAACCAACGCTAGCCCAAACGGCATACGCTTATTCTCTAATAAGCCTACAATACTTGCAACCAACAAATGACTCTGAATCATGTTCAGTTCAGGTAAAGTTAGTTTTGGATCGAGAGACAGTGTGACGAAGTAAAGGTCGTTGTTGAATGCGTTTTCCCATTGAAAAACGGTCTTAACGTAAGTTTAACGGCAAATGACATATTTGAAGGACTTCCACATTAAATCGAATTATGAGCTGATGTTGTGAAACAACTTAGAACTTTACATTGATGACGAGAAGGTTTATATTGAGACGGTGAGCTGGGTGGTTAGGGCGTTTTATATTCGTGGAATAGGGACGGCCATTGGTAGAGCTCGGGCCAATGTCAGTATGATTGACGGTTAGGCTTGCAATGCTATGTAATATTGAAGAAATATCATGTTAATATGTATGAGGGTTATAACATATAAGCTTATGCAAAAATGCAAAAGGACAGAATAGACGTGTATGTCAAGAAGTCGGATATATAAAAAAAAATACATCTCAATTAGAAAAAAAATTAGAATACAGTCTGTATCAAGTACTTAGTATAGTAGCGACCAAAGTAGCAAAATTTATCGCAACAGATCTATGCAGACTGCACCCGATTGAAGTAGACAATATTGGCGAAATCTCAGACGCATGTCATCAGATTCATCAGAACCGTCGGATAGCTCCCAGTTGTACAATGGCAAGTGTAATGTGGGCAACTCGGTCATGGTGCCCTAATGGTGGATGCGTGCAGGCCCGGAGGCCATTGATAGCTTAGTTACAACCATTGTTTGACGGGCAAAAAGCCTGTGCCACTATTACTAGTTATGTGTGACACGAGCTAACTTGTGACATGGATGACCAAAGGGCTTCCAGATTCCTTACCCAGCATGTCAGGATAGTAAGACAGCGACAAAATGCTTTTTAAGCAAAATTATTTTTTGATTTCATTTAGTTTGAGGTTTAGTTTCGTTTCAGATTTAGAGAGTATCCTCTACTTTAGCTTCTAGATCTCTTCAGCGTGCACAGATAGAAACACTTCTATCACACTTTTCTTTCTTAGATGGCAGAATAGCACTCTTAAACTAAGTAATGGTCCTGTAAAGTCAATGCATAAGAAATTAAACGGTTTTGTAATAAAATCTACACGGTCGACGCTCTACAGTAATGTTGAGCGAATTAAAAAAAAATTGCTTCAGGGATAGATGGACATCCAAAAATGGTTGGAGTTTTGCCCGATTTCGACATAGAAAAAATTTACACGTTACACGGTAAGTTGCGGTCATCTTCAAATCATAAAAACGTACATAGTCCTCAAACCAACAGATGTAAAGTGGCACGGAATAGTGAAAACAGCCTTTTATTGTCCTATAGGAAAATAATTGAAAATATGTTCTTAAAGTAATAAAGCCAATGAAGCAAGTAAAGTCGTAAATTGTTAGTTAGCGATAAAATTGCAAAACGCTGCCACTAAGGTCAATCAGCTGAGCGTCAATATTAGTAAAGACGAGAGAAGGGCGTATGATTGACAATGTTGCGAACAACCTTGGAGTGACAGGATGACACCTCATTTACAGTAGGTACAGGTAGGAGGCATTAAAAACTGCTACATAGGTTCATGTGTGGATAAAATTGTATTGAAAATCAGTTTTGTATTGGAAAGTCTTAACGGTGCGACGCAGTAGCGTGGCGCCAGCCATACAACGCCATGTTGGTAAAATGTTCTTTATCCTCTCATCACGCCGAAACGGCAGGAGATTTCATCAATTTTAGTACAGGGATAGCAGGACATCCAATGGACATCAAAAATGGTTAGAGGATACTAAAGAAGGACACTAAGGTAAAGAAAAGAAAATACGCGGATGAAGATACGGGCAATACGAAACAAACCTACAGCACACCTCACCTCACATACACAGGGATACAAAACATGAGACATACATAGTAAAATAATAAACAGAGGTAAATAACAGGCGGTCCTATCGCTAAATAGCGATCTCTTCCAGGCAGCGGAGGCCGGAGTAGAACAAGCGTTTGAATTGAGTAGGTGATGCAAAAACAACTTCCAGCCACAAAATTGACAACAAAAAGAAATATATAAAACAATATCATACATATTTTCATCCTTAAATATGAATATGCAGATATACCAATATATGACCTTCTAGTTCTTAATATTCTCATACAGTCAAGTCAATGCGATGTAAAAATCCAACCAATGTGATTGGCATGACTGTCGACATAATGCGATGCGTGTACTTTTTATGCGAATGTCGGAAAGTCAACCATTATAAATCAATTTCAATTACTGTTTTTTATTGATGAATGGTCATTGCATTAGTTGGATTGCTTGTAGTTGATTATTATAAAATAATCATTAATAATACATGACATGTCAGTCTTTATTACACATATCATCGTTGCTTTCTGATACATTTCTTGATACTAAGCGGAATATAGAAGTATAAAGCCTGATATTTTTAACCATTGGATTATTAGGAACATACATGTTTTCAGGTATAACACATTTCTTCCAACTATTGCCATGGGAACATATTAGGGCTTAAAACTTTAATTTGCATAATACCAAATAACCCATAGATTCTAAATGGTCCCACCTTACGGTAAGAAGTAAAGTGTCCTAACTCTGCCGCTCAATTCAAAACTCTGAAATAAGCCTTTACTACGTGAATTGCTTCCCACAGAACTGGACTTAAATTCGGATCTATGTGATGATCTCGAAAATTTGTTCCTGGGTCATTGCGGTTCCATGTATTTAAGTATGTATTTATCTACATAAGCATGTATATCGTCGTTTTGTGTAATTAACACAAGCTTAATATAACTTACTTTGGGACTATGTCATTTTGTGTGACGTCCGATATTTATTTACACATAAGTTTTGGGTAACCACATGTACACTGTTATTAAATGTTAAATTATGTAAACACGGTAAATAGGCAAGGGACATTGCTCAAGCGACCGCAGCCTCACATTGTTCGCCGCAAACCTCTTTTATGGTTCATTCTTCAACCTATGTGTACTCCATAAGTTGGGTTCAAAAAGCAAAACGACTTGGCCTGAATAAATAAATATTAATAAATTTAATGCGCTTAGGTGTGATCCCAACCGAATCTAAGGCTGTCTGTTAACAGAAGGGGAGCGGAGCGGAATGGACCAATCACATTCCTCGGATTTAAATACTCTTCCTTCGGGCTTCACAAAGAAGCAGCCAGATTGGTTCGTTTTCTCTTCTCCGCTTCATTGGACAGACAGCCTTAATAATACCAGGTGTTGCCTGTAATGGGAGCAATACATTAAAATATAGATTCTAGTCTTCAAATTGAACAACATATGTTCAGCAACTTTAAAAAAAAGTCATTTTCAGAGTTTTATTATTTCAAACAAATTAAATAATATTTTCAATGTACGTCGTCCAACATTGACATTCCCTGAGCATTGACATAGCTGTCACTCTACTAATATCGGACATTTCGCAATACATTGCTTCTTTGTCTAAACATTATTCTACAAAATATCATTTAATACACGTTATTTTCAGAAGTTGCTTAACAAATGTTGTCCAGTTTCAAGGGAAGAATCTATATTTTAATTTATTGCTCCTATTACAGGCAACACCCGGTATTTAAACCTGGAGATAAGACTGCCAATGGTTTTTGCCTCAGCTTCACAACCAAAGTAGAACCCATAATAATCAGTTAAGCAGTTCCAAAGTAGGGAAGGTCAGTCAGAAGTTCGCCAGTGGTGCAAGAGCACCCACCATAACGAAATGTCGAAAGATACAAATTTGTACGCTATCTTACCTTCACGCAAAGAACTGTAGTTAGCAAAAGTAGGATGGCGTTAGTAGTATAAGTAACATGTGTCTTCTTCTTTGTCGTTACACTCTTGGCAGAGTGGTCGTGGCTGTCATTCCTTGTGTGGCAAGCCTTCTCCCACAGCCGCGTCTCTCGAGCAGAGTGCAATTTGTGGCCAATTTGATTTAGTCAGTCCACCTCATGGGAGACCTACCGCGTAGTCTTGTACCATCTACTTTGCCCTGAACTACCAGGCGCTCAATGGACAAAGCTTCACGTATTTCACGTTTAGAAAAAGGTGAGGATTCGGGACTTCACTATTGAAGACAGGCGCTGTTTTATGTTCAGATCTTGAAGATAAGACTGGTTGGTGCGAAATCCTATCCATGGTATGCCTCCAGCACCACATTTCAAGCGTCTAAGGAACATCTGTACTTTTCGATGTAGAACTTGTCCCACTTATCATCCTACCGTCGTCCAATGCTCGTACCTCGTACTAGAATAACACTTGTTGTTCCCTTGACACACAGATGTCGCTATAAAAACCCAAGTAAACGCAGCCGTCTTCAAGTTGGCATGTTTATGAATTCATTAACGTGACAGAAGTGAGCGGGGCTGTAAAGTATTTATCGGCTGATGGAAATATCTAGAACAGTTTTTATATTGTTCCATTACGGGGAGAGATGTTAACTTGAACTATAGGTATTGACCGAGCGAGCGAAGCGTCTCCGTTTCAGCTTGGCCCAAAATCCTTTCGTTAACTAGAATGTTTGGATGTCCAGACGCTTTCCAGATGATCTAAGTGGTTTCGATAAGCATATTTTTTATCATAGAAAACTACCGTGACTCTCAGACATATTAAGATACCTACGAAGCTGTTTTTAGTCGCTGCAATTTTATTTGGCTTATTATTTTCGCGGCGACAGAAAAATTAAAGAGCAGCAAACTATTTGCAACTAAAATAATAACTTGTCAGCGATTAAATATTTTGGCAATCATTTATATTAAATGAGCTTTAAACTAAGGATATTTTAAAATTCAAATAATGGCAGCTTCTTTAAGGTAGCAGAAATAATAAACAAGATTACTGAAATCATAGGTGAGGTACTATAAATAATGACTTGGCGACTAATATTAGCAGAAGGATAACAAACTTTATATTAGTGGCAACTACAGGTCTCCATCTAAAAAAGCATTTTGGGCTTTGATTTGCTGGCAGCTTAAATATTAAAATGGGTACTATATAAAAGTAATGGGGAGTTATTTTTTTAGTTTTCGAAACCATAATTTAATGAAAACGGCGATAAGCGTTTTTTAGGTAAAAATGTTTTGCCCATACAAAACACGCTTATTTTAGTCCGAATCTAGCTAAAACACGCTACGCTAAAATAAGCATTGCATTATCATAAGACTTGCCTCAGAACCGAAGCTGTCAACCCCGATTCCACGTGGTCTTGTCTGCCCTACCCCCAGAGTGTATATAAAAAGCCGGAGGCGCGGAGGGAGAGCAGCCCTCTCCCGCCGTGACAAAGCTCGGGAGCCGTGCGGAGCGGAGCGGCTGAGGCTGGTCGCCGAAGGCGACCAACAAGCCGAAGCTGCGGAACGGAGTACGGGCGACCGTGCTTTGCCACGCAAGGGCGGAAGGGCTGCACTTCCCGCAGCGCCGGAGCTAAGGCAGAGTCTGACACAATATCCAAAAAAATATTGTCGGTTTTAGGAGTCCATATCTCGATAATTATTAAGTTTAGAAAAAAGTTGTCCATACAAAACACGTTTATTTTAACGTATTCTATACGATATAATCATAAAAAATAGGTGTCAATATGACATCACACCTGACGAAAAATTGACCAAAATCAGAGCCACTAAATAAAACTATAGACCAAAATTATTATTTATACATGCAATTTTCAACTTTGATTAAAGCTCTTAAATTGTCGCACAAAGTATTTTTTTTATGACCTTGATTTATTTTATATGTAATCTCAATTGAACAATTAGAGTAGGCCATTTTCAACTTTTTATCCGCTGTCATGTTTCCGCTTAATTAGTTAATTCAGTCGCCAAAACAATAACTCGATGCTAGTTTATATTGAAACAAAGCCGAAAATTGATTACTTAGCTGCTACTTTTTACTTTAATAGTCTCCGCAATTAGTCGCCAACTTATTATTTTTGCTATCCCCTTTAATTTTTTATAAATCCCTAAATCTGATTAATTTGTCGCCGCGTTAAATACATGCCATTTTATTTTATTAGCTTATGGATTGAACGTGTAAAAAAATTGGGCAAGTGCGAGTCCGACTCGCGCATGAAGGGTTCCGTACCATAAAACAAGTTTGTTGTATGGGAGCCCCCCTTAAATATTTATTTTATTTTATTTTATTTTTAGTATCTGTTGTTATAGCAGCAATAGAAATACATCATCTGTGAAAAATTCAACTGTCTAGCTATCACCGTTCTTGAGATACAGCCTGGTGACAGACGGACGGACGGACAGCGAAGTCTCAGTAATAGGGTCCCGTTTTTTCCCTTTGGGTACGGAACCCTAAAAATGAAAAATGTCACCCATTTTGAAACATACTCGTGAGGTCTACAGGTCACAGAGGCATTAGAGGTTACATGTAAGGGTTAAAACAAGCCCCGCAGCAGCCCAGTACCCACACCATATGTTTACAGTGACCGCACTCGCTAGCCACTGCGTAAAGGTTTTGTATGAAGAGTGTAGTTCCACAAAGAAACCGCTAGGGGCGCTGTACTATTCTCCACACGCTGTCGCTAGCGAGCACGGCCACGTTAACTCACCGCAAGTGTGTGTTTGCGTCTGAACCAAGTCTTCTCTAATGAAATTATGGTTTTTTTAGGGTTCCGTACCTCAAAAGGAAAAAACGGAACCCTTATAGGATCACTTTGTTGTCCGTCTGTCCGTCCGTCCGTCCGTCTGTCAAGACCCTTTTTCTCAGGAACGCGTGGAGGTATGAAGCTGAAATTTATATCAATTACTCAGGTCTACTGTCCCTTGAAGCTGTGAAAAAATCAAACTTCTAAGCCAACGCAATCAAAAGATACAGCCGTTTATGCCGCAAATTTTCGACACTTGCAAGGGAATCAAAACCTACAGGGTGCTTCCCGTGAACTCAGAATCTTGAAATTTGGTACGAAGCAACGTCTTATAGCATAGATAAAGGAAAAATTACGAAAACCATAAATTTTTAGTTACATCACATAATATATATTTTTTTAATAATTTTAAACTTACTACCCATTTCCTCATAAACGCGTAGAGGTATTAAATTGATTTGGTTTGTACGGAACCCTCGGTGCGCGAGTCCGACTCGCACTTGGCCGGTTTTTTTATTTCTATACAAATCCTTTAGGCTGTCGCGAGTACGGTCACGTTAACTCATGGGTACAGTAACCAGATACGCGACGTGTGGACGGGAGTGAGCCCGGCTTCTAACGTTACCCGTAACTGCTACCGACAGTTGACCAGCGGCTAAATTCGGCGACTCACTAAGATATATCCCCTATATCTTGACTTCAGAGCTACTGCCGATGGACAGTTTTTACAATTGCGAAACATTCTACATGGAAAGATGTTGGTACCTTCTTGAAAATTTCTAATAGTATTTCCAAGGTAAAATCTGATTGTTATCATGTCCAAAAAACATCTCATGTTTTTGTGTCAAGTTTCCCGAACTTGTGCATGACTCGCGACAGCAGCAAATGAAATCGAAATGAAATGTGAAACTTAACGTAATCTTAGACTTCTTAGAGAATGCCCACCATTTTATATTCCATAAAAAGTTGCTAAGCAATTTTGAGTAGTGTAGGTACCTACTGATATTTTGGACAGATGGCTTCAGAAACATCAAATATAGCCCGTACTTTTTTTATCAGTATCAGCTCAGCATGCGAAAGCAACGTGACATACAGCCAAACAGCCATAGATAATAACCAGTGGAACGACGACGCCTGTCCTGTGGCATAGTTACGCGGCGAGGCAGAGAGGTCGCCTATTGTCTATGGGACAAGTGTTCGGAATTTGAATGTTAATCGTTAAATATGGAATTATTCTTTTACGGCGATGAATGGAGAGATATATGGTAGTTTGAAACGATGCTTGTTACTGATTTGAAGGGTTACAAGGACCCGATTCCAAATGGCATTGACTTATAGACATTTGAGCTATGAATCGTCCGTCCGTATAACGGCCATATGGTAGTAAAGGTAGGTATTCAGTTTTTTTTTTCATGTCATGCCCAGGTAAGTTAAGTATCAGCTAAGTCAATTTGTAAATCGTTTTAACCATAAAAAAACTGTATAAAAAGATAGACAGACGGGCAGACTTATTTGGAATTGAAACGTCTATCTGTGGCATCAATAGCTCCTTATATTATACAAATAAATAAAATTCCTATCGACCTAGTCCTAAACTAAGCAAAGTTTGTACTATGGGTACAAGACGACGATACATATATAATATATAAATACATATATAGGTAATAAAATAAACCCAGGCACAAATATTCGAGTTCATCACACAAATATTTGCCCTGGCCGGGATTCGAACCCGGGACCGCCGGTTCAATAGGCAGGTGCACTACAATCTGCGCCAACCGCGTCGTCGTCACTTTTATTTATTTGGTTGAAAGATGAAATGGATCTAGTTCTTAGCGTCAAGACAATTCGTTCAGCCAAGTTTATCGCTTCTGTGATTAATTGTAACAATGACACCAAGAGAAATGACAACGCACTAAACCGTGCAGATGTTAATAACACCGACTGTACCTTTCGCATACACCAGCGATCGTTCAACTTCAAACTGTGTAAACAACGCGTTGCCAGGCAACAGCAAACAGAGCGAGCGAGACGGCGATATGGGAGATAAAATGGGAGCGAGCGAGATGGGGATATTGGCGATAAAAGGTGCGTGTGCTCAGGTATAGGTTATAAAGTTTAAGTTCGTAAAAATGAGAGTATGATTATAAGCAAAGAGTACGTTCAACTTGAATTCTTTGAATCCTGATTTAGATTCCCTCAATTGAACTGAAGTCTACAGGAGCGGAAAAAAAAAATTGTTTTCTTCCCATTCAGTTCCTAGAATTTCATAAAGATCGGTCAAGTTTTGGAGGAGGAAACGGACGAAAACGAAACCTCGATTTGTCTAACCCTGTTGCGTTAAGTTTGAGCCTCATTCGTATCCGACGCCACAGTTACCAGGTGCAAACGTAAACTGATGATATGGGAAAATTAGCAATGATATGTCCTTTTAAAATCCAAGGATAGGAATTTTGAAAAATTAGAGAATGCTCGCGGTGAGGAGCACCGTAAGAGAATCCAACAAGAATTTTCTTAACTTCTTTTTTAGGGTTCCGTATCCAAAGGCTAAAAAACGGGACCCAATTACTAACTCCACTGTCTGTTCGTTTGTCTGTCACCAGGCTGTGTCTCATGACCCGTGATAGCTAAACAGGTGGGATTAGTGTTTGGTCGGAACCCCCTGTGCGCGAGTCTGACTCGCACTTGGCCGGTTATTTTTAACTTCATTCTTCCTAGAAATTTGCCTCTTTTTTACTAATTCCGTTTCAAAGAAAACACTTTTCACAGCCCGATAATACTGCATACCAGAGCAGTAAAGACTGTGAAAGGGACAAAAGAGGTTGGTTGAACGATATCACAGTTCACGGTTTCGATGTGCTTTCTTTCTACCGAAGAAGGGCGTAACCACCATACTGTTGCTATGAATGTATGACGTTTTGTGGCGTGTGCTGTAAGTTATTACTTCCATGTGTATTGTTTTAATGGCACTGCCGGGTATTTAATGGGCATTTCATAATGGTATAATGGAATAGGTTCAATAGGAAGTACATAGTTACGGGTCAAAGGTATGTAGAAACGAGAAGGGAATGCAAGAAAAAACTATAGATTATTTCCGATCATCTATCCAGAGATATGGAGAACGAGGGGGAATTTCAATACATTAATTTCAAAACCCTACAAAAATGGAAATGTTTTTTTTGTAGCCTAGATTGATCCCAATCCCGATCAAGATCATTTGATGATAAAAAGCATCGAAATAAAAATATTACAATTGAATACGACTTAAACCTGCAAAATTTTAAATTTTAATCAAGTATAATCTTTAATACAAACAACAAACAATCGACAAAACAAATCATTAACCAAAGACACGTAACATGGTCGTTCGAAAACCGACAAAAAACGAAATAAAAGAAACAATTGCCGGCCCACCCGCGGCCCATTCTCACTTTTGAACGCACCGACAGAGGTATTCGAAAAACAAACATGGGACTTTCGCGAACGATGCCTGTGGCGCGATTTTCGAAATTAAAAAGTTAGCAACAAATAAAACAAATGACGAGCGCGGCTGGATGACTACTGACGTGGCCGTTTCCGTTTTGATTTTTTTAAATTAAAAAGTTTACTTTCGATAGTTACGAGTAAAAAATCCTCAAATGGTTTAAAATCTCCCACCCGACGACACACCTAAAAAAAAGATGATGAAAAGGGAGAACATATTTCAACAGAAGTAGTGAGTAGAAGTAAATGTCGAATAATAGCACGCTTGATAAAGTCACCATGAATTGAGTTCACATGAATTAAAAACATAAAGCCAAATCAGTTCCAACCGTTTAGGACTACAACGCACAGTTCAAAATCGGTTATTTTTATTAGGAGCTATAAGGGTAAAAAAAAGACTTATTTATTTTCTTTGCTGGAGTTTAGTAAAAGTTAGTTCTTAACAAATTAAACAAAAAACAAACGTGACTGGAATGACTTTTGACACAGCCATTTCTGCAATTTTTTAATTAAAAAGTTAGCATTCTACACATACGAGTACACATTCTACACAAGCGCATGACTGCACGACTGATTGGCTTGTCCCTTTGCCTTTTACGGCGCAATTTTAGAAATTAAAACGTCAATTTTCCACAAGAAACACATTGATCAATAAATCTACCTTTACCCACTCTAGATTATTAAGAATATAAAGTCAATTGTCGAGAAATAATGTATGTATTCGGAGCACGGCTGAACAGTTTTTGTCTTTGCCTTTTTAGTTTATGGTTTAAATAAAACTTCAAGCGCACTTGACATTTTACACCTTTTCTAACCAAGGAGGTATGAGAGGAAAATCCTTGGCAACATGCAGCTCACTTTAATGACGATAATTACTTGATTTCGTGTTATCTTCGATAAATATCTTTAGAATATATTAGTATGTTGGTTGAGCTAAGTTTATACTTGGTGGTTTTGACGGCTACACCAACTATATGCAGAGTTATATTGAGCCTTACATTATATTAAAATGTGATTCGTTGAGTTCATCTTTCACGCAACTATGCAGCAACAGATGTTGGTGTGATGATGAACTGAAGAAAAATAGACACTTATGTGGCTACTAGAAAAGTGTAAGGTTAGGAACCTATAGTTAACTAAAAACATTTTTGCCACGCGGATTATACCGAGTGAGGTCTGTAACAGAAATAATTTTGTGTACCTTGCAAATTTATTGGACACAGCTCTGTAAATTTGCATGTATTTCATTGAATAAATAAATAAACAGAAGCAATAACTTAAAGCAAAGATTTTACTCTTCAAACTAAACATTTTTCAGCAACTTTTAATAAAATACAGTATTGAGATGCCCATTATTTTAAACTAATTAAATAGTATTTCAATCTACGCCATTCAACATTGACTCCCTTAGCTTAGCGTTGACAGCTGTCACGCTACTAAATATCAAATGTTTTGCGATACACTATTTCTTTGAATAATAAACATTTAACAAATTATTATAAAAAAAAGTTATTTTTAAAAGTTGCTAAACAACTATTGTTTAGTTTGAAGGGTAGAATCCATGCTTTGATTTATTGCTTCTGTTACAAGCTACACTCGGTATACGAGTACTTATAGTTTGATTTTATTGCATAATCATAGGTCAGGAGGCCTGACATTGACATGGTAGTACTAAGATCATTTTGATCCTTCACTCGTATGTGACGCTGGAAGTGTCTCTGGGTTATATGTTTGACTTGTACCAAACAAAAATGGCGGAATATACCTGTACAAAATCACAGAACCGCGTTAAACGTCACAAATATGGCATCTACGTGCGAAACTGTTCGACCTACCGCAAGGTACCAAAATAAAAACTAACCCAGACCAAATTCAATCCTAGCTGCAAATATTTTGGGTCCAAATGAACGCGATACATTGGACAAGTAAAATGCTGAACGAATGACAATTCTACACGTTTCTTCTTAAAGTAGCGATTGGTTGGATGTCGTGTTGTGTGAATAATTTCGTATGTAAACTAAATGTGACGCAAAAACATACTCCACTATTTGCTGATTACAGACACATTCTGTTAATAACTTCGGTACTTGCTGTGGATGATGAATATATTCTCTAAGAGTCTGAATGTAAAAGTTTGTGGAGATATTTTGAGGTTAAGCCTGCCTGTCCTCTAATAAAATGAAATTCATTAATTTATTCAGTAAGTACTAAGTATGCCAAGGGCACTTTTACAAATCAGATTGTGAATATACCGACATTTCCCAAGAGAAGACCGCTGTTGAGAAGAAAGCCGAAAGAAACTCAACAGTAAGTCATTTCAAAAATAATACTTAAAACAACTGATAATGAACCAATCAGGCTGCGTTTTTGTGATGCCCAAAAGAAGTGCATTTATCTGAGGACTGTGATTGGTCTATTTTAGTATGCTCCGCTCCAGGCAGCCTAAACGCGTAAACCATCGAACGGAGTCACTTGATGGAGCACAGCACATTGGTCCAGACGATTCTGATGATTAAACTTTACGGAATAAACCCAGATAGATTTAAATCACGAAAGTTTTCGCGTTACAACCACTTCATAAGGGAAAACTAAATTCAACAAAAATAAATCCTGATCTGTGGTTAGTTATTTTTGTGGACAGTTCTTTTTGTCACATATTTTGAAGAAATGGGCCACCATCGAAAAATATTACGAATTGACTTTAACCGAAAGTGCAATACATAGTTTTATCAAAATTTTGAGGTTATTTTTTTTTCTTTTTTTCAATACGCGCGACGAGGAAGTGATAGCGGTTGAAATGATCTGAGGACTACCCAAATTACATTGAAAAACGTTTAAATTTATATACGCGAATACGTGTGCTTAATACAATACAACTCTGGAGTTCTGTCGAATTTTCGTGAATCTTACGACATTAAATTCTTATATGAGAACCGTTCGGGCGAATCGACTTTCAATTGTATCAAAGGTAATAATTATTGATGCAAAACCCCTCACAGTTGAAAGACCCAATGATAACCGTCCAGCTACCTTAATACGGGTTGGAACCTACTGAGTAGCGTAGTAGCATTGAGGAAAATCCTCTACCTACTAGCGATAGTAAACTGTGAAGAAAAACATGGGAATTGATAAGAAACAATAAAACTGAAGTCTCTTCAAACAATAGTAGAAAAACTAGTACTTAATAACATTTTGCGGTACGTTTTAAAAAGGGAACTTTTTAGGCGGAGCACGTTTTTATTTCATCCAAGTAGAATGATTAAATCAAGGGCTCTTCAGAAGTGTACTAGAAAATTAAAACTTTGTAAAAATTAACTTCACGGGAATCTTAACAATTAGTTTGTTAATATAAGATTAAGTGGCATTAAGATGTATAGTCAACAGACAGACAGAGAAAAATTGCGTTTTTCTCAGTCAACCTTTGACAACGGTATCTGTAAAGGTACTGAAACGTCAGGGAGGCTCAAATAATTAATATACGCGATATAATCCGTTTCATCATTATTTAAATGTGTGACAGTCGCGGAAACCGAAGAAAATATTATGTATAGTCAAGTTAATGCAAAACATGTCATCAAAAGACTATTACTATCTTCCGAAGATAACAGACAAACTGCTCTTATTAGTGGTTTCAACAATCAGTAGTAGTCTTTTCATACAAGTTATATTACACCGAATATTATTCTATTGTCACATATTGTAACGCCTGGAACATTGTAGGGGGAAACAAAAGCCAAGCGAATTTCTAGAACACCCAGATTGAGAGCATTCAAAATCTACAATTCATACATTTCGTACCAGAAAGCGCGAATTTCAGAAGCAATTCACGACGTCTGTTGCATCACAGCCAGTATTCGGTCCATCCTTGCGACAGAGATGTTCAGAGATTTAAATTTATTTGAATTACAATGCCCGCATGTGTTTACTTGGTAATACCTTTTTGTTGAGGTTAACTGGGGTTAGGTTACGAAACGGTTACTTTATCTTTGGTTTTAGAAAGCGGCCAGTTACAAAACGGATGCTACATTGTGTATGGGCCGAAATTCGGATTTGTGACTGATGGTCGTCGGGATACGCTTACAATGACCAGGAGTGCGTTCAACTTGATACTGAGTGGACTAAAGAATCGTGTCAATGTTAGAATTATTAATTTTTTATTACTATTTCATTTGTATTATTAGTTTATTACTATTTCAGAAACACTCTAATGATGTTACAAGAGTATATATCTTAGAAAGGAAAAGGTGCTGAAAAAGTAGAAGTGGTAGCAGTAATGAAGGATATTAGGGTGGATTGGATATAATGCCCCTGCAATAGAAGGAAAAATAAAGCTATGCAATCGACGGTTTCATGAAAATAAACGACACAAAAGAAGCAACAAGTTGTACTTATAGAGTCTATAAAAGTGAAAACATCTTCAAAAATCGTTTTAAAATCTAAGTCACTGGAACATAAACATAACGTTTACCGGCTGAGATCATACGGATAAGCCTTTACATGACAGTACAGTGTGTGACGTGGGACTCAAACAAATAATACGTCGGAAATAGACAACCAATGACAAGAGCTGAATCACAAAGGAATTCTGCTGAAATGACGCGGAAACCTATTACAATAAGAATTTTCTATTATTTTCCTTCTAATATAGATGGCAATCTGTAGATTTATCTTTTTCATTTCTCCTTGTTGTGATAAGAAGGTCAAATTGTAAAGTGCAATTCTTTTCAGTTAAGATGTACATATTAACATTACCTACGTAAGATATTTCAAGACTCAATAACAATAAATTGAATTAATATTATATTACAACAGAAAACACACATCTACAGTAACGACACAAGTGGTACCCTATCAACTATTTAACTTTGTCATTCTTTTATTTTCCAGCCTGGCAACAAAGCAAACTGTGCTGGCCGTTTAGAAAAAAAGTAAAACCCTTTGACACTTGACAGGTGTTTAGGCGCAAGCCCGCATTCTCTTTTTAAAAATTATCGTCAATGGCGTCATTCGACTCACGTACAGCCAGTTACGCTCGACAAAGATATCAATACTACCCGTTGAATGTAGAACCAAACGTCACCATAGTATAGCACGTTTACATTACGTTTCAAACCTCTTTTCCGCCGGCATCAGTAAGTTTGTAAATGCATACGCTAGACCATTCTAAAACGATCCTAAAGAGTTTACATAAGTATTAAGTTTCATTTGAGTGTTCTATGCTACCGTTTGGTCTGCCACGGGCCAGGATACGCTGGGGGATTCAGCACGAGCTTATTGCTTGGACGTGGGTGGAATGCCGGCAGATGCCTTAGTTTTTGAACTAGATTAGACTGACACGTATACGGGGGTATGACACCGTGCGGTTGCTGGTATTATTAAGATAGAAAAGCTGATAGAGGCAGCTGTTTCGGAAATACAAATAGTAGTTAGCTACTTATGAAAGGAAAATGAGTACCTAACCGCATTTTTATATTCTCTTGCGACAGCAGAAACGCAATAGGTAAGTCAGAATTTATTCTGATTGCGTTTAAATTTTATTGACATGTTATAATCGTAAGATAAGATCGATGGGATATTTTTGATTACAAGTATTATGTTCTTGTTAAAACCGTTTCTCATGACTCACCAGCAAAAGTTAAACATTTAGTGGGAACTCAGAAACTAACCCAGGTTTTACATTCTTCTAATTTCCTAGTACATAACATAACAGAAGATAGCCTAAACTCTGTCAATTTTCTAGGCCTCAAGATAAAAATTACTCAAAGAATCGATGATCTCCGTAAATCATCTAGTACCGCAGCCATTAACATCTTGCACGACACAGTCAGCTGTGGCCGACAGCGGCAAATTGGCCCACTGAAACCACGTCGGCAAATGCCGTCCAAATTTAAATGATCAAAGACGTTGTAATTCAAACCGCGAACAGTAGTTTTCAATACCTAATGATTTCAGAGCACTTCTTTTTGCTAGCGTCAGTGGCAAAATGCTTCACCGCTTTAAGGTTAAAATTTCACGAAGAATGAATGATCGTAGCTCCTAAACCGCCCGCTATCGGGTTCGTTGCCCGAGGGCCCATCCTGCGCCGAAGAGTCAACAAAGCTGTATCAACAACCGGCGCCCGCGCCTGAGCTCTGCCGAGTTCCGAAGAAGTTTCGAAAAATATTTTGAACGAAAGGTGCGGGCCATAATCTGAATTTCTGAAGTCAGAAATAAAGGTTTCAATAAAACTGAGTCAGTTTTCATGCCCATTTGGTTACCCAGGGGCAATTGAGAATTAATTTAATTATAAATACACTTCGTTTGAGGGTTTCTTATAACGATGTGTGAAAATCTTGTAAAATTAAATCAGTAAATTCTGTTCTTCGAGGTAATCCTCGAAGTTTCAGATGTGATGTAACCGTCCATGGTTTCGAAGGGACTACTTTGCCAAAGGTTTATAAACACCTTTTTGAACGTGATTAAGCCTCGTTTTTTTTATAATAATGTAGCACAGAGTTGTTACAGAGTTTTAAGGTTTCAATACCAGTGCTTCTCCTCTGTTTAATCCTGTGGCTGTTTAGGCCGTTTGCCCAATTTCACCATGCTCCGTTACATATTAAAGGATGATTACGAACACGACTGACAGGAGCGCACAGTTTTCGAGGAGAATTTCGAAAACAGGCAGTTCCTATTTCGTTTCCTAGCCTGTTTCCTACGTCACATACCTTGGACATGATAACCCCGGCCCTAACTACTAGCAAAGTTGACCGAGGTTGGGCGAATATCATAGTGTGGAGAAGGCACTTCGGTGGAGGAAGATACTTCGGTTAACGGAACTCTGTTAACTTCGCGAGTACTGTAGACCAGGGTAAGATTCGATACCTAGTAATCTTGACTATGTCATTCTGTTAGTCACAGTATGACGTCACATGTTTGAGGAGCGGGAGTGCCTTCCGTTCAGTTGTATTTGCGCACGTCCGAATTTGGACGTGACGGCGGACGTATCCGACGCGTCGTTTTCTTTTTTTACTTTTAAGGAACTTTATCTTATGCCCTTATTGCACCTCATTTGTATACGGCGCAATACATACCAGATGCAAATTTAACCCGGCCAGTTAAGATGGGATAAATGATTGTACGGAACCCTCGGTGCGCGAGTCTTTATTTTCAATCACTCCTCTGTCTAAAGGGGCATTCCACCAGAACGTCTGCTTTAAAAATTTAAATTTGTAACCTGGTAAAGAGACCGGGATTCGCCCCCGGTACCGATCTAGCGGACCGGATTGCCGGTCTAGCGTGTTAACCTTTCCACCACCCTAACGCCCAGATAACCTTTCGATTTTTTTCTAACGCTTTGTGTCGATCTTTGCATAGTTTATTTCTAAGGCTTTACACCTCAGCGACCTCTATATGAATACGCTAATATTCACATCTTTCCACACTACTTTGCAGCAGTGAATGAGCAGGCAAGAGAGGGCGCTGTTATTTTATAAATTTATGAAACAAGTAATGTCTTATTTAATGATTTAATATAAAAAGTGTGGTGCGATGTTAAAAAAAATTAGACATTACATGTTTCGTTCATTTATAAAAGCCGAGTTATTAAATATTGACATAGGTACCAAAAACTGACTGCGACTTCCAAACTTTTTTTTTAAATTATTATCTTTATTAATTAGAAAGGGGTTTTGTCAAACTTTTTTAGAAGTATGAATAGAATGGCTTTACTTGCCGGATATTTTGGTGAAATGCATCTAAGGTTGTTCTTCTATTCAGCGGTAAAACATCTACCTAATTGTAATATTCGTGACCTTTTTACGGCTTTATTTCTGTGTTCAGGTGGGTATATTATATACGTATTAGAATGTCCGTGCTACTGAATATCTTTAAATAAATCGTCCCGTTATTCGGACATTTATAAAACTGTAAATTCAGCCTAGTAACTGTATCACAAAAAAGCTGCTGAATAAAAACCAATAAACTTTAAACTTTTCATCGAAACTCGGTCAACGAATCGAAAAGTAAGTAGACGATTTTAAATTTATAATTCACGATTTCCACTTGGGAATTGTAATGTGCTTTGTGTGTATTATCATATAATACGGGTCATTTACAACGGATGTTTTTTGACCCCAGGATTGTGTGCGATTTACCATTTAATCAACGTGACGGACATACCTAACCGAATTTAAGTCGTGTTTAATACAAACAACGACGGAAAGTAATTAATTTAATGATACAGGTGGGCACGTTTATCAGTCGTGCGCCGTCCTCATCCAAATGCTTCCCGCGATCCTAACCAGGTCATCGGTCCACCGCCCACGCCCACTGCCACCTAAGTTTGACGACTGTCTGAGCTATATCTACAGCCTTTGTTCTCTTGCAGATCTCTTTTTTATTCGATCCCGTAAGGAGACTCCGAGCATAGCTCGCTCCATTGCCCTTTTAGTAACTTTGTGCCTTCTGAGTACTGTGACAGATTGACGGGCGGTGATATGACGCGCGACAAATGTCGCGAAGCGTAGTTCTGCTAGACGGGCTAATAGTATGCGCGCGGCATCCTAAAAACTAGCTAAAACTCAATCGAGTTGCACTTATTTGTAATTACTTCCATTTCATCTAGACCTAATCTATGTACACCGCGCACAGGCCAGTCTTCCATCTGCCAAGCCTGTTGTCGCGTGTGCCGTTCTCGTATCGGCTTGCATAGCCCTGAAAAGCGTTGTTTTCCTACATGACACTGTTTTGTATACTCTGTAAAAGACTGAAAGGCATTTGATATAATCTATGTACCTAGCTTAGTTCTAGTGGAGAAGCAGCCTAATACTTCCATTCTTCCAAGTCAGCTCGCCGCACTTTCTTTAAGATATCAAGTTGCGCAGAAGCGCCGCCGGGAGCGAGGGACTTCATACAAACCGCGTTTGATATAACTCCGATAAAGAAACGTCGTAAGCGACTGCAGAGTTCATACATCGCTAGTGCGTTTTTCTTATGCGCGTGCGCAACGTAATCGGATCGATTAATTTCTCACACGACAGCGCATTGCTGTATTTGTTAATATTGCATCGCAGTGACGTAATTGTATCATAATCACTTTTTAATGAAAAAAACAACGGACTTCAACGAAAATCTTATTTCCGGTAACCCTCAGTGGTAGGGTTGCCATCTCTAAATTCGCCGAACCCGGAACTTAAAAAAACCCGGACATTTGGCGTAAATCGCATATTTTCCCGGACGTGTCCGAAAATAATATTATTAAAAAAACAATCGCTTTATTTTTCATTCACATAAAAAGTGTCCACGGACACTTTTTGAAAACCCCCCGGAAGATCCTCCTACGGCCTCCGAACTAGGACAAATCCGGGGAAACCCGGACGGATGGCAGCCCTACTCAGTGGTATCCGTCATCAGTTCCACGTAACTATAAAAAGTTCCCATATCACAATCTGTGAACCAATAATATTTGCAGTTCTCTAGGTTTTTCGAGTGACATACGGGGCAAACGAGCAAACTGATCGCCTGGAAAGCGATTACTGTCGCCCATAGACACCATAAATATATATAAATTATTGTTTTAAATATGATTTACAAAAAATAACTTGCTGTTGAGTTTCTTTCGGCTTTCTTCTCAACAGCAGTCTCCTCTTGGGAAATGCCGGTAGATTCACAATCTGACTTGTAAAAGTACCTTTGTAGCCTACTTACTGAATAAAATATTTCATTTCATATCACTTGCAACACCAGAGGAGTAACAAGTGCGTTGCCGGCCTTGCGGGTGTGAGTACGCTCTTTTCTTGAAGGTTTGAAAGTCGTATCGGTCCTGACCTCTGGTCCTGATTTAGACCTGATGACAACGTGACGAACTTAGAACCAGGGAGCATACATACAAAATGCATCCACGAGAACTGACATATTGAAAGAAACATCCAAAGATTCTATACCCTTACCATAAGTTCCTACTCGGTACCTTACTCAGAAAAATCATTTCCCATCTGTAAGGTTTCGCCAAACTTTAATTTGTCCGAAAGCATCTTTTTCCTGAAACCCATATTTTCAGGGTATTATAAACATCGTTTTAAAGAACCCATTAGGTTAGTTCAGGTTTGTTTTATAATTCTTCTGAATTATTAACAGTTTTGGAAAATTGACGAAATGTTACAAATAAGTTAGTATGCCATTGTATTCCTAGAAATAATGGTTGTCGATAATAATTATCCAAAGCCAAAGATACAGTTTCAAATTCAAATTCAAATTAGCTTTACCGACACAACATTAGAACAGAATATTAGCAATATTAGGTAGTTTACATAAAGAAGAAAAAAAACGTATTGTTGAGCCAAACGTATTTTAGTCGGAAATTCCAATGATGTTAAGTCACTATCTGCTAGATTAGTGAAAAACGATATCAGGGCAATAATTATCTTTTTCATTAAATATTTCATTAACAGAAATTAGGTCAATATGGATATGAATGACATGACGAAATTTAGTCACGAGTATGTACGTTTTAACCCCCGACGAAAAAAAGGGGTGTTATAAGTTCTACATGTGTATTCGTGTGTCTATCTGTGGCATCGCAGCTCCGAAACCGATGGTACGATTTGAATGCGATTTTTTTAATCGAAAGCCTTATCTGTCGAGATTATTCTTAGGTACGTTTGATGAAAATAACCGCAGCCGTTTCCAAGATATTCAGTTTAGATTGAAACAAGTGACAGGATCTCAGGCAATATTGAAGGCAAGAATGCCTAACTTCGTGGTTATGTCCAGCACTAGTATATTATTTATGCCATTCGTTAAATGAGAGGTTTTTCACCGGATTTGTCCTAGTTTGAAGGCCGTCCGGGGGGGGTGGTTGTGAATGAAAAATAAAGCGATCGTTTTTTTTTAAGATATTATTTCGGGCACGTCCCGGGGCAAAATGCTATTTACGCTAAATGTCCGGGTTTTTTTAGTCTTTGTCCGGGCTCGGCGAATTTAGAGATGGCAGCCCTAAGCACAACTATGCTTCGCGACTGTTGTCGCGCGGCATAACGTCACCTGTCACTCTCTCACAGTACTGCACAGAAAGAGATAGATAAATATCTCGCGTGAGAAAGTCACGTATCACAGTTCTGCTAGAGGTAATGTATCGATTTCAAATAGTGTTCGACAGAATAGTGAACGTGTGTGTTGATAAGTTGTGTGAAGATAAGTTCGTCACATTAACATGCGTTCGCTATCTGCTTTAATGGATCGTGACGGAGACGGCGTGTGGAGTAAAAAATATTACGACCCGCGAATGGAGGACTCGTGAAAAAGAACCACGACATTACTGGTATTAAAAAAGCACATAATACTAAATTACTACAATAATAACATATGTGAAAAATAATATGAAGTCAGCAATTGCTTTCAGAAAAGATCAGAGCTGAAACATGATGAAAAGAGGGAGAAATCTAGGGTTTGCCAACATATTCAACCGTTTTCCTATATCATCCATCACTAGACGACTTAAAAAAACTACTTAGACGAGAATAAATCGTATCTCCGATGACAACTGAACGAGAAACCATAAAACACAGAAATCGTCCTGTATGTGCCTCTTTCTGCATTTATTTTATCTCTAGACCATTCAATACGTTGAATTTTGAATTGTTTCTAAACCTCGGACTAAGGAACTCGTTCAAAATCGCTTCAATGCGCGATACCCCGTGCGAAAGTATTATCTTCAAGCCCCACTTACCGAAGACACTTCACCGTAAAACGAGTAAATTATCAGAAAATTATCGTTCAACACCTCAACAGATAATACTGGCTGATAACAACTTAACGGTCACCGCTTCCCGCCTTTTTACAACTTTTTTTAACCGTCACGACATTATCTGTGGTTCCTATTTGCTTTTTCTAATTGCTACAGCTATTCGTGAGCGCGCACATAATGCCCTAATTATGTGAAAAGTATAGTTTTTCGAACACGAATGAGATAGCGGGTTTTGTAAGCGTTTTCGATGTACTTGAATAATAATGAAGGTGTTTTTGCGGAGGTAATGTCACTTTACGTTGCTATATGGTCGTCGCTCGTTCTGGCGTTTGGTTTTGAACCTTATCAAAAATAGCACTGCGTCCTTTTTGCGTCTATTCGAACGAATTTAACCTTTACATAGAAACAACTATGCGCGGCAACTTTAAGTATTAAATAATACTTAAAGTTTGACAAGAGAATATTTTCCCTTTTCCTTTTCCCGTCAGTTTTGCGTCAATATTTATTATATTTGGATACCTATAGGTTTTCCTATGTAAATGAACCTAACACCAATACTATAATTGAAGCTTAGACGTACTTATTTACAAGATTTTCACACATTATTGTAACAAAATTGCAAACGCGTTTAGTCAACGCGATTAAGTCCAATTTTATTATAACAAAAATTTAATTTCAGATCTTTCATAAAAAATATAGTGAAATTGACTATTCAGGGGTTACTGACAAGAAAAAATATGTTATAATTTTTTTACATGTTGGCTCGGGCATGCAAATATTTGTGTGACGAACTCGAATATGTTCCTGGGTCGTGGATGTTTTCCAAGTAAGTATTTACGTATATATTTGGGACTTGGTCAGTTTATATATTGATAATATGATAATGATTCCTATTTTATCATCAACCCGAATTCCTCACTTCCAATCCATTATAAACCCGTCATTTTTTACTGTCCATAGACAATGAAAGACGTTTTTTTTTCTAATTCTGTCGTCTCATCCGAACAATGGCATGGCGTGTGCAACGTGTAATTTTACTGCATCTCTGATTATGATTGTACTTCTCTTTTTACAAAAGGACGTAACGTCATAGAGAATTATATGTAGTTGTGCTTTTCTGGTTTGGTATAGAAGTGTGCTGTGTTCAATGTCAGTTACATCATGGCTGGATGTCACGTGGTTTTCGGTTTTATACCTCTGTGTCAACTTGACCTGTTTGCTACTGTGTAATTTTTGCAGGTAGAGGGTTTGGTTGGAGTCGCTTAGTCGTTTTGCTTACAAATTACAAACTACCGAGTCTAAATTCAACGTTACTAATATTTGAAATATCACCAATATCTGTCGAGATGGTTCGTAGCTTTGTTTGGTGGATATAGGACCAGTAGTTTCCAAGATATTCAGCTTTAATTGGAACACGTGACAAGATCTCAGCCAATATTGAAGCTAAGAATTCTACATTTTGTAGTTATGTTCAGTTTTAGTAGCATTTTCTATATCACTCATTGAATGAGGGTCTTATGATGATCAGCAACTTGAGTCGGGAGTGTAATACTTTTTTTATTTAGGTTATATTTATGCAGGTATGTTACCTTTATACCACAAGTTACCTATTTAAAAGCAAACCTCTAAATATCACGGTCCCATGGCCAAGGGACTTAAACCCACAAGTGCTGCAAGAAATTTCTACAACAGATGCTGTGGACAATGATGATGATGGCCAAGGGGCGCTAGAGTTCTTAACACACGTTACGTTTTGGGGTTTACACACGGCCGCTACATGGACCAGGCCTCAGCAGGGTAAAGCTTCTGAGCGGCATTGAGAGTAAGGGTGTATTTTCACAGCTGCGAGCGGCGCAGCGGAAAGTAATTCGACCAATCAAACCCTGTTTCCACCGTCGCAGAGCGGATATCGCAAGCAGTCTGATTTGCAACCACAGTCCACGGCACTTACATTCTGCGTCAGAGAAAACGTACCCTAAATCTGGCCTTGATTATACTTTAAGTCCTACTGTTTTTCACAAGATGTCATTAGTTATCAAGGCCGAAGTGTAGTTAATAGTATTTCCAATAACCCTAGCGGATTCGTGTTTACTATGACCATCAATTAGCGTGCGGATTATAACATTCCGTGCTATGACGTGACGTGACGCGATATCGCGAAACTAGAGAGACACAATAAGCAGAAGTTGCTACGCACGCAGTGCTCAATATTACACACGGACTCTATTATAAAGAAAATAAGGATCAAATCACAAATGAAGAAGTATACTTAAAAGAGTGACGGAAAAAAGGAATTTGTTGAACACCATAGAGAACCGGAGAGGGAAGATGTTTGGTCACCATATACGACACGCTTTTATAGCAACATCATCGAAAGAGAAGTAGAAGGAAAGCGAAGCGGAGAGAATAAGCTACATAAACCAAATAAAAGAGAAGGTAAACGTCATGTCGTATAGGGGAATCAAGGAGTTGGCTATGGATAGAGATTGATGGAGACAGCTACATATTACATCAGCTACACCAACGAATTGGATTCTTAAAGTTATGATATGAAGGGTTGTGCAAAGTGCAGGCCATTAAAGACAAGGTGTCTGTAGGCACCTGCCTACTGAGCCAGCAGTCCTGGGTTCGAATCCCGGCAAGGGCAAATATTTGTGTGATATTTGTGCCTGGGCCATGTTCTATGTTACTTGCAGGCCCAGTTTATCATAAGTATGTATATCGTCGCACCCATAACACAAGCCTTGAGCTTAATTTGGGACTAAGTTTGATATTTATTTATTTATTGTGATCATGCTATTTTGCTGCAACACAAAACAGTTTCAGGGTTCCGTACCCAAAGGGTAAAAAACGGGACCCTATTACTAAGATGCCGCTGTCCGTCCTTCTATCTCTCTGTCAGTCTGTCACCAGGCTGTATCTCATGAACCGTGATAGCTAGACAGTTGAAATCTTCACGGATGATGTATTTCTGTTGCTGTTATAACAACAAATACTAAAAACAGAACAGGTAAATCATGTCGCGCGACACAGAGTCGCGTGCCACAGGTATGCTAGAGGTGCAGTGCTTTCATTGTTTATAAGAACTCGATGCGCGACTCCGACTCGCACTTGACCGATTTATCAAACGACAGTGGCGCCAGCTGGTGATTTAACGCCGACTGAAACCCATTGAACAAGCAGAAAAGCAATCTAAGCACAAATGAGCGACATTAATACGACGGCTCGTATAATCAGTGGCGTGTCGGCAATAATCATAAATAAATAAGTTGTTTAAATAATTATCGATGGCACAGATACAGACGATTGGCGCGGTAATTGCCAGCCTTGGCATGGTTGGAACTTTTCACGCTAGCGAAAGAAAACCTTCTTTACGCTGAAGTTTAAGAGACAGCTAACCCAAAGCGCTAAGGAATGGAACTCGCTCCTATCGTGTGTATTTCCTGGAATAATTTTGGTCTCTTTAAAGAAAGAGTAAATACCTAGGCTATTACTGAACCGGCGAGCTACATCTTTAACCCCGTAGTCACTTACCATCAGTTGATACTGAGGTCAATCGCCAGTCAGTTTGTAAATAAAAAAAAAGACAGGCGGGGTATATTGATCGTAGAACCGCTGGCCAGTTATTGGGTTCTTTATTGAAGATAGTAAGTACTTGAGCGAGCGAGTGAAGAGAGTTACGCGTCACCGTGTTAGCTTAGCCTAAAATTATTTCCTATGTCCGGATCTTTGGATGTTCGGATGTCTGTTTGTCCGGATTTTCGGATATTCTCGCCTAGAGGTCGCATTTCTCAACCGATTCTTATGAAACTTTTTGGCTTAGGATAGTTGATTATATAAAACTTTTTCTCGAATCAGTCAATCGAAATTTTTCAATATGGCGCAGATATGGGGGTTGAAATCGTAAAAAAATACATTCTTAGCCATTTTGAAACAAACTTACGAGGTCTACAGATCACCGAGCCACTTGTGTAGGTATTTAATGTTTGCTGTAATTTTCGTTTATAAAAGCGTCATGTCGTACCTATAAGGTGGCCAAACATTTTGTCTCTCCTATTCACTATAATTTTCACCAAACTTTGTTCCCCCACTCCCACAGAAGGAAATGTTGAAGAGAAACGAGAGAGAGGAAGGCCAAGAATATGTTACATTAAACTCCAATCTTCTCTAAAAAATAAACTTACATACAAAGTTAGGTCATTATACCCTATTTTTAACCCCCAACGGATAAAAAGGGGGGTGTTATAACTGTTATAAGGTTAACATGTGTATCTGTATCTGTCTGTGTCCCAAATGGATGGACCAATTTGAGTGAGGTTTTTTTTATCGAAAGACTGTCCGTCGAGATGGTTCTTAGCTATGTTTGGTGGAAATAGGACCAGTAGTTCCCAAGATATTCCGCTTTAATTGGAACACGTGACATTGCAAGACCACCACCAGTCTAATAAGTTTTAAGGATTTCAGCCTTCACGACAGGCCAGTCATAAAAGAGCTTATACGACGTTTCATTTCAGAATACTTTTGACATTCAGGGATTATTTTCGATGGAAAAACTGAAACTAAAATACGCCCGTTATCGCAAATATCAGTAACACCTTAAACAAAACATGTGTAATTTTCAATGAATCACCATAATGCGTTGTAAAGGCATTATCTACATAAACCTACGTTCTTAAAAAAAAAAACACAACCTCAAGCGTTGAACAAATAATAAAATAAGAAAAAACTTACCAGCCAGCTCGGATATCCTAGTGATAACTGTATTTGCTGTCACTTTTGAATTTCGAACGCGGTCGGAACAGCGCAAGGCGCGACCGTTCGCTGTGACGTGCTCAGGCCGACTGCCTGGCGAGGCGGCGCTTGCGCCTGAGTTTCAGTAACGCCTTCACACACACAACTAAGCGTAGCCTCTATGTGTGGGTGTAGAGCCTTCATGAAAATGCAATATATTCAAAAGGCGACGAGTTCAAAGGTTCAAACTTGGTTCAAACGCATTTACAATTAGTAATGCGTTGGGACATGTTTTTCTGCTTTTGTTAAGGGCTTTGAAATTGTAATACGCGATGTTAGATAGTCTAACAAATATATCAGTTGGATTTGCATTTGTTTAGTTTACAGATATCTAGGTTTAAGATGGTTAACCCTTTTTGTAGTTTTAGGTTGCATTTCAGTAAAAATGATGATCAACGTTATAATGCATTCGTGACATTAATATAATAATGATAACTAGAATACCTATTTATTGTAGAATAGAATATAGATTAAGAGTGGATGAAGCATTAATATATAGACAAGCATCTTTATGTCATGTTAATATCTCCTTTATGCGGTTGTTAGTAACAGGAAAGTTTCTTGCTCTGTTTTTTCTCTCCTGACGTCAGATTTTGCATAATATTTATCAAAGTAGGTACCCCTAGGTTCAATCTTTGGTCCGAAACTATTCCTATGGAGAAACATTCCGTGCAGTAAGTCATACAAAACGCAATTCAGCAAATATACTCAAGCTGTTGATTCTACACTTAACTGTGAAGATAAAGATAAGTCCAGTTGACCTGAATTACTTAAATCCTAACATGAGAATTTGTGACGTCACCAGATAATTAAAAGACGTCATTATAAGACAAATTAGACACAAAATATTCTAAAATACAAGTAGAAGTAATCGGTAGGTCGTATGTATATAGAGCTATAACTATAAGAGCTGACCAAGTATACCTACTTGTAAATACTTCAAATTGGAGAGAATATACTGAGCTAAAAACGATATAAGAAATGATTCTTTAGATACTTTTACTTAATGATAATTACCGGTCTGGGGGTAAAATTAACAAGAACGTTGCGGTGTCTAGCTGTAAGTATTTGCACAAGTGTTCAAAGACAATAATATACGTGGAAAAATGGGATATTATGATTCAATCTTGAGCAAGTGCTTTAAAAATATGTGTATTTAGTATATATTGTTTATGGTAAACGATTTTGCTAGAGCTCTGGAGGAAAAAAGACGGTAAAGTTCATGGTTCACCCTGTCCCCTAATGGGGAAAAAAAGCCGCTCACCTAAATTTTAACTTTGCGCGAGCTGCAAGCCGTGGATTGGCGAGAAACCGCACGAGACCGAGACCGGTGGCGGGTACTTAAATTGGAGGCCAAGACTCTGCTGTGCCAAAAGAGTAAGTAATAAGAGATACCATAACCTGAATCCATTTTTTTTACCGCTGTTTTAAGCCTGTCTATTGTGAAAGATGGGCAACTACGGAACCCTACACTGAGCGTGGCCCGACATGCTCTTGGCCGGTTTTTTAATTGCTATATAGATACATAAAGACCAACTTGCGCTCTTTGGAAAGGGTTTATGTTGGCTCACATAATATTCTTATTCATAAAAAATTTCATTTAGTCATAATTTTCGTAGCCATAATTTCTACTTTTCTCTGACACAAATAACTTTTCAGAGTTGTTATAATACAAATCTAATCTAACCTATGCTAATGGGTTTCACTCTCAAAACTCTTGTAAAATTAATAATTTCAGCGTTATGACAAACGATTTTATGACAAACAATACGTTATAACAATCTTTATGTGAAAAAATGCGCGCCCCTTTGGAAGACGTTGGTCCGGTAATCCAAAGATACGCCGATGTGGACCACGAATGAGTGCAATTTAATTATTCTTTATCTATCCAAATATCATAAACCCTCCATGATGCGTTCAAGAACCGCACATTGTGATATTTGGCTAGATAAAGTTGTGTATGTAACTGTACATAATTAGGCATTAAAACACTCGTGTGATGTTATTATGAAACTTGCCTTCGGCTCGTTTCATAAACTCACACTCGTGTTTAATACCCTTCATTAAGTACAGTCACATAAATTACTATTACATGTTGATCTTTGTATATACATCAATTAAAATACAGATTTTCGTCGCTCTCTATAAAAGTTATCGCCTAGTTTCCTTAGATCTAGCACTCACCAGCTCGTCCGCCTGTCCGTCAGCACCCAACGAAGCCTAAACCAGTCGCAATCAGCCCTTTTATAACCCCCTTATCGGCACTATTGTGCGCGATCAATACTTTTATCTCTACTCGCTCATATCTCCCACTCTGTTTAACTTTAGGATGTTCACCTTTGTCCTGTGATCTATTTTACTAGTTTTAGGGTTCCGCACCTCAAAAGGAAAAACTGGCCAAGTGCGAGTCAGACCGAGGGTTCAACTTATACTTACGAGGGTTACACTTCCCATCTTAACTAGCCGGGTTAAATTTGCACCTGGTATGTATGGCGCCGCTTACAAATGAGGTGCAGAGTTAACGCAAACGCTCACGTTTCTTATAAATAAATAAATAAATATCGGACAACCTCACACAAATCAATCTAGTCCCACTGTAAGCTCTAGTAGGCTTGTGTTATGGACACTAGATGATGATAAACATACTTATATAGATAAATACATACTTAAATACAAATAACATCCATGACCCAGGCACAAATATTCGAGTTCATCACACAAATATTTGCCCTTGCCGGGATTCGAACCCAGGACCGTCGGCTCAGTAGGCAGTTGCTTAACCACTGCGCCAAACGCGTCGTCAAATGTCGCGTGTATATGGGAGCCCCACTAAAATATTTATTATATTCTGTTTTTAGTATTATATGGCAAGTATAAGATTTATATGGCAACAATTTTGCAACCAATCGCAACCGCACTATAATGACATAAGTTTAAATACCTGTCAGTTCCACTATGTTAACCTCGTAATTTCATTTAACAGAAATGCACTCGTTAGCCTGACTGTTTTTCGTGTGGTAAACACGTGTACACTTTATTTATAATATCACGTTCATGATTGTGAATGGTTCTCGGCATTTTCTTTGGATATTTTTAAATATTTGTCTTATAATATAATCACCACGAATGACATTGACATTGTTGACAAACCATCATAAAATCATTGCCAGTGTAAGAAATTAGTTCCAGTAAAATTCCGAAATATGGCGCATCCTCATAAATTCCTGGTCAGGCTTTATGTCAGAAGTGCGGGCGATCGAGCCGGTCTCGCATCAGCCACATATATATTGGCATAACATAGTGGCTCCACTTCGCCTGATGGTAAGCAGAAAGGGGAGCTCAATTCACAACGGCAACTGCCATGTGCTGGCCCAAGAGATGCTTCTTCACGCTTCATTTGAAGGGTCCTAAGTTGTAAGGAAGAAACACATGAGCCGGCAGAGTTCCACTTTTTAATAGTTCGGCAGATGAAGGAATTGCCAAACTTCTTGGTACGTGCGGGAATATTTTCCACGGTGAAGCGATGACATCGCAAAACTGGCACGTGTGGTTCTACATAACATGAGAAGTATCGAATTCAGTTTGTATTATCAAACTAAAGTCTTTAGTTTGTACCGTTAATACAGTCGAGTTTATTTACATCTACACACTTACGAGAACAAAAATATCTGAACACGACTTTATGCTCCTGATCCTGGCAATAGGGTCGTGTTCAGATATTTTTGTTCTCGTAGGTAAGTGTGTAGATGTAAATGAACTCGACTGTACAATGATCAAAACACAAATAAATATTGAAATGCCTAACCTGACGGAAGAGACCGGGACCTCTGGATTACCGGTCCAACGTGTTGACCTTTCCACCACCCTAACGCAAATTAACCTTTCGATTTTTTCCATATGCTTTGTGTGTCGATCTTTGCATTGATTATTTGAAAGAGACTTTTAAAATTGGGCAAGTGCGAGTCCGACTCGCGCATGAAGAGTTCCGTACCATAAAACAAGTTTGTTATATGGAAGCCCCCCTTAAATATTTAATTTATTAAATTTTTAGTAATTGTTGTTATAGCGGCAATAGAAATACATCATCTGTGAAAATTTCAACTGTCTAGCTATCACCGTTCTTGAGATAGGTACAGCCTGGTGACAGACGGACGGACAGCGAAGTCTCAGTAATAGGGTCCCGTTTTTACCCTTCGGGTACGGAACCCTAAAAACAATAATCCATTTTAATCGAGGGTCTAAAGGTCCATATTATAAATTGACTCACAAACGGATTTTTTTATTTTATTTAGAATGCATTCAAATCAGTGTCGCAGGAAACGTTAAGACGTTAAATATGTATGTTTTGGTGCGTTAGCGTTACTCAGATATGCATCGGGAAGGTCTTAGGTTGCGCCATGCATATTCTTCTGCAAATCATACTGATACAGTTTACACATAATAAGTATACATTATTGATCAACGTTTCAACATAATTCACAACATTTCGAATCTTAATATGAGACTACATTTATATTTAGGTACAGTCAAGGAAACTGAGACGCGTACCTTTTTGACTGTTACTGTCATTGAGACGATAGCGAAAAAGGGACGTATTTTAATTTTCCTGACTGTACATTGCTAAGCCAGACTAGCTAGAAGATTAAAGAAAAATACATGACATAAATTTATTACCACTGGACCCAAAACCTATTTTTATTATTTTTATTTTATTTACCTATTACTTTTGAAAGTATTTAGATAAAAGTGAAAGAAGCGTCGCCCCAATATCGTTGTACCAAGATGACGTCACCTTGTGGAAAAGTTGTCAATCACAACGCGCAAGGAGAACAGCCGTAAAATTTCCATAGTAAATCCGCCTTATAATCCTACTGTAAGATTTTCTGCGCCGCGCATAACTTGTCACTTACGCTCTTTTAATCAGAAGTTGGGATATTCTCGAAAATTTAAAATTGTGGTGATAAGTGAGCGTTTTCCAAAAAAAACCCGATTCCGTGTTTCTTCCAAAACTTGACGTTTTTGAGTGCATCCACTTAGAATCGATAGCATTTTCAATGTGAAGAATAAAAAAAAGTGTCCCATGTATGTGAATTTTAGCTTCCACTACGTACCGCTCGCGCAAATTAAAAAAAAAATCAAATTCAACCGTGACGTAATGAAACAGACAAAATTTAGAACCCTTTTTTATTGATGACATATTGATTCTGATTTCTGAGTGAGATGAACTCAAGAACGTCAAATTCTGGAAGAAACAGGGAAACGGGGTTTTTTTTTGGTTAACGCCCAATATATTACATAATTCAACCATATGAATTAGTGAAAATTACCAATGAAATGCTGTTAGTTTTGGCACAAAACAGATAGGTTCAGAAATCAATCTACATACAAGCGCGCTCGAGCAAACGCACACATAGACATTGCTCACGGTCACGTCAAGCGGATGGCACTCGCGCTCGCACTGGTCTGAACTGGTCCGAGATATCGTGTCCGTGAGCAATGTCTATGTGTGCGTTTGCTCGAGCGCGCTTGTATGTAGATTGATTTCTGTACCTATCTGTTTTGTGGTTTTGGGCAAATCATCGGGCCTATGATGGCTGCCCTTTCGTTTGTCACGTGATAAATAAGTGACAAAGCATCTGTCACTCACACTCGCATTTTGTCAAAACGTGACGGATGCTTTGTTACTTATTAATTGCGTGATAAAAGCAACCAGCATAGGCCCGCAGGTAAAGGATCTTTAATGTGTTTTTAATAGAATCTTTATCGATTCTGTCTTCACGTGGAAATACCATAATTTATTTTTATTATCAAAGATTTGGTGTGATTGACGTAACGATGTGACAGTTCAGTTGGGAGAGCACTGCGCCGGAATCGTAGGGCCGCGTCCTGCTTTCATTGCAGTAGCTCACATTACATTTTTCTGTTATAATGTACCTTTCTGTCAATATTTTGTAAAAAGTATCTTTAAGTTAAAGTTTCAAAACTTACCTCAGATTGCAACGTGGCCTCAAGTTCTGTTGTGAGCCTCTTCAGCGCAGAGATCTGAAAATAGAGAAAAACAACATTTTATAAACCTTTATACTAAATTAATTATGTTTTTTATTCAATATTGTATACACGCAGCCCGCATTTAAATCATTCCAAATTTGAAATTACTGTCAAATGTATACCAGCCTATCAGTACAAGTCATAGCTTTTTTATACTACAACGGTGGTGACAAACAACCTAAATGCACTCTGCTCTGCCAACATACAGGAAACAAAACGTTTACTGACCTAGCGCACATTTAAATCATTCCAAATTTGAAATTATTGTCAAATGTGTACCCGTCTATCAGTCCAATTTATACCCAAATGCACTCTACCAACGTATAGCAAACAAAACGTTTACGATGCGAATATTCCACTCTGACCTATTGCCAGCGCGCATTTAAATCGTTCCAAATTTGAAATTTAAAACGGTCGAACGCCAATGGCTGTATAATTTTTTCTATGCCGTTGACAAATAGGTTTGCCTCCAGTTTTTTTTACGTTTAAGGTAGCTGGAATAGTAATAGTCCCATTTCCCGTATTATTTAAAAACAATATTGTTTTTTTTATGATCTGTCTGATACTATTTTAAGAGAATTATATTAATTCCCGGTAGGTACATAAGTTCCGAATTTAAAAAATAAGGAGTTATGAGGAATGAAAACACCCGTTTTGCCTACAAACTTCATCAAATCTATGACCGGTTGTGCCGTGTGTCGCGTAGCAGTGTCTTCTGTGACAATGCAATAATAGGGTACCGTACCCTGGAGCTGGGGTCTGATGATGGAGCTGGACGGTGGTCTTCTTCTACTTAGTCGTACACTCTTGTCAGCGTGGTCGTGGTTATGGATTGTCCTCTTCTTAATTAATGACGGCTTTTGCGATTTTTCTCCATCTCTCTCTGTTAGTGGCACTCCGTGCACACTCCGTAAGGGAACGTTTCGTCGTGGACTTTATGAGATCCGTCCACCTAGTAGGAGATCGGCCGCGAGAACGTTGACCTTCCACTCTCCCCTGCACTACCAAACGCTCCATCGACTTTTCGCTGCGGATGATATGTCCAAACATTTTCATGATTCGCACTTGCACAATCGACGAAAGTCTTTGTTTTACTTTAAGCTCTTGGACGGTGGTCATGGGACTCTATGACCCTATCCTCTACCCCTATTACTACAATGCACTATGTATGTATGTACTATGTCTCGTGAATTGGTCTTGACTTGACGAAATATTGGCAAAAAAAAATTACAAACAGAAAAAATAGATTTCTAATTTGAGTGTGGCTCATATTTTCCGAAAATCATTTTTTCTTCGTGGCAATTATTCCGTTCCCATGATTTTCCAGTGTAATTTTTTCCTAATATTTTATTTTCTATGGGCATTTTCTTCCGTTCCCAAATTTTCTCACACCTATTTTAATAGTTTGGTTTTTTCTCTTCCCTTTCTTTCCATTCTTTTAAATATCTAGGATACTTATTTTTCTTGTTACTATATTAATTATAGTTTTCAGAGCAGATCCGACTCGGCCGGGTTAGGTTAGGTTAGTTTTTTTTTTTTTTATATCCCTAAAAAAGAGTTAACATTTAAACAAAATAATATCAATAACAGAATAAATATTTTTTGAAAAGTTATTTTTAACGTTGGTATTTAAAAAGAAGATAACATAAGAGGATCGGAAAAAAACTATTTCATGATTAAATACCCATGGAAAATTATATATTCGGGAAAAAGGCACTGGGAAAATATGAGAACGGAATAATTACCACCAAGAAAGAAGGTGACTGGAGAAAAGTGACACTGGGAAATTATGAGAACGGAATAATTGCCACGAAGAAAAAATTATTTTCGGAAAATATGAGCCACACTCGATTTCCTGCTGTTCTTGTCTAGAGGTCGCATTTTCAGCCGATTCGGTTTTACGAAATTTTTCAAATTTACAGAGATATGGGTTCGAAAAAGTTAAAAACTACAAATTTCAGCGATATCGAAACCAACGCAAGCTCTACGGCGACTAGTAAAAATATCGGCCAAGTGTGAGTGGGACTGGTGCACGAAGGGTTCCGTACCATTCTCTGTAAGTTTGTTGTATGGGAGCCCCCCTAAAATATTTATTTTATTTTTAGTATTTGTTGTTATAGCGGCACTAGAAATACATCATCTGTGAAAATTTCAACTGTCTAGCTATCACCGTTCTTGAGATACAGCCTGGTGACAGACGGACGGACTGACGGACTGACGGACAGCGAAGTCTCAGTAATAGGGTCCCGTTTTTACCCTTTGGGTACGGAACCCCAAAAACTAGTTTCGTCATAAGTGAAAGACACACGCACACCACCGCTACAGCCTACGAACGCAAATCTCTTTGTCCCCTAAAAAATGGGCCACTGAATCACATATTTGTATTTCCATTGTTTAAAAAAGCCAATAGATTCCGTAGGCGTTGTCCACTGCGCAAAAAAAACGTTAAAAATAGTGTCTGCATGAATAATAAAAAATGCCACCTGATTTTTATGGATAGGCAACATTAGCAACGCAGATCGGCCGTTGACAAATATTTCCGTTTTAAAAATTAACATAGAGTAGTTTCAGGTAGAAGACGGGAACAAATTCGGGCCCATATCCCCGAATTAGCAATATCTTGGTGAAATTTCTAATTCTCACGTGAAATGGGGAATTGATGCAAGTTTAATAAAATCTTTACACATTAGAGCCATCTGGCATGTATGAACACCTTTATTTTAAATTACCTAATATTTATAAAATGGGTAGTTTGCACAAATGTAACTTTGACAGGGAAAAATTGTGTTTTTCTCAGTCAACCTTTGACAACGGTATCTGTAAAGGTACCGAAAAGTCAGGGATGCTCAAATCACTACATAGTAGTATAGTAGTAGTAGTAGGTATAAAACAAAGTCGCTTTCTCTGTCCCTATGTCCCTTTGTATGCTTAAATCTTTAAAACTACGCAACGGATTTTGATGCGTTTTTTTTAATAGATAGAGTGATTCAAGAGGAAGGTTTATATGTATAGGTAATACATGCATCATTTATCAGCATTACACCCGTGCGAAGCCAGGGCGGGTCGCTAGTAATTAATATACGCGATATGATCCGTTTAAATTGTTTTATTTAAATTAATAAAATCTTTTTTTTTTCCCTAGCTCTACTCGCGTTTCTACGGGTTTCCGCAGCGAAGCGCCTGACACTATCATGTTCGCCCAACTTCGGTCAACTTCGTGGAGTGTGGGCCGCAATTATAAGTAGGAATAACCCCTTCATCCTTAACAAACAATAAGTTTCTGTCAAAAATGACATTTTAGTGGCAAGCTTTTATAGCCGACTGTACTTTTCTTTGGATATCCATCAAATGCTCACTGAGACGATTCTAAAGAGCCCAAGCTCGGTAGGATTGCTTTTTCTATTATAGAGTTCCTATGGCCACCTTCCGGCTCCAGCATCAGATCAGCCCCATGGTACCATATTATTGTATTTTCACCAAGAGTCCGGCCAAAAAGAGTAGAAATTAAAAAGTGGCAATACTGTAGTCATGTAGTGTCCTCCCTTTCTGATCAATATAAGAAAACGGGGACGACACTACAGTATTGCCACTTTTTATTGTCTACTCTTTTTGTTCGGACTGTATGCTATGACTCTTCGTGCGACATAGCGCTACCCGTCACTAGATGGTCGGGATTTGGCGGGATTATCCCGAATTCTTGTATGTCCTCCCAACTCCCGACATAGTAAAAAATATCCCGAAAAACAACTTCATTTTATAAAATTATAATCTTAAAAGGAAATACCTCTGCAAATTTTTCTATAAGTAGGTACTATAAATAAATTACCTAATCACATTTTTGTAGATTATAGAATAAAATTAAAATAATGAGAAAATCATTTTGTTATTTTTTGTTAGTATTTATTTATGTCGCCGTTTCTATCGGCAGTGAACGACGATGTTTTTTATATATTTACTTTAATGTGATTAAATTTTTGATTCTCCCGACCATTCACAAAATGTCGAAAAAAATATTGTTTCTCCCGATAATAGGGTCATTCGATCTGGCAACCCTACCCGTCATCCTCTCACATTACTGCACAGAATCGGGAGACGGATGAAAAATATAGGTCAATTTAAGATAACATTTTCGTCTGTTTGCCAATTAATTGTTTCGTGATCGTGACGTCACTACCGACTTAATTAGCTTGCAGTGCAATACGGCAAGGATAAATGAAAGTCGAAAACATCAGTGTGAATAACTTTTCGCAGGTGTCTTTTTTTATATTGACACAGTTTAATAGGTATAACGAATTTTTTTTTGAGGATGTCAGTCGGTTAAATTTTTTGTTGGGGGCCAAATGACTATATGGGACTAACTACACTTAGACTGCTCCAAAAGTCTGAAATTACCGTCAAAGTTCAACATTCCTATGAAGCGCTTAAAATACTCCATACAAATGGCCACCTCTACATGTGACATCATATGTGGTTCAGGAACCAATATTTGTATGAAGAGAATAAGTAATTTGCTATTTTCACAGTGAAAAAGTGCGTTTAAGTTCATGGTTGTCATACATTATTATTGTTCTGTTAAATTATGAGGATTCTGAAAAGAAATCCAAATTTGTTTTGGATTTTTAAAAAATCATAAAATTTGCGTACCTTTAAAGTCACATATTTAAAAAAATATCATTTTTATTGATATGCGGTAGAATTTAATATCAGGCGTCATCCCAATTGTGTATTGCGGTATACTCTTATACCCTATTCCCAGGAATGGTTTCTGAATTAACATAGGTCGAAAAAAAAACTGGGATAATCTCAGTTAATCAATATTCTGACCCGACAGCAAAAGGACTAACTAGAGAGAACCCTTCCAAACAAGAATAGTACGTATTCAAATCGATCTAAATAGTAAATAGTCGCCTTGGATTGACACGGTGTCTATAATGTACATAGATCTTTGTAATACATGATGAATTGATGAAATAGGTTTCCTAGTGCATTTGAATTCAGTCTACTGCGCAGAAAGTGTGTGTAGCATTGAAAAACTTTATTTTACACGTGTTACTTCAGAAAGTATCATAGATATAATAAAAAACACGGTTGTCGCAGTTTGTAGTGCACCTGCCTACTGAGACGGCGGTCCTGAGTCCGAATCCAGGCCAGGTAAAATATTTGTGTGATGATTGATGAACTCGGATATTTGTTCCTGGGTCATGGATTCCGTGGACCGTCGTCTAGTACCCATAGTGCAAGCTTTGCTCAGTTTGAGACTTGGTCCATTTGTGTAAGATTGTTCTGTAGGGGAGACCGAGGGGTTTTGAAACATGAGTTGAAACTACGTCAATTTCTCGGATGTATATACGAAAAAATAGGCGTCAGTAACACTAATGATACCTACATCAAATTGTTCACGCAAAAACGTGAAAATAAATGGATTTAATTTATTGTACAGTCTTATAACTGACGAGTGTGGCTGAGGAAGTCTCATGCGATGTATAGTGAGAGTAAGCAGCTGACGGACGCTCATATCCAGGGCGTGCACCTCAGCCTGAGTCCACCCTATTACACCAAAAGAGTAAGTGAGCACAGGCCTCTCTTTCCTACTGGTCTCTTTGGGCACGTGCGCAGTGCCCCCAGTCTCACGAGGGCCCCCAATCTCCCAGGGTCCCAGAAACTCCCGATAAACCCTACCTACATAGATGACGTTTTTTGAGGCCCCTATTTATGGAGTGCCCAGGGCCCCGACATGCTTTATGACGGCCTTGTGTGAGCAGACGAATCACCTTAGCGCCATAGGCGCGCGCCTTGTTACCAGCGGACTAAATACTGTTAAATACTTTTGTCAAGCCGTGACTTTTGTCCGCAATACCCAATGACTGTGACATAACAAGGTACTTGTACTTCGGAGATAGGTCCGGGGGGTATTGTCGTGGAGAGTTCACACTTGTCTTATTTTTTTATGTTCGTCTGTTAAATTTTTATGGGACAAACAAACTTTGTCGTGTGTCATAGTTGTGCTAGAGGTTGTACCAAGTCATCACCCCACCAGGTCGGCTCAACTGGCACTCAATTTGGTATGCACACACCACACGCCCGCATACAAGCTCGACGATCGAAAGCTGGCTGTTATCGGATGGGTAAACAGATAACGTATCTGGCTATCTACCCTACATGAGGCGTACACTTCGCCGCTATATTTGTACACTAAGCATTCAACTTCAACCAACTTCAAAAAAAGGATTCCAATTCGAGTCGACGACATGGTTTTTCTATGCTTGAACCTCAGGGCTCTGTCATTTACGATCGGATTTCGAAGATTTTGCATTGTTTTTTTAAAGCTTCTTTGTCAAATTTGTCATTGTTGGCAGAATTGAGATTTGACGATGGGATCCATAAAGAATCGGCAGAATAATTTGTTAATTGAGATCCAAAGGGAGAAGCTGGTATTATTCGCCATCTTTCGAGCTTCTTCGAGACTAATTTGACCTCATCCCCTAAATGGCCTAGGAACTGAACTTCACTCGTGATATCGACGCCAAATATTCCGATATTGGCTGTGGCTTTGTCCCTACAAAGACACAGGTTTGCTCGTTCACCACTTTAAAGACTGACTAAATTAGGTCGACTCCATTCTGAAACCTCTTTTAAGGAAGTCTCAACTTCAGACACAAGTTTGTTTCGGCTCTTAATGACGTTTTCCGCGATTGGCGCGACCGCTGTAGGAGGCATCACCTGTCCACCGTTCGCATAACAGTGAAAAGTGAATTCCGCAGATTTGCAGCAGTATCATTAAAATGCAGAAGGAACAGTATGGGCGACAGCACACAGCCTTGAGGGGCACCAGCATTCACAGACATGGAGTCTGAGCATTTACCGCTAACGTCCTTTATGCTTATATCTGTTAGAAAGCTGCCCATTCACATAAAATCTCGTGAAGGATGGGACCTTTGAAACAATTGGTGCCAAACCCAATCGAAGGCTTTAGCTATATCCAAACTAACTAACTGCCTCGCTAACTCGATCGCCTGTGCCCTATCTACCAGGTAAATCAGAAGATCACCAGACTAGCGGCAACAAACGAAAACCGTATAGTCGGTCACTAAGCAACTAGGGGTCCTCTAGGTACCGAAGGAGCTGGCATTTGATTCTGCACTCCATTATCTTGGAGAACATGGTGGTTCTCTTCTTTGAAATCTAGTCAGTTAGTCTATGATAGTATCTGGTTAGTCCGTGAGTTCACAGAGAAGAAAACTGAGAGCTTCTTCTAGATCGTATAATAGCGAGCGAGTCGGGCATAAAACGCGAATCGCATTCTGACAGCTCATGCACTGTACGTCAATGTACTCAACGAATTTGATTTCAGGCGCCCGGTTATTTTTTCATGATAGTTACCAGCAATATATGTGTTAAAGTGCCCTGATTTCTGCGAACTAGGTTAGCCGGTGGGAATCAGGTACTAGCACCCTTCTACAATAGAAATAGTAACATTATCACTATACAAACAGCACAATCATGATCGACGCAGATCGATCGTCACCCTTTCCAACTTGCGGACTGTCCCGTCACCGTCCAACGTCCAAAACATAATTCGACGTTGGTAACACAATGTTTAGATTTAAACTCGAATGATTTCGCTATCGCGTATAAAGTAGGGATTGGCAGACTAGTCAGGAACGCCGACTATTCGGAACATTTATAGTCGGCGATTTGTCGGCCGACTAATCGGCAATTTGAAAACCCATCTCTACTAGAGACACGCCGGCAACATTTATGGTCAGCCGACTAATCTGCAATTTCAATACTTCTTCGTCGGTCGCGTGACGTGATCGAGTGACATGAAGTATGGCGCGGCCGAAATTACGCGACTCGCAACTCAATAAATAACGCTCGTCACGTCTGTCTGGCTTCACCCCTAGTCTCTTATTATATCTTAAATTGTATATTTCCTAAATATTGACACAAAGGTAAATTATGAAAGAAAAATGTAATGTGATCCACTGTAAGCAGGACTTGAACCTGCGACCCTACGTTTCCGGCATATGCTCTCCAAACTGAACAATCACATCGTTACGTCGATCACACCAAATCTTTGATTCCATAATGGTACGCTACACGTCTAGCATAACTTTGACACGCTGTTGTCGACTTACTGTTGAGTTTCTTTCGGCTTTCTTCTCAACAGCGGTCTCCTCTTGCGAAATGCCGGTAGATTCACAACCTGACTTGTAAAAGTGCCCCTGTGGCCTACTTACTGAATAAATTATTTCATTTCATTTCATTTTATTTCACGCGACTCTTTGTCGGGCGACATATACTACCTGTCACTTTCCTGTCAATACTGTGTAAAAAAGACAGGCGACGCCAAGTCGCGCGACAAGCGAAGACGCGCCAAGTTGTACTAGCCCCGCAGGAGCTGCTGACACGACTTTTGGGAGGCTTCGTACGAGGGCTTGGAAAAACAGGCATCTTACGCTTACAACAAAGATGCTTGTTTACCAAGCGTGTGTTTTGAGCACACTTCTATACGGAGTGGAATCTTGGACGACGTATGCAAAACAAGAACGCCGAACACTTTTCACATGCGCTGTCTTCGCAGCATTCTGGGCATCACCTGGAGGGATCGTGTGACAAACGAAGCTGTCCTGGCCACGGCTCAGCTACCCAGTATCACAGCCATGCTCAAGCAGCGGAGGCTGAGATGGCTGGGTCACGTGCACCGCATGGAGCACACTCGCTTGCCCAGGCAGATCCTACTCGGAGAGGTCGCAGGGGCAAAGAGACCCGTAGGCCGACCCATGTTGCGCTTCAAAGACTGTGCCAAGCGTGATATGGTTGCTTTTAACATCCCTAGCAACCAATGGGAAGAGCGGGCCGAGGATCGTGACAAGTGGCGACGCCCTGTTTATGAGCGCCAGTCAAAGGACGACGAAACCTGGTTTGGGGTGCTGAGGGAGAAACGCACGAGACGTCACGATCGGGCCGTCAACTCCCGTCCACCTGGGGGTGCATACACTTCTTATAACTTGGGACCCTTCAAACGAAGCGTGAAGAAGCATCTCTCGGGCCAGCATGGCAGTGTCAACTGACTTGGCACCGTTGGTTTCTCGTCAGTTGCCATTGCGACTTGGGCTCCCCTTTTTGCTTACCATCAGGCGAAGTGGAGCCACTATGTTGTGTCGTTATAAAAAAAAAAAAAAAAAAACTTGTCGGGAATGTGGCCGAGGGATTCAGTCCCGAATAGGACTATTAAGTCGTGAGCGCAAGTGTTGTCGCATTGCTGCTTAGATCATCTGTTATAGATGACAAGGCCTATTTATTATTATTTAGTACACTGCGATAATAATCGCTCCTTTAACTTTGTGGCTGTTCTTGTCATTTTTATTACTTTACAATATATTATTTCTTGCTTTGTATTTCTCCTGTATGTTTTATACGGTGTGCAATAAAGAGTACTTGTATTGTATTGTATTGTATTGTAAGTAATATATTTATTTATTATGTCTAAATATTTATATAAGTATATCTGTATATTTTTATTTATGTATGTTTATAACTTTTGCTTTTTATGATTGTCGTTTAAACTAACTAGACTAAATTCAAACATTCTACTCCGCTACCTAAAGGTTGTCTGGACGAGATCGCTTTTTATTGCTAAAAGACCGCCTGTTATTTAACTCTGCCTGTTATTATTTTAATGTATCTTATCTTGTGTTGTGTATGCCTTGATGTTTGAGGTGTGCAATAAAGAGTATTTGTATATTCATAAATTAATTATTTAAGCCTCCCTGACGTTTTGGTAACTTTCCAGTTAACATTGTCAGTGTTAATTCCTTAGAATCGGTTTTTTTGTGACAGTGACAGTCGCGAAAACCGATGAAAATACTTCATTTATCTTATAAATTATCCAAGATCTTATATATTATACAAGAATTACTCACTACAAGTAAACTCAACTCAATATCCTAGAGTTTCAATAACTAAACAGTAGATGTATGTATGTTCCATCTTCAGACCTTACCTAACCATGTTTAAGTGAGCAATTTGAACGAATCGATAAGGTGTTTAACACAAACACTAGCAATGTGCGGCTAAAACTTCCCAAGACCAAAGATATGTTTACATAAACATCCTCACAAGAACGCCGATTATATTACTAATTTCAACAAAATCTGTTAATAGAAATAATTTCAATGAGGATAAAGACGTAATCAAACCATAGTATTCAAAGTGATTAAGAGATATCCCTTGAAGTATCTAGAAAAAACGCTAAACATAACCTAAGCACCATCTGTCAAGACACTCCTATATTATGTATAGTTATACAACGAAATCTCACCTCTAGTTCCTGTTTGCGGCATTTCTCCTCAAGTTCCTTTACAGAAGCGTCCGTTCCTGCAGCATTATCTTCAGTATCCGGCACTGGGCCTTCAGACAACACTTCAGTAGCAAAGTTCGTAATCTGTCCCTTTAAACTGTTCAAACTTTGATTTATATTGAGCCACGACATTTTGAATCTCACTTATCAACGCCACATATCACTGGGAAGGATTTTAAGTGAAATTGTAAATGGATAATCTGAGTAAACAGTATGAAAATCTCATTATTTTGCAACAGTGACAGGACTATGTCTAGTTGGCAAAACAAGTCGCGATTTGACATTTCGTAATTCAACATTCCCTTGTTAGTGTGACGTCTGAATGACGTAAGAAGTGACGTTATGACGTTTGTAGTTGTATCTCAAATAATCCAATTTATCCCGCCCCTTACAAACCCTTACTAATCATTTTTCTAGTCAAAACGATTTGTATCAATCTCTTAATTCAAATAAGGCAATTATAATTCATCCATTAATTAAATAAGAGCTATCATGAATTTTTGAACTACTATCTATAACGTCTTAGAAAAGTAGAATAGCTACATATACACAAAAGTTCATAACTACGAATGTTTTGTTAGGTGCTCGTGTACTACACAGACTACACAGTCCAACTGGGCACTCTGGGCACGTGTCCAAGGCTCCCAGTCTACGAGGGCCCCTAATCTCACGTTCCCGGTAACTCTCAAACCCATTTATTTTTGGCCAATGGCTCCAATTCTTCTAATTATTGGTGTACAGGGCCGTCACGGCGGTAAAGCAGGTTGATAGAGTGAGTTGAGCGCTCGCGGTTTTTTTTTTTATACCAAATATGAAAAACAAGCGAAGGTATATGCGCACGCATAGTCATTGTTAGGGTTCCGTACCTAAGGGGTAAAAAACGGGACCCTACGGTATGTCTGTCTGTCCGTCACCAGGGTGCATCTCATGATCGTGAACCGTGATAGTTAGACAGTTGACATTTTCACAGATGATGTATTTCTGTTGCCGCTTCAACAATAAATACTAAAAACAGAATAATATCAATAGAATCAGAATAAAATACAGCATATGTGATCGTTAGCGTTAACTTCACCTCATTTATATCTGGCGCCATACATACCAGGTGCAAACTTAAATTAACCTTGCCGATTAAGATGGCATAAGTGTTTTTATCTACGCACATATCATTAGTGCTCTAAAATGCGTTCAGAAACCGTAGGAAATGACCAGCATTACTACAACCAATTTTACTATGAGACCTTTCTTATCTGTGGCAGTAGGTAAAATCTGTACTGTAATGTTATAACAGTACCAATTTTTGTAAGGTTATGAGTTTAAATTTGGAACAGCTGTCAAAACTAAAGTAGGTCTCTATTCTAGTATCCATAGATATTAATATTGTTATCGATACGAAACGTCAATTCAGTATGTTTTTTTATAAAAACCGCACGACATTTGATCTCGAGTGACATGAGAATATGGATACATTCGTTTGTATATGATTTAGAAAAAAAAAACATTCGTCTTGACGGAGGTTCGAATTGCCGCCATTATTGTTGTCATTTGTTTGTTGGTTCTTTGCTGTTACGAAAGTATAATTGTGATAAGTTTATTGTAATTCACATTTTAGTTGAAAATATTGTTTCAATGTAAATGTAAATTACAACTATTACAATAAATAATCTGTTTATGTATTTGTTCAGATTTATTTCTTACTGTATTAGTATATGTCGTTTTTAGATATTTTACAGGTAGCACTAGTGGTGCCGGTCATTTCCTTATGGCTTCTGAACCCATCTTAGAGTACTTATGATATGTGTGTAGATAAAGTAGTGTATACAACTGTACATAATTAGGCCTTAAAACACTCGTGTGATCCTATTATGAAACTCGCTGACGCTCGTTTCATAAAACCACACTCGTGTTTTAATGCCTCTCATTATGTATCAGTTGCATAAACTACTATTTGCACATGGCCGGGTTTTCAACAAAAATAAATCCTATAATGAGAGCAAATGGGAGTTTGTATGTAAGGTCAACAATTTCTAAAAGTGCGTGTATTTACAAAATTCCGAGGTGTTTTCGTCGAACCTTCATGGATCTCACCATGATCTCATCAATACATTACATCCAATACATCTGATAACTTTACTGAAGACGGTTGTAATTACCCCTTTAAGAAATCTCTTCCACCTTTCATCTTCTGATCTTCCTCAGCGCTTTATACATTATCTCAAACGTTTTGACAATACTTGCCAACGCCGCGCCGGCGCACTCGGGCTGCCGCCATTTTCTTCGCTTGACAGCAAAAAGTCCAAAAGATTGGTGCATTCGATGCTTTCTTATTTTCAAGTTGTAAATTAGCAATGCGCTTTTAAAATATCATAAATATATAATATAAAAAGTGTTAAATTGTAAAATTGATTGCGAGCAATCTGAAGTGTAGTGCAATTTGTGAATTGACAGGTTAACCTAACCTGCTTCAAAATGGATTTGGACGAACCAAATAAACAGTTATTTGCCAATTTATCTCCAGAAAATATTTTAAATTATCCAACAACAATGCCTGAAGTTAAAAAGGAAAATGTTTTATCGGAGTACAGAATGGAAATGACTACAAAAAGGGCAGTGGAACTGTTTCTCGAAGGGACGCTTCGATCCAAAGTTTGCCGCTATTGCTTAAATATAGCATCTCCTCTGTCTGATTTGGATCAAATAATGCAAATAGCAGGCAAAGGAGCGCTTCACAAAGTTACCATACGCGATATGGTCGCCAGTTTTTACCCATTTAAGGTTAGTTTACTTACATCTTATGTGACCTACATTACTAATGGCTTGGTGTAATGTGCAGGTCATTGTATACTTCGTCCATAGTTAACGTGGTGGCCTTAATGTGTCTGCAATTAATATAGTACCTGCTACATGGTACTTAATTGCTACAGAAATAATTTTCATCCACTACAATTTAATGTGCAATTGAAGTTATAATTCTTACTTTATATTGAGAGAATTGCTGACAACGTATCATGATATAAAACAAGATAAATATGACATGGGAAATTGAGTAATAAAATAACGGTTTTCTAAAATCATAATGTTGTTGCACATGCACAAGCTTGGATAAAATTTGAAGACTTCCCGATTCTCCTTGTAGGTTACCTGGTTAAAGTGTGTCACCCCTAGAGATGGGCGCTCATGGGTAAATACCCGATAAATACCAGGTAAATACCCAATCTACCCGGCAGCGGTAGTAGATTGTGTATTTACCCTTTATTTATCGGGTTTTTAACCATGAGCGTCCATCTCTAGTCACCCCAGCATGGCAGAAGGCACTTGTTGAAACCTGGGGTCTAATAATTTTTCACTGTTTCTATTTGTATTTGTAATAAACATTTGAGTATGTTTTCAAGTATGTAAATATGTACTATTTTCAATTTCAGGCACTGAATGATCCTAATTTCCCAAGCCGAATATGCAACAAATGCCTGAACCGTACTATCAGTGCATATCTATTTACCCAACAATGTGAGCAGTCAGAACGGGCATTACGCAACTGCTTTGAAGACATGTACGAAAAGCTAGAGAAGTTAGATCCTCTAGAACGAACGAAAAAACGAGGCAGACAGAAACTAAATCCAAATTACAATATTTTATACACAGATCATCAAAGAGTTATTGATTATGCTGAACCTATGATAAACATTGTTAATTTGCACTCCGTATCACTCAGCAAAGAGAAATACTTATCTGATCTAGAATGTCCAAAGTGCTGGCAAATTTTCACTAAAATAGATGATTTGATTATCCATGAAAAGAGTCATCCAAGCAATATGTGGTTTAACTGCCGCTTGTGTGGTAAATCATTTGTGAAACGCTTGCAACTGAAACGGCATTGGAAGCAGGACCACCGTTACCCTGAATCACAACCAAAGTTAATAGAAAAAACTGATTTCCAATGTGGTACTTGTGGCTTCACCAGCCAGGACCATTTGGTCCATTTGCAGCATATTGAAAAGCACAAGTTTCAGTCTGTTCTAGAACATTTAGTGCAGAAGAATATGGATAAACTGTGTGTTGTTTGTCTAGACAATACACCCAAGTTGGTTGAGCTGGATAAAATGGTGCAGCTTCATGGAGGATATCCTGGGGTTACGGGGGACAAGACCGTGTATACCATTTTGGGATCCACTTTACCTGATGTGAGTATTTCTTGGATATTATTATTAGTTGTTTTCAATTTTGCAAATTTAAGGGCTTGGAAGACAAAATTATTGATTGTTATACTGGTAGAGAATGCTTTATGGCATAAAGTCTGCCTTTTGAATGTTAAGTTTTTCTTTTGTGCAATAGAGTTGAAGTTGGCAAGAGTAGTGCCAGCAACCCTTCACGCAAAATAGGCGCATTGTAAGACGTCGAGTAGCGGAAAACTAGCCTAACGCGCGTTAACCTATAACCTTTAGAGTTGAAATAAAGAAATATATAATTTAGCTTTCTGCATACCAACAAAGTTCATGTAGAAGACTGCCTTTCAATAAATGGCGACAAATGAATGCTTAGCATCATCAGCATTGTATATGTGCAGGTGTTCTAATTGAACCTACAAGCTACATCTTGTTGTGTTTTTGGGAATATTGAATAAACTAAAAGTGCAGTGTCAATATTTTTATAACTTCAAGCCCTTAAATTGAGTGGCTTCTAACCAGCATGATTTTGCTGATGCGACTGTTTTTGTTCACTATTCTATATTAATTAGTTTTCTATTGAATTATCTTTCATCATGTCACTATATCTGTAGGTGTGAGGCTTTTTGGTGTCCTTTTTCCAATAAAAGGTTTGTTCTGTTTTTGGTTATACATAAAAAATATACAATAAAAAAAAACGTAATTACTAATATCAGTTTTATTACCATACATTTGAGAATTATTAACCAACCAGTTCAATAGTTAAACATTAAACTGCCTTACGCCTCAGAAATATTCTAGGTATCAACATCAATTATGCTCGTTTTCTAGCGAAAATCATACAAGTACCAGGAATTGCATGTTCCACATCATGCTAAAGTAATGAAGTTTTCTAAAATAACTAAAGAAAAGAAATCAGAGACTGAAACTTTTGAGGATTTTGGAAGCAATGTTAACCAAATAATCATTTCAAAACCACTGATCATTTCAAATGATAAGTTTGACTGTAATGAAATGTTCCTATTCTTCTTCTCGGATCCTAGTTATTATAAGGATGATGGGAAGGAGATCAATTCAGTGGCAAAAAAATGTACAAGTGAAGCTATTGGTCAATGTGTGGAAGATAAAGATTATAATTCTATATCAATGGAGGAAATAATTAACAAAACAGCAGCAGTGGAAACACAGAGTGTAAAGATCAACATGGATGATTCATTTGAAAATATTGATGATACAGTAAATGTCCAGAATGTAGCAATGAAAGCAAATGTTAATGAAGTTAAGAATGAAACACCATGCAAGACTTGTTGGATATTTAACAAACCTACTTGTAAAATTTGTATCAATAAACAAATTTTTACAGAACAAAATCAGGTTATTCTGGAATATAATGATGAAAAAAATAATGACACTAATAAATGCAAGTATTGTTGGATTTTTAAAACATCAGATAAATGTGGCATTTGCAACAATTATATCAATACTATTGCAACCAATAATTTTAAGGTAACTGCAATTTATAAAGATATTAAGATGTTTGAAGATAGAAATGCTGATTTGCAAAGAAAAAGAAAATTAACAGATGATATAAAACCTAAGAAAAAGAAGTGGGACTGTCAGATATGTTTGACTACCAATATGGAAGAAAGAGAAAGATGTATTTGCTGTGAATCCAACAAGAATAATCAAGACAGCTTATTGAAAGTTAATTTGAATACTAAACACCCATTTAAAATGATCAAAACTGATGGTGATACTACAACAAATCAAGATAAACTTGGTATCAAAATGCGTAATACATTAGAAACTCCAAGTAAGATAAATGATGAAATTGCAATACCGCATTCTACACTGGTGGTTAACACAACGAATATGCCCATGATTGATGTAAATTTTGAAACAATACATCCAATTCATGTTGATAACTTCAAGCCATCAGAGCCGTCATATTTTAACATGTTGACTTTGAAAATAATTGAAGAGACTGAAGAAATGGACATAGTAGATGATGGTGGTGGTCAAATAATCAAACCATTAAATCTAAATGCCTTTCCATTTAATATTAATGCTCATTCAAGTAATATTGCTATGCAGCTAAGGAATATTGAGTGTACTAGTAATATTCTGGTCCAAGATTCTGGTTTGAGGTTTAATATTGGAGCAGAAACCTCCAAGGGTCCAACTGCTAGGAGAATTGTGAGACCTATAAGAAGAATGGCCTACCATAAATAATGATTATTATCAGGAGCCTTTCAGATCCTACTGCTCAGCAAAGACCTCCCCTGGACAAAGTATCCTTGTGCGTTAAAGTACGGCAACCTTACGGTATAAGATAATTTATGTCATGTTAGATTATCACATCTATTATTATAAAACCCTAAAATAGTGTTTAAAATCAGTTTTCTACGGAAAGGGAATTATTTCAGGAAGAATCTTAAGAGGCCTTATTCCTTTGAAAAAATTTTTTTTTCATATTATGACAAATATATTGATAATTTCAACCAGCTTTTTGAAGTGAATAATACTTTTCCCTGAGTTCCAGGTAGTAACATAGTTATTTCACGCTTTCATTGCGTACAGTCGAAATAAAGTTAAAAAAACTAATTTTAGCGTGAATTTTGTCCATTTCGAGTAGTTTATGAAACAAAAATTATCAATGAAAAATTCAAACTGTAGGTTTCAAATATATACCAATAAATCCCAATAGCCCTGTTCTAGAAAGTAACATCAATAGTATGTTAAGAAACATGTTTGATCATAGAGAAAAATGTCTAAACAATCAGCATTTTAAAAGGAATAAGGCCTCTTAACGCAAGCCATCGGTCGTACAGCTCCATCTGTTTGGGAAAAATATCTTTGTGCAAACCAATTAAACAGAAATAAAAACTGTGGTGTGTACCCACATAAAAAAAATGAGACATTACATGTTTCATAAATTTATATCTTTGTGCGTTCATCAAGTTGGACGAATTTTTCACCAATTTTGGCACAGGGATAGCGGGATATTCAAAGATGGACATAGGATTTTTTTTTTTTAATTTTCATTACTTTATATTTACAAATACAAAGATAGAAACAGTGAAAGAACTGTGTCCCTCACCCCCGCATCTTGGCACAAGGAGGCTAGCTCAAGTCTGATTGGGTCAACATTTTTTTTCTCACTGTTTTTATATTTGTAATTTAAATAGTGTTCAAATTCACTTTAAAATCGCAGAAAACATGGTTGGAAAACAATTAATGTTTTACATCATGATACTCGTAAAGAATCATAAGTAAGTTAGAGATAAACTAGATTTAATACGTGACTTTAATGTGTTTACATTACTTTATAAAATGTACATGTTTACTAACCATTAATTTAGCAAAACACAATGTTTGCACAATATTTATCTTTAGTGATCATAGCAACATTAAAATTAGTTTCACTATATAAACACATAATATAATATTAGATTCAATTCTTGTTTTTAACATCGTTGTCCTTTTCGATTGAAATATACATGTAATGCTTATACATCTTATAATAATTATTGTAATATTTTTATGAACCATCACAGCTAAACAGCTAAAGAAGTTTGTAATAAAGTCGATACAACTCGGAAAGCATGTATATACAGGCCGTGAGTTGACAGAATGTGATTCGAGTTTTATACCTGTCTCTCTCGCTCTTATGTGATCGAGATATGAACTCGGATTTCACCCAAACACAACCAAAAATGCTAAAATTTCGTTTATTTATTACCTCTTCTGGGTTTATAGAAACTTTTTTACAATCTTTTTTACTAAGTTTTGTTGTGACGCTATAATTATGTAAGCTTTAACTTCCAAAATATGTTTGGATATTCGCTTATTGTTGGCCCTAACATTCAAATGTATTGTTTCTATTTGCATTCTACAACTGGATGACAAAACAGGTATTACAATTTAAACATTTCTTCTCAACAAAACTGTATCTTGTGCAACATCTAAATTATACGTATCTGTGGCGTGGTAAATCTGGGTAGGTTTTTCTTCTAAAGCTGTAGAGTGGTGGGATGCACAATTTCCTTAAAAAAGGCAAGCCCAAGAGAAGCCCAAGGACACCTCGCCATTGATATGTATATGTTCATAAATATAGCCCTATTGTCAACACTTGTATGTTAATGTAACCTCCCTTTTTTTGTTACAGATGAATTCCATACACAACTACACTGGGACAAAAATATGCGAAAAGTGCCTTAATAATGCTATCACATCGTACGTTTTCATAAACCATTCCATTTATACAAGGGAAAGACTAAACACTTGCGTCACTTCTATGATAGACAGCCTAAACAAATTAGATGAACCAAAGGGAAATATATTTATAGAAATAGCAAAGGAATCTATTTTACCGATAAAAGAAGAAGATTATTTCGATGAGAATCTTCTACTTGAAGATGATGAAGTAGACGAAACTAAGTTGAAAGTGGATGTGCTTGAAGATGAATTTAGACAACCTGAAAGTGAGGACAGTGAATCAGAACCTGAGATAAAAGATTATATAAACTCATTCCTTAATGAAGACAGAAAACCTCTTATTCATGATGATATTGATACTAAGGAGGTATTTGATGATTTTAATGTTGTTAAGCAAGAATATAACATACAAATAGACAATCCTGCTAAAAGAGTAACAAAAACTTACGCTAACAGGAGACTGCTTAATGGATTCCAGAACAAATACCCATCTGATAATGAGGAATACAATTCTCTAGACGATGTCAGTGAATTCCTCACTTTTAAAAAGAAAAAGAAGCCATGCAAGCGGTACTATAAATACAAATTTAGGTGTCCATTGTGTAGCAAAAGTTTCGTCACCGACTTCCATCTCGAAAGGCACATTTTGAAACATGTGAACAAAAAAGTTGAATGTTACATCTGTACAGCACCATTCAAATCCCAATTCCTTCTGTATGAGCATATAAAAATAGTTCATCTACTGGACAAGACGAACTATGTCTCGTGTAGAGTTTGTGGAAGGACATTTGATAATGAAGAAAAACTGAAAACGCATGAGACTTCGCATTCTTCGAAAGAGTGCCAGTTATGTGACAAGTTATTCATCAGTCAGAGACATTTTGACAGTCACATGCAGAGACATGCTGGCAAACTGAATTTGGCCAAACATAGAAGTCTAATTTGTAGCTTCTGCGAGAAAGACTACTCCAATGACAACCAACTCTCTTTACATGTGAATAAAGTTCATTTACAAATAAAACCTTACTCCTGTGACATGTGTGAAAGACAGTTCTATACGGAGGGCAACTTAAGTAAGCATAAGAAGATCCATAACCTGAAATCCAAAGAAAGTTGTGAACTGTGTAAAAAGAAGTTTAATACCAGGAAAAATATGGTCATCCATCTCCGGAAGCATACAGGAGAGACCCCACATCGGTGTCCACTTTGTGGTAAATCATTTTATTCGGAACTAAAAGCGAAGAATCATATGAGGAACTATCATGGAGGTACATTATATTGCAAGCTTTGTAAGAGTGTGTTCTCATGCAAATATGATCTTAAAACACATGTCATCATGATTCATAATCACAACGCATTGTTATAGCATACAATTAATTTAGGTTTATTTTTATGTTAAAATGGTTATTGTATAAGTGAATTATCTATATCTGTATATACAATAAGGGACTAAGATGCTTCAAGACAAGAATTGTGGAAATGTATAAAAAAAAGATATATTCAAATTGTTGAAAACTATTACCAGTAACTTCTAGTATAAATTGATTATATTTGTTAATAAAAGACACAAATACTAAAAAGACGGTATAATTTAATAGTAAAGAATTCTGTAATATTTCTAGTTGATTAGAAACTCTTCTTCTTTCTACTTCTTTTTTCCATCATCTTTGGCTATCTAAAGAAATATAATTAATTTATAAATATTTTGTTATTCGAATAACACTCATCTTTACTGATTATCTACGTATGTATTATTTGCAAGCATTCATTCGATTGAGAATTCATTCTCAAAAAATGGGACAAAGGCTAGGAGGATGATGATGTATTATTTGCAAGCATTGAGAAGATACGTCTAAAATAGCTTTCATCAAGTATATTTAGTTTAAAATATATTTCAATAGATTATTTATTTAGGCGTAAGGTTTAGCAATAAATGAGTTTACAAAGAATACAACAACATATTTTTATTCCAATTACTAAACCCTTCAAATATATGTACAGTCGCCATCAGGTATATCGCAGCATATAAGGCGTTCATAAATATCTGAACATGTACTGTAACGCCCAGTCCATAAGTCTTGTTCAGATATTTATGAACGCCTTATATGCTGCGATATATCTAATGGCGACTGTACATAGATGAAATAGTAAAAAGAAATCGCGGCATCCGCTAAGACCACCTGACCTGATCACCCAGGTGATCGTATTGGCCGAATATGTCTTCTGAGATCACCCAGGTAATCTTCTTGGACGCTATATCCGGCACGATCGACGCCGGCCGACCGCGTACAATGACCAGGTCGGGCGGGTTCAGCTGCCGCCACGTTCCAGAGGACGCTAGAGCACCCGGCGGCAGCCGACTGCGTCCGTCCGAGCGATTAAATTCTAGGGCGACGGACGAGCGAACGGAGCCGATGGCGCGCGGCGGTAACCGATCGGAGCTGACGGCACGCGGGGGTAGATAACTGAACGGAGCCGATGGCGCGCGACTGTAATCGAACGGAGCCGACGGCACGCGGCGGTAACTGAACGGAGCCGATGGCGCGCGGCGGTAATCGAACGGAGCCGACGGCACGCGGGGGTAGATAACTGAACGGAGCCGATGGCGCGCGACTGTAATCGAACGGAGCCGACGGCACGCGGCGGTAACTGAACGGAGCCGATGGCGCGCGGCGGTAATCGAACGGAGCCGACGGCACGCGGCGGTAACTGAACGGAGCCGCTTACGCGCGACGACAGCCGAGCACTTCCGTCCGCGTCCGCAAGCGCTCGATCGGCTGGCAGCGGCGCCAATAACATTCGAATATGGAATCCGACTGTTGTACACTCGTACAGAAGCTCTAACTTCCTTTGGCAACTATTTAGATGAGCTTGAGCGCGCGCCGACTCCGCCCGGTCAGTGGGCATCGTACAAATCACCCAAGGGATCGTGCAGGATATAGCGTCCAATAAGATTACCTGGGTGATCTCAGAAGACATATTCGTCCAATACGATCACCTGGGTGATGAGGTCAGGTGATCTTAGTGGATATCGTGGAAAAGTTGGCATTAGGTAGGTTACCACATTACCACTCGCTGAAAATAAGTATATACACAAGTTCCTTTTTTAGAGTTCCGTAGTCAACTAGGAACCCTTATAGTTTCGCCATGTCCGTCTGTCCGTCCGTCCGCGGCTTAGCTCCGTGATCATTAGTACTAGAAAGCTGAAATTTGGTATGAGTATGTGTATGTATCACGCCGACAAAACGGTAAAATAAAAACTAAAAAAAAACACCTAAAGTGGGGGTGAATATTTTTTTTTCGTTCCAACCCTGGTGTGTGGGGTGTCGTTAAATAGGTCTGTTAAAAATAATAGGGGTCTCTCAACATTACTTTTTGATAAAGTCAGTAGTTTTGTAAATATTCGCTCTGAAAATAAAAAAAAATAGTGTGTCCCCCCCTCTAACTATTCAACCACGTCTTATAAGTACTTTCAATGAAAACTATATTTCGGTCGAATCGGTCCATCCGTTTTTGAGTTATCGCAAAATTTAATAATTTTCTTTAAAAGGACGTAAGTTGACTTCCAGAAGGTAATAAGTAATTACAGTTACTTTGGCGTTTACGACCTTTTTTCGTCTTTCCGACTTTGACCGTCTCTTATGAAGGATGAGCAAATACGGAACCCTACACTGAGCGTGGCCCGACATGCTCTTGGCCGGTTTTTGTAAGCTGAAATGGTCATACATACTGTTTAGGAGTCCTGTAGCGTGTCAGCTCTATTGCGCTTGAATTGTAGCCTCAACCTGGACTAGAATTTGAATTTGGCTCTGTCAGTGACCGGAAGTAGTGCGATCATCGGTGACCGACGTAGCCCGAACATTTCATTTGGCGTTCAAATTTTGGCGCGAAACAAAACTAAACCAAAAACATTTGATACGTTCAGAATCAATCAAATCCCGATCGGTGTGTTTTAATTGGTAAGGAAATCAAAATAAAAAAAGCATAATTGTTACGTTTTGAATTGCTCCTGTTCACATAATAACATGAATTACTTGATTATCCATAAGATACCAAAAATAAAATAAAAAGACAAGTGTTTCCTCGCGAAAATACGACAACACTTGTACTTGACACAAGTGACATTTAATCGATTAACCCGAATTTTGCATTGCATTTGTTGCAACAAAACTCCAAGTAATAAAGTGTAAACATGTCCACTACAGCCTCTAGAGGCTTCGTAAGGCTTCCTGAATCTCAACTTCAGCTAGAACGAAGACAGAAAATTACGAATAAGACATGGCATCAACACATTATGAACTTGCTACTTGGAAAGAATGTTTGTGGTTCGTGTTTACGCCTGGAGGATGACCTAGTGCATTGGGATGCTGAATTTATTTTGTGGCGTCCGGATTATGATGTGGAGTACTCTTTGAAAAAGATAATGATGTCAACTTTCGGGCCCAGCGTAAGTATTGCAGCTGTATCTACAGCTTCTAACTTTTTTGGTATGATAAAATTTTGAAGGTACCAAGTAGGCTTTGATTAGGGATTTAGCCGTAGGTTCGAATTAAAATTTTCTCATGGAAAAGATTTAAAATTTCACTACATAAAGTTTTTTTTATTGTCTTTAGGTGCAATTTATGAATGTAGTTGATTAGAAGTAAATTAAGTTTCAGAAAAAAGATAATGGCATCTGTCTATTAAAACTTTTGTTTTTAAAGTGAGAAAACAGTAGTGTCTGGCACATAACACTGCATTTGCATAGAAGCTGGTTTCGGACTTCGGAGTAGATCAGTTATATGGTGCATAATAATATTCATACATAGTATTTCTACATATTATTTCTTTTTTTTTTTTCAGATAATCAGCACCATTCCAACTACAAAATTTTGTCAAAAATGTGTCGACATTATACTCAGTGCTCACATACTTATACTTGAACTTAGAAACAACTGTAATCACATACAGAGAAAGTTGAAAGAAATATCACAACAGATGAAATGGACTAGCTGCTTAGATGAAACTGGATCTTTGACAGAAAGTATAAATAATAAAGTAAATCCGGATAACTGTATATCTAAAACTACATCTGATAATTGTAAAGTAACTGGAATGAATAATTCCAAAGATTTCATTGGTGAAATGGAAAAAGATATGAAGACACATAAGATTGTTCTAGATAATGAATCCCTCAAGACTAAACTACTCCAAGAACCAGATATGCAAAAATTTTTAATTTTGAAAGATGATAATGCTCCCAAGAAGTTCATAGAACACAAATTTCCTGCAGGAATAACAGTCAAAAAAGTTAATAATGATGTTGATATGTCTGATTTTGCACCACATGACCTATTAGAATTGAATTGGGCAGAAGATGAAAATGATTTGGTAAAAAGTGATACACAGGTTCCGAATAACACATTACACAGTAACGAAGCCTTAATAATGAACTTAATGGAAGAGGCAAAAACTGTAGAAAAGCATATACATTTCCATGAAAATTTAAAGTTACAAGCTATTAAACATGCACAGATTCCAGTTGCAGAACAGAACATTAATAAATCTTTATCTGTGAAGTTATTGCAAACAAATAAGTTCCATGAAAATGAGAGTGACAATGATGAACTTATACCTCAAGATTTACTTGAACTGAAATGGCCAGATGAACAACCAAGCAACACAGCACATCAAACAAAAATTCCCGTCAAGAAACTTAATTTTAATGAATCATTGACAGTGAAATTTATTCCAAGCCATCAAGCGTGCCCAGTTGATGATGGTGCTGATGAAATGGCACCTCAGGAATTACTTGAACTGAAAGAAGAAGCAGAAACCCAAAATACAAACTTGCCTTTAAACCAGACAGACAAGAAACATATTGATCTCACACAGTGGTTGCAGGATCAAGGAATGAATACAATAAAGACTAAAGTTAATGAGAGCAAAAGAACTCACAATTTAAATGTTGCTGAGACACTTACATCTAAAAGAATGAAATCTGAAAGTAACAATGACAAAGAAGTGTCAGAAATCTCAAAGAAAAATCAACAGTCTGAAACATCCAGTCCTAATACAGAAAATGATTTAATTAAATGCAATATTATTGCCAGAAACACAGAAACAGTGAGAGAATCCGATGATAATGCAATCAGATGTGGACTTTGTGAGTTAAGCTTCATTCAATTTGAATCATATTGCAGTCATTACAAGACACACAAAATAGCAGAAGCTGCCAAGTGTTATAAATGCCCGGCTCAATTTCCAGTCATTGAATTGTTGGTAGAACATTTATTGCTATTGCATTCTGAAAACATGGCATACTGTACTTTGTGTTATGCCTTGTTGAAACAAGACAAACTGGCAAAACATATGGTTGATTATCATGCTCAAAAAGTTCAAATCATTAATGCTCCAAACAACTCAGAAATCTATTGCAAAAAGTGCAACCAGCTTTTAATTGATACTCCCAATAGTCCACATGTGTGTGTTTTTAAGTTAGAGTGTATTGAATGTAAACAGGACTGCGTACACGAAAAGTACTTGCTATCATATATTGAACAGATTAAAGCCAACATTAATATATTTAAATGTGCAGACTGTGATTACCAATACAAAACCAAACAAGACATCATCAGGCATGCAAACTATGTTCATTTGAAACACAAAACCCAACAATGCAAAATATGCAGTGCTACATTTTCATTACAAGTAGATCTTGCAAACCATAGTGATAAATTTCACTTCAGATGTAGAGGTTGCAGAAAAGTATTTGCAGATAATAGTAGTTTAGACAGTCATAACTGTTCAAAGACCATTGTGAAAGATTTAATTTGTGAGTTGTGTGGGGAGGTATTTATGGCTTCAAAATGTTATCTACAACATAAACAAACTGCTGTAATAGTGGGAGACAAATGCGGATTTTGTAACGCTTTAATTCCGAACCAATGCAACATGTCTCGTCATATGCAAAATGTGCACCATGTATGTTTGAGAACAGGACACAATAGCACCATATCTCATTGTACAATATGTCAAACGGATTTCAAAGGCGAAACTGACTTCAAGGAGCATATTTGCCTGTACGACTGCCATGTTTGTCTGAAACGGTTTACTGTTAAAGTTCTCTTCGAAAAGCATTTGCAAGCTCACTTGGAAGCTGCGACTTCGATCAAGTGCAGTGTTTGTAGCGAACAGTTGGTTAACAGATATGCTTTACAACATCATATGCTGAGTCATAAAGATTATGACCAATGCGTCGTTTGCGAAGATTACATTGAAGGGAAACTACTGAAACAGCATATATTGAGCCATGGTGATCAGAAAGATAGGTTAAAATGTCCGCATTGTACTTTGGTATGCGAGAACCAAAACCAATTTGAAGTTCATGTGAACAGGTTTCATTTGTTGAGTCGTCCATATCAATGCGATCTTTGTAAAAAGTCTTTCTACAGTAAATATAAGTTGCGTGAACATATCAAGAAACATTCTTCTCAAGCGAGACAGGAGAAATGCACTAAATGCAACAAGAAATTCGCAAAGAAAACATCATTGGAGAAACATATGAAGCTACATACTGTGGTCGGACGATTATACGATTGCGATTTATGCGCGAAAAGATACATTTCTCCTGCGCTGCTCAACGAACATCGAAAGTCACACGTAACTACCGTACAAGTGCCAGAAACATCACAAAATTGAGGCCAAACATCTAATCTAGTATGTTAAGTAAATGTAATATATGTTGTTTTACATTAATATTTAAATAAAGTAAATCAATTTATGGATCAAATGGCATGTCGAACGACCCAATTTTTACTTTTTTTTTTCAATTCTAGTTTTTACCTCTATAGCTAAGGACTGAGGTTGACACAGCGTCGATTGCCGACAAGACCTTTGCGACCTAGGTATTTGATAAAATACATTAATACACTGGATACTAGGGAAGTCTTAATAAATACTTCATTGAGTAATTACGATTTTTTTAATAAATAATAAATAAATATATCGGATATACATATTTTAAGTGAAAAATCTACTTATTTCATTTTACGAATCAGATTTATTATATTAGCTGTTTATATGGCGCTTCCCCATTAGCGCCATCTATATTCTGCATAGAAGTTTTCTCTAGATAACGCTAGCTTGTAGTGGGTTAATAAAGGCCTAACCGCCATACAATCTACGGTGGCGCCGTCTACAACAGATCAGTGAAAGTGGATTGGTAATCTTTAATAATCCATCATCAATACTTGTGTTTCAGTTATCCTGTCATAACACTCGCCTGAAGAGATTATCTACTCATTTACTTCCTCAATAATGATATTGCTACTACTCTCATATTCTTTGCTATCATATGTATTGTCATCCAACCTGGGTCTTCTACCATCTTCAAATAGATGGTAAAACTCTCTGCCCAGCCCCTCTACTTCTCTATGGTCAAATTTCCTATCCTTATGTGGCCAGTGGTATTTCTTGAAATGCTGTCTCATTTCCACTGCTATATAAAACATTCTGTTACAGAATGGACAGGGAATTGTTTTTTCTGAATGCCGCTTGATTCTATGAGTTTTCAGTGCACTTGCTGAGATAAAGCTTTCAGCACATATTTCACAGTAGTATGGCCTCTCCCCTGTGTGCAGTCTAAGATGCATCCGTAGACAAATTTTATTAGAAAATTTCTTATCGCAAATCTCACAATTAAAATGTTTAGTCACATAATGAGTGTCCATGTGTCTTGTGAGTTGCAATTTTCCGCAGAAATCTTTTTCACAAATGGAGCAGATGTATGGTTTCACTTTTAAATGGTGACGATTGACATGTGCTTCTAAAATGCTTGGATCAGAAGCTATGTAATCGCATAAGTCGCATTTATATTTCCGTTTCATTTTCTCTCTCATGACAGGGTCATCTTTATAGCCATGGTATTTGATATGCTTCTGAAGACCTGCTGGTTTGATCAGTTTGTTGCACTCTGGGCATGGTATTGGTTCTTCGTGGCTTAGTTTATGATATTTCAGATACACCTTAGAGGAACATGATTTCCCACAAACATCACAACTGAAAGCCGGTGCTTGTCCTGACTCAACTGCATGTCTTAACATGTGTTGAGATAAACAGACTGCCTGTAGTTCCATGTTGCAAACAGAACATTGCACACGTTCACAATATGACCTCACATGCTTCCTTCTATGGACCTGCAGTTGCTTTTGAGAGTCAAATTCTATATTACAGGCCCTGCAAGGGAACTTTGCATCCGGTCCATGTATTTTGATATGCCGTCTTAAATCTGCTCTAGTATCGAATTTTTTCATACAAATAACACAGTCAGTGAAAAATCTTTTGTTCTTATTTTGTAAGCCACTATGCACTTTGACTGTATGTTCTTTCAGTTTACCTTCAGTCAAAAATGTCTTAGTGCACAGATTGCAAGGGTAAATCTCCTGGATATGCCTTCTTTTGTTGTGGTTAGAAAGGAATTTGAAGGTTTCAAAAGAGGCAGGACATTCATTGCATTTGAATTCTCTTTCAACCTGTGCACATTGCTTCTTATGGTTTTCAAAGTAAGTAGAGCTATTCTTGAACTCTTGGTCACAGTATTCACATATGTAGCTTTCTGTGTGAAATTGATAGATATGACCTCGGAGGCCAACTTTGGAATAAAAACGTTGACCACAAATATCACATGCGAAGGATATATGATTCAAATGCTCCCGATTTGCATGCCCAATGAGAAAATCTTTCTTGTGACAAACATAATCACAGTCCATACATTTTATCTTTGAAGCTCTGGCTCTAATTTGATCTCTGTAAGAAAGCAAGTACTTGTGATGGATGCAAGGAATTTCCAAGCATTCTGAACACCTAAACTTGCATTTATGTTCATTCAGCTCGTCTCCTTCAAAATGTCTTAGGCACATGAGACAATGAGCCTTGTCGCTTGTTGGGTCAGGGTCATCAGCATCAGGATGACTAATCTTCATATGTGCATTGATCTCACTGTTGGTGTAAAAGACCATGTTGCATATATGGCAAGTCTTTTTATCATCTTCATGGTTTAATCTGAAATGTTCATTCAAATCTCCATCTGGTACAAGTAATTGACAAATTTTGCATTTCATCATGGCATGCGTTTTGTAATGGACTTTCAAGCTTTGCTCTGTGCTTAAAACTTTGTTACAAATCTGACACTGAATTTGTGGTTTTTCATGAAAATCTCTCTCATGTTGCTTCCAGTCTTTAAAAGTTTGAACAATAATGTTACATTCAACACACCGGTACCCAGCATGTTTTTTGTAAGTTTTCTTTTTCATTTTCTTTTTCTTTACAGTCACAGTATTACTTTTAACTTTAGGTTCTTTTGCTACAGACTCGGGGTAAGGAGCATCCATATTTTCTAATATAATTAGTACTTCAGAGTTTTCATAATTATCTGTAGGATTCAACTGGTCCATAGCATTTACCGCTTTATAATTTAATTCATTGATACAGTTGTTGATGATTTTAAATGAGTTTCTGGTGTTGTGTATGAAGATATAAGATGGTAGCACTTTATCAATGCAAGCATTGCACATGTACGAGCTGGATAGGACATCTTTTACCTGTAAAATTCAAGATTTTTAAGTGAAATAACGTAATTTACTTAATATGAATTAATTGCAGTTGAATGAATCAAATAATGGGATATTCAAGAGATACTTACGCTATTATTAAAGATGTAGCAAACAATATCTTCCAGAATTTTAACTTCTTTGGTAGTATGTGTCACAACTTCCAGTTCCATTGAAATGGGACACAAGTCTTCACTGGCTGCAAGGCAGATACCACAGAATTGTGGCGCATACAAAACATTTTTCAGATTATCCCTGATATAATCAAGGTCATTGTAATCTTTCATTGTTATGATTACTTCTGGATTTTCTGTTTCAACTGTAACTGAGGCGTCGGCTTCTTCCATTGTAGATTAAATATACCCTGGAAATGTTAAAATATTACTTAGAACAGCATCTTAATTAGGTATGAGGTAAATTGGAAAGAAAAAAAAGAGAAATGTGCCAATTATTACTGCATAGAAAAAAAAAATATATTTGTCTTTAATTTCTTACTACTTAATGTATTCTTTATCTGATATTTGAATTGATGTAGAGAATGTATTTCTTTAATAAAACGAAAAATTTGTAGAAGCTCGCAAATTCAGACTAAAATCCTGAGCTAAAATCAAGTAAATCGACTTACTTAGGTTTGGTCAGGAAGGCCAAATACAAAATAAAGAATACACAACAACAGTTTTCCAAAATTGACAAAATATCCAACAAAATATTAAAAACACAGGTACTATTCGTTAAATTTATCTGAATATAATCATCCAAATGATTGTGATTGTCTGATGTTTATGCTAAGCTAAAAATGTCAAACAGATATGTTACTTTACTACACCAGAGACCTATTCCAAAATAAAGTTTAGTGTTCGCGTTCAAAGATTTCAGAATAAAAAACTTGTTATTTTAAAACACGATGAAAACTCGTACTCGCAAATAAAATTTCATGTAGGTGCCAAGCGGACAAAATGGCGATCAATCATATGAAAACAATTTGCTGCACGATTATTTTTCAAACGCATAGTGAAGATGTGAAAAATAAAACAATTAATCAAATTATTTACTCACCAACAGTTATACGGATAATGGCTTTTATGTTGACCAAACTAAAGTTATTTTTAGGAAAATATACCTACAATTTATGAATTTAGGACACTGCACAATATACCAAAAAAGAAAATCGCACAGAGTAGAGTACTTGATTGAAAATCGACGACGGCCGGATCGGACGAAGCCGAAGCCGAGCCAACAAGCCACAGAGTACAGACAGAGAGTTCAGACTCGGAAGGAAAAACAAAAGGTCATCATATTGCTAAGCTAAACCTAAAGTAGAAAAACATTTTTGGCCAACCAAAGACTGAGAACTGTATAAAAATAGTACTATTTAAAATAAAATATTGATGCTTAGGTCAAACATTAAAAGATGATCCATTTCTATACATTTAGTGGCCGTTGAAGCCTTGGCAAACAAATGGCTTACATATTCGTATTATTTAAGTTTAATGCTATTATGTTGGCAAATCTGAATGTTACTTCATTTTCACCAAATTAGGTGACCTCTCCCAGCACCAATACTTTATCTGTATTTAATTAATCTTGACATTGACAGCCAATTTGACAGAAATAAAATTATAAAACTTTACTGAAGTTATACAAAATTATTGTTAGTTATTGTTTTTATTTATTATTTCATTTTATTTGTTTTCTTATTTCGTTTTCATGTTATACATTGTAATGCGTTCACTGTAGTAATTTGAAGAAACCTACGATATGGATATCGAACTTGTAAAACTTATAATTAACCCAAAACATTCAAACCAAACATGCTTTTTGTGTTTCAAACAACACGAAGCATTAAACAATATCCATTCAGATATAGTCATTGTAAAAGATAATCAGGAGTTCATAATATCCGTGTTTAAAATGGTGTCATACTTATTTTCCATACAGGTAAATGTTTTAAATAATGAACATAAACATTTTTGTTTTAGTGAACCAAAGTTTAATTACTTATTTAAATCATTTCTTGTGTTTTCAGGAGTCAGTATTGCAAAAAGTCTGTGAGAAGTGCTCAAATACAGTGATAAGTAGTTTTATTCTTATACAGAATCATAATTTAATTAAACAAAACCTCATGCAAATAACTAGAAGGATGGAAAACGAACTTTCAAGTATGAATAAAAAGACATTCAGTAAAAAATGCTACTTAACCATAAACACAATTAATAACCAAACTGTGATAAATGAAAATATCGTACCTGTAAACAGTAATGAAATCATAAATATAGAAAATCAAAAATGTCTCAAATGTGATATGATTTTTGAGTCAAGAGAACATCTAAAAGAGCATAAAAAAATGGTTCACAAGAATACAAATGAGGCAGTAATTTGCCACATATGCGGTAAAAATTGTAAAGCACCAAGCTCTCTGAAAAGCCACTTGAATTGTCATAAAGAGAAACAATGTCCGTATTGTTCAAAAATGCTAAAAACTCACTCACATTACAAGATACATGTCCAGAACCATGTTAAAACCACTAAAAGGAAAAGGAGTCAGACGTCCTACAATTGTCATAACTGTAGCTTTGTAAGTTTAAGCAAAGGGAGCTTAGAAGCACACATAAATAAAGCCCATTTATGTCTCAGGCCCCATGTCTGTCCAATATGCTCCAAAGGATTTTTTAAAAAGAGCAACTTAACCGAACATATCAGTATTCATGATAAAGTTAAAACCGAAACTTGTGAAGTGTGCGGTGACCATTTTGTCAATAAAAAGACACTAATGGAGCACTTAAGATTGCACAAGAATCATAAACCATACGAATGTGACATCTGCTTTGCGAGTTTTGTAACATCTGGTCGCAGGTCTGATCACATTAAAAGGAAACACTTTGAAAAATCGGAGCGCTGTTTGATTTGTAATAAACTGTTCAGCTTGAAGAAGGAGTTGAATAGACATGTGAAGAAAGCACACTGGCAAAATGTGCCTGAATTTGTGGAAAATGAAAATAATTGTGATAATGCAGATATGTTGCTGACTATTACTTGAAGATTCGACAATAAAGGATTATGAAATGATGATGCTTTTTTATCAGTCTAACTTTTAGGCAAAGGCCTCTATTAGATCATCATTAAAGTCTCCAAGTCTACCTTGCCTTGGAACCACGCTTATATTATAAATGCGAAAAGTTTTGAGTGTGTGTGTATTTATGTTACTTTTTCGCGCTCAAACGGTTGGACCGATTTTGATAGAATTTGGTATGGAGGTAGCTGATACCCTATGGATTAACACAAAGGTTACTTTTATACCGAAAAAATTTAGTGTTCCCGTGGAAGCGGGTAAGCGGGGCGCAGCTAGTAATATTATTACGTTTGTTATTTCTTCACGCTCAAATGTCTGGATCCTATTTTAATAATATTCGGTGTGGAGGTAGCTGACACCCCCTGGATAGTTTTGAGTACAAGCAAGTCGAGTTCATTTACATCTACACACTTACGAGAACAAAAATATCTGAACACGACCCTATTGTCAGGACTATAAAGTCGTGTTCAGATATTTTTGTTCTCGTAAGTGTGGAGATGTAAATGAACTCGACTGTACATAATTTTCGCGCGTTTAGCTATTATTTTGATTCTGTCCATAATCAAGAAATAAATCGGAGACAAACTGGCAAACCTACTTGGTTTATGTGTGGCAAACAAGTAATTATATATAACGAAATTTTTTGTTAGCGATCTAAACGCATTGAGGGTATGTTCCTTAACATCCCATATCTAAAAAAAAATGCATTTGATTTTTTTTGTTCATTTAACTCCTCGTCCTGCCCTCGTCGAGATCTTGTCGAAATTTTTAGCACGATTGGAAATTTGAACACACTTTGTATCTGTCTTGTTTGGCCTATTCACGCTATTGCGGTTTCACACTCTCACTCGCAATGTTGACCGAAGTCGGCCAAGGTGAATAAAATTTGGCCGAAGTATGGTTGCCGGGGCCTAAGTACAACTTCGCGAGTAGTGTGGCTACAAATTAATTTTGAATGGGGTCTGTTTGGCTGTCAATGTCATGTCGACAATCGACATGTCTCATGTCATTGTCAAATCAAGTTTAGTTATGTTAGCGTCTTGATTTTTTCTCTTTAAAACAACATAAATCGTCAATAGGATAATAATTTTATCACTGCCATAATAATGACGGAACTAAAACATGCCATATTGAATTCATTATTGCAAAAAGAGAACTTGTGTTGCTTGTGCTTTACTGCAGTGTCGTCTGAACCAATTCACTTACACGATGACGCGGTGGTAGATGATGATCCCAGCACGATACAACTGGCGGAAGTGCTGGCTTATACTTTAGGATACGATGTAAATATACTTATTCACTGACTTTAAAATATCAGTACCTTAATTCTACTGTTAATTATATATTTTTTTTACTGTCGTGTGCTTAACGTATATTTAACCTGTGTTGTTACTACGAACGATTAGAATCTTAGCTATAAAGCCTTTTTTAATGCATTTATTATGGATATGACTGATTTATGCAAGGGACATTGTTTTTTGATTGACATCAAGCTACTAGGCTTAGATTTTATGTATTTTTGTTTGTTACTTTACCCACCTATTTTGTTACAGGTGGTAGATAACTTTGCATTTCAAACAATATGCAATGACTGTGTTACATCCGCCATTCAAAGCTATACATTTATCAAGCGATGCAGAGAGAATAATGAAATTGTACAGCAAGCCATAGAGAGTTTAGACAGGTGCTTAGAAAGTGCTAATGAAATAAGAGATTCATGCAAATCTTTGTATCTATCGTTGGATGCAAGTCTCTCAGCACAGATGTACTATGATTATAAACAACCAGTTACATCAATTCCTGGTGCATTGGCAAGGTTCAAGTACATTTTAACTGATAAATATAATGGTAAATATTATGTACACAGCTCGGCCAAACACCATCCAAAAACTTGGATAGCACCCGATATAGGGGATGACTTTGATGATGACTATGATAATTTTGGTATGCCTATAGTTAAATCTGAAAAGTCTAAAGGTTCAAAAACTCGTAAATGTAAGATGGAATTCTTATCTGATTATGTTATGTTCCATAAAGACAGCACACATAAGAATTACATATGTAATGGTTGCTCTAAAGCTTTTGAAAGTGAACCTGTATTACGAATGCATTACATGAGGCTGCATGCCCCAAAGAAATTTGAATGTCCTAAATGTGACAGAAAATTTGCTGCTAGCAAGCTACTTGATGTCCACCTTAGCATATCTCATACAAATGCAGTATGTTTTGAATGTGGTAAAACATTCACTAACATAGCTAGCTTAAAGAAACATGAGCTTTCACATAAGGCCACCAGATACATATGCAAGGTATGTCACAGAGTTTATAAAACACTGAAAACCATGAAGGACCATGTTAGTAATGGTATTTGTGAACAAGGTGGTAGAATATCAAGGAAATCACTCAATGCGGGGCAATTCGTTTGTGATATTTGTAATAGCCATTTCGCAAGCAAGAATGCTGTGCGGTCACATATGATTACTAAGCATGAATATGGTGACGATGAAGTAGTACACACCTGTCCGTGGTGTAATAAGAGGTTCCAGGCTGCCAGCAGTTTGAAAGGGCACATAGTCAAGCATACAGGAGAACGGAAATTCCACTGTGATCTTTGTGGGGAGAAATTTGTTACGCAACCAGCATTGATAAATCACACTCGGTTACACACTGGTGATAGACCGTATGCTTGCGATTATTGCAATGAAAGCTTTGTCTCTGCATCGAGGCGCATAGAGCATTTGAGACGGAAACATTGGGAGCCATCCTTGCCTTGTAGATTATGCCCAGCAATATTCAAGTCTGGAGCTGGAAGACGGAAACATGAACGGAGACATTTCAACCCAACTAGTAAACTTTTTGTGCCTAAGTCTGAAAGACCACCAGGAATCAAAGAACCGAAGCAGCTCCCCACACAACCCACACGAAAAAGAAGAGTAGTCGATAGAATTATTGTAGATATTATTGATGAAGAAGAGTAGTGGGATTTTGATAGAAACATTACATTTTAAAGCTGATGTATGATTGGATTTACTCCATCTTGTCTGTCTTTTGTTTATAATTTATGTTCTATTCTTTGAATGAATTGTAATACAATAAATAAGTTGTTCTTAAGTCTTGTTTTAATTATCTGTCTATCTCTTTCTATCCACTGTATGGCAGGTCTCATGCAGATCTAACTTCTTTTGAAGAATTTGGAGATCGTTTTTTACCTTTAAGTGAAAGGTAGGTTAATCCTGCAGCAGTTACATGGAATACACACAGTCATCCTCGTATTCGATACGTCAACGACATTACTGCACTGTTCTTAGTATTTTACTTCGTTTCTTCGAAAAAGTGCAATAATGATCAAATCGGGTACTTCATAATTAATTGTAACAAATATTGTACAAAAAAAATAATTGTAAAGTGAAAGCTTAGCTTACACAAGGCTTACACGGTCCAAGTTGTTGCTTATTAAAAAAAAACAAAATGTAATGGACTGTCAGATGAAGATGTCAGTGTCAATGTCAAGTCAAAACGAAACTGAATTTTTCGGTCCGGGGCTTTATTTACTTGATTTATTCTTTAATTAAATATATTTTTGAGCATTTATTATGTCAGGCTTGAAAAATGCCCTTATTAATGCATTATTACGTAAAGAAAGCATATGCTGTTTATGTTTTAGTTCAATTGATTACGGCGCTATTCACGTAGACGACGAAGTTGTTATGAAAACTAACAATGTTTCAAACCATTTGGATCTGTCTGAAGTACTAGCTTATGTTTTAGGAAACGAGGTAATCATCCCGATTTTAAATGATACTAAAGTTTACTAAATTAAACAAGAACTAAAACCTTGAAATGAAATGTGTTTATAATAGTACCGGACCGCAGCAAAATATGCGAGATATTTTACCATTTTGCTTTTTGTTATGGTTAATTTTGTTTATAGGTCAGGGACAACATTGCTTTCGACAGCGTCTGTAACCAATGTGCAGTCACAGCACTGAATTGCTACACATTCATCAAACAATGCAAAGAAAATTCAGCAAATCTGCAAAAGGCAGTTGAAAGTCTAGATAAATGTATACGAAATAACACAGGACCAGTCCATTATTGTAAATCATTGTTTGTTTCTTTAAAAGAAAATCTTACAGCTCAACAGTTCTATGATTACAAACGGCCAGTACACTCACCTTCTGCCATCCTAAAGAGGTTCATATCAGTTTCTAGTGGGATAAATGACAAATACTATGTACAAGGTATAAAGAATGAACACAACTTTGATGAAGATATTAATGCTGATACAGAACCTGTAAATGATAAGTCGAAAGATAAAAGGGTGAAAAAGAAACCTAGAACTACCTTACCGAAGGAATTGATACTGCATAAAGACAGTACAGCTATGGCATATAAATGCAGTAGATGTCTAAAAATTTTTCAGACTCTGGATTATCTGAGGCAGCACTACCTTAGGGTGCATGCACCGAAAACTTTTAAATGCCCGAAGTGTGAACGTTGCTATGGATCCTACAGCCTAGTGGAACAGCACCTCAAAGACTGTCATAGAACAGTTATCTGTGTTGAATGCGGAAAAACGTACAACAACAGGTACAGTCTCAAGCAGCACGAGCTTTCACATAGACTGAGATTTGTTTGTCAAAGTTGCGGCAGGGTATACAAAAACAAGGACACATTTAAACAGCACATTTCGTTTGGGGTCTGCGGGCAAGCTAGCAGGAAATCAGCCACAGAGGGTTTGTTTAAATGTGATATTTGCCATAAGCAGTTCTCCCGTAAAAACACACTGCGGGTTCATATAAAATTTGAACACAGTAATGCAGGGCAGCAACATGTCTGTAGCTGGTGTAACAAGAAATTTAGCTGTCAGAGTAGACTGAAAGCCCACACAGTTAAACATACACAGGAAAAGAACTTTCCATGTGATATTTGCGGTGGTAAATTTGTTACGAAAGAGTCTCTTTTATACCACACTCGAATCCATACCGGAGAGAAGCCATATAAGTGTTCCGTTTGTGATCTACGGTTCTTATCCTCATCTCGACGGGCAGAGCATGTTAGACGACACCACATGGATCCATCTCTAACCTGTGATATTTGCAGGGCCAAGTTTAGGAACCACTCATGTCTGTTGAAGCATAAACAAAGACATGCTAACCCGAAGAGCAGGCTGTTTCAGGATAAGGCTGACGATGAGGAAAATTTAATTATAGAGAATTAAGGTATCTGCGAACGTTAGACACGCTATGATTGTCTGTATCGAGGCTGCCTTTTAGAAAAGTGATAACAAAGGCATGATTATTTACAAAAATGTAATGAGATAAAACATTTTTGTTTTCCTTAGATTTTTCATAATTATTTTAATTGTATCATTAAAGTGCATATTGATTTATAAATGATTTATGTCTATACAGTATAAAACTGCAGAAAACCATTAGAAATGGGTGTTTATCCTGATGCAAATTAGTAAGCATACTCTTTTAAAAAAACTGGATTGTGCATGCAATACTTATACATTTTATAATGTAATTCTTGGTTTCTTTATCTTTATGGTACAGTCACCATTAGATATATCTCAGCATATAAGGCATTCATAAATATCTGAACATGTACTGTAACGCCCAGTCAATACGAGTCGTGTCCAGATATTTATGAACGCCTTATATGCTGAGTTATATCCTGATGGCGACTGTGTACTAAAATAACACATTTGTAATTAATATTTTTTCATTTCATACATCATTAGGCATCTAATAAAAAATTACAAAACATAGAATTTCAATTTCACAGCATTATTTGGGTCATCAGGATCTTTAAAAATTGTTATTAACATGCTTATATTACTTTTACTTGTAACTAAGTTTGGGGCTTGTGCACAAATGACGTGAGATTCAATTCAATACATAGTGGGGAGGGGGCGTCACGAAAAAATCACGATATATTACCACGTTGGGGGAGGGAGGGCTTTAAGGAGACCTCACTATTTTTCTACAGTGAACGAACTAAGAAAAAAATCGATATTTTTTCGCGGTTTCGTTTAAAATAAATCTGGGGGGGTCAAAAAGTAACCGAAAAAACATCACGTGATTTGTGCACAAGCGCTTGTTTGAAAGTAACTAAAAAAACGGCCAAGTGCTAGTGGGACTCGCGCACGAAGGGTTCCGTACCATTATCTGTAAGTTTGTTGTATGGGAGCCCCCCTTAAATATTTATTTTATTTTATTTTTAGTATCTGTTGTTATAGCGGCAATAGAAATACATCATCTGTGAAAATTTCAACTGTCTAGCTATCACCGTTCCGGAGATACAGCCTGGTGGCAGACGGACGGACAGCGAAGTCTCAGTAATAGGGTCCCGTTTTTACCCTTTGGGTACGGAACCCTAAAAATGTAATCAAATCTTAGAAGTCAATCCTTCTAGTTGTAATTGAAACTTTGCAGGTAGGTATATTATGAGATTAGTAAAATGTGAACGTATATTACATTATAATAATGATAAGAATAAACGACTAGTAAAATAGGTTCGGTATTTATTTATCTTCCCCAATAACTATTCCCAATCAGACAATTTTGAACTTATTTTGAGTTGAGGGCTACAACAAACTAAACCCTAGCCTTAAGTAAAACATGAACTTGAACACTTATACTTCAAATACAATAAATACTCCCGGTCCGACGGCAAACGTTCGTTCAACAACGCAACTAGGATGTAAATGACTAATTCAGTGTTGCTATAACGTGTGATGAAGGTGAATGCAATATCTAAACGCAATGCAACTTTTTTTTTTTGTGTGACGCAGTCAGTTTTCGAACGTCGTCAGATGGAAGCACTAGACGAGCAATCTGTTTGTTTATTGGTCGAAAGGTGGCCTTCTTTCTTCTAATAGCAAAATGGCCGAATTTCGTAGGAGCACGACAGACGTCTCGGAATGTATGCGTGCATAAACGTGGAATAGTCATCGTTGTACATAAACTAAAGTGCTAGTGCTAGTGTCGTCCCTTCAGTGTCAGTGCATGCTGTGTTACCGTACCGAGTGCTTACGTTGTGATCTAGTTTCTAACAAGGTGTTTTATCAGTGTTTTGTGTCTTGTTTTCCTGAGTAACTTCGCCCTGACATCTGTTTTGGATTTATGTTGACTTGATAACGGTAGGTACGAGCGTTTGACTCATTATTTAATTGTTAAAACTACTTTTAAATAGTTTCACGCTCCGTGTAAATATTACTTTTTGTTTCGTAAAGTTTTGACACGTATTTCTATCCTTGTCTACTTTTGGGCTATTCGGTTGGAGGGAACGGGATAGGTTATGAAGTATGTGCTATTGTCATTCCCCTATCCTTTTTTGAAAGTATTGTTATTGTTTTGGCGGTGACCCATTATGAATGCAGTGGTTCCTTGCACTGCACGAGAGGTCGCGACGGCAATTAAAGTTGACCCTACTTTATTAGACATGACATAACTAGCGTAGGACGATTCTGACTCTGGCAGTGACATCATAGTCGCTTATTTCGGGAATAAATTATTCATTTTCACTGTCCACTTCTGTCTCGTCTCGTAAAAGTTCGCGCGTAGGTACTTACTATTTGTGAAATTACTCTATACAGCTGGAGCATAGACTCAGTTTTGGTATACCTACCTACTTTGATATAAATTCTGGATAACTTTAAACTAAACTTATAAGTCCATGGGAATAATTACTTAATTGTAAGATAAAAATACCTAGCAACTACATGTAACCACTAATCAAAAATCAAATAGCATAATTGGGTAGCTTACAGATTTAATGGTTTAATTTACATGCTAACTATCAATTCTATACTTTTAATGTCAGAGATTCACACATAAGCAAATAGTACACTGCACACACACACGCATATACTACATAGGAAGTGTAAAGCTCAGTGTACGAGTTATCAAAGGATATAGTAATAAGTAGATTAGGTGGCCCATTGCTTGATGCACTGTCACTTAACAGTGCCTCTGTAGTCCGACAGGCAGAATGGACCGAGACAGTAAAACATTATCCTTGGGATCTCTTGTGTTTTTATCTTATAACAAAATTGACTTCACCTGATTTTTTGTTGTACTAAGTGTTGGCCAGAAGTTGCTATGTGTGTATAACACTTTATACTCTCGTGGTTTGAACATATAATTAAAACTTATTGAACTGGGTCTATCGCGATATTGTGATTTACCTTCATTGCCTGACGTTTCAACACGGTCTCACGTGCTGTAGGCGTACGCCTGAGACCACGGCACGTGAAACCGTGTTGAAACGTCAGGCATTGAAGATAAATCAAAATATTGCTATGTATGGTCAAAATTATCTGCATATGGTTAGTAGGGCATGTTAATCTGCATAATTACTTCTGCTGCTGACTGTACTAAGTCCATCAACTAAGGGCTTGTGCAGAAATCACGTGAGGTTCAATAGGGGGGAGGGGGGGTCACGAAAAAATCACGATATATCACGTTGGGGGAGGGAGGGGTATAATGAGACCTCACGTGTATTTTTCTACAGTGTAGTACAAACTAAAAAAAAATCTATATTTTTTCTCGGATTCGTTAAAAATAAATCTTCACTAGTTAAATACTTCAAAATAGCGAGTCTATTTTACGAAATTATGGCGGGAAAAAAAATACGTGAATTTGGAATTTTCTCAAAATTCGATACAGTAAATTAATTAATGTTATGAATAGTTTATATTTTCATGGACATCACTGGACATAACTGCCATTTAGGTTTAATAATTTACTAGAAAGTGGTGTAACAAGAAAAAGCAGACCATGAACCAGGACTCCTGGAAACATCTGGACGTGAGAATACCTGACAAAGGTATTGGACATCATTATTTTGTGTAAATTCTATATTTACTTAACCATAAGTTCTAAAACATGGAAACGACTGCACTAAAATGTTTAATGGTAAACAATAACAGTAAACTGAGGAGCTTAATACAAATATCAATAAAATTTAAATGTTTAGAAGCCGTCCGTGTCACTATAGATATATAGTTATGACATTTTCAACCGCTAGGGTTCAATTGTTGGTTACCATAAAGACGAAATTTGCTTGCATCTTGTACCGATAACCTGGCATTGCATTCTTAACCAACAACGTGGTACCCTTTGCTGGGAGATGTTTCAGTTATTTGCATTGGAGCACTAACAAATCAGCCATTTTCAAAATGTGTCTGTGTTTGCTAATTTTCGTGACCTTTTACGCTAACATTCTACTGTTATGGAGTTGTGGTAATTAAAAGCAAACACAAATTTGAAAGAAAATGTGACATTCAAAAAATTAAGGCTCCGTATCTGTTCAGATTCATCAAATTTTTTATTGATAAGTTTTGTTTCAAAAACTACTCAAATTGACAAAATTCACACAGAAAACTGTTTCTTTTTCAATTTATTTTTGACTGCCTTTCGACGCATAAGACCACAAACGCGAAATACCAACACGAGGATTTTTGGCGTTTTGCGGATTTATAAAAATGATAACGCTAAATACCAACTACGTAAAATGCCACAAACGCAAAACACCAACCGGTCGTTTTGTGGTGTTTTGAGCCTTTATTAATTTTTTGGTGTGGTTGGACCTAGGTATTATTATTTATTTCGTATTTATTCAAAAAGTCTAAGTATGGTATTATTATTATTTTTGTTTCTCCTCTCATAGAGTCTCGGGCGCATACGTCCCGGTCTTTTGAAAGGCTTGCTTGGGGATATGGATCCAACACGTAGAGGCCCCTTGGAGAAATTGGCTGTGGCTGTAGCCCTGCTGGGACCCATTCCTGATCATATCAATAAGATGATACATCCATGAACAGGTCCCAGCAGGTGATTGAACTATTGCATGATATGGAAAAGAAAAACCGGGCTATTAAAATGGAGTATGGATGGGTGGACTCTTTCTTTGGCCTATTGTAATAGTAACATGTCAACCGCCGTAACCATCAGTGCGACTGTTACCTATGTCGGGTGGTGACTCGCCCTTCACTAGGTGGGCCCCGTAATGCCGTCGTAAAGAAGGCCGGAAGCAACACGAGCGTGAGGGCTCTGGGGTGCCGAGAGATGTGTTGCGCTTTCTCCGAAGTTACTCGCGGCGTGATGCCCTTTAACACTTCCACCCCTGGAGCAGATAGCTCTAACGCTCCGCACTGGACGGCCAGTGAAGGCAAGCCAGAGCTGAGAGTCCTACGGGTCCTCTTAGGTTTCCACTCCGGCCGATGAAGGCACACCGGAGACGAGGACCCTGACCAACTCTCTGGAGATCTCGGGTCCATGGGGTCGTCACCCCCAACAGCTCGCCACACGCTGCCCTGCGGGCTTACTATTATTATAGTATTATTTTTTTTATATATATGGTATTTAGCGTGATTGGTATTTTGCTTAAATTCATGTTGGCGTTATGCGTAGTTGGTGTTTTGCGTAGTTGGTATTTTGCTAAAGTGGTTTTTTGCGTAGAGTTGGTATTTCGCGTTTGTGGTCTTATGCGTCGAAAGGGTTGAAATTATCTATATATTTGTCATATGAAAAAAATAAATTTTAAAAGGAAAAAGGTCTCTTAAAAACATCATGTTTTCTTGATTTCAAACTATGCATGTCTTCCCAGAAACCATCTCATAATAATGATGTCTAATTATTTTTACTCTTTAACAAGCACACAAACATTTAAATACCCATTATTATATTTATAAATAAGAATGAGAGATTCCTTACTTAGGTAGACAATCATCATGACATAACCTGGCATAGATACATGCATATAAACAGACATGCACACAATGACTTCACCTCACCTTGCAGAGTTTCTAATTGTTACACAGATATGTCTAGTATCTACATATATCTGTACACCTACTTGTGTATTATCTTTATGATGATCTGTCTATTTTTCAAGGCTTTACTGGCTTTGTTTAGTATTTCAGTAGTAAATATATGTCTGGTTATGTTTACTTATATTATCACAATATTGGTGACTTAAATGGTAAGTGTCGTGAAATGATAGCTTTTAGTTAAATGGATACATAGTCTAATTATGAAGCCAAAGAATGCAATCCACTGAAGTTGTAGTGGGAATAAAACCCCTTCTTTATTGGAGAAATCTTCTAACTACTGAGCTGTAACTAGGACTGGTGTATAGCTTTTTTTGCTATCTAACTGATCATCATTTTCTGGGGAGGCATTCATTGGGGTCATAAACCCCTTGGTGGGCTGGGTCTAGAACAGACACCTGGTAATAGGCTGGGTTTTTATGTTCATTGCACTGACTATTACTAAATTTCAAAACAAGAAAAACCCAGCCTATTACTAAATTTCAAAACAGCATTCTAGTCCTGTTCTGATTCTGGAAGTTCTGGTGCAATATATTGTACAAAAAATATGTGGCCAGTGTACAAATGCAGTAACACAAAAATGTTGAAGTGTTATGTTTTATGTTTAATGGCTGAATTTGCTTGAAGTATAAATTTTACGCATGGCATTTAGGCATTTTAGAGGCATGTCGATTTGATTACCATCAAGGTTAGCTAGGTTTAATATATCCCCTCCAGTTAGGGCACCACCCCCCATTAAAAAAATGATGACAAAAGAACTTCAGAATTCGCTTAAAACACATTATTATACAAATATGTTCCAAGTAAATATGTGTGTTCCCAAAAGTATATTCATGTACATAAGCATTTTATAATTGCTTCTAATTAAATGGAATTATGAGCATTGAATAACATAATTGGTGCATAATTTTACACTCTGTTTGGTTATCTAACTATTAAGTTAGTGTTTACGCAAGTGACCTAGCTATTTAGGTTATCTACCTATCTTATGTTCGTGCATTTATTCTTTACCTTTGTTTAGATAGGGATATAACTAGGATTTAGTTCAGGGGGCGGGGCGCGGGGGTACAATTTGAAAATGGTCGTGTTGGATAGGTCGTGTTTAGGGCTGCCATCTCTAAATTCACTGAACCCGGACAAAGACTTAAAAATACCCAGACATTTGGTGTCCAAAAATTAAAAATTATTATTGAAAAAAACAACCGCTTTATTTTTCATTCACATAAAAAGTGCCCGGGCTTTCCCAGGACACTTCTTTAAAATCCCCCCGGACGGCCTCCAAACTAGGACAAATCCGGGGAAACCCGGACGGATGGCAACCCTTGTCGTGAATAGGGTTGCCAGATCGTCGGGATTTGGCGGGATACTTCCGTATTTTTGTATGTCCTTCCGACTCCCGATTAAGTAAAAAGTCTCCCGAAAATCAACTTCATTTTATAAAACTGCTAGTTTTTCTATAAATACTATAAACAAATTATCTTAATACATTCCTGTAGATATTAGATAAAATTATAACAAAGAGGAAGCCATTGTATGTTTTTTTTTGTTAGTATTTATTTATGTAGACATTTCTATTGGCAGCGAATGACGTTGTTTTTGATTTATTTACTTTAATGTGATTAAATTTTTGTTTCTCTCGACCAAAGCACAAACTCCCGGAAAATATGTTTTTTCTCCCGATAATAGGGTGATTCGATCTGGCAACCCTAGTCGTAAAGAATAGGTCGTGTAAGTTACTCTGGGCTGGGTCTAAAGTAAAATCCACAGACCTACGGACCAAATTGACAAGTAAGTATGAACAAATGTTGCCACAGTTTGGCCAGTGTCGTCCTCATCGATATAAAAATTATTGTTCCATCGTAGGTTTAAGGTCCACCCAGACGGGACAATCAAATTGGCAATTTGATCGGCTAATCTATATACCAACTTTTTCCAGTGATTTTGACAGATCAAAAGGTCTGTAGACCTAACCTAATTAGAGATAAAAATTTAATATCAAACCAGCAATAATGTACATGAAAATTATATATTTATGATAATTGATAGTTTATTGAATACATACATTTAATTAAATGAATTAATAAAATTATTGTTCTTTATTTTCAAATTCCCAACAATGTGGTCCATCTTTTTAACAACAAAAAAGCGGGTATCTTCAGAAATAGTTGACCGCTGTTTACAAACTACTTTTATGTATCTAAGGATATACGTTATCATTGCTATTACGAGTGTTTATTGAAATTGTTACGTGTTATTATGGATTCGCAAGATTCGGGACCAGAACCATGTTCATCAAAATGTTCGCCTCCGACAAAAAAGGAGAAAAAAATATATTAGTGAAACTGAAAAAAAGACGATTCATCGAGTTTACGTTTATATTTATAATGAGATGGTAGACAGATTGCAGGACGAGCAAGATATCCCAGAGGACATTCATGTCAATAAAAACGAGTGTGTCATGAAAACATCCGAAATTCTTGGTATTTCGAGAAGTTCAGTTTTTGAAGTTTTGAAGGAATACAAAGAACAAGAGAGGTTTACTTCGTTTCTGAAACCCGGTCCAAAATTAACGTTCAAAGATAAGGTGGACGAATTTACTTTTGCGGCAATACGTCAAAAGTGCATATGTTTTTTGAAAAAAATGAGGCCCCGACTGTTGCAAAGGTAAATTGTATTGCGATTTTCAATAATTTCCGTTAAGTTTGTTGTATATGTAATATAGTCTGACAACCCAAGTCCGACAGTAGAATATTTATATATTTAGGCTCGGAAACCTTTTATGATTTAAAACTAGTGGGTTTAAACGCATTTTATCCATCCACTACCTCGAAAATCAAATAAACCAAAATGTGTACCTCTTATTTGAAACTAATATACTTATTTTTGATTTAAACTAGTCTGTTATTTGTACTTTACAACTTGTCGATATATTGTTATCGACATATACTCTTCACTATTTTTATTTTGCTGTTCCTGGTATCATTTGACCTGTCAGTCATTTGTCAATTTAGTCCGTAGGTCTGTGGATTTTAGTTTAGGTAAGCTTCGAGGAGCCGATTTTGATTGGCGACAAGCTGCACAGAGTGGTCCCTCTAGCACAAATTTGACACGCCACTACCTATCTCTTTCTATGCGGTAGGTACTGTGAGAAAGTGAGGGGTGACGCTATGTCACGCGACAAGAGTCGCGTAGCATAGGTTGTGCTAGACGTTCTGGGATGACTGGTAGCTAGTTTCGGAGGCCAAGATCACGATTTTTTTTATTAGAACCATTCCACTACTGAAAATTTTTAACAAAAAAAAGAACCGACTTAAGTAAAACTAAAAAGCCAACAATAACCTGTTCAAGTACAGATTACATTTGACTCACCCTTCGAAGTCGATCCCAAACCACTCAGTTCTTATATTTATATATTATGGTTTACGCGAGGTTTGGCACCGACTTCGAAGGGTGAGTCAAATGTAATCTGTACTTGAACGGGTTATTGTTGGCTTTTTAGTTTTACTGAAGTCGGTTCTTTTTTTTGTTAATTTTTTTTTTTTTTTGCTTTTTAGTGATTCGTATGTGTGTTCATCATCAGTTTCCTTACACCAAATCCTATTTACTGACTGCAAATTCTTGACTTTATCAATAAATTACCGAAAACCCCGTACATGTCCCTATAACATTTGAAGAGTTCCCTCGATTTCTCCAAGATTCCATCATCAGATCCCGACTTAGTGCCAACGGGACCAAATCGGAGTTATACCCTTTCAATAAAAAAAAAATGAAAATCGGTTCACGGTTCTCGGAGATATCGAGTAACATACATACAAAAAAAATAAAAAAATAGTTCGAATTGAGAACCTCCTCCTTTTTTTGAAGTCGGTTAAAAATACGCTGACGCACCATATACGCAGTGAAATGTATGAAGAAGACGTCACGTGAAAATCACACGTCTACAGTCCGCAGAAACGTGTCGCATACGACACGTTACTGCATTAACCCACCGTAACCGTTTTTTGAACAGCGGTGTGGAAGAGCCTTAATAGCTATAGCAAATACTATCTGAAACACATTTTTGTTTTTCATCCGTAAACTTTCGCAAAATTTTCATTTGACCAAAAGCTTTTTTTTCCAAAACTGTTAATTTTTCAGAATCATTAGGACCCATTAGGGTTCTTCAAAACGATGTTTATAAAATCCTGAAAAAATTACGGCGTTCGGGAAAAATCACTTTCGGACAAATGAAAATTTGGCGTAACGTTACGGATGGGAAACGATATTTCGGAGATAGGATACCACTTGTGTAGCTGTCATCATGCTGGATTTTTCCGTGTGTACCTACCTGTGTTCATGTGTTCAGTGGATGTCCTTCGAGAGATTCGGAATCCCTGAAACTGGACGCTACGTAACTTATTATTATTTATTACTTTTTCAAATGGAGGTCTAGTTACAAATTTCGTGAACCTTTGACATTTCACGAGCCATGATAATGCGCGTACCTCCCTTAAAACAATTACTTTCCCATCTCGGGACGATCGCAGAGTAATCTCGTTACGCTTCATCGCATCTGATGTCGTGTCATACAGGTGATGCTATTGATAGATTCAGCCGATACTTCGTGGAACTTCCGTATCCATATCATATATTGACTAGCGACCCGCCCCGGCTTCGCACGGGTGCAATGCTGATAAATTATGCATGTATTATACATATATCCTTCCACTTGAATCACTCTATCTATTAAAACAAAGCGACTTTTTTTTAATAAATAATGACAAAGGTAAATTGAGAAAGAAAATTTGAATGCGATCAACTACAATCTAAGCAGGATTTTAATAAATGAATGTAAATAAATATTAAGGGACAATCTTACACGAATCGACCTAGTCCCAAACTAAGCAAAGCTTGTATTATGGGTACCTACTATACATAATATATAAATACATATATAGATAACATCCATGACCCAAGCACAAAATATTCGAGTTTATCACACAAATATTTGCCCTGGCCGGGATTCGAACCCAGGACCGCCGGCTCAGTAGGCAAGTGCTTACAAACTGAGCCAACCGCGTCGTCACTTTGTTCTATACTATGTATAACACATTATTATAACAAAACGGGATTTCAGTCCCTTCCAGACCATGAATGTAACATCACTTTCGAAACGTCGAGGTTTTCAGTACCGGTCTAGAACGGAACCGGGTATTCCCGGGCTTTTCGGGACTTTCAGGATAAGGTTTCTGTATCACTATGTGGAAAAGTGGTTTATGGTCCATAAAAATAATATGACCAAAAAAAAGGGCTAGGTCTAATCTAAACAGAGCAATATTGTGGTGGTTGAGGTCTTAGGTTACGTTTACGTCCACTGTGTCCACATTTCCCACTATATTCCGTACCTTTTCCAGTTAGACTATTATTAAGCCTTTGTAATAATAAAACCTTATTTTACCCTTGACAGTACCTGCATGAGTATGCTTCTAGTGAACTAAAGATGCGCGTAGGCATATCGTGGATCAGCGGGGAAGTGAAATTGGCCAATTAGAGCCGTTGCGTCATCGCTTGCGGACTCACGCGTACTCAGCGACAACGGAAGAACATTTGTAGGCGCCAGTGTTGAATGGTGCTTGGGCCGCATAGTAACGTAATGTGTTCATCTTGCAAGCCTTAGAACTAGTCTTCAAACATACCCTTGGGCGACTAGACACAGATTTGACTTAGTATTTTTAAAGGGCAATATGACTAGGGTGTGCAGGTGCTCCCGGTACTCTTTTTCTGTATAAATCCAGTACGGGAACCGGGAATTTCCGGTCCTCATCATACAAAATCAGAACTGGGAGCATTCCCTAAATATGTATATACATTAAAATGCTTAACAATAAAGTCAATAAGCAAGCTGACTGATTCTATGGAGAAGTTACTGGTACATATACTTAGCTAGCTCTAGCACAGGCTCTAGTCTATACGTCGCCAAAGAATTACCTTTACTATAGCATATGTAGCTTCCTCCTCATTATTTGAGAGTCGTGATTCCCTCGTTGCTAGGTCTGTCTCGTTACTTAGATCAGTTCTTAACTTCATTGAGAGTGTCACGTAGATTGGTATCAAGTGTTGCGCGAATTTGGTCGGAAAATCCAGCCATTAAGTCCGGTTACTGTACACCTTTTATGTTATAAAGGTGAAATAAATAAACCCAATGTCACCACCAAACATCACCTTAGACCTCCGTGAATCAAAGTACTTCAGTCCACTGCTACTACACACGTGGTAGCAAGACAACAAAGAACACGGTCGGTTACCCTCAAGTGTAACCGGGTAAGTTGCCCTTCACGCTAGCTCGCCACGTTACGTGTTATACATTATTCATAAATACATCGTATAAATTCGCTTTATACTTTCCCAAAAGCAGAGATTTCCTAAATTCTGCGTATGGTATGGATAATGACCGGTTGGTCGTCACAGGTATCGCTGGGCGGATCAAACCTAAGAGGATTTGGCTTGGAGCCAAGAACTGGCGAGAAACCGCGCTGATGTGTACTCCCATATGAAAGGCTGGAAAAGTACTTGTAAACCCTTTGGTTGCCATCTATGGGCGACGATAATCGCTCACCATTAAACGATGCGTTACGCGGACAAGTGGCGTACTCTCGTTCTGAGATCCTTTTTAGGTCACTCAGCCAATGGCGGTATGAAGAATTCGGAAAAACTTGTGTTTTGTTTTGGAAAAACTTGTGAAACGTTTATAATGTTGATATATATACGTTCCAGAATCGAATCCCACTCGTTGTTCGGACCTTCGGACCAAGTCCACTCAACACAGGTTTCCAATCTACACTACGCTGTCCTTGAAGCCAAGAACAAATCTAAATTGTGAAACATTCTTAAATACATGATGGCCCAGGAATCCCAGCCATAAGGGAATCACGACTGCATGGGATGATCCTTCATGAAAGAAGCAATGAAATGTTGAAAGCATTATCTTGCTTGGGCCCTATCTATTACAGAAGGTTCGACTTGTGACCAACATGCAATAACGTTTGCTCCTAGAATAATTCTTCTCTTAAATCTTATCCGAATCTAATCTAATATAATCTCCGAATAAGCCCTATTTAGGTTTAATTCAATCCAGTCAAACAAATAATTCAAGCGCAAACATTTGGCGGTGGCTGTTGGATAAATGCATTTCACGAATAAATTAGGAAAATTATTAAACCAACCTTGTGGACCGACTTGCTTACCAAATAAAACGTCAAACGTGCATAAACGATGACTGAATCATTAAGTTTATTATAGAACGATTATTTATTCAAATGGATATAAAATCATTACAATTATTGCCGGTTATATTATACACGCCAGTCTTAAATATCAAATTACTGCCTGGTTTTACGACTAATTATTATCTTTATCTCTTAGTCACCTGTTTTCGTTTGACCCACCCACCTACCGATTGTCGTAATCAACTAATCAGAAAACTATAAAGTCATACAATGCAGTCCAAGCATTAAACGTCTTAAGTGTTTTATCAATAAAATCCCTATAATACTTAGGACAGAAAACACGTACATATTTGAACGAGCGAGCTAAGTATCTCCCATTCAGCTTCGGCAAAAATTCTTTAGCATGTTCGGCTGATCCGATTTCCAGATGTTCTAATTTCTCAGCCGATTCTCGTGAAATTTTAAGAGCAGATTCGATAGTTATGTATTTTTTGTCGAGTCAGTTTTCAGAAAAAGTGAAAATATAATTTTTCTGCAATTTTGAAACTGACTCGCGAGGTCAGCACTTCTACAGCTCTCTGTGAGCTGACCACTAGTCTTAACTTACATGGCGCCGTCATAAGACGTTAAACAATATAGAATTGTAACGTAAAATACCGCCTAAAAGTGACTTATATTATACCACTTAAAATATTAACTTTATCCTGAACGCTTTTATTTAACTAAGTAAGAACTATAACCATCACGGTTACCAGTCAAACGTAAACCAAACGTAAATACAATGTCAATAATAAATTCAGTGTCAATAATAAGTTTTCTTTTGATCTTCGCAAAATCAGTCTGAGAACTGTGTTTTATTGGTTACTCCTCCTGTAAAATGCGTCGCAAGCGATCGTCCGAGGCGTGTACGCCTCTGCGAGTATAGCTATAACGCGTCAAAAACAAATGTGAGGCACCATGGTGTGCGCTGCTGATGCGTAGGTAACCAGCCTCTTGACGAAACGTTTCTTCGAATAAACAGACGCCAAGCTACCATAAGTCCTTCTCGACCGGGGCATGGTGGACTGCGCAAGATAGTAAATCCATAATTAAATTTGATGCCGCACGCAAATAGACGCTTTGTAGTTAGACGAAACGCAGCAATTAGGCGACGCTTGAAATCAGTGTTGGTCACACCGATATACAAACAGCTTCTAGAGACAAGTACAGTACTAATTATGAAGCTCTAAAATGGTCTTGAAAACTATATTAGTATGAAAACAACACATTATTGCGACGCACGTTGTCCTTTGTTTGTTTGACAGTGGGACCAAAACGCCTGAATGGAATTTAAACCAATTTCTGAATCAACGTGCAAGCCGACGGCTAAGACAACACACTGGACACCCGGAAAGAATGGATGACAACCGCATACCTATCTCAGACAAAGGTTTGTTGTTGTCATCCATCACAGACCTATACCCGAGATACCTCTGTGATGACAACAGTCAAAACATACGTGCTAGTAGACTCCACAAATACAAATAATACCTAAACGACCCAGGAAGCGGTGAAAGGATTATGCAGTGGAGGATTCAAGGTACATTACACAAATAAACATAAGTAAATTAGATTATAAAACTGCTTGGAGGAGGAGGCCAGGATCTTCTTCTACGTAGGTAGGTTATCTCGGTTGTAGCTACTTGCTTTACTCGACTTTGTATGAGCTTGGATTTTCGTGCCGTGATCGTGCCGTCCAGCTCATTCATTCCAAAATTGTTTGACAGGATTCGAGAGAGATGTTGCACGAACACGACTGCCGACGGCAGGTCCGTATCCAGTTGGTTCCGAGTGCTCTGCGCGGTCGGGGGAAGGTCTCGTCTGCCGTTCTTCGACACGTCGCTAGCTTCATGTCGCTCTACGAATAGTATTTCATAGAAATACATTGAAACCAGTAGTGCTGCTGCTATCTGCAGTTGGCTACGAACCGATACCTTATTTGCCGCTTTGTCTATATAGTCAGTACTCAGATTTTATTGCGACTGACTGTATCTGCGGCTGCATATCACGAAGGCGGGGGTCGACCGGGTTAATTGGTTTAACTCACAAATGCGCCAGTAATTTAACAATAGTGTTTTGAGATCACTAATTGCAATTATACATATTTATTCTATCTCTGTTTATTACACTTAATTGCTTGAGACTGCTACCTTTTGTAAAGAATCTGTGAAAGTTATTTGAGAATTACATTTGTCTACGCATTTATAAAACAGCTTCTCATCAATATATTAAGAGTCATTTTGACAGCCTGATGTCCACTGCAGCGGAGTGGAAAAAATAACCAATCAGGCCGCTTCTTTGTAAAGGCCAAAATAAGTGTATTTGAATCTGAGCAATATGATTGGTCCATTTTAGACTCCATTACGCTCTAGTGGTCATACAATCTTAGGATTACGACAGCGTATGGGGAGCGATCTCATCTTGCACATATTATGCACGCTATATATTATCCGTCTCTTTCTTTTCAGTAAGTACACTGGGAGAATGATGGGTGATGCTGTGGGTTGGATTAGTTGCGGTTGCAGGTCAACCTACTCGCAGATCGTATGTTTTAAATCTCCTGATCTGTTGCAGGAGAATTATTAAACGAATGGATCGTCAACCATAATTTGCTTCAACAAGTGACATGCCGGTCAGTACGTCACCCAGCTTACGTCAGGTGCTTAGCTCATCGAAGTTGTCGGACCGGTCGGCGGTCTAAATATAGCTAGGTGCTGCTTAGATGCACCTTTTGGCGCTTAGCTATTACTTTGTATGTGACGTTTTCAATCAAAAGGGCCCACTTGGTCGCTCACTATAAGGACATATTGACAGGTTATTGATATAAAGATGCAAACAAATTTCGAATCTTAAACAAGCGACAAAGTGGGCCCTTCTGGTTGAAAACGTCACATATAAGCACACCCATATCTCCGCCATTTCTGAGAACTTAATCGTTTCGGCAAAAATTATCGAACCTGCTAAAAAAATAGATCTTCTCAAACATGCAATGAAATGTCGTCCTAATGTGCGTTATAACAGGCTTCGAAGTATCACGTTTCGGGCGGTACAACTCGAGAGAACTGTAAAGCAATTTCATACAAAATTGAAGGTCTAGGCCGGGAAGTACTTTTTTTTACATGGCGTCTGTGTTCGTGAACAGGCTAAACAGCTAAATTATATTTTTTTTGAGTGATTTATTTTTTTATTTCATTGCATATGTTTGAGAAAAGCACTATACATACCTTAGCCGTGAAAAGGGTTTGCCGACTTAGTATCCCTATCCGGCCTTCCTGAAGTCAGCCGTCTATACCTACTCACTTGGCAAGCTCTTCTTACCCGGCGTCTGTAGTAATATGCTATTAATACAATTAGAGTTTTTTTATACCATAGAAATCTAATGAACTAGTCACAATACATACTAGTAAATGGCATACACCTCTCGAAACGATCCAGGGTCGTATAAGCTGTAATAGCTCGTCATGTGCTACTTGGGACATCAATAATACCTATAAAACGAACATCAGAGCCCGCTGACCACGAAACAACTATGCAAACATAACTTTTGGATATCCATTACACCACAGCTAGCTACACTTCGATCTTTACTACAAGCGCCTAAGGTTACAAATGGTCGTGTGTAGGGATTTGATAAGTCATAATCGTTTAGTGTTGTGTTGGTAAACAGCGTTCAGATCTTGGTGCAATTTGCGTTGTAACTTTACTGCCGGTTTTGACTGCGGTGGTACTGTGTTTCGTAATATGAATGGTAGTTTTACAGAGATGAACAAATGCCAACAAATAATACTAACGTTAGTGTAATGAAATGAATAAAATATTGCATATTGCGTACATAATGTAATCGTTCAGTGTAACTAGGCGATAATTCTGTAACTATAACAGCACCTTTAGCATAGCTGTCATACGCGACTATTTCTCGCGCGAGATAATTACCCGTCTTTTTCTGTGCAGTAATGTGAGAGAGTGACGGGCAGCGCTTTGTCGCGTGACAAGAGTCGCAAAGCATAGTTCTGCTAGACAAGCAAATATCAAACTACTTTAAATTGATATGGAAAGTGGGAAAAACTACATCAACCACAGATCCTTTGACCACCTTTTGTCTTTATACTTTTACTTTAATTTTACTGCACTAAAGAAATCTTATCGTACAAAAGGTAGACTTAAGGCCATGAGGCACTCTCTACCAGTCAACCTTAGGGTAAAGCAGAAAAAATCCTTTTATTAGACAACTTGGGTGCCGGGTGGCTGTACAAAATCCAGCCGTTTCGGCGTAATGAGTGAAAGGCAAAGAAATTATTACCAAGAAATTCGCTGCATTTGCATCGCGCTGTTAAGAACACATCTGAAATAATAAACCCCCGCTAGAAAACTATAAATGTAGGTGAAAACTACAGATGTTTATTGATAAACATAGAAGTTGGCTAAAAGAAATTTAACATGTAAATCTCATTTTCTCAAACATCCAATGAAATATTGTCTTTACGTTCCTTAAAATAGGCTCGGAAGTATCGCTTTTTGGGCGCAACAACTCGAGAGGACTGTAAAGGGATTTCATACTGCTTTTCAGGCCTAGGCCTGCAAAGTAACTTTTTTTGGTTTCAACAACAAGGTCATTCACACAGCTGGCTGGTTTGACAAAAAGCAGGTTTTGTTTTTAAAGGTTGGTTGTTAGACACTTGTGGAAAAAAAAATCATAATGGCGACTTTTTTTTTTCAAAATTTCAAATTGGTGCTTGGCGGCTAAAACTCGGTATCGGGGGGCTCTCGGGGCTCAAAAATATGAATCTGAAATCTTGTCCGAAAATTCGGTCAAAATCGGAAAATATCGAAAAAAAAGTTTTTTTTTTCAAAATTTCAAATTGGTGCTATGCGGCTAAAACTCGGTATCGGGGGGTTCTCGGGGCTCAAAAATATGAATCTGAAATCTTGTCCGAAAATTCGGTCAAATTCGGAAAATATAAAAAAAAAAACGATTTGTATGGAGAAAATTTCAAATTGGTACTAGGAGGCTGAAATTCGGTATCCGGGGGTTTTTGGGGCTCCTAAGTCAGAATCTGAAATCGGATTTTTTAAATTCGGTCAAATTCGGAAAATATCGGACAAACAATATTAAGTGTTATTCTTTGAAGTATATTTTTTTATTTCATTGTATGTTTGAGAAAAGCACTATACATGCCTCGTCGTGAAAACGGATTCCCGGCCTCGTATCACTATCCGGCCTCGCTCGCACGCTCGCTCGGCCGTATATACCTACTTGGCCGGAAATCCTCATTTTCCCGGCCTCTGATGTAATGTACTATTGTTTTTACAAGCTTTTATAAGTACCTATGTTTGTTCGGGTGGAATCTTGCAACTCAATTTTGAAGCAGATATCGTCAACCGATGGAGCTGAAATTTTGCATACTTACATAACTTTGATGACAATACAATAATATGGTACCATGGGGCTGATCTGATGATGGAGCCGGAAGGTGGCCATAGGAACTCTATAATAGAAAAAGCAATCCTACCGAGTTTGGGCTCTTTAGAATCGTCTCAGTAAGCATTTGATGGATATTCAAAGAAAAGTACAGTCGGCTATAAAAGCTTGTCACTAAAATGTCATTTTTGACAGAAACTTATTTGTTATATACAGGCGAAAGCTCTCGGTGAGTTATCACCTTAAGGGCCACATTAACCGTTTCACCTCTTAGTTCCTCTATTGTTAAACAATTAGCTGTTCTGACCCATTCTCTTATTGTGATTGGTCTTTCACGCTCTAATTAATTGTGAATAGAACAATTACCGTGAATTAGACGATTCCTTTGTGCTTAGGTTTGTTATAACTGCGGAAAACAAAGGGGGAGACAGTTGATTTATTGTACGATTGTATGTTGGAGTATGCGTATAAACAGCGGGTAAGTAACTGTATGTGAGCGAGTATAACGCATTCCCTGCCAGAGGGCGTGCCCTGGAAAGAAACTTGTATGAGGGCCTTATCATACTTGAGATTTGCGAGCGAATTTACTAATACTAACTCGTGTAATCCCTAACTCCAATATAAATTAATATAAATTAAGTTACTATAATATAATTGCTGATTGTATTATACTTGTTGACAATGTATGACTAATACTGAATAAATGGATATGGATATAGAAAACACGCTTACAACTCGTATGTGTGATAAGGCCCTGACGGTGAAGGCATGTACCCAGGCGATACTACAACTACACATACAACTCTGACGGACAGCTATACTTTTTTAAAGGCCGGGAACCCATTTGTGACTCCTCTGGTGTTGCAGGTGACTATGGGTGACGGTAAACGCTTTCCATCAGGCGATCCGATCGATAAAAAACACAGAGCAAGTCAGATTAAAAAAAAAATTATGTACAGTCGCCATCAAATACGTGGCAGCGGGCGAGGCGGCCAAAAATTTTTGACTTGCGTTAAATTTCAATAAAATGATAAAATCCTTCCATTGCCATTAATATTTTCACTTTTAACTTGCATTTCTCTGAATACATGGTTTTCAATTACTCCGTCACACACGACGAATTACAGATGCATGCCAGAAAATGCCAAAGCAGAGAAGAGCAAAGAATTAAGAATCTGAGCAGTAAAGATAACCAAAATAAGAAAGTTAATACCTATATATATATATATATATATATATATATATATATATAATAGAAGGTGCAACTTCGTCCGCGTATTTTTTTCTTTTCCGTAGTTGGATAAAAAGTTTCCTACTAGCACGGTCTACAAATATTTGAGAAAGTAAACACAGTAGGCCCTTTAACGTGTAATGGAAGAATTATTATAATAAGATTTCTCTGTGTTCGCCGGTCAAAACAACCGAACGGGCACGTTGTACGCATATACAATAAGCTAGGTTACTACCTAATACTGTCAGGAGAACCTATGATATGTAAAAATCCTGCGTTACATTGTATTTTATTTACACCCATATTGTTAAATTGCTATAATAAGTTCAGTTAAAGACCTGACTTGACAGGGAAGGGATCAAGACAAGAAGATGTTATATCATAACATTACGATATCTCCGACGGGATGATCATATACTCTTGTGAAGTACTCTTAAGATGACTACGCCGCCGGCCGCCGGAACTGTGTAAAATGGACCGATCATATTCCTCAGATTTAAATGCACTTTTGGGCTTTACAAAGACGCAGCCTGATTGGTTCAATTTCTCCGCGTCGCAAGGAACAAAGTTCCCCACCAGGTGTCTATAAAATTCTTATAGGATTTCAAAACATAACATATATAAAAGGGTTGCGTCAATTGCAGTAAAAACTGGGACAGTAAGCGCTAGGATTTTGCGCTGGAAAAAGGTTAGCAAATCTAGGATTGATGTATAGAATAATTTAAACGAGAAATTCTTATATGATTCTTAGGCACCCTAATATACTTTTATTTACGTATTACAAAATCTACAGCACTTCATAGAGTAAACTAGTAGTACAGTCTAGATCATACATATTTAATATTCGATCGAGAAACTGCCGAATTTATTGGAAATGTATGACCAGTCGACGTGCAATTGGTTTCATTGACAGCTTCCTGCGTCTCAGGATGTGCCATTACGACAGTGCCCACCAATTACAATTGTTTTACCAATTAAAAACCTCGATCCAAAGAGCATGCATTTTATGATAACTGACTGACAACAGATACTTTGCAATGCAATCAAGTAAGGAGATAAGTGAAAGGTTTCGATGAATTCTTTGATCGTTATTCATTGAATTCACATGGTAATATTAAGACACACAAGAATCTTAACGCATTGGTGTGCTGGTGTCTGCTTCTGGCTTCGTCTGTAAAATAAGGCCATGCTTCTTCTGGTTCCATCGAGATTTTGTTGGAGAGATTGTATAGAACTTCTGACTTCTTCAAAAGCCCTTATCGAAGGCAACCGATTCCAGTGTTCGCAGTTAATTGTGAAATAGAAGGTAAAGAACCTGCGTGAATAACTGTTGCTGGAACAGTTTAGTTACTAATACCAACCTAATTGTCAACGTGGGCTAATAAAGCACACTTCTTTCAGAAAATTTCGTCACGTGGTGGGCTGGTGGAGATAAATTATCGAATCTGTGAAATGAAATCAGCTAGTGGTTGCGATCCTCAGCAGGGTGGGATTGAAGAGATATCACAATCACATTTACTGTGTTTACAATTCACGCCTCATAAGTTTGCGTTTCTGAAGGTACATAAAGTGCCAGTACCTAGTTGTTGTATCAGTCGCAACTGGAGGGGTTGATAACTGTTGAAGCTGACGTCGCTGTCGGTTAGGCAAATTACCTGGCGTGATTGTAATTGTACTATTTTGCTCTTACAGAGCACATTACTTCGATCCAACCTGTTTACATTCACGGAAAATTGTTTCTGAATGGATGTACTACACGCCGTAACATCGCTTTCGCCTCGCTATCGTCCGTAAATTGCGGCGGAGAAATGTTTGTGTGCTAGCATTTAGCACATGAGCGTGGAAACATGTCAATTGAATTGACCTTCTTGCGTTGTGTAAATACCTGCTGCCTAAATTAGGAAGTTTGGCCATTAACGGGCATTAATTGGTGTAGTTTGGTTTTTGTTACTTTTTCAGGCGTCTATCTCACAAAGGGGTAAAACATAATTCCATATATGGCTCGCAATGCGATGATACCCAGTGCGAGACTCGTATCGGATTTAAGAGAAAAAGACAAAAGAAAAAATAAAGTCATAAGTGGCTTGCGATACTTATACGATATGAATTCGATATACTCGCTGGTTAGGATAAACATTTTACATACATGTCGCATTAAATCCTATGGGTGAAAAAAACAAGCACATTAATTTAGTATCTCAATTCTGATGAAAGTCCCTACCTATGCGACTGTCTAGATTTGTATTTTATGAACTCCCCTTCGTTTGGCGAATATAACCATCCATTATTAGGGTCGTCTGAAGAGTTCGTTATTCGTGAACAGTGGCGCTTGTTAAGCGTATTCCATATTTGGTGTCTCTTTAAAGATACGAGAGTGCTCGAGAAATACTCAGAATGATGTTCCTGAAGAGGAAAATGCTATTTTCAGACTCTTTTCAACTAATGGCTGCAACAATTTTAGGAGTTTGTTCACCGGATAATATAATGATGAAGGATGGATGAAAATTTTCAAAAAGCTTGAATCGTTTTTTAAAGGTAAACTAGAGGCCCGTTGCGGCGTCGAACCGCCGCTAGAATATGGAAATCCGGTAGTGTTACAGAAAATAAGTTTTTGGCGAACGAAGAATAAATACTGTAAAAAAACGCGTTAAAATTATGTTTTAAAAACGGTAAAACATGCCAGGCTAGAGCTAGGCCTGATAGCCAACTGCCAGCTTCATCGTGCCAACTTTTTCAACTCTTGTAAAATAACTTGTGCATTAATGACATGTGATCTGCCGATCTGTTTCACAAATAAAATGCATATTATTCGATTATGGAAAAATTTAATTCATAAAAATAATCCCATATCTTAAAAAAATAATTGACATATTTTCATAGGACCGAACATAAGATTGGTAGAATTTAATTTGCTGTTCTTTCTTCAGGACATAAATTTATCGATTTGATCGATTTCTATCAATTTCCAGAAATAGCACATGAATCGAAACGACAGATTTGGGCACTCACTACGCAGGTTTCAAAAAGGAAATCATGTAGTGCGTAACTGTTTATGTATTCATTTAGAATCGTAAATACTTAAAAAAAGTGATAATAAAAAATGTTAAATAAACTCAATTGTATGAAATAGAGAGTATGAAACGTTTATAAATACACGAAAAACCACTATTATCAATGCTTCGTGCAAATTTTCTTAATATGGGTGCTGCCATGTCATCATCATCAATCATTTATTCAATAACAATTACACATTGTGTTTAAAATTCTTACGCTAGGTAGACTTAATCAAACCCTATTTACTAATCTAAATAAATAACTGACCAACAATAGGTACTCCACCATAAAAAAAAATAAACAAAAAAAATGTGTCAATATGTGTAATAAATAAAATCCAATATATAAAACAGCTAAAAATGTTTGAAGAAAGAATATTAACACATATTTTTTTTTCAATAAATTTAGAGCTGAAGGCCTAATACCCGAATTCCAAATTCAAATTTTCGTCTTTCCTCTCATTGAAATAGTGTCTGACAGAAGAGTGAGGGAGATGCTATCTATACTCTCAAGTCTCTAATTTTAGGGTTCCTTAAAAACGGAAGCCTTATACAATCAATTTGTTTTGTTGACAGCAGAATTTGTCAAATTTTATTTTGAATTAGAATAAGAATGATCAGCCAGACGTCATTAATTCAAATATGATTTATTCTTGAGAGCGTCGATTTTTTGAAATTTGCTTCATTGTAGGTTATTTCTACCATCAAGTTTCGCATGTTAGGGTAACATGTTAATTATTCCACATTGCCAACTGGTCCCCAATGCCAGCTCGTCTGTATTATCATCTGGGTCACAATGCCAACTTGTCCACACACCCAACACGTCCACATTGCCAACTCGTTCATACACCCAACTCATCTGCATTGCCAACTCGTCTATATTACCAATTCGTCTCCATTGGCAACTCGTCCGTATTCCCAATTTGTCCACAATGCCAACTCGACCATATTGCTAACTCGTCCATATACCCAACTCGTCCACAATTCCAACGCGTCCATATTGCTTACTCGTCCACAATGCCAACACGTTCACAAATACAACTCGTCTACATTTCCAACTCGTCCATATTTCCAACTCGTCCATATTTCCTACTCGTCCACATTCCCAACTCGTACACAATGCCAAATCGTCCACATTGCCCACTCGTCCATAAACCCAACTCATCTACAATGCCAACTCGTCCATATTACCAACTCGTCTTTATTGCCAACTCATCCATATTCCCATCTCGTCCACAATGCCAACTCATCCATATTGCTAACTCGTCCACATTTCCTACTCGTCCATACACCCAACTCGTCTACAATACCAACTCGTTTTTATTGCCAATCTCGTCCATATTATCAACTCGTCCGTATTACCAACTCGTCTTCATTGCCAACTCATTTATATTCCCAACTCATTCACAATGCCAACGCGTCCATATTACTTGCTCGTCCACAATGCCAACTCGTCCACATTTCCAACTCGTCCATATTCTCACCTCGCCCACAATGCCAAGTCGTCCACATTACCACAACTCGTCCATACACCCAACTCATCTACATTGCCAACTCGTCTTCATTTCCAACTCATCAACAATGCCAACTCGTCCATATTGCTAACTCGTCCACAAATACAACTCGTCCACATTTCCAACTTGTCCAAAATTCCAAGTCGTCCACATGTCCAACTCATCCACATTCCCAACTCGACGATACACCCAACTCGTCTATACAAACTCGTCCTTATTATCAGCCCGTCTTTATTGCCAACTCGTCCATATTCCCAACTTGTTCATTTTGCCAACTCATCCACATTCCCAACTCGTCCAAATTCTCAACTCGTCCACGTTGACAACTCGTCCGTATTACCAAGTCGTCTTCATTGCCCACTCGTCCGTGTTCCCAACTTGTTCATTTTGCCAACTCATCCACATTCCCAACTCGTCCATATTCCCAACTCGTCCACATTGACAACTCGTCCATATCACCAACTTGTCCGTATTACCAACTCGTCTTCATTGCCAACTCGTCCATAATGCGAACTCGTCCACATTGTCCCCTTGTACATGTTCCCAACTTGTCAATTTTACCAACTCATCCACATTGCCAACTCATCCACATTTCCAACTCGTCCATATTCCCAACTCGACGATACACCCAACTCGTCTACAATACCAACTTGTCCTTATTACCAACTCGTCTTCATTGCCAACTCGTCCATAATGCGAACTCGTCCACATTGCCCACTTGTCCATGTTCCCAACTTGTCAATTTTACCAACTCATCCACATTGCCAACTCATCCACATTTTCAACTCGTCCATATTCCCAACTCGTCTACAATACCAATTTGTCCTTATTATCAGCTCGTCTTTATTGCCAAATCTTCCATATCACCAACTCGTCCGTATTACCAAGTCGTCTTCATTGCCAACTCGTCCATATTCTCAACTCGTCCACATTTCCAACTCGTCCATTTTACCAACTCATCCATATTACCAATGTAGACGATACATTCTCAATTTAGCTACATTGTCAAGTCGTCCATATTCTCAACTCGACCACATTTCCCATCCGGTCGACATGCAAGCGGAAGGACTAAGTTTTTTCTTGTAAAATACCATTTAATTTGCCATAACTCATGCCATTTTCCTTGGAATAATTTTTTGATGGACTTATATAATCATATTTATAATAATCTATCATAAATTTACTTATTTGAATGACGTTTAAATTAGTTTTACTACATTTTTTCTGCTTTGATTTATTGTAAAACTCGCCTATAAAAATAATCTATTCTTGAATGACGGTCAGTGTTTCTAGTCTTGCGAGCACCAGTCCAACTCGCACTTAACCGGCTTTTACCTCCACATTTTTAACAGTTATGCGAAAAAAGTTTTCATACCATTTTAAAAAGAAAACAACCTGGAAATTTAGATCATTGACATAATAGCCCCCAATAAAAAATACATTAAAAGTTGTCAGAATATGGTTACTGTCATTCATTGTCAACAAACTGTAAAATTATTTTTGCATATTCGTACCTACATGTTTTAAGTGTTGCGGATATTATGTTGCTGACTCAAAAATAATATTTCATAATGCTGAATAACTTACTACAGGTTCGTCAGCAAATCGTGTTTATTATTATTTGGTCATCTTATGTCAAAATAGGGATCACAGGTCACGTGGTCAATGTCACGTGGTTAGCGCACAGTAGTTTTTTCAAATCCATTTTTCAGTACTTTTTCAGGAAAAAATTAAAAATCCAAGAGTTTTATGCACCTCTCCAGCATGAGACGAATCTAATGACATATCATTTATCAAAATCGGACCATAACTGTAGATCTGATGGGATGTACAAAAATCGGCCTCGCGTAATATATATATAGATAAAACATCATTCCGAGAAAAAAGTACATTTTACTGTAACTATATTAGGTATTTTGTCCCCTCCTTGTACGGATACCTTATGGTGACAACGGACCCTTCATATAACTTGCAGAACTCGTGAAATCGAGCCATAAAGTGGATCGCGTAAAATGTTGTATTTATATTTATTGTCTGTATCAATATTTTAAAACAGAATTAGCCATTCTGTTCAAACAACGTTCTAGCATGTACAGTCGAGTTCATTTACATCTACACGTTTACGAGAACAAAAATATCTGAACACGACTTTATGCTCCTGACAATAGGGTCGTGTTCAGATATTTTTGTTCTCGTAAGTGTGTAGATGTAAATGAACTCGACTGTATACTCGGCGAATGTTAAGTGTAGGTATAGCTCTTTTCTACTACCGGAAGCTCTTTCTGTCCGGCTGATGAGTTAATGTTTCCAAATTGCACGACAGAATAATTACCAGTGATTGTTTTCCTTTCGTGTGCTAGTTTTCTAGTATTTGTGTCTATTTTGTGCTATTATCGTTTAATAATGGATGATTTACTGGTTTATTAGGTGCATTGATCTAGGCTATAATTTTGGGTTTATGAGCTTTGGAAAATAATGGATACCATGGCGAAAATGACTAATAGACTATCCCCATGAAAATTCGTTAAACAAATAGCTGGAATTGCTAACAGAAATACACCAACGTGAAAAGATGAAATCCCCTCATTTTCACTAGAAAATGAGGGGATTTCATTTTTGAGGGGTTACTAAACAGAAATGTCATTTCGTAACACTATTCATTATCCAAACGAACGTCTTCCGTCACCTATCGTCGCGAATGCGCAATTTGCTAGAAATGCTTTCGATTATAAATAACCGGAATCAGATGGGCCGACGACATATGACGTCCGCCGTATCTCGGTTCTCGGTACGTGCAAACAGTTCTAGACAAATTCCTGTAGTGCGATTTGGTCGGATGTGGCATTGCATTCTGGAAATTCGGTTGTTCTCTTGGTGCTTCGGAAACGATGATGGGTTTAATTCGATTGAAGTAGCAGACAGGCTGCATAAGCTCTGACACAGCCTTTATTCAGCTTAAATTGGCAGTATAAGCGCTCTCTTATGTAGCTTGTGTGCTATTTTTGAATAACCATTTGAGCGATAACATTGCCATCACGACGGCCATCACGGATACGGCCGATGTATTCCGATTGTTGGTTTTAGAACGGCATAAAGTGGCCTAAACATATAAAGTGATATCGTTATTAAAAGTTGAAATATAAATATTAGAATTCAGCACCATGAATTTAATTCCCATCCCGGAGGTATATTCTGGCAAATTATTCATAGATGAGAAGTCGATCTCAACTTTGTTGATTAATTATTTTAATTGATCGTTTAATCTAATTTGGGAATTTAAGAGAGGAAGTTACGTCGCTGTCATAAACAAGAGATTCCCACTGCGCATAAAAGGCAGCTTTAACAATAGCAGATCCAATTTCTTCAAATGTGATTACAGTATTTCTAATTGCAGTATGCACCAATTAGAGCAATTTTTTTGCCTATTTACGGAAATTTCCTGGTTGTCATAGAAACTGTAAATCTGTTGTTCCGTGTAACATCTTCACCTTATAACCCTACTCAAATAGGTTCACTCAGGTCAACTGTTACTTTCACTGTCCCACAATTTTCACCGTTAAACAGATATGCGTTTTACTGAACTATAACAAACCCACGAAATGTGTATGCTGCATTTGTAAATCCAAACGGCATAGTAAAAAGTCCATTATCATTTGATTCTCTCGTCTTATCTTCGTGGTCTGACTTCTAAACAATAGGTTTTAGTTTAGACGGTTGTGTATTATGAATGTTCTGCACTCTGTGTCAGCACCTATCGTGATTATGAGCATTGTTGGTAATTGTTTACTATTCCCATGGGTAATATTTAGAACATGAGTGGAACGAGCAACGTTTGAACTGTTTTGAGTAAACAGTGGCATTCAGTATTTAGGTTACGCACTGGAACGCAAAGCTGCTACAAATGTGCGTCTAGCTTCTTGGAAATTATAATTATTTTTAGTTTGGTCTTGAAGACATTACTGTAACAAGTTCTATACTCGTAGTCTAATATATTTTAGCACGGTTAGCGTTTTTAGGAATGAGGGATTGAGATTGTTATTTAGCTTCACCGTTTTAAAATTGATCCACAATAATCTTAGAAATCTGTTATCTTGAAATAGTTAATAAATATAGGAATAAATGTTATACACTGTGGAAGGAGTACTTCGATCAAAGGTCTAGAGACAAAGGGATATGGTACAAATGTATACAGAGCGAGCCTCCGCGGATACCGTGGTTTCAGAATGTTGACTTAAGCCGTAAACATGTTGTGACTGCTCATAGGCTGCGAACTGGTCATGTGCCACTCAATAAGTTTCGATGTCTCATGAGAATAATTGATTCACCTAATTGTGATATCTGTGGCACTATAGAAGACGCCCAGCACTTGTTGATGGAGTGCCGGCGCAATCGTGCCCAGAGAGATGCGCTGATAGCGTCAGCCAACCTAAACCCATATGATATCGGAGCTTTTATGCAGTTGCTGGCAAATCCATCGTCAGACTATGCACTTATGGTGTATAGGTTGGCTCACATTGTGTAAAATGTTTCTTTTTTAAGTAGGTTAATAGTTTTTCTTTTAGTTTAGTTGTACTTTATATTTTGTTGACGATGTAAGTAGTCTCTGTTTTTATAGGACCGATATGTACAGTAGTATAAAGGTCCTTAATAAATAAATTAAAAAAAAAAAAAAAATAATAATAATCTTAGACGTCATTCCATCAATCTGAACTGATCCGCCCGACGATGGCGACGATAAATGTCAAACTTTCCAGATCACAAATCTTTACTTCACAAGCCGCGAGTTCATAAACGTCAAAGAGCGTTTCTTCTAAACTTTGTTATGTTTTACGACCGTAACCCGTGTTACTCATGCCCGGTACAATTACAATCCTTTATAATTGAAACTTGCTTTGATAACCCAGTTTTGAGAATACCGTATCATGTAGGAGTGTCCGCGCGCTGGATAAGATACGAGGCTTACGGCTTGTTTGGTCTTTATTCTGTTGTGCGAAAGGCGAATTGGCATTGATTCGTGTTCATTGTTTGGTTTATTCCGCTGACCCCTTAATTGGTTATTCTTTATTTGTCTGACAATGTGTCTGCAAAGATTACGACCCGTTTAGGCGAATATCATTCTCGCGAGGCGTTCATTAGTAGAACCCAATTCTACTGACTTTTAGATTGTCGGAGCACTCTTTATATATTGCTCTTAAAGAAGAGCTGTGTCTTGCTTTGGTTTTCTTTGAGGACACCACTGTCCTCTTCAATATTTTATTCCACTAAAATTCAAGGATGCAACTGTTCGCCGCATGGCAGCTAAAATAGTTTTACATATCCATTTGGATACAATAGCCGAAACTGATTCGTGATGGTTTTCAAATCGAGGTCATAGATTCTGACCGGTTTACCTTGCATCGAGATTTTTACGAAAGCGTGAACTTTGATGGTATCTAAGTATTTCTGAGTAAATAAATTACTGTTGCAATAGTTTCAAAGTCACGCATTAACAAAACAAAACCGCGTAACCTTACCGAGGTTAAAGATAACTGGAAGTTACGTCAAAATATGCGGCCTTGTTTTCGCATAAAAGAAAAACGTCGCGATGTCACTCGAGGCGATGAGTCAGACACGCGGACGTATTTCGTTCCAGTTGGCCAAGTTTACCGGGTTATCATTAATAGCTTGTTTTTACCTTTGTAGCGCCGACAGTAATTGGAACTACGTATAAACATTATTGAGATTCTAAACTGATCTGCGACTTGATTTACTTTTTGCGCTGCGATTAGTGATTTCTATTGGTGCTTGTGTGTCAGTTTAATCGAGAGATATTTTTCTTTTCAAATCACACATTGAATTTAGTTATTATCGTAATCTCAAATCAATAATCTACATTTATGCACACTGTAGAAATACATATACCTAATAGTAATAATATGAAAGTTCTTTGTGGTGTTTCTGTTCTTCTGATGCCATATTCATATTCTTTGTAAAAGTTGAAGTGGTTTTCTTTTATGGTTATTTATTTCAGTAGTGCTTTCCGAAAATTATAATGATTTTCTATCCGAAATCTTTGTTGTATGAAAACATCGGGATTCAATCTTTGATGGACGAATTGCATTCAATTCAAACCCTACCAATAGTAACTAAAGGATTACAAAGTAAATATGAAAGATAAAGACTTGCGTTTTTTACAGAACGTGGTTTATATTCATTTGTTTATTATTGATAGCGTTTAGTTAGGACGGCGTGGGGACGAGGCAAGGTCACTGGCCTCCCGTTTAGCGATCGGACGCACAATTAGAGTTCTTACACTTGCCTTATAAAACCAGTTAATTGTTACCGACGTGCAGGCGCGATCGCAGCAAATGACTCTGAATGGAGTCCATATTAAGTAAAGTTATTTGAGCAAATTAGAATTAGAAATCCACCCTCCCAAGTTTGCCTGGAAGATCTCTTATGGGATTATCTTCTTTTTCAAATTCTTTGTATTTTCCTTTTATAAATTTCTTCTGCAATCACACTAATATTATAATGGCGAAAGTTAGTGAGTGTGTTCTTCAGGCTCAAACGGCTGGATGTTTGATAAATTTTGGTATGAATGTAGCTGACACCCTGGCTACTTTTAGGCCACACATAGGCTACTCTTATCCCGAAAAATGTAGTGTTCCCGTGGGATGGGCGGGTAACACCGCGCGGTGCAGCTAGTAAACCATATAGCTCAAAAAATTGCAGAACTTGAATGGCATTAAACAGCACATGGCTCGGTCTGGTTGCATTCGTTGGGGGAGACTTACATCCAGCAGCAGATGTCTTTTGGCTGCTGATGGTGATGATTTGAGCAAATTATAGAATTACGTTTATGTGGAACAACGGAGGATTCACCCATGGACCTTGATTTCGATCCAGTGGTGGCGAAGTTACAGTGGTTCTAGGAAGTCTCAAATTCTTTGCACCTTGTATCTCTTCATGAGACACCAGTTAGGATCTGATGATAGTGTCACGTCCTTTGAAGTCTGCAAATGTCCTGTGACTTGGTATTGACCCCGTTATACTCGTTATAATAACATTGACGAGTTAGTCTAGCCTGTGCGTTTGTCATCTGTGCCATCATGACTCCAGAACGGATGGGCCGATTTGACTCATCTTTTTAGTCGTACGATACAGACACATCCGCTCTTCTTATACCATTGTAGATAAGGAATAGAAGGTCGTTTTTAACCGACTTCAAAAAAAGGAGGAGGTTCTCTATTCGAACTAATTTTTTTTTTTTTTTTGTGTGTATGTTACTCGATATCTCCGAGAACCGTGAACCGATTTTCAATATATTTTTTTTAATCGAAAGGGTATAACTCCGAGTTGGTCCCGTTGGCACTAAGTCGGGATCTGATGATGGAATCTTGGAGAAATCGAGGGAACTAAAGTCAAGAATTTACATTCAGTAAATAGGATTTGGTGTAAGGAAACTGATGATGAACACCACAGATGGCCACTAGAACCACTAAAAAGCAAAAAAAAAAAAAAATTTTTAACAAAAAAAAAGAACCGACTTCAGTAAAACTAAAAAACCAAAAATAACCTATTCAAGTACAGATTACATGTGACTCACCCTTCGAAGTCGGTGCCAAACCTCGCGTAAACTATAATATAGCCATAAATATAAGAACGGAGTGGTTTGGGATCGACTTCGAAGGGTGAGTCACATGTAATCTGTACTTGAATAGGTTATTTTTGGTTTTTTAGTTTTACTGAAGTCGGTTCTTTTTTTTGTTAAAAATTATTTTCGTTTTGCTTGTCATTATGCATATATGCAGAATCCTATCCATTTTACTAAATGTAGTAAAGAATATTGGGAATACTGTGTGAACGAATTACGACAAGGTAATTCAATTTCCTTTGTACAATAAAGTATTTTCGAATTTATTAAACACGCGTTATTTTTATTAATGGATTTGCCGATCAGTTTTTTTCAGCTTGCATGCCGTAACGCATGATCGCATGAATAATAATGCGACGTTGTAAGTGAGCGCGTGAACTGAGCTGACAGAATATGATTCGAATTTAATACCTGTCTCGCTCGCTTTTACGTGATCCAGATGAGAAGCTCTCAGTTTTCAGTTTTCACCCAAATCCAAAACCTAATCTGAGAGCTTAGGGCCTGTGAAACTGTCCCACGGTGTTTTTTAGCTGCATTATATCTATAAGTGCAGTTTGGGTATAGTTGACATAAGCTTCGTACCAACGAATTATTTCACACAGTGCGGCTCGGTTGCCGTGCCGTTTATTTGTTTATTTTATTATTCAAATAAGTTGCAAAGCATTAAAGTAATAACGCCAAGGTACTGTGAACTATAAAAAACGGAGAAATCCTCCGCCGTTGGTACGATCAGCATCAAAACTAGATGTCAATTTACTACTGGCTTATATCTACTTTGGATCGATTATTATTATACAAATACAACCGTGTCCTGCAGACAGTGTGCAGTCGATACTGCCGGTGGAGATGCACACTCACTGCGACGTTGGTTTGCAGTTTGATGTACTTATGTTCACTCCACTGCACTAGAAGAGCATCCTTACTGCAGTTTTCCTCAATGGAAATTGACTTCCTGTATGTCCTTAACAGACAAAAAATAAGCAGTGGTATAGTCTGTCCGATCTCTAAGATCAAATGAAGACACTTTGGCACAAGGTACAATCGACCTTAAACGTGCAAGTTTAAGGTAATTTTTCACTTGCGCCATAATTTGATCTTAGAATTCCAGATAGATAATAAAGGCCTACCTGTGAACATTGTACAGCCGTGAGTTTATAATTACATCAGCCCCGGGAAGGGCCGCAATCCAGCATGATAAAACACTGACTCATCGCATTTTGGTCGACGCGGCGAATTCCGATCGTCTGCCATCATGAGATTCATGAGGGCCATAATCATGTATGACTTCATCAACCCTTGCATTCGGGTTCAGTGAGAGTTCGTTCATTTAATTTGCCTCTGGAGTATTAACCTACGGTATCGAAGGTCTAGCTGGGCCTTTATTTGGTTTTCCATGAAAACCAACACAACCATAAAAAAGCATTTTGTAATATACAAACGGGTTACATTTATGTATGAGATGAAGCCATAAACGTAACCTTACTATTGGAAAAAGATACTAAAGTGATTTTGGAATTTTCATGTTGTGTTGGAGAAACATTGTATTAATAAAAACTGCTTAATACATGTTATGAAAAAAATCTAAGAAAATGTAGTAGATGAAAATAAATTCCAAATGCCATGGTCGTCTTATCTTTATTATACGTGATCTCGCAAGATATTTAATGCCATTGATGACAACTTCAAGGTTTAGGCTAATACAAATATTTTACATTACGGCAGTATTAAAAACATTTTTTTTATGTCACATAATATTATCGTATTAGAAGAATTAGAAGATACTGCTGCGTTTCTTGTTGCGTTTTTAACCTCCTTATAAAAAGGGGGGTGTTATAAGTTTAACATATGTATCTGTCTGTGCCGTCGTAGCTCCCAGCACGGATGATCCGACTTGAATGCGGTTTTTTTCATCGAAAGCAGTGTCTGATGTGTATATATATTTGGTTGGGTCGGGGTTTTTTATATTTTTAATTTCGGCTTCGGAGGAGAAGAAATTGGAAGAAGGAGGTGAAATTAGTTCTACTCGTAAGGTCTATTCACAGAATTATCTTTCCAGAGCAGGATCAATGCCCATGACCTTGAGACAGTTAAAGCGTGTCCCTGTACTGATGAGTTCGCCAATAGAATAGCATCGTCTGAAATCAGGTCATTACCGATTTCGCCCGTCACAACAGATGCGCAAGTTGAAGGTCTGACCAAGGACGTAGAAGTTGGATGATGCCCGAAGTGTATAAATATTAAATACCACGGGAAAATATGTGTGATGTATTAAATAATTACAGACCCAATAATAGTTATAAATTTTTTACTCCCTGTTCCTCACCGCACTTTGGGTTATTAAAAGCTTTTATTTAACTTGCAATGTATGTATGTATGTTTGTTCGGGTGGAATCTTGCAACTCAATTTTGAAGCAGATATCGTCAACCGGTTGAGCTGAAATTTTGCATACTTACTTAACTTTGATGACAATACAATAATATGGTACCATGGGGCTGATCTGATGATGGAGCCGGAAGGATTGCTTTTTCTATTCAACTCTTTTCAGGTTGAGCGCATCTTGGAAGTCCACCATGGCAAGAATGGGAAAAGGGAGTTCCTTATTCATTGGAAAGGGTGGTCCAACAAATTTGATTCTTGGGAACCAGAAAGCAACCTTAATAGAATAAGCAATCCTACCGAGTTCGGGCTCTTTAGAATCGTCTCAGTGAGCATTTGATGGGTATCCAAAGAAAAGTACAGTCGGCTATAAAAGCTTGTCACTAAAATGATTTTTTTGACAGAAACTTATATTTATTGTAGTTATTACATGTGATATCTGTCGATCTGGTAAAATTTTGCCATCATCTCAGTCGAAAATATTTACGTATTATCAACGTCAGCGTCAAATATATAATCTGCAAGAGATTAAGAGTAGCCTAGGATTCGAAACGAGCTCAACATTCCGATGAAGCTCGGCATATATGATGCCGAGCCTGCGGACGAGTTTCGAGTTCTTTTGTCACATTTCCAGAAAGAGAGGTGAACATTTAGAAAGGCTGGTAACAGGCAAGGTGTGCAGAAGACTGCCCAGGGACAAGTCCACGCTGGTCGGACCAGATACGCTCTACCGTCAAGACCTCAATGTACGATACCATCCACGCAAATTTTCCAATTCCAAAATTTTCCACCAAAAAGTTATTCAGAGAGGCCACGACGCTCAGCATTGAGGATATCGACTAATGAGGGGGGAGGGGGAGGATTCAAATAGATGTAAGAGGCCAAGCAGGTCAGCTCGCAAAACAAATTCACTTTTGCATACATTGCAAGTGCCGTTATGATAGACAATACGTGGTTCTCACCTCTTTTGTGAGTTTTGCAACCGTAGTAAAATGTTACACTACAAGTCTGACTAGTGTTGATGAACTTAGAGTGAGTTGCATCGACAAATCGAATAGATTGAATACTTTAAAGTTTACGGTGTTAGCTATTATCCCAAAGACATACGCCAAATATCCCTGAAATATTGTACCTGCGTGCTACTTACATAGACTGTCTGAAAATAGTGATGTTGCAGGTTGCAGCAGTGTCTAAACTGTCTCATTTTCAAAGAAGGGCATCAAGTTTTTGAGTTGTTTCGTAGGTTTTATCGGGTTTTGAAATAAATTTGCTATCGAATCACATACCATTACGGCCGAATATATATCTGTTATATTGTACTACCATATGTACCATATATTCTGTGCATAAAATTATGGTTTATTGAATATCGCCACATTATAACTAGTTTATCCATGGATTAGTTGCAATTCTGAGATATTTATTTCAAAAATAGGTTCGAGTTCCTCTAGTTTGAATCTTATGCTTCTTAGGATTTGCCAGGTCGTAAGTGAACTCACTTTCGTATATCAAGTGCCGTTATATTAGATTATAGATTCTCGTTTTGCGTCGGTAGAGTACCTAATTAACTATATCCTCCGTGGGACCGAGAAGCCCCAGTCATGTTCTAGTATTAAGTTTTATAGCGACATAGGATTCAAATAAATGTAAGAGGGCAATAAGGTCGGTAAAATAAACTCGCTTTCGTACATTCGTGAGTGCCGTTATATCAGACAATACATTCTCGCATTGCGGCCCTCGTACAATGTAGAGGTATTTCCTACAGAAGCCACTATACCCTCCGTGGGAACGAGATGCCCCGCCATGTTCCAGTTTAGCGGTGCGTGCCGATGACTCACTCATGGCGCCTAGACACGATACAATAGGTTTTTGGTTAGTATTAAGTACTGTAACGGTACAATGTACAATAAACAAAACAAACATACAATTTCAACGAACATGCACGAGTGTATGAACAGGAGGGCTACTCTGATATTCGATATTCGAATTTCTTGCTGAACTTTCTCAGTCTCTCTTCCGTCAAACAATATTTGAATCGGCGCAATCCGTGCAGACCTGCAGAGTCCCTCGACATCTTTGGAAAGCGTTGTCTTCGATGCTTTAAATTTGCCAAACTTTATTTCCTCAACTGCCTTACGGATCTACTTTTTCATTTCTCCATTAGCGTGTTTATTTAGGATATCGAAAACTTTGTTGGAAATTTAAATTTTTCTGAAGTCTTTCGAAGAGTTTGGTTTACTTAATAAAAGTTGTGAAAAATATACGAAGTTCAATGGAATTGAAAGTGTCGACACGCCTACCACCGAAGTTCGATTTTGATCGAACGAGAAGGCTGTAGTGCGCTAGTGTAGGCTACTATAGCATAGTACATTTATTACCTAAATTCGATTAAAATGTACTGAGATGACAGACTTGAGATATTTTTTTTATTATTTCATGAAACAGACATGAGATGACAGTGCCAGTGATGGCTTACGGAACTGAGACATGGTCGTTCACAATGGGAAGTGCAATGGAAAGGGCTATGCTCGGAGTTTCTTTGCGCGATAGAATCAGAAATGAAGATATCCGCAGAAGAATCGAGGTAACCGACATAGCTCACAGGATTACACGGTTGAAGTGGCAATGGGCCGGCCATGTAGCCCGGAGAATGGACAGTGGTTGGAGCAGCAAGTCCACGTATAGGAAAGCGCAGTGTGGGTCAGCCCCCGACTAGATGGACGGATGACCTCGCGAGGGTAGCAGGGAATCAATGGATGCGGTTTGCGTGGGATCACACTTTGAGACCTATGTTCAGCAGTGGACGTCTGTGGCTGATAGATAGAGATGACAGATGGCACATTCACAAAGCTATATGAAATAGACTATAGCTTGGTTCGCGACGTGTAGTGTCCTGTCTTGGTTTAGCTATGTTGACATTCTCATGTTTTCTTGGTTACTGTCAACGAAAGCTTTTCATTCGGGATTTGATGTTGTATTGGTTCCCGAACTAAACTCTCGTTGGAATGCGTCCAACCTATTTGTCTAATTATTTCCGTTGCGTTCGCTGTTACTCATGTGAATGAAATATAAATAGTCACATTAAAATACTTGTACAAAGCTTTTATAATGCTTGTTTTCTCTTTGTTACATGAATGAGAAATATAAATAATCGTGAAAACACGAGAATAGAAAACGAAAAGTAGTCGCGTGCAGAGAAGTCTTTTTAGCCCTCGTTAACACCGGGAAAGTTTTATTAAAATTATCGTCAGACATCTTTAAATACAAAAAAAATAACGGTTTATATTTTGGTACAGTCGAGTTCATTTACATCTACACACTTACGAGCACAAAAATATCTGAACACGACCCTATTGTCAGCAGCATTAAGTCGTGTTCAGATATTTTTGTTCTCGTAAGTGTGTAGATGTAAATGAACTCGACTGTACATTTGGATCTACGAGTCGATTGAACTTATATAAGAGAGAGAACGAGTAAGTACCAACTGATAAATTGAGTTTTTATTTCGCGGTTCTTCAATTCGAGGCAAGTAGCGATAGAGTATAAAAATCCCTTTAATTCTCCTGTTCGTTCTCTCCTCGACATCATCTTCCGGATACCTGGCATTCGAACCTAACATCCTATTTATATTCTTTAGAATTACTTCATTGTAACCGATTATGTTTATAATAGTTATGCGATCTATAAATATACATATAATGGAAGGAAAACATTGAAAGATGTGTATTTTCTCCGCATTTCTTCTGCGCACGAGTCTAATTATATCCATCAGTCGGTTTTACTTTTATTGCTTCGCTTTGCTCATCTTTATGACGTGCTGTATGGTAGATTGCCCGGATAGCCAGTGAAAGTGGGTCCGATTGACCAGTGTTGCTGTGTTGAGTTGTAACGTAACTAAATTGAAGCAAGAGACCGCAGTACAACAGTTGGAATTGGAACCTACAGTTCTACTAAAAATATCGTAAAGCATCACACTTAATATTATAAAGCCGAAAGTTTGTGAGTGTGTTTATGTGCGTGTTTGTTACTTCTTCACGCTCAAACGGCTGTACCAATTTTGATACATTTTGGTATGAAGGTACCTGACACACATATGCTACTTTTTATCCTGAAAAAATGTAGTACATATTTCCGTCAGATGAGCGGATAACAGCGCGCGGCGTAGCTAAATAGTAAAATTCTAAAATTGTATTGTGAATCAGTTTTCTATGGAGAGGGGTCATTATTTTAGGAGAAAACATAACAGTTTCATTTTTATGGGCACAAGCCGTACAACGCTGTCTGTTGGTAGAAATGTGTTTGTCCGCTCATCACGCCGAAACGGCTGGACACGAATAGCTGAATATCCAAAAATGGTTGTAGGACTGTCGTCTCTAAATTCGCTGATCCCGGACAAGGACTTAAAAAAACCCGAACATTTGGCGTAAATCGCATTTTTTCCCCGGACGTGTCCGAAAATAATAGATAAAAAAAACAATCGCTATATTTTTCATTCACATAAAAAGCGTCCGGGTTTTCCCTGGACACTTATTGAAAACCCCCCGGACGTCCTCCAAACTAGGACAAATCCGGGGAAACCCGGACGGATGGCAGCCCTAGTTATAACCAACTTTACACCCGGCCATGGTAAAAATAAAATGCGTTACGGGGAAGAAGTGGCGGACACCTATCTAGGAGATACAATGCTAGTGGATTGCCAGTGAAAATTAAGTGGCCATAGCCCACCTACGCTCCGGCTAGTCCTATTTACGAGTCCACAAATGCAAATCGTCGTAAACCGGCCGGCCATTACCTAACAATAAACGGTTCCGGGAAATGTTTATAACATTCGGCGCGTCTTAGTGTCCTATAACATAACTACTTACCACATCTGTACTACATCTATACTATTATAAATTTCTACATTTGTATTCACGTTCGGAGAATGGACGGCCGTTGGGGCAGCGAAGTCCTAGAGTGGCGACTACGTACAGGAAAGCGCAGCATGGGTCGGCCCCCGACTATATGGACGGATGACCTCGTGAGGGTAGCGGGGAATCAATGGATGCAGTCTGCACGGGATCGCACTTTGTGGCGAGTCATGGGGCAGGCCTATGTTCAGACGTTTGTTCTGTTGTCATTTTGATTCCCTTGAGAGTGTCGAAATGTAACTTTTTTGCGACATAAACGGCCGTATCTTTTGTTCACGTTAACGTAGAAGTTTGATTTTTTCACAGCTTCAAGGGACCGTAGACTTGAGTATATGGTGTTAATTTCAACTCGATACCTTCACGCCTTCTCGAGATAAAGGGTCCTGACAGAAAGACAGACGGACGGACAACAAAGTGATCCAATAAGGGTTACGTTTTTTCCGATTGGGGTACGGAACCCTAAAAATACGCGGATGAAGTTGTGTTCCCTTCTGATATAAACGAGTACGTATATATACATATAAAGAAATTAGAATGAATCAACGTAGTCGCGTCTTCCTGGGTGAAAAAGTCAAGAAATATCTCTTGATTTAGTGAGTACTAAGTACCACTGAGACCGAATATATTTATGGTCACATTCGAGCTTTAAAGACCAAACCAAAAAAAGAAACAACACTAGACTACGTACACTCGCTTCTCGGTCTCTCCTGTTATGAATGGATGGTCTTATCGTCGTTTTCCAACAATTGCTTACGCACGCTAATGAGAGAAACAACACATTTGCTAATGTAGTAGCGATTACTCTCTGTCAATGCAGTCACGGATTCTGGCAGCTCGCGTTACGTGCGGCATACGGGCTTTTAGGATGCTATGTGTTTCACTGAATGACGGCTTAGTGGGCAGCTAGACATTAGCCAAAAAAAATCGGCAAATAACCGATGGTCGGCAGATGATCAACGTGATAGCCATTATTTTTACTGGCTAATTCAACCAGTACACAAGAACTGAATACACTTATACTGAACTTTTAAATCACAGAGGGCTGTTTTTTTATTGGGACGCTTTGTCGCTTACCGACTACATCGTCCCGTGTCCCGTAAAAACAGTACAACCAATAATATACAAAAAAGTACTTAATACTACTTACTCCTTAGTATGCTACTCATAAATGCTGATGACAAAACCAATATTCCTAATATATTTTGTTCTCTATATATTCTCTTAGTTCTCTAAATATGTTGATGTATCTTTCGTTTTCAGCGGGATATAACCTCGTTGTAAACTTCATACCTCAGATAAACGCCTCTTCTACATAACTACAAAATTTACAGTATTTCTTACTCCCATCGAAACTCTTTTTAGCACTGCTGAGGGCTTTGACCCGTCAGCGACCAGTGATTTCATCGTCATACTGTGACGCTATAAATTATGATTCCCTCATAATAGCAAAAACACGATTGAGTATGACATCATCGCTCCATGGTGGTACACGAATATAGCTTTTAACTCTTTGCATTAAATTCACCATGAATCATGCTTTGTATCATTATATCTCAATGTTGTCTCTCGTTAAAGGGCGTAAGTCGCCGAATATCCCTACCTATGTGTGACCTTATAAAGTTGAATAATGGTTCAGTGAACGGTGTTATCTTTCTGCTGGTTTGATCGGCCATTTCTGATATTCATTGAGGAAAAAGTTACAGAATTTCTAGTTTAACTTTACTTCCAAATATTACCTTTTTAGTACCTCTATTTCTTGCTTGATGTATGTATACGATAATGCGATGATTTTACTACAATAAGGAATATTGCTTTTTGCACACAAGTGAGGAAATATTATCATTTTAATAATATTTCCTCACTGGTGCACTCAATGCGAATGGCGATTAAAGGCTGTTCAGATCAAAGTATTTTTTTATTTAAATTATAAATGTCAAAATAATTTAAAATTAGTGATTAAAAAAATTATAAATACATATAATAATGAAATAACTTTGGCAAAATATATTTATTTCATTAATTCAAATAAAATAAATCAAATTTGAAAACTGATTCTAATTTTGAAATATTTTATTTCGAAACCAATTAAAATCGAAACGGTTCGACACAAAACATTTCCTACGCATTCAGTTCCTATAAAGTTCCTAAGATTGATGAACTTTTAGAGTAGGAAACAGACGGCAACGAAACCTCGATTTGCATGAAAAAATAAGCAGTAGCACTTCCTCTTAAATGAACTTTCGGACGTGATTTCATACAGTATTAACATACAATGCAGCGGACTGCATCGATCGAGGGCCCGGACCAGACAATGCGGCGCCGGCTCGGAAGTTATCTTCATTCCCAACTCCGGACAGTACCGAGTTCGATTTCCGACTGTTACACTTCGTATAACAGAGAGCGTTCAGGTGCGGAAGCTTAGTATAAGGAGATATTTAATTGTAAACAAACGTAAGGTATAACATCAGCTGTAAGCATTTATGGTACAGAACATTCAGGAGACCCCTGAAACGAGTTTTCATTCGTTACTTATAGCCTAACAACTGTCGGTCTGGCCCTGGGATAGTGGCGCCACAAACAGCTTCCATATGGCAATATAATGTGCATACGGTCATATATTTACGTCAGTAGCGATTTGTCAAGGATTTGTCACTACCCAAATTCAAAACATTGTTTACCGGAATGCTGCTCGTTCTTCTAGAGATATAAATACAGAATCCTGATGAAAAAAAACTTGATTTTCATTACTGTGGATAGTTTTGGCTTTATTATTCAAAAATTTCTTGTTATTTGCGGAATATTCAGTCCTGTTTCCTCTTTGTTTACATCAGTGACGTTCACTGACTTACAACTTCAGTTACCAATAATTTGTCGTTACCAATAAAATAAATTGAGTAGGTACCACTAAAAATCCGTAATATGGCGTGGGTTTTAAAACACAGTTTGGGCTATATACTAGGAGATTCCATTCCAATCTTATTCTTGTAAACCCTAATGTGTGTAAATGTTTTTTTTTACTTGATTCTGTGAACTATAGTGGCTCTGTGAGCTGTAAAGTTTTAGACTTCGCAAGTTACGAGATTGCTGTGTAACTTTAACCCCATATCTCCGCCATTTTGAAAAACCGAATTGACATCAATCGAATATACTTCCAAAATTTCTTGAGAGCAGGTTGCAATCGACCTCTAGGCGAAAACAGTCAGAAAGCATCTGGACATCTGGACATACGAATGATTTTTGGGCCAAGTTGAAACGGAGACGGTCGATAAGCAAAATTTAAGATATTATACCTCTGACTCAATTAGCTGGTCATCATGAGACCCTCATTTAAAGCGTGGCAGATGCTTCATCACACTAATATTACTATAAACGCCAAAGTTTGTGAGTGTTTATGTGTATGTTTGTTACTTCACGCTCCAACGGCTGGATCAATTTTGATAGATTTTGGTTTGAAGGTAGCTGACACCATGGATTAACACATAGGTTACTTATCATCCCGAAAAATGTAGTGTTCCCGTGGGATGAGCGGGTGACCGTGCGGCCAGCTAGTTCATTCATATGTAACAGTCTGCTCTCCACGAAGTCGTCACTCGCTCGTGACTCAGTGAATGAAAGTATTACGATAACGTAGATAATGACTTTCACAGTCGTACTGTTTGCAAGACGCGTGATAACAATGTGGCACGCGTTCATTTGTTTTGAAGCATTGTTCCATTTGATTTGGATGTACCACCTGGCTGATATATCTGCAGGGTTAACCTATCTTGCAGCGACCGCGTTTGTCGCGTAACTCAGCATCTTCTGTCATGCTCGGACGGTATTAAAAGGAAAGTGATAGATAGTATTTCTCGCGCGACAAAGAGTCGCGTGTCACAGTTATACTAGACGTGCAGGGCTAGGGGTCATCGACGATGGATGTCTGTCTGTATGGATGGATATCTGGTCATAGACCGGTTGCTCCAAGCAAGTATGATCTTTTTGTCGCGCGATCCGCTTCCATTCTTTGTAGGTGACCGACGAAGTCTTTGGGACTTTGTCTCTCCGATAATGTTCGGCTCGGCCACCAGCTCCTCAATCTCGGCGTTATTCTACCGCGGCACAAAAATATTCTCGATGAATTTTTATTATCACAGTATGGGAAACAGTTGCACAAGCAAAATAAATATTCTCTGCTCGTATTTACTGGAGCTACAGCAGCGTTATGGACTAAATGTAATCAAAATAAAGCATGTTTTCGCTTGGTCGGCATGTTTTATTGCATTTGGAGCATATCCCGTGCTTCCTGTTATGTTTGTTCACAATTTATGTGCCGTGTCAGTACGTTGACTCCGTTAAAACTTCTGTATACAGACTTCGTGCGTCAATACATGCATATTATTATTTCACTAGGTTCTGTACCGTGTTTAGCTTCGTCTAGCTTCATTTCCGGATTTCAAAAACAATATCATATCATATTCTATCTGCTGGTTTGTAATGAAAATTAACTTCACGAAAAAAAATTTAAAACTTCGATGAGCTAGCTAGCCAGGACAGGTCTTCTCTTTTTATGTGTCATTTATTAAATTACGTCACAGAAAAGTAGATGCCATGGCAACTGGAAAGACCACATTGAAAAAGTCTGTGGCAAGCTGAACAGATTTGTCTTTGGTCTCAGAAGACTGAGAGATACGGTGTCTATGGAAGCCGCGATAACAGCATACCATGGCTATGTGTCATCCGTTATACACTATGGTCTAATTGTTTGGGGCAACTCTGTGGATGTGGATAGAGTATTTAAAATTCAGAAGAAATGTGTCAGGATTCTTTGTAATGCTGTGCGTGACGCTGGATGTGTACCTTTATTTAAAAAGCTGCGAATACTTCCTTTACCATGCCTATACATAAGGGAAGTATGTGTTTTTGTCAACACTCACCTACCATATTTTAAAAGGCGGGGTGAAGTCATGCGCAGAGGAGCTCGTCAAAAAACTCTGAGCCTGCTCCATAAACCACGAGCCACCAAATCTATGTATCGCAAAAATGTATTTAATATGTGTATTACTGTGTTTAATAGCCTCCCTGAAGAAATAAAGGTACTGCAAGGAAATAGTTTTAAAAACAAATTAACTGCATGGCTCCTTGACCATTGTTTTTATAGTGTAAATAGTTATTTAGACCGTACCTGACATTTCTAGCTTAATTTTATTGTTAATATTGTTAATTTTGCTGTTATTATTATTTTGTATCTTTGACCGTTCCAGTACTTGACATTTCAATTTTCAGTTATTTTCTATGCTAGTTTTATTATTATTTTTTGTCTGACATTGTTTTTGTATCTATTTTAATTTACTATTATATTATTTTAAATTAATTGAGCGCGCTCTCATATTTGCATGCCTGCATGCAGGCCGAGTACACGGCACGTTGTATGAAACATAAGACCTGTTACTGTATATTTACTGTACTTCTGCAAATAAATAATTTTGACTTAGTATAGTATGACACTCAGAGACTTTATACATCTCTGAGGAAATTAAATAATTTTAAAATATTTTATTGCATGTTATGACGCCTAGAGACCATATACATCTCAAAGAAATTTAGGTTTAATAATTATTTTCTATTGTAAATTATTCATGTTGACGCCTAGAGACCTTATACATCTCTAAGGAATTTGATTAATTAAGTAATTATATTTTATTGCATGTTGTGACACCCAGAGACTATACATCTCTGGGTATATTTAATATTTTTAATTTATCGTTAAATTTTCATTTTAATGTTCCTAATTAACATTGATTTTGGACACTTTACGTGTATACCAGTGTAATTAGTTATAAGTAACACAAATGTATTATGTAATTGTTTTAAGAATTATTTACGAAAAAATGACTTACTGTTGAGTTTCTTTCGGCTTTCTTCTCAACAGCGGTCTCCTCTTGCGAAATGCCGGTAGATTCACAATCTGACTTGTAAAAGTGCCCCTGTGGCCTACTTACTGAATAAATTATTTCATTTCATTTCATTTCATTTCATTTCATTTCACTTTGACTTTGACTTTGAATAAATAAATTTTTAATGAAATTATCACCGAAAAACTAGGTACTAATATATCCATTAGTGAGGATTTATCTTTAATTAAATTATCCCTGTGTTTCTCACAGTAGTGTGTACTATAGTTACCATGAAAACTAGGGTAAAATATGATCATGTTTATCACTGTGTTCACAGTGCGCTAACTATTACAATTTAGTATTATGTATTTAATTTTACTATTGAGTTATTTTTAGGGTTCCGTACCCAATGAGTAAAAACGGGACCCTATTACTGAGACTTCGCTGTCCGTCCGTCCGTCCGTCCGTCTGTCACCAGGCTGTATCTCAACAACGGTGATAGCTAGACAGTTGAAATTTTCAATTTCTATTGACGCTATAATAACAAATACTAAAAATAAAATAAAATAAATATTTAAGGGGGGCTCCCATACAACAAACTTGTTATAGATTATATATATGTATAGGTACGGAACCCTTCATGCGCGAGTCGGGCTCGCACTTGCCCAATATTTTTTTTAAATCTGATACACACAGAGACGCGTTCTAAACGTCGGAAAGATGGCGTTTTTCTCGAGTTAAACAACTAGCTACAGTGCGTTTACTGCAGTTTGTCTGTCCGCTACGAAAGGTTAGTAGCATTGACGCCTAATTATGTTAGGGGGCTATTTGTAAACTCTCTACAAATTAATGATGATGTATTGTGACCATCACATTGGATATATTAATAGAACTGTTGCGTAATTCCGGGTTTAAAACACTAGAGCGCGTTTAATAATAAGTTTTGTTGTGTGAGTAGGAGACAAAACGTCAAATACGGATTCGTGTTCATGAATATGGCTACAAATGTGCGTCATTTGATATATTTTATATTATTTATATTTTTGTCTGTATATAGTATTAGTTGCTTTAAATTCACTCGAGAACAAGCCTGAGCAAAGGTGTCCTATCTCAACTCTGAATCATTTCTTCCCATCTGTAACAATTCACCCCTTTTTTATTGGTCCGAAAGTATTTTTTCCCTGAAACCCTATTATTTTCAGAATTTTATGAACATCGTTTTAAAGAGTAATTGTTTTATAATTATCTCCCAATCCCGTTTTTTATTTTATGAAATGGTCCATATGATTCCGGGATTGCCCGGGATTATCCATTAAAAAAAATCCCGTGAATGGAAGCTTTACTCACGATAGTTATAGTAATATTATTACAACTAAAGCGTTGCTTGATCTAATCGGTGATCAATCATTGCAAAACGATCCTCTTCTCAACCGCATTCTTACGCAAGTCGACAAACGATAACGCAGAGATACGGCCTAATTGTAAGATGAGCACGACCTCGGTTGCGTTACTGGTGTTGTTGTAAGTATTGTATAACTGTAACATGTTTGCTTTGTCTTTGTAGATCTGTGATGGTCGCGATTATTACGTGAGAAATTAATGAAAAAGTCTCTCGTTTAGGTTCACTTCATCCATATTACCAATTTGTCAACATTCCTATTTCACCCACAACTCAATCCTATTCTCCGAACTCGTCCGCATTCCCATGTCGTCCATTTTCCCAACTCGTTCACATTCCCAATAGAGATAAAATGTCATTTTTGGAAACTTATAATTGTGAACCCACCTCCTTTTATTAAGTCACCAGAAGTGGACGGAATATCTTTGTGCGCTCATCACATCAAAACGACTGGGTGGGCTTTAACCAAAGGCACAGGGATATATGTAGAGATAGAGATGCTTATAGACATGAATACTTTTTACTCGATTACGACGACTACTATAGAGGAGGGTTACGCGGACGAAAACATCTAGTAATCTAGAGGGCATCCCTGTGTGACGGCATTTCGTGAAAGAGGAACAGTTTTCTAACATTGAATGCGACCTCATTGTCAGGGACATCCCTGACAATATCGCAATATAATTGAAAATACGACTGATAAGATACGGAGCTCAACGTGACTGTCGAGAAGAGCACGATTCGCGGAAACAACGCACACGTCCGTACTTACACAATTGCCGTAACCTTAAGGGCAAACGCACATAACATAAAGTTCATTGCTCATATTATTTATCTATTGTTAACCTTATTTCGGGATGCGCGGATTATATTGTGCTGCCAAATCAGCTACCGTCATCCAATACCTAGTGATTTTATTGTCAAATCACAACTATCTATCAGTTCTTCGACGGAAAGCTTTGTCCCAGACGCTAGGCTGACAGCAAATAGCGGTACATTGTGTAGCAGTATAGCTCACTTCAGAGTGTGGAAAAGAACACATCCACCCACTGCCGTCATCCATCCGCCTCGTTGGTAGCCGTCCAGCATTACGCTTGCATATGCGTGGTTCTTCAGGACTATATCCTAGCGACCATCCGCTCTCTTGGCTACACATGAACATTTCAACTGTGACATCCTGCAATCTATGTCGGCTCCTGTGGTTGTTTTGCGAATATTTTCATTTCTGATTTTATTACGCAGAGAAACTGAGCAATAGCCCTTTCCATTGCATGTTGCGTGAGTCTAAGCCACGTTTTGAGTCCCATTGTGAACGACACCGTCTCGTACATATTAAGTTAACTACAGCAAAAGCCTACAAAGTAAGGGAAATGTAACGGAATTGATACTCTTGCATACATGCATACTGTTAGTATGTCCCATGTATGCATAGAATCCAGTCTAGTCTATGTCTGGGTTAACTTGACTACACGGTATAAACATTAATGAATTGTCATCGAAAGTAACTGGTCATCGTAGAATCATGTCACATTGACTAGCTTTACTCTTTGAAAGGACTTAGTATTGTGATTTAATACGACAGAGTCCTTAAATGACCAGCTACCGACGATATCTTTGTATGCCTTGCCTAATGAGGCGGGGTTTTCGTGCCGTTGTATCGCTCAATCACAAAAGGTCGGAAAGACATTGGGAGTTGGTACATAGTTGGTATCTTTTTACTTTGCGTAGCGTTGTCCTATTTACATAAGTTAGCTGCCAAATCTGATAACGGACCGGACCTGATACTCGTAGCCTGGTTTAAGACGTTGGGAGACATAGCAAATTGGTTTTTTCACACTGGCTATATCTTTGATTTGATTTAGGAATTGCAGTAGTTACTTGGTTAAGGTATAATCTGTTCATAAACAGAGTCTGTTATATCATTAAACGTGTCAAAGCTTTACGCAAGTTCTTAAAAATATATCACACGACACAATTCCGCCACCTGGAGATTCATGCACGTCTAGCATAACTGTGACACGCGACTCTTTGTCGCGCGACAGTACCTGTCACTTTCCTTTCAATACGTGCGAGCATGACAGATGATGCTGTGTCGCACGACTAGCGAACTCGCGGTAAGCTGTGCTAGCCCTGCTGATCTCAATGCCCATTGAGTCGGAAGATAACGTCAGTACGAAACGCTTTCCCAATCGCTGATCTATCTGATTGTGGTTTCCAGGTGATGCTGGGCGGGACGGGCTCGCCGGGCGGCGACGAGCTGCTCACCGTCACCGTCGTCCGAGACGACCACGGATATGGCATGAAAGTGTCCGGTAAGCTACCTACCACCTAGTTCCTGAACCAATATTTTTTTGTTGGAAACCTGTCTTCGGAAAGCCACAGGTTAGGGGAGTCACCTTCTGTTATCGTTGATATGGTTGAAAACGCGATGAATAGACCTCACTTGTAACTCCTCTGTTGTTGCATGTGTCTATCTATATGCGACGGTAATCGCTTTCCATCAGGTGATCCGTTTGCTCGCTTGCCCCCTATGGCAAAAAAAGGTCTAAGGCGCTCATTACTCGCTCACAGCTGCAGGTTTTATGCTTACCCCTAAGAAGATCCTTGAGAGGTCATAAAGCTGTGGGCTCTTGCACGCGTGTTTCATCTGTTAAGTGATTCGGCTCACCATCAAGATCGTTCCCGAATCGGGTGAGTTTACATACCTAGAGCCGTGAATTCATGAATGTCCCAGATTGCAGATGTTTGTGGCCCGAACCGAAGGTTCTTTGGCTTTACGAATTACTCCCCGTGGTTTGTCTAAAATTGTACGTCTTGCCTTGGCCAGGAACGTAGAACGTAGGGTGACGTAAACTGGCTTTCTGGTTCGTTCGTTCTTATACGGTCAAGATTTAAAACTATATGATTTCACCCGGACCATAAGGGTATTATAAATCCTCACGGACTATTGGATGGGGACTGTTTTGAAGATGTTATTCTAATACAATGCTTATTGGTGTTCCAGGCGACAACCCCGTATACGTGCAGTCGGTAAAAGAGCACGGGGCGGCATGGCGCGCCGGGCTCCGCGCCGGCGACCGCATCCTGCGAGTGGACGGCGTGCCGGTGCATCATCACACGCATCAGCAGGTCGTGATGATGATCAGGGGTGAGTAACTACCTTGATGCTTTAATAACATGGGGTGACAAGGCGCACAAGGCTCCGCGCTGGCAACCGCATCCTGCGAGTGGACGGCGTGCCGGTGCATCATCACACGCATCAGCAGGTCGTGATGATGATCAGAGGTGAGTAACTACCTTGATGCTTTAAGAACATGGGGTGGCAAGGCGCACGAGGCTCTGCGCTGGTGACCGAATCTTGCCAGTGGACGGCGTGCCGGTGCATCATCACACGCATCAGCAGGTCGTGATGATGATCAGAGGTGAGTAACTACCTTGATGCTTTAAGAACATGGGGTGGCAAGGCGCACGAGGCTCTGCGCTGGTGACCGAATCTTGCCAGTGGACGGCGTGCCGGTGCATCATCACACGCATCAGCAGGTCGTGATGATGATCAGAGGTGAGTAATTACCTTGATGCTTTAAGAACATGGGGTGGCAAGGCGCACGAGGCTCCGCGCTGGCGAGCGAATCCTGCCATTGGACGGGTCATCAATTCATCACATGCATCAGCAGGTCGTGAACCGTTATGACGACACCCGAGGTGAGTATGTTTTAAAGGTACAAATATAATTCCGACCGCAGCCGGCAGCGGCATGTAGGGAGCATCAAGGAGGTATTCTTATTAATTATTTATCCATAAACTGACCAGCGATTGATCTCTGTAACACCTGATAGTAAATGACAACGGGATTGAAGATGTAACTCGCCGGTTCAGCAACAGCCTATTTATTCTTGCCTTGAAGAGACCCAAGTTATAATTGTCAAGATATACACACGATGGGAACGAGTTCCTTTGCGGTTCGTATTACATTGGAAATTGTTAAGAAAATCGTTTCGTGCGATTCAGTGGTCAACTGACATTGATGGTGAAACAGGGATGGCGGGATAACTATACCGGGTAATCAATCTAAATGGGTCAGTAGGGAGAAGTCACAAACTATAAGAGATAAGGAAATCTGTTCTTAGGTAACATGGCGTCGGTTTGAGAATTAATAAAAACCGTTTTTTTTTTTTATAAAACTTGTACATAACCGGGAATTTAACCTGGTTAAAATTCTGTAAGTAATCGCATGTTGTATTGTAATATTATTTACAGCGGTTTTGACCGGGTTATGCATGAAATTATGTATGAGATTTATAAAGAAAATGCATTTTTTTTTATCTAAAATCGACGCCGCCTGAGAACAGATTTCCCTATCTCTTATAGTTTTCGTTTTTTGCCCCACTGCCTCAATCCTGTATACAGGATGATCAATGCATATGGGTCAGCTATATGGGTAGCTATAGCTATGGATACCTATCCATTGAACAGACTATTTAGATCATAAATAGTCTGTTGAAAACGGTGCAATATACCTACACTACATTGCACCGTTTTCAACAGACTATTTATGATCGTTTTTATAAATAATGACACAAAGGTAAATTAAGAAAGAAAAATTGAATGCGATCTACTACAATCGAAGCGGGGTTTGAACCCAATGCTGCTGTAAAGCAATGGGGATTGGGGATCGTGCGTGTAAAACGCACATCCTAGGGTATGGCTAATGCGCAATAAGCATTTCAAAAACATATATGACGCAGAGGGCGCTCCAGTAGCGTACAGGATTAAGGGATGAAAGATTTGGTGTGACTGACGTAGCGGTCGGATAGCTCAGTTGGGAGAGCAATGCGCCGGAAACGCAGAGGTCGCGGGTTCAAACCCCGCTTCGATTGTAGTAGATCGCATTCAATTTTTCTTTCTTAATTTACCTTTGTGTCATTATTTATAAAAATAAAAAATGTGGTATTACCACATAAAAAATATGAATCGATAAAAAGATTCTAAACAAATATTTATGATCGTGTTTATTACGCCATACATAAACTAGTGGCTTCTTCTTTTTGATCTGTGCATCGAAAACACCAGGTTATCCTGATGATAAGTAATATTAGAGCTACGTTTACAATGTTTCAGCCAACGCGACGGCAGTACTGACGGTGCACCAGAACACCTCGCGACACAAGACGCCAATCACCGCTCCCTTGCCCGTCAATGTGAGTCATTTTGCTATCAATTCTTATCAGAATACGCCTGCACCTTCAAAATATGACCCGTTGTCACTGCCATGCAAACAAGCATACAGCATGCCTAGCATAACTGTTACACGCGGCTCTTTGTCGCGCGACAAACATTATTTGTCACTTTTCTTTCAATACCAAGCGAGCATGACAGGTGATGCTCAGTCGCGCGACAAGCGAAGTCGCGGCAGGACTGCAGCTTCATTTCCCAATTTAAACGTTTATATACAAAACTTTCATGAAATATCTAACCTAAAAAACCAAACCGTCGGCTTTCGAAGGAAATTGTGAAATGACGCGTTTGAAATACAATGTTATGCCAAATTAAAAATACCTAAATATTTACACTGTGTATTAATTATATGAGCCTCCCTGACGTTTCGGTTTGAAATATAAAAACAATGCCCTTCTGGCACACGTGTGACTGTCTTTACACATTAGGCCCATCTGGCATCGAATGTACACCCATTCAATATACTCTATGTTTCTTCATATTTATAAAATGGGTAGTTTGACTGAGAAAAATTGTCTTTTTCTCAGTCAAGCTTTGACAACGGTAACTGGAAAGCTACCGAAACGTCAGGGAGGCTCAAATAATTAGTATACGCGATATAATCCTTTTAAATTGTTTTTCTCAAACATCCAAGGAAATGTCGTGCTTATGATCGTGTTAACAGAACGCGAAATACGTCTTTGTATAGCAATTGTTGAAGATTCGTTCTAATTTCAAATTAGAGGTCAATAAAGGAATTTCATACAACATTATTGGCCGTGGCCAACAAAGAGATTGTCTTTTGTTTCAGTGGGGTTTATTTCTTTTATTGATAATCTATGGCATACTGCCAATAAAAAAAAACGTAGTTTGTGTATGTATATTTACGTTTTATTTCTGATATTTAACTAGATTATTAAATTAGATTAAAACAGATATTCAATAAAATAAACAAGGAATCACGTTTATTGTTAAAAAATATAACAATATCTAATGAATAAGGTGTTGTCATTTTTTAATAAATAGAATCATCTTAACATTTGGTGGCAAAAACATTAACACGAACAGCTTAAAAAATAAATTTGTTCTTTTTTAATAAATTTGAAATACATTTGTTTTTATATGAATATATAAGTTGAACGTTTGTATCATTTCCTTGGATTTATTTGAGAAAAGCACTATACAAGCCTCGGCGCGAACAGGGATTGTCGGCCTCGTATCTCTAGATGGCTATTACTACTCGGCCAACAATTCCCTATTTCGCGGCCTCTGCAGTAATGTACTATTATTTGAACGTGTGACAGTCGTGGAAACCGAAGAAAATATTATTTACAGTGTGTTAAAAATACCTAGCTGTCGAAAATCGTGCGTGAAGTTAAATTCGATTATATTTAGGGCACTCATGATTAACTACAACTAATTATTATTTTAGGCATCGATGCATCGCATGTCGAGCGGCAAATGTTATCTATCAGGGGAGCAAGAATAAGACACGCGAATGACAAAATCGCAAATGGGTACACGTATTATGTACGACCATACCTTGTACCCATTTACGAATTTACCATCTGTGTAAACAGCGCCTTGAACCTGCGAGGCGTATGTGACAATTGTGTATTGTCGGTTTTATGTAACGTTTAAGACTGTATGCTAGCTAACTGGTTTTAATTTTAATTACTGCTGCGCGCGCGAAAGTGGTATAGGTGCTAATAAGACAAGAAGTACAGGACGTTTAAATAAGTCGCTAAGGTAGCCTAAAGGAACTAATAAATCTATTTGCAGCTTAAGAAGATAATTTATTAGTTCCTTTAGCCTACCTGTCCACAGAAGCGGGGAAGTGTAAAAAGGACCAATCACTTTTCCGCTGCGGCCCTATGATGGTTGCGTCTATGATGATGTGATAAATAAATGATATACAAGTTGATCAAACCAAATGGGTCAGTAGGGAGAAAACTAAAACTATTAGAGATAGGGAAATCTGTTCTTAGGAAACTGCATTAATTTTATTTCATAATTGTCATACATAACCGGATATTGAACCTGGTTAAAATTCCGTTAGTGATCGCTCGTAGTATATTGTAATATTTTTTACAGCGGTTTTGACCGGTCTATGTATGAACTTATATGGAGATTTGTAAAAATATCTAGCAGTTTTAATTCAATCTAAAATCGACGCCATGGTTCCTAAGATCAGATTTCCCTACCTCTTTTAGTTTGTGACTTCTCCCTAATGACCCATTTCGATTGATCACCTGGAAAATTTGTTACTCTCAGTCGCATACTCGTTAACTCGTGTGCTTTGTGACTTATTTATAGCGTGATAAACCTAATCATGATGAGCCCACGGGGCGCTACGCAACCTGATATTCTGACCAACATTTGGAGTACATTCAACCAATTGGATTTCTAGGCCATTTCGTACCTTGTCACAGTGAACGTCAATATGAAAGTCGCTTGAAATCTCATATCATTGTCATTGTGACAAGGTTCTATAGTGGCCTAGAAATCAAATTGGTTGACTGTATATTACCATTACCGTGTTGCAGCCCGAGAAGCAAAGGCAGCTGGAGGTGTCCAAGGTGCATACGATGCGGTTGATGCTGGAGCAAGAGCAGAAGTATATCCGTGAGCTGCGCAGTAAGTCTCTTCATCTCTGTCTACGGTTCTTAAAGAATTTTCTCCCGCGAACGCTCAGGCTATGGAGTGAGCTCCTTGCCGAGGTTTTCGCATGCGACTACAGTGTGGAGTTCATCAAAATAGGAGTACAGACTTTCAGAGGGTTAGCAACACGCAAGCGAATCATCTGGAATTGAACGCGTCAGTAGGCTGCGGTACTATGTTTGCCACCGCTATGATATAAAAAAATATATTTTAGCATCCTTGAATTCGTGGAGTTAAGGGCCCAGTGGCGTAGTAGAAGCAAATTTGCGTCGATTTTTTAAGGTATAAGGTCGTAGCCGATCTCAGACAGCAGCAGCAGACGTGTCACTGCGATATTACTGGTTTCCATGTATTTCTATGAAACACCATTCGTAGTTAGCGACACGAAGCTAGCGACGTGTCGACGAGCGCCAGACGACGTGGCAACGACACGATACCGCGTAGACTTGACTCCGATATCATACATTTATATTACTTTTCTCAAGCACCTTGCCTTGGTCTAGAAGAAAACGTAAGACAAACTTACTCTCAGAGGCGTTCACACCATCCCACTGATAAGTTAAAGCCCTATACAGCTTTTTACAGGATTTTCAGTGCTACAGTCCTGCACGAAATAGACTTTGACTGACTACTAACTACTAAGGGAGTGCTTTATACTCTTGTTGTTGTTCTGTCGCCCTATAACGATAAATCCGACCCCTGTTTACCTCTACTTGTAGTATTTCATCATCTCTATGTTTTCTCTCTTTGATGTGTATGTAAGTTGACCAGAAGCCCTCATCTCTAACACGATATCCCCTGGTCCTCAGACGAGCTCTCCAAAGTGCCTGACGTGCGGAAGCAGGCACAACTGGAGTCATCCGAGCAGCGCTGCGCCACGCTCCAGCACGAGATCGACACCATCACCGCCGGACAGGTACATCTATATTAAGAACCCGACGTCCGTGGGATAAAAAGGGTGGATCCAGAATTAGTTGGGATCGGTTATTATGGGTGTAAAGTGAATAGATTACATTCGAATTATCTTATTGTGTTGTATTCCTCATTGCGGAGGGTCGTGACCTCTATACCACTTTTCGGACAATCGCTCTCCACTCGTTTCGAACTACAGCAGACCTCAGGCGCTGGGAAACTCGGTAAACACATTGTATACGATTGATCCTTTTGAAGATCGTGCAACATAAAGATCGTGCTCGGGGCCGCGCGACCAAGTGGGTCGAAGATCGGTTGTCGGCCCTCGGTGTGCTCGAGCGAGATCTGATTTAGCATCAAGCTGAAACTACGCAGACTAGGAACTGCACACATGATCTCGTTTCGGAGGCTTCTTTTTAGGCACACATCAGAAATAGGAGTCGAAGACTGGATCCACCCTTTTAAAGGAGACACTAAATTATTTACCACTATATTTTTTTCTATGCATTTATTTCCTTAATTAATGACAGATCATGTTGTCTCCGTTCTACCTATACCATTCAGTTGTCAAAGCAATATATTATACCAACCCTATGGTATAGATAACTTGGATGAAAAAGGGCAAGATATGAGGACACGATACGAAAAAATATCTTTCCCTTTTTGATGACTTATTGATACAGAGGAATACAAGATAGGTGAGATCCCATTCATGTCTTCCAGGGCTTCTAATCCCTGGATTATTTCTATGGAATAATCCCGGATTGAAAGCCTTAATGTCTTCCCACGTGAGCTCTTTCTTGTGTCCATTCAAACATTGTGCTAATTATTATTTTTTCAATGTTTTCTTGTTGTACAAATTTTAACTAAGCACAATGAAATAAGTGCAAACACGTTCTTGTACAAATTCACAGTAAATAATGCATCGAGTAGATCATCTTTGCTCACTTTTTTTTAGACTACCAATTATCACTTTGTTGCAGCCATTTATTTTGATTTTGGCGTCACGAGATGTATCTAAAAAATTTGGGCTCACAAAATTGTGACTTTGTTAAGGCCTTATATGTATGTGTTATTGTTATATGTATGTAAGTAAGTAGTGTGTCTAGAGTTTTACAGTTTTTGAAAACGTTTCCTCTTTGTGTGAAGAGGTTCTTGAGAATGGCATAGCCGTTATTGAGTCATGACGACTATTACACAATGTTGACAATTGTCAGATAGCCACACGATTGTCATTGTAATCTGACAATTGACACTTGTGAAATAGAGATCTGATGGCTTAGTCACTGTCAGCAATCTCTCTAGGCTTTACATTTCTAAAAGATACACAAAACAATGACACATATGGAGGAAGAACGATTTTATGTGCCCAACCGAGGCGAAAGTATATTTGTCAGAATAGGTCATAACACCATCGACTAACTCCTAACCGGGTCGACCATCGGTCTATAACATCATGCTCGGTGCCATGTAACGTGTTCCATGTTCGGTTCCATGTCGCGTCTGCTTCTGTGCATGTTTGTTCCTGTGATGTCCGGGTTGTAGGCTTAAGACTACGCTAGCGTCTTTGGAGCGTTTCCGTTGCGACGCCAACGCGTTCTTCATACGTTGGTGTTTTGTTAGTGTCCACGCAACGTTGACGAAACATTCGCGCAACGGTGTTGCGACGCTAGTGGCTTCTTCGGCTTTGCGTGAGCGTTGCGACAACGTTGAAAGACGCTAGTATTGGGGTCTTTCATGGGTGCGAGTGATTTGAATTTTGAGAACAGTCGATGAACGACTTTTCAGGGACGTAGATTTTCAGTGATTGGACACAGTATAATTAAATATTGAATTTAGATTATGCATTTTGGTGCTTGCTCCGAGTGGCATATTCAGGGTACGTCAGCTTCGCCAGGGGTCGTGCCATGTGTTTGGGCCGGATCAGAACTTTTGTAGATCCAAAGCTGTCACTTCTCACAAATGCCACACCACAGTGATGAATTAATTGATGATAGCTACATAATAATTTCTCAATAAGTTTTGCTGGGTTTCTGTTTATAACGGGTAAATAACCTGCGAGTTCTGATTAATCTTAAAAATAAAATAATTTAATTTAAACAAATTATTACGAGTAATTTCGTAGTGTAGTTTAGTTAATGGATTTTAGCGATTTTTTCTCTATTAAAGAAACAAACTTGCATAGAAACGGTCGACTAATACGAATAAGCTTTCGCCTCACGACGGGGGTGGTTGTCGTAACTCTGTAAAACATTGCGGTACTTTATACACTCTATCTGTACACTCGTGTTGAGATATTTGATCCTTAAAAAAAATACAATATTTAGTTTGTTGAAAAAAGTAAGTAACTTCATAGACCCGTTGGCGTTACATTGGATTCTATTTCCTTTTAAGTCTTCCGGTTAAAGCGTTGACTCTTCTATGAACGCTCGGTAATTGGTTTAGCTGTATTGTTAATAAACCTATTATACCATTTGTAAATTTGACTGACTCGAGTTTCTTTCTTGTGAAATGCCGGTAGACTCAGGCATGTAATAATGCCCTTGCGGCCTACTTGGAGAATAAAGTTTATTATCGCATTGGCCGTTAATTTCGGCGTTCAGCCTTCCTCTCTCCACGAGTTGTACGATATAAATAGAGCCTTCAGTATCTCGACACTCGGGCCGCAATAGTGCAACGTCCTCGGTACTGACCCGTCCCTGTGTAGCCGGGCGCCTCGCCCGCCACGCCGCGCCTCGCGCGCACCAAGACCAGTCTCGACAAGTCCGCCGCCTCGCCGCCGCCCAACACCAGCTTCCTCAGCGGCCTGCCGCGTTCCCTCAGCAACCTCACCGGGCAGAGCCTGAGGAACCTCAGGACGAGGCAGAACAAGGTCCAACAGGAGAACCAGCCGCCGCTCGTCCGGCAGAACTCCGACGAGTCTAATAACAAACGACGCCACGTCCACAACAACACGGTCCCGATGGTGCCTACGACGTGTTTAGACAACGTGACCCCACCGCCGCTGCCGCCGCGGTCGATAGAGCGCCCGAAACGGAGTCCCTTATCGCCGAATATAAGCCCCGCCCCCGCGCCGCTCAACCCACTCGGGCGGCCCAAGCCGGGCTGCGCGTCTCACGCTGCAAGCCGGCGGGAGCGAGGCTCGCCCATGCACCACTCCATGCCAGCGTATGACACACAGAAGATGAGGATGTCTTCTCATTCGCTGGACGGCGAACTGGACGGGCCGCAGCCGAACTCCATCGCGCTGCAGATGAGCTATCCGCTCGTGAACGTTCCTCCGCCGCCGCTGCAGGTAAACATGTTGACGGATCGGTTTCACATGGGGATGGATATTGCATGAAGCTGCTCCTACGATTGCATCTACGTATATTAATGGCCGATAGGACACGTTATTTACGGGAATTCAAAATATACATATTTTCCTCCCCTAATATCAATATCTATACTGACAATCAAAACAAATCTACGAATGTAACTATCGACTCCTAATTTAGTCTCTCGATACCTATTAAATTTGTTTCAACAAAAATCATTTGATCACTTTTCCACTCAAATGTGTCTTCGTATTAAAAGTTGTTACGAATATTTGACTCACCCTACATTATCTTCCATGTGGCCTCTACTAAAATCTGTTCTATGTGTAGTCCAATTTTAAACTATCTGTGTGAAACTGATTTCGTTGATTTATTGAATTTGGTCTTTTTACTTTATTTAAAGCTATAAACATACTACAGATAATACTTGACAAGTATTCTGATGTTCCTTCGCTCGGACATTGTATGTTTGTCTTTCTATTTACAATTAGACCAAATTCGTTATTTCTAATTATAATAAGGTGAAGGTTAAAATAATTTCAGTAACAGGTTTCGGTTATAATGCATTAACTTTTACTTGCAACCGCTTCTTGCACTGTATTTATATATTTCACGTTAACTTTTAATTTAGCACGTTGTTTAGTAATTTGCGACCCGATGTTTTCCAAATTCTCCATATTATTTTGTGTATGTCTGCTGATATTTATCTAACAATTTGTATTGAATTGTGACTAACAACTGCATTATAATTTAAGGTATATTTTTATGTGTCCTGGTTGTATTGGTATTTCAGATACGACTACATATTTCTGTCGTAAATCTGACCTCAATTGGTAAACTTTTTGCCAGTTGTCGAGTTTTCTCAAGTGCCAATATTTCCTGAAAATATCTGCACGAATCGTCTACCCAACCTAGTTAGGAATTGTATTGGAAAATAAGCACAAGAAAGATTTAGTATACAGAAAAAAAAATACATCAATTTAGCTTCGTTTTACTTCAGTGTTTTGTTATACGATGTAATATTTAGTTTTTAAGTTGCGCGGGATCCACTAAGATCCCCTGACCCGATCACCCGGGTGATCCTTTTGGACGCCACCATTTCCAGCACAATCCTCTGGGTGATTTTAGTGGACAGAATTATATCCAGTAGGATACCCCAGAATAGTACATGTTTAGCCTGTTCATGAACACAGACGCCATATTTAAAATACAAAATACTTCCCGGCCTAGGCCTTCAATTTTGTATGAAATTCCTTTACAGTTCTCTCGAGTTGTTCCGTCCGAAACGTGATACTTCGAAGCCTCCGAAGTTATGACGATATTTCATTGTATGTTTGAGCAAGAGATTCTAGTGGACAAACTCCTCCAGTAAATTTACCTAAGGTGATTATGATCTGGTCAGGTGAGGTCCTGGGTGATCGGACGGTGATCTTAATGGATGCCGTGGTGAGTTGGGTAGGTGGTTCAGGTAGTTGGTGAGTCTTGTTGAGTGTTGTGTGTATGACGGACGCACGTTGCAGAACGACAACCGGAGCGGGGTGCCGGTGCTGCACGTGCGGAGCCAGTCCTCGCCGGAGCATCTCGACCTAGGGCTGGGGAAGCGTAAGTTTCATCGTTTTTACTGAAACTATATGAATTTATGAAACATGCAATGTTGCATTTTTTATAATGTAGGTACCTACACACCACAATTATTATATTAATCCATTGATACGAAGATCAAAGCTCAAAGATAAAAATTGAAATGAGTTACCTGGGAGATCGGGAATTACATTTTTCATAAATTTATAAAAATAATAGCGCCCTCTCTCGCTTGCTCGTTTACTGCTGTAAAATAGTGCGGAAAGATGTGAATACTAACGTATTCACATAGAGGTCGCTAAGGTGTAAAGCTTTTCAAATAATGCAAAGATAGACACACAAAGCATAAGGAAAAATTCGAAAGGCTATCTGGGCGTTAGGGTGGCGGAAAGGTTAACGCGGACGGGTAATCCAGAGGTGCCGGGTTCGATTCCCGGTCTCTTACACCAGGTTACGCATTTAAATTTTTGTTTGAGCTTTGATCTTTGTATGAATCGAAACTATATGGTCAAGTTGAAATAATTGACGACGCGTTTGGCTCGGTTGGTAGACACCTGCCTACTGAGTCGGCGGTCCCGGGTTCGAATCCCGGCCGGGGCAAATATTTGTTCTTAGGTCATGGATGTTATCTATATATGTATTTATATATTATGTATATCGTCGTCTAGTACCCATAGTACAAGCTTTGCTTAGTTTGGGACTAGGTCGATTTGTGTATGATTGTCCCTTAATATTTATTTTATTTATTATTTAATTTATGAAACACTAGCGACCCGCCCCGGCATCGCGCGGGTGTAATGCATGTATTATACAAATAAACATCATAATTTCTAATGCGAACCGCTAAGGAGTGGAACTCGCTCCCATCGTGTGTATTTCCAAAAAAATATAATTTAGGTATCTTCAAGGTAAGAGTGAATAGGCTATTACTGAACCGTCAGCTACATCCTCGACCCCGTAGTCGCTTTCCATCAGGTGATACTGAGGTCAATCGCCGGTCAGTCTGTGAATAAAAGAAAAATAAAAAATAAACCTTCCTCTTGAATCACTCTATTTCAAAAAAAAACGCATCAAAATGCGTTGCGCAGTTTTAATGATCTAAGCATACATAGGGACAGACAGACAGACAGCCGAAAGCGACTTTGTTTTATACTATGCACCTAGTGATGAAACATGTACGAGTAGAGAAAATTGCTGCCACCTAGAAACAAGTTGCCTAACTCTTATTGCCGCTAGGTGGCATAGTTAACTTTGCAATTTTTGCATTTTTATCTATACGTCGTAAGTAACAAACATACACCATGTAATTTATACAGTATTACTGAGATATGAGGTTCAAAATACATCTACAGACAGCTGTCTCATTCTTAATGGAATACTACAGCGAATGACATTTAAGATTACTTTGTAGTAAAAAAAAGTGTGGGTTTGGCTACAACGATTCTCTTAGAAGTAAGGCGTATGTTACTTCCACAAGTTTTTTATATTCAACTTTGGTGGCTCCGAGGCTCGGTTCTACGTTCGGTTCTAAATTTACAAAATTCATCATCCTCCTAGCCTTTGTCCCATTTTTTGAGAATGAATTCTCAATCGGGGTCGGCTACCTAAATCCCAAGATGTGGCGCAGGCACTAGTTTTTACGCAAGCGACTACCATCTGACCTTTCAACCCAGAGGGGAAACTAGGCCTTATTGGGCTTAGGTGGTTTCCTCACGATGTTTTCCTTCACCGAAAAGCGAGTGGTAAATATCAAATGACATTCCGTACATAAGTTCCGAAAAACTCATTGGTACGGGCCGGGTTCGAACCCGCGACCTCCGGATTGAAAGTCGCATGCCCTAACCACTAGGCTACCAGTGCTACCACCGCTTCTTCTCACCGGTTCTACGTTCGGTTCTAAATCTACAAAATTATAAAATAAAAATATTCTTTGATTTATGGTTTATCTATTACTAGCTTTTGCCCGCGACTACGTCCGCGTGGAACTTTGAAGTATAGAAGCAACCTCGTATAACACGATAGATATCCACCTAATCACCTTAATTAATAAAAGGGATTATTAAAAGCGCCTAAGCAAATGTAAGAGCAATTGTGCTTTTGGTCTAATCATTACATTTCCTACAGGGTCATCAATGTCATCATGAATTACTTACTCACTTTTCAATCTTTTTAGGGATAATTTCCAGGATGAAAACTATCCTATGTCCTTCCTCGGATCTTAAACTATCTCCATGCCAAATTTCATCAAAATCGATTCAGCGGTTTAAGCGTGAAGAGGTAACAGACAGACAGACTCACTTTCGCATTTATAATATTAAGTACTAGCTGTGCCCCGCGGTGTTACCCGCTCATCCCACGGGAACACTAAATTTGTTCGGGATGAAAAGTATCCTATGTCCTTCCCCGGGACTGAAACTATCTATATACCAAATTTCATCTAAATCGGTTCAGCGGTTTAAGCGTGAAGAGGTAACAGACAGACAGACAGACAGACAGACAAACTTTCGCATTTATAATATTAGTATGGATCTAGTATTCTTAATTTGGTGGATTTGAGTGTTTATCTTTGGCAGTCAAATTGTCCTGGTGCTGCAAGTAGTATCGTCTCCTGCTAATGTGTAGTGTGTATATATGCAGCTAGTGCGCCGGCGCCGGCGGGCTGGGAGCGCGCGCCGCCGCCCGGCACGCCGCCGCCGCCCTACGCACACAACACGCAGGTAACGGTTTTGAGACTCGGTATAGTACATTGTGGGATAATGGGTTCAAATAAACCATTACGACATTCAGATATATTTGTCCGCGCTCACTGCGTTCACTCGTCGAAATAATCACTTCATGTATACATGGCCTTTCGTCACGTGTTAAACACTATGCTTTTCACTTCGACTGTGAGAAAATAAAAATAAAAAAAATAATGAGGTTTATTCATTTTTATGATATTTAACGTTATTTATATAAATGGCTACCGGACGATCAGAAATTTAGGCCGATCTGATCAGGTTGGTTTGTTTTTCCATTTGCCGATATCTTAAGAGGCCTTATCAAACATGTTTCTTACATACTGTTGATGTTACTACCTAGAACAGGGCTATTGAGATTTTTTGGTATATATTTGAAACCTACAGTTTGAATTTTTCATTGATAATTTTTGTTTCAAAAACTGCTCGAAATTGACAAAATTCACGCGGAAAATTAGTTTTTTCAACTTATTTTCGACTGCACACAATAAAAGCATGAAATAGCTATGTTACTACCTAGAACTCGGGGAAAAGTATTATTCACTTCAAAAAGTTGGTTAAAATTATCAATATATTTGTCGTAATATGAAAAAAATAAATTTTAAAAGGAATAAGGCCTCTTAAAGCGTTTTAATGATGCCTTATGATTATGATAGTTGTGATTAACACAATTTGAAATAAAAATGACATCGCAAAAAAAATACTATTTTACTAAGGTACACTTACAACAGTATTGAATATATATTTGATTCAAACTTTTATCAATTATAGCCCTGCTCCGATCCTCAAAGAGCCATCATTTCAATGGAAGAAGACGACTCACCTGCTTCTGTAAGTACTTATTACCTATTATTTAAATGAAATAGTAAATTTTTGGTAACAGTTTTAAAATGCAGCATTTTCAGTAACAATATATTCTGGGAAATTATTCAAATATCATAAAAATGGCCATAAAACCTTCGTGTTTATTTTAGGAAACTTCGAACCCTGGTCTGTTCTCGAACCTTCGCACGGTGTTAGACTCGAAGGCTCGGACTGCCGTACTGCTCAACTGGCTACTAGGAGAGAGGAGGTAAAGTAACATCATATTAATAGTTGTTTGCGCCAGACACAAATTGAATTTATCCCGGGCCCATGTAAGAACAAATTACCAAAGCAATCTTGCCTAGCGCGAAACAATGGAACGCGATACGCGCCCTATGTACTTAACCTAACTTGATCTACTTTGCTAACCTGGAGTTCAGCCGAATATCTTCCTGGCTGCAAGGTTGTGTTTCTGTTTTGTGTAAAGTGTATGTATGTTTACTTGCACCAATAAACGACGTCCCGGTCTGCGCCGCCGCCGCCCCGATCTCGTCAGCAAACACGCCAAACACAGTTACACTGTAGTAGTCCTTATATCACTCTAAATAACAATCCTTGGGGCGCCCGAAGCAGCCCACCGTACAAGGAATTGTGCCGTATCTCAACACTTTCCGTTAAAGCGTAAAACTTCCAAAATATCTCCCAAACCACGGAGGTTATAATGTTCAAGAGCCGTTACGATAGATACCAATATTACCAATGGCGCCGGCTCGCGTCCGCTCGCGACAGCGCGCGCGCTCGCAGCGCCGTGAAAGAAAAATGAACTAACTGATTGTGTGGCCAGTGGGTAAAAACCTATCAATTCTCAACAACCACCCGCCCCGGACCGACCCGTCGTCGGTCCGCTCAAACTCCCGGTAGTCGGGATAGCGTTGAAACCGCCCGTCTAAGGATCGAGTCCCTCACTTGTACATCAGCGATCCGTGGAGACCCATCCTTGCCCGCTATCAAGTTAACGATACGCCCCCGTCGCCAACACAACGGTGATAGGTTAGCATCCTTAACCAGTACGAGGTCTCCAACGCACGGTGGGGTCGTCCTGTCCGTCCACTTAACGCGTTGCTGAAGAATGTGCAAATACTCAAGCGACCATCGCTTCCAAAAATTTTGAGTCATTTGCTGCAACATCTGATACCGTGACAACCTATACAACTTAACATCCGTATACGGATACTCCGGCAAGGCGTTAAGTGGTTGGCCAATCAAAAAATGACCTGGGGTAATGGCCTCCAGGTCATTCGGGTCAGCGCTCAACGGACACAAGGGGCGCGAATTTAAAACTGCCTCAATTTTGCAGAACACCGTTGACAATTCCTCAAAGGAGAGGATCGTTGAGCCGATGACCCGATACAAATGAGTCTTGGCAGACTTAACCACTGCCTCAAATATTCCACCCCAGTGGGGGCATCCAGGTGGACTGAAATACCACGAAATGCCCCGACTGGCGATGGCCGTGCCGATCTCTCGCTCATTTTGACTTAAAAATAATACAATTTCCTTTAGACAACGATCGGCGCTCTTGAAGTTGGTACCACAATCCGACCGGATCAAGGCCGGTATCCCTCGTCGAGAAACGAATCGGTCCAGCGCTGCCAAAAAGGCCTCCGTAGAGAGATCAGCTACCATTTCCAAATGAACGGCCTTGGTCGCCAGACACACGAAGACGCACAAATATGCCTTAACCGACTTCGCGTTGCGAAGGCGTGATGTCTTGACCATGAAAGGCCCCGCGAAGTCTGTCCCCACACCAGCAAACGGCCGAGCTTCCGTAACTCGGTCGGGCGGGAGATCTCCCATTTGTGGCTGCATTGTGGCTGCCTTGAGCCGGTAACAAGGCAAGCAACGAAACACAACGCTCCGTATCACTCTCCGTGCCGACAAAATCCAGAACTCCCGCTGCAAAATGCCCAGCAGTGTGTTGCAGCCTGCATGTGAATTCCTGATGTGACGGTCCCAAACCAACAGCTCCACCAGAGCTCCCTTCTTGGGAAGAATTAAAGGATGCCGCGCTGAATACGGCAATTCGGCATTCCGTAGTCGGCCTCCCACCCGGAGCATTCCGTGCTCATCAATAAACGGGTTGAGGCGGACAAGGCTCTTCTTCATTCTGCCCACGCCAGTCCGCAAGATCCTAAGTTCATCCTGGAACTCATTCCCCTGAATGACCCCCACCCAACGTGAGAGAGCCCTTTGCTGCTCCTCAGGTCCCATTACAGGTGACAGGTTGCGCTGTGCCGCAGGGCTTCGACAATTATGGAAAAACCGCATTATCCATCCCGTGACTCGAAGTAGCTTCCCTAGTGAGCTATACCGTTCCAAAAGAGTGTGGTCCACTGCCACAGACTCCACTGTAGTCACATTGACTCTCAGACCCTGGTCAGGGGGTAGTGGCTGGCGTCCGCAGTCATTGAAAGGCCACTCCGTATGTGGCCGCTCCAGCCATTGAGGCCCCCACCAGAGAGAATGCTCAACCAGAGCAGGCGCCGGGCAGCCGCGACTCGAGCAGTCTGCCGGGTTAACTTCACCTGGAACATGTCTCCAGACCAGAGGAGTCTCCGAGTTATTTATCTGTGACACTCGGTTGGCCACAAATACCTCAAGCGTATGGACCGAAGTCTGCAGCCAGCACAACACGATCTGGCTGTCCGTCCATGCGTAAACCGTGTCATTCAGATCCACCGTGCCACGCAGGTTCTGCGCCACATGGTTTAGGAGGCGGGTCAGGAGCGCGGCACCCGCCAATTCCATCTTCGGAATCGTCCACCGGGTCCGAACAGGCGCAACCTTGCTCTTGGCCATGACCAAGCGTACAACGCCCTCGCCAGCAGTCTCACCTGTTCTCAGGTAGACCGCGGCCGCGTACCCTTTCTCAGAAGCATCGCAGAACCCATGCAGGGTCACCCTGGCTCCCGCCTGAGGGAGCAGTTTGCGCGGGATCTCAATTTCTTTAATATGCGGCAATGTGGTCACGAATGCCGTCCACTCGTGCAGCAGCTCGTCCGTGAGCTGCTCATCCCAGCCTAGTTGGGCCAACCAAAGCTTCTGCATGAAGAACTTTGCCATGAACGTGACCGGAGAGATCCAACCATTTGGGTCGAACGTTCGTGCGATAGTCGAAAGGACTGATCGCTTGGTCCAGGTCTTCGACAGCAATTCGGCCTCACAATTGTATGTGAAGACATCCTGAGTCGGTCGGTACTGGACCCCCAAAATTGCCAACGCATGAGGATTATCCGAGTCCTCAAACAAATGCGGGTCTTGTTGGTGCTCAGCTGGTAGTCCTGCCAGCACCTCTGGGCAGTTTGACAGCCACTTCCTGAGTTCATAGCCACCGGAGGCCATGAGCGCCACCAATTCATCCCTTAGGATGAGCGCTTGCTCAATGCTGTCCGTGCCCGTACAAATGTCATCCACGTAGACATCCCGGTCGATGACTGCAGCTGCGCGAGGGAAGCGCAGCCGTTCCTGGTCAGCCAGCTCTCGTAGCGTCCGCATCGCTACATACGGGCTGGGCTTTAATCCGTACGTGTTCGTGTTCAGCTCATACGTGATCATCGGTTCTTCTGGGCTCTCTCGCCACAATATCAGCTGGAACCGACGGTCATCCGCATGGATCTCCGTTTGGCGAAACATCATCCTCACATCCGTAACGAAGACAACTTGGTGTCTCCTGAAGTCCGTTAGAATGTCTGCAATGTCTCTGGTCAACTTAGGACCAGCGTGCAGGCATTGATTCAGGGACACCCCGTTAGATGTCGCCGCGCTCCCGTCGAACACGACCCTGATCTTGGAGTCAGGTGTCTTCAGGACTGCATGATGAGGCAATACGTAGTGCTCCTCACGACGCCAGTCTACCCTGGATACCGACATGTGACCCAAAGCCAAATATTCACGCATGAACTCAACATACTTTCGCCGAAAGTTGGAGTCCCGTTTCATGCGCCTTTCCATGGCCATCATCCGTTTCTCAGCCAGGTCCCTGGAGCTCCCCAGTGGAGGTCGCGTCGATAGAAACGGCAGCCGTGTCATAAATCTGCCCGAAGGGAGGCGCACCGTGTTGCACTGATAAAATGTCTCGCACTCCTCGTCCAGTGGGCTTGTCCTGGGAGCTGTGGGTGGCTCTTCTGTTGCCCAGAACCTTTGCAGGACCTCCGATAACACGCTGCCGTAGTATATGTTGCTATAATCCGTTGCGTCCTGTGGTCCCCGTACTGGGCCCAATAATGCGTACCCCCCTGCGGTACTCACGGCCACCAACCCGTTTGGTTGCAGCTCCCGCTTACCGCTCCGCAGCAGCTTCCCGAGGACGTCAGTTCCAAGTAAGACGTCCACCCGTCCGGGAATCGCGAAGTGAGGGTCGGCCAACTCCAATCCCTTGGTCAGCTTCGTTACCGCCGGCGGTAACCGTACCGAAGGAAGAACCCCGACCACTTCATCTAAAACAATAGCCGTGGCCTTCACCCGCGTGATCGATGCCGAGTCACCCATCTCAAACAGGAGGTCCGTCTGACCCCTGATTTGAGGCACCGGATTGCCACCTATACCTATTGCGCCATCCCGTGATGGCTCCAACCTGAGGCCCAGCCTGGCCACTAGGCGGCTGGACACGATACAACCTTGTGCCCCCGAATCCAGGAGTGACCTCACTGGCACTGGCCGTCCATCCGTACCCCTGACGGTAATCTTAGCCGTCGGTAATAATACCGTCACTGGTGGGGTGGGCACGACGGATGAACAGACTGCTAATTGCTAGCAGGGGGCACCTCCCTCCCCTTCTGCTGGAGGGGGAGAGGGCCCCTGGCCCAGGTATGGGTCCCACCCCGGGTAGTACACCCCTCGACCCATCGGTGCCATGCGCGCCGGCTGGTAATAGCCCATCGGCATCCGTCCCATCTGCGGCGGACGCGCCATCAAGCGTGGGCGCTCTGCGAGGGGTGGGGAGAAGCGACTACTCGGGGGCGGCAACCTGCCCCCCAGCGCGGCCGAGTAAGTCGCGTAACCCGACTCCCCATGGGTCATCTCCGGGCACCCGCCCGAATCTCGGCGCCGATCCCCCCCCCGCGGAGGAGACTGCGGCATCCGGCGGTACTCCGGAGTCCTCGATGACCCCCCTCCCCGAGGAGGGGGCGACCGCTGGTCTCTGGGTGACCCCCCTCTCCGAGGAGGGGGCGACCGCTGGTCTCTGGGTGACCCCCCTCCCCGGTGGGGGGGCGACCGTCCACCCAAGGCTGGCTTAGGAGAGGGAGGATGGCCTCCCGATGAGGCCCCGTACCTCTCCCCACCCTCAGCCAGGCAGAGGAGCTCATGATGGGCCCCCCCGCAAGTACGACAGTTGGTGGTCGTGCTGCATTCTCGCACATAGTGTGCGCCTAAGCAGCGGAAGCACAGGTTGCGCTGCTTGACCACCCCCCTGCGCCTCTGCACCCGCTGTGCCTTAAAGTCCGCACACGCGGTGATCGCGTGTCCCCCCTTCCGGCAGAAGGGGCACACCTCCGATTGAAGGGCGTTGTACCGCTGTCCTCCCCGACGGGGCTCCACCGGTTTGGGCCCAACCGTACGCCGGGGTGACGTGGGGGGTTGCGGCGTGGTTGCCCCTTGGCAATCCGCCCGCCTGCACTCACCCTCCAGGAACGCCCTCAATTCGTCAAATGTTGGGAGGTGACTCGATGAATCACCCCCATGTGACTGCTCAAACCGCGCCACCACCTCGCTAGGTAACTTGCGCAAAACCCGGTTCACAACAATGTACTTGTTGTCCCCTAGTGACAACTTGAGTCGCTCCAGCGTATTCACCGCCACCGTGACGGGATTAAGGATTTTCGACCGTATTTCGTGTACATTAGTGACCTTCGATATACTAAATATTTTTTCGATGAGCCCATCAATAATTAATCGCCGATTATCATATCGGTCAATTAATAGGCCCCATGCCGTCTCGTAACTGGAATCCGTAATCTCCAAATGAGTCAAAATATCGTGAGGCTCACCGCGTAATCTCCCCATCAACTGCGCCATTTTATACGCGGGGGTCAAATCCGTGCGCGAGTGCACCACGCTGTTAAAAATGTCGCGAAACCTCGGCCAGTCGGCATATTCACCACCAAATTCCGGGACATTCACTGGTGGCAACGGCGCCATTAGTGCCACACCACTGGGTGCACGCCTTACCCCAACATCCCCTTTTCGGGCGCGCTCGATATCCGCTGCCGCTTGGATGATACTCATCACCATATCACCGCACTGGTCTACATTGCGTTGCACCACTTCAACAGCCTGGGTCCGACTTTCCCCGGTCTCCTCTTCGTCAATACGGGCCAAATATTCGGCATGCAATTTCAATACCGCGTCATATCTTTCATCTACCTGTCGCGCGCGTGACAATAATGCGTCCTCGCGATCCGTACGACCAATTAACGTAACGACTAATGAAAACCATCTTAATTCCGATTCGACCCTTGACGCGACCGTTTTAACTACTGATGGAGCCATGGTACCAACCTCGATAACGCGGATCAATAAAATAAATTTTTAAAAATAAATTAATAAATTTGGGTGAATAATTTTGTCCGTGGAACCCCGATTTTAGACAATAACAATCCGTTTTTATTTTTCGTACCGAACGCGACAACTTCAAAGTTATTCACCCAACACCAATATTACGCAACGGAAAACAACACTAAATTTATTTTAAATTAAATGTAATTTTGAGTGAATAATAGTTCAGCGGAACCCCAATTATGAATTACTTATTAATACGTTTCTCCGTATCGAAACGAAACTATATTTACTTTATTCACTCAACTAACATTTCAATTGAAAGTTATAACTAATATTCTTATAATTTAGTTAGTCTTAATTACGCAAATGCAACTTAACGTTAATAGATTGGAATGCGAACCAAGCGCAATCCACCCTCAAATTTCAATTATGATTTTGATGCTAACTAAATTACTTATCCGAACGTAAATGAAACAAATATCTTTTCTGTGGATATGAACCACGCTTTTGCTACCAAAATTTGTTTGCGCCAGACACAAATTGAATTTATCCCGGGCCCATGTAAGAACAAATTACCAAAGCAATCTTGCCTAGCGCGAAACAATGGAACGCGATACGCGCCCTATGTACTTAACCTAACTTGATCTACTTTGCTAACCTGGAGTTCAGCCGAATATCTTCCTGGCTGCAAGGTTGTGTTTCTGTTTTGTGTAAAGTGTATGTATGTTTACTTGCACCAATAAACGACGTCCCGGTCTGCGCCGCCGCCGCCCCGATCTCGTCAGCAAACACGCCAAACACAGTTACACTGTAGTAGTCCTTATATCACTCTAAATAACAATCCTTGGGGCGCCCGAAGCAGCCCACCGTACAAGGAATTGTGCCGTATCTCAACACTTTCCGTTAAAGCGTAAAACTTCCAAAATATCTCCCAAACCACGGAGGTTATAATGTTCAAGAGCCGTTACGATAGATACCAATATTACCAATGGCGCCGGCTCGCGTCCGCTCGCGACAGCGCGCGCGCTCGCAGCGCCGTGAAAGAAAAATGAACTAACTGATTGTGTGGCCAGTGGGTAAAAACCTATCAATTCTCAACAATAGTAATATTAATATCAGGGATCAATAATTTATTGCTGATTCCTATATAAAGTCGAGTTTCATTCCTTATGACTGGAACTATTGGTCAAGTCAATTATAGGTATTATTAGGCCTTACGATGAAATAAATAACGTTAGAATTATCTTCAATCTCATTTTACTATAATGTATAATAAAAAAAAAATATAACAATTAATATGTTGACAGTGTAAGTTTTATCGATATCCTGAGCTAGGTACTACGCACATCACTAATACGAGTAGAGAAAAGTGCTGCCACCTAAAGACAAGAAGCCAAACTCTTATCTTTTGTTGATGTTTCATGGTTCATTAACTCGCCGCTAGGTTGCTAAACTACCGCAACTTTTTAATTTGTATCTATACGTCGGTCGTAACTAACAAACATACGCCATGTTATTCATTCAGTATTACTGAGACATAAGGTCCAAAATAAATTTACAGACAGGTGTTTATAATCTTATTCTTAATGAAATACTACAGCGAATGACGTTCAAGATTTCTTCGCATTTAACAATTTCAAAGTGTGAGTTTGGCTACAACGGGTCTCGTAGGAATCGAGGCGTATGCCACTGTTTTTTCTATGCTGTTTTTGTGGCTCGGTTCTAAATTATCAAATAAAACCATTATGTTTGTCCCGTAAACTCCCCATGGCGAGACCTTTTTGACCTGATATTACCCCGCCGATATTACCTTCTTGCTTAAAATCACAACTGGTGGCATTGACTGTCCTGAACTGCTCAAGGAACTGTCGTTTGTGACTCCTACTCGGTCCAAAAGGCACTTCCCCCCTATTTCACTAAGGCATACATAATAATAACCGCGCTAGTCGACATTTGAATAATACGACAATATTTATATATTCAATTGTGTGTTCCTTCTGTGAGGCGAAATTAAACGATGTGTTTTTTAACTGAGCGATTTTAATGTCAACAAACATTACATGTTTGTGAAGTATTGTTATTGTGTATTAGGTAATTAGGTTGTCGGTATAATATGGCTCTAAAAATTCAAGTTTAAAGTTTAATGAATGTTCATATTTGCTGCAAGTGCGCGTCGTTGTTACATCGATGTGCGTTGTTACTTAAGTGTATGTTTCATGTGCAACAGCTATTCGTGAGTTCCTGTAATTGGCTCTATGATCTTAGTTAAGTTTCTGTGTGCAGTGTATTAGCTGTTGGTTCTCCTAAATAAATAAATAAAAAGTCCGAATCTAGGGCTCGCTGGTTAGGCCGCGTGCCGACACAGAGCACCCTAGAGTGTTTTTGTAAAGCCGGATGCGCGGAGGGAGAACAACCCTCGCCCACCTTGAAAAAGCTTCGGAACCGTGCGAAGTTGTTAGGCTTCACGCGCTGCGTCTTTCGATCCGCGATCGCCACTTAAGAACTTTTCGGCATACATAGAACAACCATGACCCTAGCTCAAATATTCGAGTTCATCACACAAATAGTTGCCCTGGCCGGGATTCGAACCCGGGACCGCCGGCTCAGTAGGCAGGTCTCTACAAACCGAGCCAAACGCGTCGTCAAAAACGGGTGTGTAACGTAAGTTGTGTGTCCAGATGCGCGTGCGCAACGCTGCTGCTGCTGATCACGGACGGCTACCGGTCGGCGGCGGGCGTGCCGGCGGGCACGCTGCGGCGCTGGGCGTACGAGATACAGTCCACGTTCCTGGCGCCCGCCGCCGTGCTGCGTCCGCCGACGTTAGACCCGCAAGCCGCTATCGAGGTGGAGGACGCGCTACATGATGGTAAGCGACGCTGCTGCGGCTGATCACGGACGGCTACCGGTCGGCGGCGGGCGTGCCGGCGGGCACGCTGCGGCGCTGGGCGTACGAGATACAGTCCACGTTCCTGGCGCCCGCCGCCGTGCTGCGTCCGCCGACGTTAGACCCGCAAGCCGCTATCGAGGTGGAGGACGCGCTACATGATGGTAAGCGACGCTGCTGCGGCTGATCACGGACGGCTACCGGTCGGCGGCGGGCGTGCCGGCGGGCACGCTGCGGCGCTGGGCGTACGAGATACAGTCCACGTTCCTGGCGCCCGCCGCCGTGCTGCGTCCGCCGACGTTAGACCCGCAAGCCGCTATCGAGGTGGAGGACGCGCTACATGATGGTAAGCGACGCTGCTGCGGCTGATCACGGACGGCTACCGGTCGGCGGCGGGCGTGCCGGCGGGCACGCTGCGGCGCTGGGCGTACGAGATACAGTCCACGTTCCTGGCGCCCGCCGCCGTGCTGCGTCCGCCGACGTTAGACCCGCAAGCCGCTATCGAGGTGGAGGACGCGCTACATGATGGTAAGCGACGCTGCTGCGGCTGATCACGGACGGCTACCGGTCGGCGGCGGGCGTGCCGGCGGGCACGCTGCGGCGCTGGGCGTACGAGATACAGTCCACGTTCCTGGCGCCCGCCGCCGTGCTGCGTCCGCCGACGTTAGACCCGCAAGCCGCTATCGAGGTGGAGGACGCGCTACATGATGGTAAGCGACGCTGCTGCGGCTGATCACGGACGGCTACCGGTCGGCGGCGGGCGTGCCGGCGGGCACGCTGCGGCGCTGGGCGTACGAGATACAGTCCACGTTCCTGGCGCCCGCCGCCGTGCTGCGTCCGCCGACGTTAGACCCGCAAGCCGCTATCGAGGTGGAGGACGCGCTACATGATGGTAAGCGACGCTGCTGCGGCTGATCACGGACGGCTACCGGTCGGCGGCGGGCGTGCCGGCGGGCACGCTGATGATGACTAACTAAACCTGAATAACTTTATAAAATACACGAAAAAGATTGTCAGTACTTTCAATTATTGAGGGTTGCCCTCGATTTCCCGGGATAGTATCATCAGATCCCGACATGGTGACAGCATGATTATACTTTTTCCCATAAAAAAAAAAATTTAAGAATTAGTCCAGAATTGGCGGAGAAATCGTCAAAAAATACCGATCGTGATTTCGCGACCCAACGCTGCTGAGAGTACAAGATCCATTCCACATTCGTGGACTTGTAAGTCAGATCAGACAAAAATTCTCGGAGAGGACGAAGCTTCCATGTGTAGACAAGTTCTACAAAGGACACGCTCACCCAGAAAATGACAATTCAACCCTGGAAATACCTGCTCTTGTCTTGTCACAAACCAGCTTTTGTATATCTTGTCAAAATAGATTTTTAATTATTGAATTACTAGCTGCGCTGCGTGGTGTTCGCCCGCTCATCCCACGGGAACAATACATTTTTGCGGGATTAAAAGTAGCCTATGTGTTAGTCCAGGTTGTCAGCTACCTTCATACCAAAATTTATCAAAATTGGTCCAGCCGATTGAGCGTGAAGAAGTAACAAATATACACATAAACACAAACTTTCGACTTGATAATATTAGTGCTATTTTCCCAGATTACGACAAAGAAGAGATCCTCCGCAACGTGTTCCGGAAAGCGCGGCAGAAGGCCAAGGAGGAGATGGCGCAACAACTGAACGAGTTCCAAGTGAAGAGACAAGTCGGATTGGGAGGCTTGTATGGCCCGGACGACGCGCAGATCGAGCGGTGTGTCGTCGATAAAGCGCAGGTATTACATTTTAACTTCTTATTAATGGGCCTTATTTTGAAATGTATTTTTTTCATATTATGACAAATATATTCATAATTTCAGTCAACTTGCTAAAGTGAATAAAAGTGAATACTTTTTCTTGAGTTCTAGATAGTAACATAGCTATTTCATGCTTTTATTGCGTGCTGTCGAAAATAAGTTGAGAAAACTAATTTTCCGCGGGAATTTTGTCAATTTCGAATAGTTTTTGAAACACAAATTATCAATAAATAATTCAAACTAAGTTTCTAATATATACAAATAAATCCCAATAGCCCTGTCTAGGTAACAACAATAATATTTTGAGAAACATGTTTGATTATAGAGAAAAATGTTTAAAACAATCAGCATTTTAAAAGGAATAAGGCCTCTCAAGGCGCCTGTCCACGGAAGCAGAGTGGATATGTGTAAAATGGACCAATCAGATACTTCCGACATAATTTCACTCTTTTAGGGCGTCACAAAAATGCAGCCTGATTGGTTCAGTTTCTCTGTGGACATAGGCTGGTTGACCCATTTTTGAAATATATTTAAAATGGTCAATAATGATCTTTAACTCTAAAAAATTTAGGAAATTTTTGTGAGTTAGAAATATTAATTAAAAATAGAAATTTAATGAACAGAGAAAATACTGACGTATTCCGTCGGTACGGTGACGTAGAATACTGACGTAGATTTCCACGGAATGGAACCAGTCGCGAACGGGACGAGATGCGTTTGCGGGACGATTAGTTAACGGGACGAATTGCGAACGGAACCAGTCGTGAACCGGACGAGATGCGTTTGCGGGACGATTAGTTAACGGGACGAATTGCGAACCGAACCAGTCGCGAATGGGACGGGATGCGTTTGCGGGACGAATTGCGAACGGAACCAGTCGCGAACGGGACGAGATGCGTTTGCGGGGCGATTAGTTAAGGGGACGAATTGCGAACGGAACCAGTCGCGAACGGGACGAGATACGTTTGCGGGGCGATTAGTTAACGGGACGAATTGCGAACGAAACCAGTCGCGAACGGGACCAGATGCGTTTGCGGGACGATTAGATAACGGGACGAATTGCGAACCGAACCAGTCGCGAACGGGACGAGATGCGTTTGCGGGGCGATTAGTTAAGGGGACGAATTGCGAACGAAACCAGTCGCGAACGGGACGAGATGCGTTTGCGGGGCGATTAGGGGGACGAATTGCGAACGAAACCAGTAGCGAACGGGACGAGATGCGTTTGCGGGGCGATTAGTTAACGGGACGAATTGCGAACCGAACCAGTCGCGAACGGGACCAGATGCGTTTGCGGGGCGATTAGTTAACTGGACGAATTGCGAACCGAACCAGTCGCGAACGGGACCAGATGCGTTTGCAGGGCGATTAGTTAACTGGACGAATTGCGAACCGAACCAGTCGCGAACGGGACGAGATGCGTTTGCGGGACGATTAGTTAACGGGACGACTTGCGAACGGAACCAGTCGCGAACCAGACGAGATGCGTTTGCGGGACGATTAGATAACGGGACGAATTGCGAACGGAACCAGTCGTGAATCAGACGAGATGCGTTTGCGGGACGATTAGTTAACGAGGTGAATTGCGAACGGAACCAGTCGCGAACCGGACGAGATGCGTTTGCGGGACTATTTGTTAATGGGACGAATTGCGAACGGATCTAGTCGCGAACTGGATGAGATGCGTTTGCGGGACGAATTGCGAACGTGACCACGCCTAAAGGTTGCCGCGGCACGTTCGAGCGCGGCATCGTTCTAGCTGCTGCGCACGGCCGCGCGAGCCAATGTTCGCGGATCTGCCGCGCGTTATGTGGACGCGGCTTTACTGACCACCAACTTTCGTTTCAGGAGCAAGTGATCGTGGAACGTCTCCTCGTGCAGTGTCTGTCCGGCGTCGCCAACGCGGGCGCCGGCAGCGCGGGGGCCGCGGCGGGGGGGTGCGGCGCGCGCGCGGAGGGACGCGCCGCGCTGCTGGCCGCGCTGCAGGCGGCCGCGCTGTACCTGCAGTGCAGGTCGGTATATAGTGGCACGTGTCTGCAGGGTCTATCGGCCGTCGCTAACTGCGGCGCGCGCGCGGAGGGACGCGCCGCGCTGCTGGCCGCGCTGCAGGCGGCCGCGCTGTACCTGCAGTGCAGGTCGGTATATAGTGGCACGTGTCTGCAGGGTCTATCGGCCGTCGCTAACTGCGGCGCGCGCGCGGAGGGACGCGCCGCGCTGCTGGCCGCGCTGCAGGCGGCCGCGCTGTACCTGCAGTGCAGGTCGGTATATAGTGGCACGTGTCTGCAGGGTCTATCGGCCGTCGCTAACTGCGGCGCGCGCGCGGAGGGACGCGCCGCGCTGCTGGCCGCGCTGCAGGCGGCCGCGCTGTACCTGCAGTGCAGGTCGGTATATAGTGGCACGTGTCTGCAGGGTCTATCGGCCGTCGCTAACTGCGGCGCGCGCGCGGAGGGACGCGCCGCGCTGCTGGCCGCGCTGCAGGCGGCCGCGCTGTTCCTGCAGTGCAGGTCGGTATATAGTGGCACGTGTCTGCAGGGTCTATCGGCCGTCGCTAACTGCGGCGCGCGCGCGGAGGGACGCGCCGCGCTGCTGGCCGCGCTGCAGGCGGCCGCGCTGTACCTGCAGTGCAGGTCGGTATATAGTGGCACGTGTCTGCAGGGTCTATCGGCCGTCGCTAACTGCGGCGCGCGCGCGGAGGGACGCGCCGCGCTGCTGGCCGCGCTGCAGGCGGCCGCGCTGTACCTGCAGTGCAGGTCGGTATATAGTGGCACGTGTCTGCAGGGTCTATCGGCCGTCGCTAACTGCGGCGCGCGCGCGGAGGGACGCGCCGCGCTGCTGGCCGCGCTGCAGGCGGCCGCGCTGTACCTGCAGTGCAGGTCGGTATATAGTGGCACGTGTCTGCAGGGTCTATCGGCCGTCGCTAACTGCGGCGCGCGCGCGGAGGGACGCGCCGCGCTGCTGGCCGCGCTGCAGGCGGCCGCGCTGTGCCTGCAGTGCAGGTCGGTATATAGTGGCACGTGTCTGCAGGGTCTATCGGCCGTCGCTAACTGCGGCGCGCGCGCGGAGGGACGCGCCGCGCTGCTGGCCGCGCTGCAGGCGGCCGCGCTGTGCCTGCAGTGCAGGTCGGTATATAGTGGCACGTGTCTGCAGGGTCTATCGGCCGTCGCTAACTGCGGCGCGCGCGCGGAGGGACGCGCCGCGCTGCTGGCCGCGCTGCAGGCGGCCGCGCTGTGCCTGCAGTGCAGGTCGGTATATAGTGGCACGTGTCTGCAGGGTCTATCGGCCGTCGCTAACTGCGGCGCGCGCGCGGAGGGACGCGCCGCGCTGCTGGCCGCGCTGCAGGCGGCCGCGCTGTTCCTGCAGTGCAGGTCGGTATATAGTGGCACGTGTCTGCAGGGTCTATCGGCCGTCGCTAACTGCGGCGCGCGCGCGGAGGGACGCGCCGCGCTGCTGGCCGCGCTGCAGGCGGCCGCGCTGTTCCTGCAGTGCAGGTCGGTATATAGTGGCACGTGTCTGCAGGGTCTATCGGCCGTCGCTAACTGCGGCGCGCGCGCGGAGGGACGCGCCGCGCTGCTGGCCGCGCTGCAGGCGGCCGCGCTGTTCCTGCAGTGCAGGTCGGTATATAGTGGCACGTGTCTGCAGGGTCTATCGGCCGTCGCTAACTGCGGCGCGCGCGCGGAGGGACGCGCCGCGCTGCTGGCCGCGCTGCAGGCGGCCGCGCTGTTCCTGCAGTGCAGGTCGGTATATAGTGGCACGTGTCTGCAGGGTCTATCGGCCGTCGCTAACTGCGGCGCGCGCGCGGAGGGACGCGCCGCGCTGCTGGCCGCGCTGCAGGCGGCCGCGCTGTTCCTGCAGTGCAGGTCGGTATATAGTGGCACGTGTCTGCAGGGTCTATCGGCCGTCGCTAACTGCGGCGCGCGCGCGGAGGGACGCGCCGCGCTGCTGGCCGCGCTGCAGGCGGCCGCGCTGTTCCTGCAGTGCAGGTCGGTATATAGTGGCACGTGTCTGCAGGGTCTATCGGCCGTCGCTAACTGCGGCGCGCGCGCGGAGGGACGCGCCGCGCTGCTGGCCGCGCTGCAGGCGGCCGCGCTGTTCCTGCAGTGCAGGTCGGTATATAGTGGCACGTGTCTGCAGGGTCTATCGGCCGTCGCTAACTGCGGCGCGCGCGCGGAGGGACGCGCCGCGCTGCTGGCCGCGCTGCAGGCGGCCGCGCTGTTCCTGCAGTGCAGGTCGGTATATAGTGGCACGTGTCTGCAGGGTCTATCGGCCGTCGCTAACTGCGGCGCGCGCGCGGAGGGACGCGCCGCGCTGCTGGCCGCGCTGCAGGCGGCCGCGCTGTTCCTGCAGTGCAGGTCGGTATATAGTGGCACGTGTCTGCAGGGTCTATCGGCCGTCGCTAACTGCGGCGCGCGCGCGGAGGGACGCGCCGCGCTGCTGGCCGCGCTGCAGGCGGCCGCGCTGTTCCTGCAGTGCAGGTCGGTATATAGTGGCACGTGTCTGCAGGGTCTATCGGCCGTCGCTAACTGCGGCGCGCGCGCGGAGGGACGCGCCGCGCTGCTGGCCGCGCTGCAGGCGGCCGCGCTGTACCTGCAGTGCAGGTCGGTATATAGTGGCACGTGTCTGCAGGGTCTATCGGCCGTCGCTAACTGCGGCGCGCGCGCGGAGGGACGCGCCGCGCTGCTGGCCGCGCTGCAGGCGGCCGCGCTGTACCTGCAGTGCAGGTCGGTATATAGTGGCACGTGTCTGCAGGGTCTATCGGCCGTCGCTAACTGCGGCGCGCGCGCGGAGGGACGCGCCGCGCTGCTGGCCGCGCTGCAGGCGGCCGCGCTGTACCTGCAGTGCAGGTCGGTATATAGTGGCACGTGTCTGCAGGGTCTATCGGCCGTCGCTAACTGCGGCGCGCGCGCGGAGGGACGCGCCGCGCTGCTGGCCGCGCTGCAGGCGGCCGCGCTGTACCTGCAGTGCAGGTCGGTATATAGTGGCACGTGTCTGCAGGGTCTATCGGCCGTCGCTAACTGCGGCGCGCGCGCGGAGGGACGCGCCGCGCTGCTGGCCGCGCTGCAGGCGGCCGCGCTGTTCCTGCAGTGCAGGTCGGTATATAGTGGCACGTGTCTGCAGGGTCTATCGGCCGTCGCTAACTGCGGCGCGCGCGCGGAGGGACGCGCCGCGCTGCTGGCCGCGCTGCAGGCGGCCGCGCTGTTCCTGCAGTGCAGGTCGGTATATAGTGGCACGTGTCTGCAGGGTCTATCGGCCGTCGCTAACTGCGGCGCGCGCGCGGAGGGACGCGCCGCGCTGCTGGCCGCGCTGCAGGCGGCCGCGCTGTACCTGCAGTGCAGGTCGGTATATAGTGGCACGTGTCTGCAGGGTCTATCGGCCGTCGCTAACTGCGGCGCGCGCGCGGAGGGACGCGCCGCGCTGCTGGCCGCGCTGCAGGCGGCCGCGCTGTGCCTGCAGTGCAGGTCGGTATATAGTGGCACGTGTCTGCAGGGTCTATCGGCCGTCGCTAACTGCGGCGCGCGCGCGGAGGGACGCGCCGCGCTGCTGGCCGCGCTGCAGGCGGCCGCGCTGTACCTGCAGTGCAGGTCGGTATATAGTGGCACGTGTCTGCAGGGTCTATCGGCCGTCGCTAACTGCGGCGCGCGCGCGGAGGGACGCGCCGCGCTGCTGGCCGCGCTGCAGGCGGCCGCGCTGTACCTGCAGTGCAGGTCGGTATATAGTGGCACGTGTCTGCAGGGTCTATCGGCCGTCGCTAACTGCGGCGCGCGCGCGGAGGGACGCGCCGCGCTGCTGGCCGCGCTGCAGGCGGCCGCGCTGTACCTGCAGTGCAGGTCGGTATATAGTGGCACGTGTCTGCAGGGTCTATCGGCCGTCGCTAACTGCGGCGCGCGCGCGGAGGGACGCGCCGCGCTGCTGGCCGCGCTGCAGGCGGCCGCGCTGTACCTGCAGTGCAGGTCGGTATATAGTGGCACGTGTCTGCAGGGTCTATCGGCCGTCGCTAACTGCGGCGCGCGCGCGGAGGGACGCGCCGCGCTGCTGGCCGCGCTGCAGGCGGCCGCGCTGTACCTGCAGTGCAGGTCGGTATATAGTGGCACGTGTCTGCAGGGTCTATCGGCCGTCGCTAACTGCGGCGCGCGCGCGGAGGGACGCGCCGCGCTGCTGGCCGCGCTGCAGGCGGCCGCGCTGTACCTGCAGTGCAGGTCGGTATATAGTGGCACGTGTCTGCAGGGTCTATCGGCCGTCGCTAACTGCGGCGCGCGCGCGGAGGGACGCGCCGCGCTGCTGGCCGCGCTGCAGGCGGCCGCGCTGTACCTGCAGTGCAGGTCGGTATATAGTGGCACGTGTCTGCAGGGTCTATCGGCCGTCGCTAACTGCGGCGCGCGCGCGGAGGGACGCGCCGCGCTGCTGGCCGCGCTGCAGGCGGCCGCGCTGTACCTGCAGTGCAGGTCGGTATATAGTGGCACGTGTCTGCAGGGTCTATCGGCCGTCGCGTCGCTAACTGCGGCGGCGGTATATAAAAAAGTATAATAATTGATAGAGCGATCGAAGCGTCTTCAATTCAAATTGGCTTGCTCGCTTCGCTCGCTCGTCCAAATAATCACTTCGTGTTGTGGAATAGTCTACTCCACAGTGCCATCATGCTTTATTTTTGCCCCTTGTTAAACAATTATGTCGATTCAGTTTTTCGTAACATTTCAAAATGGTGTTGGTTGAAAATATAAAAAAATAAAACAAATTTCAGCCATTTTGAAACAAAATCGCCAGGTCTACAGCTCAAAGAGTCACTAGCACTACATAATACTACAATGCTCATAAATAAATGCGAACGTGTGTCTGTCTGTCTGTTACCTTTTCACGCTTAAACCGCTGAACCGATTTAAATGAAATTTGATATGAAGATAGTTTGAGTCCCGGGGAAGGACATAGGATACTTTTCATCCCGAATAGATTTAGTGTTCTCGTGAGATGAGCGGGCATGCGAGGAGCACAGCTAGTAATTTCATAAAGGAACGTATCCTTCCTTCATCTAACATTTCTCAATTTAGAACAAGATCAATAAATTCTAAGGATTCCAATTTACGCAACGCAATCACTGTACACAGATATCAATGACAACATTGCGTAACCTCGATGTCTGCATCTTGAACTTATCAGGTTTATCAGCTACTCACAAATGTATCAAGATAAGCAGTGTGTGGCAGGTTATCCAAATGTGTGCGCGTTCGATCCGTTCCGTGCAATTTTATAAAATTATACACGACATAACCAAACAATCATTATTTTTGAGCTTTTGAAACATTTATACTTTACAAAAATCTAATAAACTGAAGCAATTGGACCACTAGGGCATAATACCTTACCTGGTATTGTAATTTGAATTACATTTTGTATGTAGCCACTCTATTGCTTTTGGTAACTACGGCGACCTGTCATCGCGTTTATTTTATTATAAAAATAGAGTCCAACTCTAAATTCGAAGTAATTGCTTTTAAGTTTGTTCTATCGAAACAACAAAAAAATACTCCCGTACATCGAAGTTGTTTAGAATGTGCTCTGATTATATTATTTATTTAAACTTTATTGCTCAAAACAAAAAGTCAGTATAAATGGCGGACTTAATGCCAAATGGCATTCTCTACCAGTCTACCATAGGGCCAAACAGAGATGCTAGAATGATAAACTTTATAAGTAAGGGTGAAAAAGTGTGATGAATTTAACAGTAAGGCATAACGAAAGTGGACAAATGGTGTAGAGTGGAGTGAATGTGAAATTGTGACTTTGATAGAAATGAGTGAGCAGAAAGAGAACAGGAGATGGTGGGAGTCGCCTAAGAGCAAAAAGAAACTGAAGTGAGTTGAGTTTACTATCATTTGTTTACAAACAATGCGTATCAGTATCTGAGTGTTTCGTGTTGCTAGGTGTAGTACTTTTTGGTTCTTATTCTAGGAAATGTCACTTCAATACATTCTTATATTGTTGCGAGAGATAAATTAAAATTGAATAAACTAACTGCTTTGGCAAAGCAACCCAAAACGAGTTTTGGCCTCCAACACAAGAGCATGCGCTCTTTTTAAATGTCCCAGGATCTTTCTGAACACCTTTCCTCCTCTCTAAGGATCAACGTCCAAATCTCCTCCAACAAACACACTTTGAAGTCACTTTCTCAGCACACTAATATTATAAAGACGAAAGTGTGTGTTGGTGTGTTTGTGTGAATGTTTGTTACTTGTTCACGCTCAAACAGCTCGACCAACTTTGAAAAATTATGGTATGAAGGTAGCTGACTCCCTGGATTAACACATAGGCTACTTTTTATCCCGAAAAATGTAGTGTTCTATGTGACGAGCGGGTAACACCGTGCTGTGCAGCTAGTAATAATGAGAAAAGGATAATTTCGCATCAAAATTTCCGACTGGAGCAAAGAAAAGTCGTGATTTAGCGATGAAATTCACAGTCGACAAGGAAGGCACGTAATTCTGTCACATGGTTTCCTGTTACATACATGTATATCTCAAATAGCAGTATACAATTTAAAATAGTTTTCCTTAAAGACAATATTGTTACTGCAGGTATTTAGTTTGTTTACAGACTTACTACTAATATTTTTATGCGAACGTTTGTAGAGATTTTTGGTATTTGTTACTCAATAAAATGGGAACCTTTCAATGGATTTCATTGAAGCTTTGCACTCAGATAGATCGGGTCGGATTTTGAACCATTAGCATATTTATTTCCTAAAGTGGTTACCAAACGCTAGTTTTACTTACAATATTATTAAAACTATCGTGAGACATCTTTAATAATTATAAAAACGGTTTAAAGTCACGTAAAAATTGACAGTTATGGAGCTCTTCATCAGGGCATCTATCCATTTAATTTATCCTTCGATAAGGATCTGCGTGTAATTTTCCGTTAAATTCTTGATAAGTGCTTGTGACAAAAATCTAAATATGGTACTACGGATATTCCTCACAACTACTATTTATGCCAGTAAATTATAGTTATATTTATAAATTTACCTTACCGTTTATCCTGAACCTGTCTCTCTCAGACTTCCCATTTCAGTATTACGTTAGAGTAAAACAGGGGATTTCGGTAGAGTAATTAACATTTTAGTGTTCATTTGCCGACACGTTGGCACGTTTTAAAAGTTCATTGTTTTAATTATAATAAAAAAAAACTCAGTAGTAAGGGTTCCGATATTTTTAGGAGTGTACATAGATAATTTTTTTATTGTGTCACTATTTGCTCCTTTTTTAGTTTAAATGGTGTGGCTTGCATGTAATTCATTCTGTCATTATAAAATGTGAAAGTGTTTTAGTTGGTCCTTATTTCACAGTGCCAGGGATCGAATTAGTTTTTTGTATAGAAACAAATTGTGATTGCAGTTGCATATAGTGAATTTGTATATCGAAAAATTACAGAATTTCTGATAGTTAAACAACGTACATAAGTTTTTTTTTTATTTATTTATTAATATTAGCACATACTTAACAACGTGTTTAAAGACGATTTCTATTTAAAAAAATACCACCCTGTCACATTTCCTTAAGACTTTATTGTAATATAGAAAACTGTTTTTATCCATAACTATCTAATTCGTGAAAATAAAAAACGTTTATTTCGGACCATTAAAAAATTAAAGTTGTGTGAATGTGTGTTAAGTAGTGTTGTCGATGAGGAAATAAATCCAGGATAGGTAACTGTTGCCAATGTGAGAGTGAGAGTGAGAGGGAGAGTGAGAGTAAGATGGTGACTCTGACGGAAGTGACGGAGTCGCAGGCGAAAGAAATAAGAAGGAGATGGTGGCAGTCGCCGAAGGGCAAGAAGAAGAAACAGCTGACGTGAGTTTGAATGAATGGAATAGGGCCTATACCAAAGCAAACCTAAATTAATAATTAAAGCCTGACCAGAAATATGTGAGGATGGTCAAGAGGGCGTTATTTATAAGATTTAAATGGCAACAATTTTGTAACCAATCGCAACCTACTATTATGACAGTAGTTTTAAATACCTGTCAGTTCCACCATGTTAACCTCGTAATATCATTTAATAGAATGCACTTTTTTCCTGACTGTTTTTTGTGTAGTAAACACATGTACACTTTAGTTATAATCTTACGTTCACGACTGTGAATGGTTTTCGGCATTTTCTTTGGATAATTTTAAATATTTTAATTTTAAACAAATCACCACGAATTACATTGACATTGTTGACAAACCATCACAAAATCATTGCCAGTGTAAGAAATTAGTTCCAGTGAAATTCCGCAATATGGCGCATCCTCATATATTTCTGGTCAGGCTTTAAATATCGCAGTGTAGTAGTGCAGCTGCCAACTGAGACGGCGATCCTGGGTTTGAATCCCGACAAGGGCAAATATTTGATAAAACATGTGTTTATATATAATCCATATCGTCGTCCAGTACCCATAGTACAAGCTTTGCTTAGTTCGGGACTAGGTCGATTTGTGTAAGATTTTCCCTTAATATTTATTTTCATCACACTTGCTCATAAATCAAGGGTTGACATGCTAGAAAACCGGGCGGTAAGTTTAAATTACGCTTTTGGGCGGTAAGTAATTTTTATCACACTTTAATTTAAGGGGTTGTATGCTAGAAAACCGGGCAGTAAGTCGTATATAACGCCTTAGGGCGGTAGGTCATTTCGGTATCGACTTATTTATTACTTTGTTTTATTTCCTCAAAAGTGTGATGAAAAACGTCGTACGTGACTGGTGGTAAAGGAATTCCAAAATCGTGTCATTAAAGCCCTCGCGTTTGGCTTCGGGCTTCTAATAGACACTTGTTTGTAATTCCTAGTTTACCCTTGTTACGTAATGTGCTATTAATTAAGGTTATTATTGTAAGTCCTCGAGCCCCCGATTCTCCTATATGATGGATGGATCAACTTTTTCTTGCTGTTGTTCTGTCCGTGACCCATAGGAAAATAGTGATTAAATTTCCAAGAAAGGGAATAATTGATATTACTGGTCTTGTCAGGAGATAGTCCACATAAGAATGGGCTTATAACTCCTTAAATTGCAAAGCTTTTGCTAAATATAACCACGGAAAATCGTAGTTTTAAAAAGTGACCCAGGGGCATCACCATGGCAACGAATGGCAGAAAATAGTTCATTCATAATTTAAGAGCTTCGCTCTTGTCGGTGGAGTAATCGCCACTCTTCCCTATTTCTTGATAGTGTTTTGGTCTCCTGATACGACATAGTGCCCACTTTCTCTTTCACTTGACTAAAAAACGTAATTCTTGGTCTTCCTCTGCCTCTTTTCCCGTCCACTTTGCCTTCCAGGATGTTCACAAAGAAAGCATCATGTCGCATCAGGTGTCCAATCATCCGTCCTCTTCTATTTTGGATGGTTTTCAGTAAGCAACGGCCTTCCTTGACCATACTCAAAACCTCTTCATTGGTTTTTTTTTCCGTCCAGCTAATACTTTCCATTCGCCTCCAACACCACATCTCAAACGCTTCCAGCTTTTCTCTATCCCTTTGTGTCAGTGTCCATGTGTCATAGAAAATAGTTTATTGACCCAAATGCGTGTGTTGTGGCAGGCCGGCGACGGTGGCGGCGGCGGCGGGCGGCGCGCGCGCCGGCTTCCTGCAGCGCGACAAGCTGTACAAGCAGCGGCTCAAGCAGCTCGCCAAGATGAACCCGCAGCCGGTACGTCACCTCACTGCCCTAATTCACCCTGGTCTCCGCTTCATTTTATAGAAAAACACCACCAAATGCTTCTTCATCTCATTTCATATTTAATATCATATTTAATTTCATATTTAATTTCATATTTCATTTAATATTTCATTTAATATTTCATTTCATATTTAATTTCATATTTAATTTCATATTTCATTTCATATTTCATTTCATATTTCATTTCATATTTCATTTCATATTTCATTTCATATTTCATTTCATATTTCATTTCATATTTCATTTCATATTTCATTTCATATTTCATTTCATATTTCATTTCATATTTCATTTCATATTTCATTTCATATTTCATTTCATATTTCATTTCATATTTCATTTCATATTTCATTTCATATTTCATTTCATATTTCATTTCATATTTCATTTCATATTTCATTTCATATTTCATTTCATATTTCATTTCATATTTCATTTCATATTTCATTTCATATTTCATTTCATATTTCATTTCATATTTCATTTCATATTTCATTTCATATTTCATTTCATATTTCATTTCATATTTCATTTCATATTTCATTTCATATTTCATTTCATATTTCATTTCATTTCATTTCATAGACAAACGTTTCATCAAATTTTCATTAAATCGAAAGTATTTTTTTTTGAAACCATAAAATATTTATTTATTGAGTGGTGTTTTTTTTTATTTCATTGCATATGTCTGAGAAAAGCACTATACCTACATGCCTTAGCCGTGAGAAGGGCGTGCCGGCTTCGAATCACTATACCTACTCACCCGGCAAGCCCTTATTTCTCGGCGTCTTCAGTAATGTACTATAATTACATTTCATTTTACAGTTCATAGTCCGCGGCCACCACCTACAGCTGCAAGCGCTAACGTCCGAAGCGCACTGCCACTACTGCGAACAAGTCATATGGGGTCTCGCGCCGCAAGCCTACTTTTGTACTGGTCAGTATACAACCGCTTGCTTTCAGTATACCGAAATCCATACTATCCATTAATATTATAAATGCGAAAGTGTGTCTGTCTGTCTGTTACCTCTTCACGCTTAAACCGCTGAACCGATTTAGATGAAATTTGGTATATAGATAGTTTCAGTCCTGGGGAAGGAGATAGGATACTTTTCATCCCGAATAAATTTAGTGTTCCCGTGGGATGAGCGGGTAACACCGCGGGGCACAGCTAGTACCGAAATAATTCTATCTAAAGAATCTATTTGAATAATTCATTGTATCAAGCGTTATTTTGCGGAAATCCATATTAATTAAAACAATAATTTTGCTTATATAATCCGTGATATAATAGATATATAGTCCTCCTCGCCGTGTCCGGCGACAGCGACTCCGTCAATTATTCTTGCCCGGGTTATGAAAGGCTCTGATGTGACTCGCAAAACCAAACTGTCTTGAAGATGCGATTGCAAGGTGCGCAATGAAGTTGTCCAGCAGGGTCGTAAGTGTAAGTGTAGGAGGGCTTTGGTTGAGTCTTGCGGATATGTCTCTTGGCATCCAGGTCTTCCAGCCGTTGGCATTCAAATTGCTCCATTCAAATCCGTGATATAATAAGGTAGAGTCAACCCACGCTAAGTCTTACAAGCAAATGAACTGTCAAACCAATGTTAAGCAAAGTGAATCAGTTTGTATGGTTAGAGAGTTCATGTGCTTGGAAGAGTTATCGTAGTTTGACTCTACCAGTCAATTAGTGTTAACCCAAACACTCTCCCAAAGGAGAAGAAAAAGGTGCCATTAAATGCATGTATGCATGAAAAAATACGCAAATAAGTATAACGGGTGAGCACCAATTGACTGGCACGTTATTATATCGCGGATTGGGAATATTATTATTTTAATTAGGATCTATTTGAGCAATAATAAAAATATGTTTCATTGCGATGACGATTTTGAACCCCGTAACATTCTTAGTTTGAATCACGTGTAGCGTACTCGCTACTCAAACGTTTAATCTGTATGTGGTTTACTATAATAGCATTTCAATATTTCACCTCAGCAGACGTACAACTTCCGTGTATATAAAAAAAAGAAGAATATTGTTGTCTCGTTGAATTCTTGATCGATTATTATTTACGTAGATTGCAAGTTGCGCGTCCATCGCAACTGCGCCAAGTCCGTGGAAGAGGCATGCTGTATCGACAGCGAACACCACAACAACCGCATCTCGCGGCTCATCGACCTCATCCATCCCGCCCATCCGCAACAAGAAGCTCAAGACAAGAAGTCCAGAAAGGCTTCGGCTAACTTCCTCAACAGTAAGTATTGCGATCCTACCGACTGCGCCATTCCATCGAAAAGGCCTGTCGTATCGTCGGAGAACTCCACTACAACCGCATCTCGAGGCTCATCGACCTCATCCATCTCATCCATCCCGCTCATCCCCAACAAGAAGCTCAAGACAAGAAGTCCAGATAAGCTTCGGCTAACTTCCTCAACAGTAAGTATTGCGATCCTACCGACTGCGCCATTCCATCGAAAAGGCCTGTCGTATCGTCGGAGAACGCCGACGGCTGATGGGGCAAAAAGGTTCTCGAATGGAGGCCACGCACTGGCAAGCGCAGCGTGGGACGTCCACCCACAAGGCGGACAGACGACCTGGTAAAGGTTGCAGGAAGCCGCTGGATGCAGGCCGCTTCCAACCGGCCGATCTGGAAGTCACTGGGGGAGGCCTATGTTCAGTAGTGGACGTCCTGTGGCTAAAATGATGATGATGATGATCGTCGGAGAACATCACAACAACCGCATCTCGCGGCTTATCGACCTCATAACAAGAAGTCCAGGACGGCTTCGGCTAACTTCCTCAACAGTAAGTATTGCGATCCTACCGACTGCGCCACATTATTATTTCCTAAAAACAAGCAAACATGTCCGAAAGTATGTCTATGAGCATCACACTTCTTATGTCACTTACAAATATATAAGCAAGACTTAGTATTCTACCGTTTTATTTAAAAATACAGTCCGGCTTTAAGACTCTTTTAGTTAGTGCGTGAACTAATTTCGAGACCAGATGAGCGATTGTAATCGTCATAAGTTGGTAGTCCGTTGTCGCAAAAATGCGTGTTTGTTCTCCGTCATTAATAGGCCTTAAGAGGCCTTATTCCTTTTAAATGCTGATTGTTTTCGAAATTTTTCTCTATGATCAAAGTTGTTTCTTAACATATTATTGATGTTACTACCTAAAACAGGGCTATTGGGATTTATTGGTATATATTTGAAACCTACAGTTTGAATTTTTCATTGATAATTTTTGTTTCAAAAACTACTCGAAATTAACAAAATTCACACGGAAAATTAGTATTTTTAATTTATTTTCGACTGCACGCAATGAAAGCATGAAAAAGCTATGTTACTACCTAGAACTCGGGGAAAAGTATTATTCACTTTAAAAAGTGAATAATACCCTGCGTTGCGGATTTGACTTTTACACTTTGTCTTATGCATTATTTACTGTTGAATAAATGATTTAATCTTTAAAAAGTTGGTTAAAATTATCAATACATTTGTCATAATATGAAAAAAATAAATTTTAAAAGGAATAAGGGCTCTTAAGATTTATCAGCGATATTGTCCCCACAGTGGAACGCAGCACGCGCAAGCTGGAGGACGAGCAGACCTGGGACCAGACCCTCACGCCGCAGACAGCTCAAGGTCAGTGCCTTTGTATTACGGATCACAAGCTCGTATTATGCATTTATGACTTAATGGTGTACTTCCTTTTCGCCGAATTATGTTTCGCAAACGTTTCATTTCGCAAAAGTTTCATTTCGTCAAAAGCATTTTTCACTGAAACTGTAAACTATTTCAGATTGTTGTAAATATCATCCTTTAGATTAGGTTAGGTTAGGTTAGGTTTGTTTTATAACAATTCGAAATAGTTTACAGTTTCAGTGAAAAATGCTTTTGGCGAAATGAAACTTTTGCGAAATGAAACGTTTGACGAAACGTAATTCGGCGAAAAGGCAGAGAACCATGACTTAATATTATTAAAAAGTGGGCCGTGAGTCGCGTAGCAGAACGGATGTACCTAATGAAGAGCTCCATATGAGTTCGAAAAATGTCGGCCGTTACTGACATTATTTGCGTAAGTTCAAACCGTTTTTATAATCATTTATCACTTGTTTTTCTGTCGAATACTTTTTTAAAAGTGTGTCGTACTAAACTGTTTAAAATTTAAATGTATTTGTTAATTTATTGTATTGTTTCTGTTAAATGGAGACAACTACATATTTAAACAGCTACACAAGAGTTTGACTCTTAAATTTATGATAAAATTCAAAACGGTATGTTTTACCGGTATCTTTAGAGAGCTTGTATTTTTTACTACTGGCTAAAACAGTAATATAATTCGCGTGGGCTTGTTGTGTATACACAAAATTAGCACCTACTTAAAAAAATACCTGAAGAATCACTGAAAGACAAAAATATCTGATACACTTACCGGTAGATTACATAGATAATCGTCAATTGTGAAAATATTATTTAGGTTTCCTTTTGACTGTAAGTGATATTCGTATTTTACGTAATGGTGTTATATTTAATTACACGCCTTGTTTTTCTGTTCTTTGAAAAGTAAACGGACTTTTAACAAATAAGGGAATTCTTGTAAAACGCAAATACGAGCTTGGGATATAATTATCTGCAAATATTTACTGTTATATGTTTTATAGGAATTGGAGATTTTAATAAGAGCTTCGGGATTTTTTTTGCGTTTATGATTTGAATACGATATAAGCGTGGAATTTATATTTGCGGTTAATAGAAAAAAACGGATATTACGTATTAAACGCCGTTTATATTAATGAGAGTTTCCGATTGCATTTATGTCAGTTTTTACGCTGAGTATGACGTAGATGAGTAATTTTCAAAATACATGTACATAGTCAAGGGCTTTAATTAAAACAGAACAGTTACCCATTTCTTTTGTATGAGTAACTTTCGTAACACAAAAGATGCGATCGTAATTTTGTTTTTATTAAGCCTTCAGCTATGGACATGTTTTTTGAAAATGACTCAGATACAGTATTTTTACGTAACTATGCTATGAATTATTAATACAAAATGCGGTGGAAGTTATGACGTGTACGGCTAATATTGATATATCCGATGTTTTGCGTTTAGGTAACGTATAACCTCATCGTGCGATCTTAAATCGAATCCTAAATCGTTTAAATGCGTCGTAGACTTGGTTCGGACTATGGACATTTAAAAAAAAAAAACCCCACCTTATTCGCCCCATCGTTGGGAAAGAAAGAAATAAATGTATTCGTGACGTGACCATAAAAACATAATTACATAAAGGGTGTGACAGAAATGATAAGAAAATGGGTTAGGTTCGTAAGGACTAGATTACATAACGACTGTATAAGCAAAACGTCTTAGTTGCATAAGGTCTTGGTAGCTAAATGTCTAATTGTACAAACGTCTTAATAGTAGAATGCCCGGGTTTAAGATTGGACTTAGTTCTATTACGTCTTGTTTGTATAACGCCCTAATATCAAAATGTTGTAATAGCAAAACGACTAGGTAGGCATATCGTCAAACATTAATAACGTCTGAATGGCATAACGACTAGATGGTTGAATGACAAGAAAAACTCAAACGTAGTTTGTGAAGAAACTTTTTGATGATATTCATTCATCTAATATTACCTAGCCGGTATGCAATCATGACGTTTTGCCACCAAGACCATATGCTATCCAGACACTTTTCCTTATGCGTCGTTTTACAATCAAGACTTATTAATAACTTGGACGTAAACTCTATTAGTCATTTTGCAACTTCGGGCGTTATGCTATAGTTGTCGATCGAACAACTAAGACATTCTACTCACTAGGGCATTCTGCAAAAAAGACATTGTGCTTACCAAGACCTTATGCAACTAAGACGTTTTGCTTATAGAGTCGTTATGCAATCTAGTCCTTACGAACCTAACCCAAGAAAATAAAATAAAACAATAAGCAACTATTATTATGGCTGCGCCACGATTCGGTCCCACCTCAGCAAGATGGCTCTCGGCCAGCGCTGATCTTCCGGTGGGACCATAGGTGGCGCCGCGGAGAGCTGCGCGCACGGTGGACAGACGACCTGGTAAAGGTTGCAGGAAGCCGCTGGATGCAGGTTTTTTTTTTTTTTTTTTTATGTCAAAGGGGGCAAACGAGCAAACGTATCGCCTGATGGAAAGCGATTACCGTCGCCCATAAACACCTGCAACACCAGAGGAGTCACAAGTGCTTGCCTACCCGGAGGACGAAGATAGAATGCCTTTATGCTAGTAATTTCACCGGCTATCTTACCCCCACACCGGAACACAACAATGCGAACATTGCTTCGTCGCTTCCAACCGGCTGATCTGGAAGTCACTGGGGGAGGCCTATGTTCAGCAGTGGACGTCCTGTGCCTGAAATGATGATGATGATGATGATGAACTTGAACGCACACAAGCGTCAGTGTCACGTCAATTCAAGAACCATAACCAAAAATGCGAGGTTTGGGTCGTGAGCACAGTTCTAAAATAAAGGAAAGCTGCAAAGAGGGTAAACACGGGCGCTGCTCATCAGGCCGTCCGATAATGCAGTGACCCGTCTCATGCACCGCTGCCCCCACCTGTACGCGCCGACACCTACCCGAGGTCGCAGCTGGTTTCAGTCAGTCACTAGAAGAGAAACCATGACGGTATCCTGCCTTTTCGCCTAAATTTTTTTCGCAAAGTATTCATTTGGCAAACTGTTTCATTTCCCAACTCACGATTTTCTCTGAAATCAAAAAAATATCTCAGTGTATCCATACTAATATTATAAATGCGAAAGTGTGTCTGTCTGTCTGTTACCTCTTCACGCTTAAACCGCTGAACCGACTTAGATGAAATTTGGTATGGAGATAGTTTGAGACCCGGGAAAGGACATAGGATACTTTTCATCCCGAAAAAAATTAGTGTACCCGTGGGATGAGCGGGTAACACCACGGGGCACAGCTAGTTTTTTTATGCTCTTATAGAATACAGTAGGTTAGGTTAGGTTTGTTTTATGAAAGTTCCGAAAAAAATATGGTTTCAGAGAAAATCGTGAGTTGGGAAATGAAACAGTTTGCCAAATGAATACTTTGCGATTTTTTTTTAGGCGATACGGCAGAGACTCCCTATGACACTTGCACCTCTAACATAACTGTCATACGCGTCTATTTCTCGCGCGAGATAATTACCGGTCTCTTTCTGTGCAGTAATGTAAGAGAGTGACGGGTAGCGCTATGTCGCGCGGCAAGAGTCACGAAGCGTAGTTGTGCTAGACGTACTGTGCTAACTCGGGGCACGTCCATAGGGATTTAATATCGATAAATAAGATGTATTGTATTGAATATTCTCGATTACCATATAAAAAGGTCCGGTATCATGTCTGATAAAGTGGCAATATTTTATACCGACGAATATGGAAAAAATATTGTATGTGCACTTACTATGAAATCTATTTTAAAATAAACGAATAATAGACCTTTTACTGTTTTTATTTTAAAATGAAAAGAAATAAAATATGCTGGATTACATTTAGATCTTGACAGTAACATCGATATATTTTATTTGTCGATAAAATATTTTGATACATTAGTTATATAACATTGACATTTATTGCCGTTTTCCACGTCCAGTGTACATCCAGTGGCTCTATAAACGCCCGCGTCCATTTTGCTCTGCCCTTCGTCCCCTTTTCCATTTGTTATGCAAGCCCCATCGCGCCATCAATACATTGTATAACAAACTGAGTTACTGAAGGTTCAATAATATCTGTCACAACAACGCGCTCGAAAACTTATACAACTTTATTTTCATTTTGCAAACTGACAGAAATACGTTGGCATTACGTACCTAATGGTAAATAATTGAGAAGCTGAAGTTGACATTTGTTACAATGACAACCACTTTTTAACAAAACAATAATATAGCTGACGTCAACGAAACGAAGTAACTAGAAACTATGATCTTTGAAACACAAAAAAAAAATCCAAATTGGTCCAGCCGTTTTGAAGTAGGTAATCGGGGAACATACAAAAAAAAAAAAAACAAGCTCCCGACGACGAACTTAAACACACACAAATCGCAAATCGCAAGTGTGATAAGGCCCTAAATTACGTACGAAAAGAAGCTTCGCCAATAAGCCATAGTAAATCGTCATTTATTATAATTATGAACCACCAGTATAGGAGTAAATTCTTTAACTACGTACAACAGCTTCTAAAACAGGTGTTTAAATTGATAATTTTTCAGTTTAGACAAAGCTGGCCTCTTCTAGTTTCCCCAATTGATAATATTAGGTAATCTATACTATTATAAAATTGAAAAAATCAAGAATATACCTAAACGTACCTTTTTCGCTCTTTCGGTCGTTATTTCGCTTCTTCGGTACGCGTTAAGTTTTTACTGTAAGGTGGATTGGGTAAGAGAAACACATTGGTGTAGGTAAGGGAAACACTCAAAATAAACCACTGTGTGAGGTGAACCCAATTTTTCGAAACAGTTCTAGGTAAAAAAATAATAAATGTCGTTGCAGTTGTAACACAGTGAATAAAGGATTTTGACCTTACAAACGGTCCGGTAGTTTTGAATTTTTGATATGTTGTCTAGGATGGTTAGTGAATGTTTAATTGCAAAATGCACAATTCCCCCCCCTCCGCGCCCGCCGCCATATTGAAAAAACCGGGAACTTCTTCACATTTTTGCTTAATTCTTTGTCTAGGAGCACTTGAGCTAGATAAAAGCTTAGACAATGTTGAAGAGGATAAAATTTACTATAATTTACATTTTAAATTTTGTTTCAAAAACTGATAGTTACAGAGATATGCACATTTAAAAAAACGTAAAAAATCGCAATTTCCAACTCAAAAACTAACTACTGGATTATATCTTCGTTTAGGAGCATTTTAACTAGAACAGTGCTTGGGCAATTTTGTAGAGAATTAAATTTACTATAATTTGCATTTCAAATTTTGTTTCTAGGACAGATAATTACGGAGATATGTAAAAAATAAAGTCACATTTTCCGAAAATTTATGTAAAAATGGACATGAGTTTTATAAGCAATTATATTTCCTACATGTTTTAATTTGTCCTAGACTAGTCCGTAACTGAATGACAGCGTTCTAAACCAAGAATTTTGAGAAATTTTAGGAAAATTCTACTTTTCCTGTTTTTTAAATGTGCATATCTCCGTAACTAACCGTCCTTGAAACAAAATTTGAAGTGTAAATTATAGTAAATTTAATTCTCTACAACATTGCCCAAGCTTTGTTGTAGCTAAAGTGCTCCTAAACGAAGATATAATCCAGAAGTTTGTTTTTCAGTAGGAAATTGCGATTTTTTACGTTTTTTTAAATGTGGATATCTCCGTTACTATCTGTCCTAGAAAAAAAATATAAAATGGAAAATGTACTAAATATAACATTGTGGAAGCTTTCTTTTAGCTAAAATGGTCCTAAAGGAAGATATGAGCAAAAATATGAAGAAAGTGCCGGTTTTTTCAATATGGCGGCGGGCGCGGAGGGGGGGGAATTGTGCATTTTGCATTTTAAACACTGCCTAACCATCCTAGACAACATATCAAAAATTCAAAACTACCGGACCGTTTGTAAGGTCACACATAGTACTTTAGTCTCTATTCACCGTATTATTGGTCGTTTTATGTTTATTAAAGCTATTACATAGCAAAAACTACAACGTGCTCCACTTCCCCCGTGTTTCCCTTACCTCATATGACCTTACATAGAATATAAAAAAAAAGTGAAACAGGCTTCAGGTGTTTTTTTTGGATGTCTGTATGTACTACGTATGTTTGGCTAAAAGGGCTGGCGCGATTTAGCTGTTTATCCGACTACGAATAAAAAAGATGACTTCTTCCACACGGACAAAGTTCGCACACGTTCTAGTAATTCATGAAATATCTAAGTAAATAGTTGTTTTGCTGAGCTTGAAAACCATTAGTTAGTTTAGTTTGCGCAATGACGCTGCATATGCACCGGCCGTGGACGGATGTCAGTCTGCGCCCCAATTTGTGTAATTGTGCGTCCTATTTAGCAAGTTTCTTCTGCCCTTCCGGTCTGTCCGACATTTTCAATATAAAACTGTGTATTGTTTAACTCACACCTAAAGCTAGTTCTAGGTATAGGTTGGCGTTGTGTACGATCTCATTAAAGAAAACAGTACTGTTGTGTGGCTTTGTACCTCATTATCGTCGGTCATTTGAAAGAGAAGCGTGCTTTATAGATAAGGTGTGTTTTTGTACCAAAAATTATCAATGAAAAATTCAATCTTTAGGTTTCAACTATACACCAATAAATCTCAATGGCCCTGTTCTAAGTAGTAACATTGATAATATGTTAAGAAACATGTTCGATCATAGAGAAAAATGACTAAAACCTTCAGAATTTTAGAACGAATAAGGAGCTTTAAATACTTGTAAATGTTTACGAACGGAAGCAAATGGGTGTTTAGTTTCGCGACTCGTCAGTTTACTCGAGCTCTGGAGCGCTAATATTAGATTTTTAATTGTTCCGAGCGAAATTCCGAGTGTTTGATGGGTTCGACACCGATTTAGACACGCCGACATGCATGCGAAACTTATATAACTACGTTAAATGTAAGAAAAGGGTTTTTTCTTATCGCTTTGTACTTTTTCTACTTGGCATGTGCATGGTGATCAAACTGTTCTATCCATATGGGTCAGAAGGGGGAACGAAAACTGTAAGAGATAGGGAAATCTGTTCTTAGGACACATGACATCGATTTTAGATTTAATAGATTTTTTTTTCAGCATTCAAGTTTTGTTATAAATCGCATACATAATCGGTAATTGATCCTGGTTCAAATTCTGTAAGTTTAATTTTAATGTCGTCCTACCATCTGGCTTGCGTCCATTGTACTACAAAAACATACATTTAAAATAACCATCACCTAATTCTTGTTCATGCTTTATTAATAATATTATCTTGTTACATAATTAATCTGTTTCGGAATTTCCATTTTAGAGGGAAAGAAACTCAGCTAATATATTAAACAATTTAACATGCATGATCATTATTTGTGCATTTGATGTCGTTCTTGAATGTATTGTGTCATTAAATAATCGCAAAAGATAGTTATCGCCATATTTACTATCAGTACCAACCTATTTTATTTCACTGCTAGACTGGGTCCTCTAAATTAACGTAACTTACCAGTTTTCAATCCTTACCAACCCCGTGTATACAGGACGATAACAATATTTACGACAAAACGAACCATGACAGCAATTCACACCACACAAAACCAATAACGCATGTAACTCTCAATTCAAGTTCAAGGACAGTGACAAACAGGAAAAGCACAATCAATGTGAGCACAAGGTCACTTATGTAACTGAAAAACTTTACCAAACTTCGAATTTCAGGCCCGAAACGACTGAAACCGCGAAAGCTCCAGTGTAACCCGAACGGTCGCGCCGCGCGGACGGCGCTGTCCCGGTGTCCTATCGCTCGTTTGAGACGATCTGTATATACGAAAACTGTCAAATTGTGTCCTCTTTACTTGGTTACTTGTGAGGTATGTTTTAAACTCTTCTATGGAGTTACAATAGGATGACAAAGGGTTGATTGTTGGTCAGTTTTTGAATTAAATGTCCCGTCGCCGGTGAAAGAATTGGAAATATATCTTTAAAGGGTTTTTGGAAATTCGTATTCTGAACCTTTTTTGATTATGTACTGCTGTAAAGCTTATAGGTTAAGTTAACATTAACGGTGAATCGCAAGTAATAATAGAAAGCGATCCACAATCATTAATATTTTTAGTATAAAGTGTACGTAAACTGAGTTGCATTGTTTATTGGATAAAATTTGATTACGTTTAGCTTATCAAGCTTTATCTAATGGACGAATATTCTAATTTATTAAATAGGTAATGTAAATACTATGACAAAGACAAAAATGTGCGATACAATTTGACAGGCGGTTACACTGTTTTCATAAAGTGCAAGTGATCTGTAATTGCATATGTGAAGTTTTTTAGTGTCTGTGGTCATTTTTGGATTGTTAGTTCATTACGTCGGTATGTATTTTCATGGCACTGGAATTGGCGCCAAAATTGTTTGCGTTGTTACGAAAAAAAAAAAGAGATTATAACATCCTGAAGTGATCTTTATAGTTTCTGGAATAGAGTGTATTTTGGTAAAGTGGATAGTTTTTTCGGTGAGATTTCGCGTGTTTTTGCTGCGAAAAGGTCGCGCCAATAGAAATATTTAGCATTTTGTCTCTTTCAATGAGTGACATTTTTAAGCGATAACGTTTGGCGCAACTATTCGTGAAATTGTTTCGGGACGGTCGTTATTTGCTTTGGAATGCCGTTAATTTTCGTGTTATGTACAATGCGGTTGATATGAAATGCAGAAGAATTCACAGTACACATCTGGCAATAATTCCGCTAATTTGTGCCTTTAATAAACTCATCTGGATCTATAATATATAAAACACTGTAACTTGATCGAGAGGGAATAGGGCCTACCTTTTAAAGTAGACACGATCCAATCGCGACATTGTCTTGTTTATTAATATGTGATGTTGAAGCCGAATGCTTGTTCATCACGATAAGAAAATACCCGTTACGTCACCCTAGGCCGTAAGTGGGATTTACTGCTCGCTACGTGAGGAGAATGTATCATGTTCCTGGCTAGGCAAGACTTAAAACTTTAGACAAACCACGGGCGGCCCAATATGCATATTATGGCCCTCACCTTCGGCTTGGGCCACAAACGCCTGTGATCTGGGACATTCACGAGTTCACCGCACTACCTACGTAATGTACTATTACGCACTAGCTTTAGGTTTCTAATATTATTGGAAATCTTTTACCACCTACCTACAAGCATTCTTAATTTATCAGTTTCATTGAAGCCTTGTCAAATAGACAGAAAGTTAGTTATTTATTGAAGATTATGTTCTATGTATAGATTGGATCTCAAGACGATATACCAAATGGTATATAGAGAAGAGCTTAAGAGAAAAGCAAGAGTTTTAGAGAAGTAATGTTACTTTTATTTGACATTATTGTTAATTTCCATGGAAAAGTGAAGCAGGAAGAGTCAGCAGCAATCACTAGCGTTGTATTTAAATGGGCAGCATCATTTCAATTGTTCTCAATAGTTCAATTGCGTACATCAGCTTATTAGCTGTATCTGACGTATGTGCATCTGTTTAGATATTTATAGCTGCAAGATTTGAAATTGTACAACGTGAAATATTTATTTTTAATGAAAAACATCCGTCTTCAAGGGATAGAAATTCAATTTCTTGTGGCCGTGTTAGCTGTAGACTAGACCTCGCGATCATTTTTACAAATGGCTGAAATATGACATTAACGTTTTCAACCCCCATCTGTCCGCCATTTTGAAACCTTTCCAAAAACTGACTTGACCAAAAAAATCTATCCTCCTCCTTGTGTCATGTTTCTCATTGCTGGGGAGTGGGGGTAGTAACCGCCACGAACAATTTTGCGGGTGATCGCTTTCCACTTGTTGGCATCTTTAAAAACAGTTCCATCTTTAAAAACAGTTCCATCTTTAAAAACAGTTCATGATCATTGATATTATTTCTCCTAACCAATCTCTTGTCTAGTTATCTCTTCACATTATGTAGGTACTACTAGCTGCGTCTCGCGGTGTTACCCGCTCACCCCATGGGAACACTACTTTTTTCGGAATAAAAAGTAGCCTATGCGTAAATCCAGGGTACCTTCATACCAAAATTTATTAAAATTGTTCCAAACAAGTAACACATAAACACAGGTACAAACTTTCGCCTTTATAATATTAATGTAACTTATTAGTAATTGGAAAAGTGACATTTTTGCACACAGAACCACAATTTTAATTATTGAGTTTTGTTAGAAACGCATGCCACCCTGTTTCGAGGTGCGCAATTCTATATTGGCATCGAATTCGCGGAACAGTCCACTGAAATATATCACAGGATATGCATCCACGTTAGATAGCGGGGCATTGTCTGGTGATTCGTGCCTATTGTGCGGTGAGCTGTGATTTTATTCACAACTTCGATCGCGTATTCTTTTTTCTGTACCATTTTCGGGTGGAAAATATCCTATTAACCATCTTTAGATTATGGAAACACTAGCATCCCGCGACTTCGTTCTCATTCATTTTTAAAAATATCGTAACGATTGGTTAAGTTTGAAGAAACATGAGAAGGAAACTTCGATGTGTATGGAAAAATAAGCAGAACTATTTCCACTTAAATCCACCCCCGGGTGAAAAGGAGGGTGGAGTTTACTTTGTTAGTGTAGATAACTTATTTATTCGTCCCCGATGGCGATTAACTATTGCTACGCTATGTTCTGTGTCGGACCGTTCAGATTCTAGCACTTATTTTTGTAAAATGTGTGTACTAGACGTCTGTGTCTTGGCAAAATTCCGTTGCAAACGAACACCTTTCACATCAATTCTATAATATGCGAAATAATCGAAACATTCAGAATGTAGGTACCTACTATTCCTAATCAGTTACGATTAATTCTGTAACGACTAAGTTTTGGGGGAAGGAACAGTCTAGAATGAAACCTCTGATCTCATTTGTATCCGACGCTATAGTCACAAGGTGCAAACTTAACGTAAACTCATAGTGTAGGGAAATTAGCAGTGGTATGTCAAGAGATGATTTCCGAGGTGGAAATTCCTTTACCCTTTCCCGGGACCCAAACTATCACCATACCAATTACGAAATAATGAAAAAGATTATTGAATAAAAAAATATAAATGACCGGTTTAATGTCGATGATGAGCAAGAGAACGAAGGTTGTAGATATAGCTCAGACAGTCGCCAAACTTAAGTGGCTGTGGGCGGGGCACATTGCTCGTAGAACCGTTGGCCGTTGGGGCAGAAAGGTTCTTTAGTGGCGACCGCGGACCGAAAGACGTGGGAAGGAGGACCAACAAGGTGGACCGACCTGGTTAGGATCGCGGGAAAAAATTGATGAGGGCGGCGCAAGACAGAGCGTTTGTGGAGAATTTTTGGGAGGACTTTGTCCAGCAGGGGACTACCGGCTGATATATATAGGCCCTTGCATCTATTGCAGACGATTTATGGTGTAATGTTTAGGAGACACAGTTTCTGGTGGCTAACTAAACCGATACGAGATTGACGTTCTACCGCAGGCCTGACAAGAAAAGTGTACGACAGGTGGTACTGCGTCGCCTTGTCGTCTTTGTCTCTTGTCAGCGAGTGCCGCGAACCAGGTATACGATGATAATATCGATGCATTTCAATCCAAGCCTGCCCCGTCAGGTGTAGCATAAGCGGACGGAAGCACAATGTTGTAGTTATCGTCCGCCGCGTTTGATGTTCTCGTTACCTATTATTAGAACGTAATTATCTACGGATAACTCCGCTAGGCGCCGTCTATTGAGTTCGTTTTAATTTTCCATTACGCTCGCTAGGTGTTGGAGACGTGATCTAGCGTTATTATTATATTCTGTGTCATATAATATAAATCCTAGTAATAATATATTGGCTGTGAGACCACGAGTTAGTTTCGAAATGGCTGAAATATCAATTTTTTACGTTATCACCTCTGCCACTTTGAATAATTTCGAAAACAGAATTGCCGAAAACAATATACAGATTATTGGATTTACTCACAAAATGTTATTTGAAACCGTTGAGAGATGGGACATGTAGGAGACAAGAGCCGGAAATCTGGAAAACTGTCCGAAGATCCAAACATCCGGTTACAAAGCTATTTTGTACGCCTACGGGTAAAACATAGTGATACAACTCATGTAATATTTTCCATGTTACTTACCTATGTTTAACAAAATAAATTTATCTTTATCTTTATCTTATCTTTAAAGATTATTTGGCCAAGCTGAAACGGTGACGCTTCGCTCGATCAATGAAACTATTCGACGACGACCACGATGACGGCCTCTATTCGATGCTTACTGATCCCATATCAGAAACGTATTTTTCTCAAACATGCTTTGAAATGTCGTCATAACATGCGTTATAACAGGCTTCGAAGTATCACGTTTCGGGCGGAACAACTCGAGAAAACTGTAAAGGAATTCCATACAAAATTGAAGGCCTAGTAATTTTTTAGGGTTCCGTACCCAAAGGGTAAAAACGGGACCCTATTACTGAGACTTCGCTGTCCGTCCGTCCGTCCGTCCGTCCGTCCGTCCGTCTGTCACCAGGCTGTATCTCAACAACGGTGATAGCTAGACAGTTGAAATTTTCACAGATGATGTATTTCTATTGCCGCTATAACAACAAATACTAAAAATAAAATAAAATAAATATTTGTGGGGGGCTCCCATACAACAAACTTGTTATAGATTATATATATGTATAGGTACGGAACCCTTCATGCGCGAGTCGGGCTCGCACTTGCCCAATTTTTTAAACATGACGTCTTTGTTCATGAACATGCTAAATAGTTGAATTATGTTTTTTTTTTTTATTTCCTTGCATATGTTTGAGAAAAACACTATACATGCCTTAGCCGTGAAAAGGGCTTGCCGGCTTCGTATCACTATCCGTATCACGTCTATACCTACTCACCCGACAAGCCCTTCCTTCCCAGTAATGTACTATTTTTCGACGTTTTTATCAAATGGCAATACGGAACCTTTGGTGTTCGAGTCTGAATCGCACTTGGTTTATTTTACATTAGACATTTCCTCGGGATCATTAGTAGGGCTCGCAAGGTTTCTTTGTTTGTTTAACACAATTAGAGTTTCAGTACATTCGAAGGACTTTGTCATAGAACCACACGTGCCAGCTTGCGATGTCATCGCCTCACCGTGGAGAATATTCCCACACGTACCAAGAAGTTTGGCAATTCCTTCATCTGCCGAACTATTAAAGTATGGAACTCCTTGCCGGCTGATGTGTTTCCTCCTTCTTATAACTTGGGACCCTTCAAACGAAGCGTGAAGAAGCATCTCTCGGGCCAGCATGGCAGTGTCAACTGACTTGCCACCGTTGGTTTCTCGTCAGTTGCCATTGCGACTTGGGCTCCCCTTTTTGCTTACCATCAGGCGAAGTGGAGCCACTATGTTGTGCCGTTATAAAAAAAAAAAACTTTATCATTAGACATGCTTATTAATGTTTGTTTCTTTGTTTGGATTGTTTATAAAGACTTTGACACAAATTGCCGGGCTTGTGTTACAATTCCAAAAAGTATAACGTTCTCTGTTAATTTTAGGTACCGCTAACGAACTTTAATCAACGAAATTCAATTAATTATGTTGAGGGCTGTTATACTTAAGTTTAAGTTCATCAAGTGTATCTGTCTGTTTGACTATAGAACCATAGCTCCTAAATGCGTGTACCTATTTTAATGTGCATTTTTTCGAAATGTTAATGTTAGATTCGGTTTTAGTAGCATGTTCTACCTATACCACTTGATGACTATGCTAGCTACTTGTCTCGTTGGTGTTTTATAGTTTTTATTTCAATTATAAAGTACAGAGACGATTGTATGGTAGTTATTGAATGTTTACTTTGTGATTTAAGTTTCTATTAATATTCAAGACAAATTGTATGAAATGAAATGAAATGAAATAATTTATTCAGTAAGTAGGCCACAAGGGCACTTTTACAAGTCAGATTGTGAGTCTACCGGCATTTCGCAAGAGGAGACCGCTGTTGAGAAGAAAGCCGAAAGAAACTCAACAGTAAGTCATTTTTTCGTAAATTATACTTAAAAACTAATACAATCATATTATAACTAGGTAATTGAAACATATATGTTAGAGGAGATGTACAAGTTTCTCCAAATCAATGTTTACACTAAAAATTATATAAAATAAAGTGATTTTTTCAGAGATGTAGAAGGTCTCTGATTATTACTTGGATGCTCATATGAACGATTGTACACGGTTCGCTCACTTAAGAGCCCAACCCAAAATCTCTTCGCCCTTCCCTCGCGCATGTAAACAAGCGCGGACGTCACGCGTGGATAATGTTCCATATTGTGCGACATTTTAATAAATTATATGGGCGAGGCGAGAATCACGACGTGGTATAACAAATATAAGCCAAACGTCGCAGTTGACTAGGAAACTGCCAAATATCTTCGCCCTTTTTTCATCATCATCGTCATCAGCCCAAACCTCATCAGACCAAAGTCTACCTCTGCTGTACATAGGCCTTCCCTAATTCGCGCCACCTCTTCAGGTCGCCGATATACCTAGTGGAGGGACCTCCCATGGGGTCCCGAGGCCCCTTCGCCAACAACCAACGCTATTCGGGGATCCTGTTCCATGTTGGGCGCCATTTTAATAAATTTCATGAGCGAGGCGAAAATTACGATGTGATTGAACAAGTAAAAGCCAAACGTCTCAGTAGACTAGGTAACTTAGCCAAATCTCTTTGCTTTTCTTTCGCATTCAAACTACCACGAACGTCTTCCCGTGGATACTGTTCCATGTTGGGCGCCATTTTGATAAATCACATGAGCGAGGCGAATATCACGATGTGGTTGCACAAATATAAGCCATACGTCCCAGTAGAGTAGGTAACAGCCAAATTTATACTTATTATTGATACTGTTCTATTCATAATTTTTGTTCATCATTTCACTTTATTGTCATGACAGAACGCTGCTCATGACTGAGAATCGTGAATCGATCTCGAGCGTTATTCGACTTGAATGACCCGCTTTATGTGTATTTTAATATGTCTGAGATTCACGGGTTCTCTATGTAAAATAAAATATCTGTGTATGTATAACGACGAAACGCCTCACAGCCCCCACAAGCTAACCCTTGAACCCTTGATGTCAGCCAGAGTCCGCAAACAAAGGCCGAGTGAGTGCAGACCTCTTGAGAGGACGTCAAAGAGATACAAGTGTAGATAAAGGTTTTAATTTCTGCAGAAGACTTGAAGGTTAAAGGCTAAGGTCGCATCGTTATAATTTTAAAATGTAGTTTTCGTTTTCTGTGAAAATAGCGTATTCTAACCGAGGCGTTTATTGAAGCATACGAGGGTATATAACCCTAAAGGCAAATAAGAGTATACCGCTTGCCTTCGTTCCGTCGTGCCGTGCCGTGGAAAGCTGCCAATTGTAATACTGAAACTGTCAAGAAGGATTAACATAAAATGCAAAAACCACCGAAATAGTAGATTGTACAACAAGTGCTTAAAACGCACCATTTTATACGAGACGTTTATCCATCCGAGCGAGCTTGCGAGCGAGGATGAATATAAAGTTGAGTGTAAAATGCGTTTTATGGACGAGTTGCACACTCTACTTTTCACTTCGATTGTGAGAAAATTAAATTACATCATGTAAATATTATTATATATATAAAAAAAAAAAACAAAACATATAGTTTTTTATATCTACGATAAATGATTGTTGTAGTTTAAATAAATAGTAAATTGATTTACTAAAATAAAAATAAATTAAAAAAGTAATAAATGATAGTAAACAAAAATTACAAGTTTATTTCAAGAATTTTTATTGTGTACTTTGGCTGTTGGTATTTTTGCCTTGGTCTTAGAATATTAACGAAACGAAAAAAAATAAAGAGTAAGTTTTATGTTTTTCCTTTGGCTGTTGGACTGATCGCCTTGGTCTTCGACGACGATTTTACTTTATGCTCTAGAGCATAAAAAGCGACTTTATGTCGCCTACGCACAGCATAAAGTCGAACTTTTAGAGCATGAGAAGTGAAAAATACTTTTATTATGTGTGGACACTTGTTACTTTTCTTCTGCGGCTACGGCAGATACTCGTATCAGATTGATGGTCTTCTCTCATTCTTTCTTTCGTTCTGGACAAAACGCTACCTAGACTTATTTTCAAATGGGTACATAGACGGACGAAGCAGAGAGAGGACTTAATTAAAAAGTCTCATTGTTACCCTTGCGGGGTACGGAACCCAGCATTTTATTTTTAACCAACTGGGAACGCGAAAACGAATTGAGGTTTTAATCCTCTTAACGCCCACGTATAAGGGTCGACCTGACAGGGATACTATTAATAGTTCGGCACACTTCTGAACTAAAAGGCACCTTCCTTTATTGGAATACTTAGCCTTTTGACAATGACAGACAAGTTTAGGAACTACGCCTCGGACGTAAGGAAAAGTAGACTTTAGTCACAGGTATTCTGCCGTGCTAAGCTAAAACCGACCTCTTTGTATGGAGCTCCATAGCAAAAGATCGCTTTTTACCTAAGCACGGCAGAATTTGTGTGATTTGTGATGTTTTTATCTTAGAGTCTATCTATCTCATGCTAATACTAATGTTTTTGTTATACGTAACTTTCAATTGGAAGTTTGGAATGACTTAGCCAATTGGCATTTAGAATATTTAATTTGTTTTTAGTAAAAACCGTCCAAATGAATCTTGTCTGCAGACGTCCTCTGCTGAAGGCTGAACCTAGCCTCTTCTATAACTCGCCATGACGTGCGATCCTGTGCAGACCGCGTCCATCGACTCTCCGCTACCCTCACGAGGTCATCCGTCCAGACGGGGGCCGTCCCACGCTGTGCTTTTCTAACGTGGTCGCCACTCCAGGACCGTTCTTTGGGCTACATGGCCCGATCTTTTTTATTCCTTTTGAGAAGTTATTCTCTTTTTCTTGTCGTTTAGAAGTTGTCGTGATTATTTTTAATTGAGTTGTTTAAAACCATAGCCGATTCATCCTATCCACCTAACAAAATCGTAGGTATTGCTTCATTTTGTGATAAATCCTTTAAAACACGGGACTGTAAAAATAAAAGCTCTGGAAATGGAACAGAGTGCGGGTTTTATACAATCCTTTCACACCCACGGCTGCACAGCTGATGCGAATGCGAATGCCCGCTCACGCCGCGGAGGCGGCGATCAATGGCCACTACAATATTTATTTATTTAAACTTAGTTGCATAAAAATAGTACATTACTGCAGACGCCGGGAAAGAAAGGCTTGCCGAATGAGTAGGTATAGTTAGGTGGATAGTGATACGAAGCGGGCAAGCCCTTTTCACGGCTAAGGCATGTCTACTAGTGCTTTTCTCAAATATGAAATGAAATAAAAAATGTACCACTTAAAAAAATACAATTCAACTTTTTATAACGCACGTTATGACGACATTTATTTGCATGTTTGAGATGGACGAATGACAGATTGAATTTTTTGTGATCACTGATCTCGCTTAACAAATTCTAATTAATAACTTATTTCCATAAAATGATCTTGGTTGTGGATAAATAGTGCTGAATATTGGAATGCGGCGGTTTTATTGAAGAAAACATCTACATACATTCGTATTTTATACGCGGAAATTTTATTATTAATGGTTTTACCAAGAAATACAATATATTGGCTTCTGTCAACCACCCGTTACATATTTGCACACAGTAGATACGTTTTTATGTAAATATGAAACGAATTCATATTCCCAGGGTATTTATTTTGCGTCCGTATATTAGATATTAAATATTCAGGAGAAACTACAAACTCCAGTTTTCTGACAAGTTTATGCAAAACACATGAATCTTTTTAGGGATCCGAAGATGAGAACGGGAAACCGCCACAATAAATTTTATTAAAATCACGTGATTTTTTTGACGAATTCCTTTCTTAGACAAACATTAATTAATTGAGCATCAAGACCAATGAAGGAGTCCAAACACGGTAGAGTTCCTATGCCATCTTCCGTCTCCATGATCAGAACAGCGCCAAGATACAAAATTAGTGTATTGTCATGTGAACCACGACTACTAAAACGATGATTAGAACTAACTAACAAAGTAACTGAGCGCAACGACCCAAAGTGGATCTTGGCCTCCGACACCAGATCACGCCACGCTCCACGATCCTAAGCCAGCTCTCGCCAGTTAAGGATGCCTAGGTCCCTGAGATCTTTTTGGACTTCATCACTCCAGCGATATCTAGGCCGTCCTACGGGTCTGCGACCACTCGGTCGTCCCAAATAAGCGGTTTTTGCGGCGCGATCCTCTCCCATTCTCTCAACGTGCCCGAGCCAGCGGAGTCTGGACGCCTTGGTCTCTCCTATAATATTAGGCTCCCGCACTAGATCTTCGATCTCTTTATTCTTCTTCAGTCTCCAGCTTCCATCTTCTCTTCGGGTCGGGCCCAGAATCTTCCGCAAGATCCTCCTTGATGAACGATGATTAGAAGTAGGTTTAAATTGACTCAAGATTTGACAGGAAATATGAACTGCACCGAAAAATGAGGAAGTTGTAGGTATTATTTTTTTTACCACGGATGTAGCCCTCTGATGGTAAGCGGTTACCGCAGCCTATGGACGCTGACAACTCCGCAGGAATCGCACGTGCGTTGCCGACCCTTTAAAAATCTGTACATTCCTTTTTGGAGAACCCGGGTATACTTCGGCAGGGAGCTCATTCCATAGACGGCGCGTTCGCAGGACATTTGTTATAGGTAGGGTTGCTATTATTATTGAGAACTGATACGGGACTTATTAGTAGCAAATAAATACTAGGTCGATGCAGAGTCAGCCACCGGCTAAGCTTGCATTTTTTTTTTGTTTTTTTTTCGAAATTTTCTCTTCGTCACGACCTAGCGAAATTTAATTTGTGCATTTTGAAACAAAAATTTCTAAAATCGGTTGAGAACTCGCTGAGATCTGCGCATTGTTACAAAGTCCATTCGAGTCGATCCATGGGAGCTTCGCTCGCTCCGCTCCAAAAAACTGAAAATAAGGGTAGTAATGGTTAATTATAATAAAAAATCAATGTAAAACAACGACAGCAAAAACAATTCACTCCAATCATAATAAATTAGTCGTAAACCAGTTCAATTGCTGTTGAGAAGAACCACCAGGAAGAGGTTCCTGTTTCTTCGCCCAGTCATATTTTGAACTAGATTTTACTTTGTGTTGATTATGTCTTTTTGTGTTTTGACATACATATTATTGATATACAGTAAGTATATTAATATTGATAAACGGGACAAGTAACAATACGGGACGTGATACTTAAATACGGTGACAGTCCCGTATACGAGTACATATATACGGGACGTATGGCAACCCTAGTTATAGGAAATCAAATTGTACAGAAAACTAGACAGAAATAAGAACATTCTGGAAGGCAAAGTCAATTGAAGAAAAGGCAAAGGCAATAAATAGGCACTGTCGTGTTGTGCGGTAAATAATTTAATCGATTTGAAGAAATTTAAAGTTATTAGAACCCTTGTGATAAAAAGTCCGCGTTTATCCATTTTATTTGAACAGTATCGCGTAAACATGATTATACTGATTTTGTTTACGCTACCATCCTCATAACAGAAGTTTATACGTAAATCATTCACTCGGGGAGTTCGCATTCATAATGTATTGTGTACGCAGGTTTTTGTTACTCGTACACTACTATATTACTACGGATTTTATTAAGAACATCTTCAGAAGTTGTGAAGATTTCGTCATAACATGGTACACATGTTATGACGAAATCTCAAATAGAACTGAACTGGAAGAACCGATGACATGTTTAAGAGGCCTTATGCCGTTTAAATTTTTTTTTTCATTTTATGAATTTATGACAAATATATTTATAATTTTAACCAACTTTTTGAAATGCATAATACTTTCCCCTGAGTTTTAGAAAGTAACATAGCTATTTCATGCTTTCATTGTGTTCAATCGAAAATAGGTTGAAATGAAAAAAAAAACAGTTTTCAGCTTGAATTTTGTCAAATTCGGGTAGTTTTAGAAACAAAACTTATCAATAAAAAATTCAAGCTCTGGGTTTCAAATATATACCAATATCGCAATGGCCCTGTTCTAACTAGTAACATTGATAATATGTTAATGAACATGTTCGATCATAGAGATAAATTTCTAAAACAATCAGGATTTTCGAACGGATTAGGAGCCTGCATGAAGTTAGCTGGAATCAAGACCTATTTTGTGAGAAAAGTTACAACAGTAACAAATTAATAAAGTTGGCTCTTATTCGTAAGCAGGACATTACAGTAAAGAGGGTATCTATTTCTAGCAAGTTTCCTCTTAACACATGAAACATAAAGGAACCCGGAACCGTTTTAGATAAAAGCTAACCCGCATGGAAGTAATCGTTTCGCCCTCTAGTGCAGAAGTTAGATTCGTGACAGGTGATTAAGCGGGTCACGGGGAGAGAAGTGGTGAATGATTCTTTCAGAAAAAAAATAGCTGCTTTAATCATGCCCCAGGTAATCTTTGCTCCCTAGATACACAATGAAATCGTAGGAGAGTTACGTTTTGACTCGTGTATTTATGTATCGGGAGGACAAATATCATAAATGGTGCCAATACTTACAACTGTTTATCGTATATCCATCGAGAACTCGTCTTAATGGAAATTCCCAATTTTTCGGCAATGGCACTCGCTCGCTCCCATTATAGGCTATAAATATTCACGACAGGACCCCGGCCGCCTTTCACGGTCAAAGAGATCGACAGTACGAATGTATAGTCACGACTGTTCATGATCGGATCTTAAGATAAATGCTATAATAATGATTTGCAACAAAAACATTATAACTAGGTAGGTACGATACTTTTCTCATCTCAGAAATAGGCCATATGCAGCGTATGATCACTGAACTAAACCGCAAACTGGCATGGCGATATATTCTTCTTAGATTACGGAATCCTAAAAAAAATCGGCCAAGTGCGAGACGGACTCGCGCACTGAGGGTTCCGTGTTGCTTATCCCATGTTGACTGGCCAAGTTATAGACTGGTAGTTCAAATCAAAATTTTCAAGTCTAACGGCATTTTGTGAGCCATTTTGGCAACATGACTTTTCTGATGTAAAAAAGCCTGCTAAATTCGATTCTGGATGTTGCCAAGCCGAATTTTGCCCCCCTCCCCCCATTTCCCCCTTTTTACCTCAAAATATGCCCCTAATCACGGTTTTTACGGTTTTATACAAAAAGTATTACAGCTAGAAAAAAAATGTCAAAGACAAGAATGATCTCTATAAAATTTCCTATAACATGGTGTATAAACTTTTTTAGTAGGCCTTATGGTTTGTGAGCAATATCTTCCCGAACTTCATAGACTGGTAGAAAATTCTAAATATCGGCTTCCTTTACCGTGCTAACGGCATTTTGGGATCCATTTTGGCAACATGACTTTTCCGATGTAAAAAAGCCTGCTGAATTCGGTTCTGAATGTTTCCAAGCCGAATTTTGCCCCCCTCCCCCCTTTTCCCCCCTTTTTGACCTCAAAATATGTCCCTAATCACGATTTTTACGGTTTTATACAAAAAGTTTTACAGCTAGAAAAAAAGTGTCAAAGACAAGAATGATCTCTATAAAATTTCCTATAACATGGTGTATAATTTTTTTAGTAGGCCTTATGGTTTGTGAGCAATATCTTCCCGAACTTCATTATTTTTTAAAAAATTGATAAACTTGCTCGAGGCAGTGAAATGCACTTATTTTAGGATAATTGGTATCGCACAGGATCCAGCCGCTCTGCAGCGCTTGACGCTGACATTCAGTTTGCATGCTGCTTATTATCTGTCAAGACTCACGAGACTTTCAGTCATAAGCAATCGTCAGATTTACACGCAGAACCGTACCCAAGTCGGGCTAAAAGGGCCGTAGAAAATAAAAATGCTTTGCTTCTGAACATGAAATCCTTCGAAATGCTCAGTTATACGCCAGATTCTCCAGAAACGGGCCTTAGAAATGCAGTTACCCAGGATCTTGCAGCAGAAAACAATAAAGTGTCACTTGTCACTGCCAAGCAGCTCCTTAAAAATGACTCAATACCTTCAAACTAGGTTGGGCTTGCAGTTTTTATCCCGCGAACGCACGAGCGGGACTAATGTCGTCGTAGTGCGAGGATTTGCAGACGAGACTAAGGTTCAAGCGTCACCAACTGAGGTCGATACCTCAACATACGTGCTATGAGGTATGAGGAAACCGACACTCGACATGTGCTCCACACTGTGCACAGCCCACCCAGAAGACAGGTTATTAGTGTTGTTGTTGCTTATCATTCATCATCATGACAAAATTAAGGGACTGCTTTAGAACGTTAAAATATTCTGGCGTTTTACTCAGGCACTGGCGATACGAACGGCTTTATTGCATTGCAGGTAACAAAATAATTAAATTGATCATTTGCGTTTCTAAAACATTTACCTAGACACTCCTTTGATTAAAAGTATTCCGTTTTCCGATATTGAAAGCGCTGTGAACTACTCAATGAGATAGACATACACCCCATGAGCGAAAGGCTGAGAAGTTCCTGTCCCTGCTGTACAAGTCGAGTATGTGACGATGCAGGCTATGCTTTGTTTGGCACCACTCCAGCGCCTGAGCGTTTGCCCCCCCACATCAGACGCAAATATGGTAGATTTTGAACGACCTGCATTGTACAGATCTTGAAGGTCGGACCTTAGTTCATTTTGAACTTTGCGTTGTAGCTTGTAGACCTGCACTCCTAGCACAACTGTCGCAAACGGCCAATTTCTGGCGCGAGATAATTGCCTGTCTCTTTCTGTGCAGTAATGTAAGAGGGTCACGGGTAGCGCTATGTCGCGCGACAAGAGTCGCAAAGCATAGTTGTGCTAGACGGGCTGCTGTTGGTGAGCCTTACGGAAACAAACTTCGTTACTTAGAGTGAGCCAAGCTGCTTAGCAGTGTGAATTGGCACTTTATTTTTTTCTGTTGCAAGATCCTGGGTAACTGCATTTCTAAGGCACATTTCTGGAGAATCTGGCGTAGAACTGAGCATTTCGAAGGATTTCATGTTCAGAAGCAAAGCATTTTTATTTTCTACGGCCCTTTTAGCCCGACTTGGGTACGGTTCTGCGTGTAAATCTGACGATTGCTTATGACTGAAAGTCTCGTGAGTCTTGACAGATAATAAGCAGCATGCAAACTGGATGTCAGCGTCAAGCGCTGCAGAGCGGCTGGATCCTGTGCGATACCAATTATCCTAAAATAAGTGCATTTCACTGCCTCGACCAAGTTTATCAATTTTTTTAAAAATAATGAAGTTCTGGAAGATATTGCTCACAAACCATAAGGCCTACTAAAACAATTATACACCATGTTATAGGAAATTTTATAGAGATCATTCTTGTCTTTGACACTTTGTTTCTAGCTGTAAAACTTTTTGTATAAAACCGTAAAAATCGTGATTAGGGACATATTTTGAGGTCAAAAAGGGGGGAAAAGGGGGGAGGGGGGCAAAATTCGGCTTGGCAACATTCAGAACCGAATTCAGCAGGCTTTTTTACATCGGAAAAGTCATGTTGCCAAAATGGATCCCAAAATGCCGTTAGCACGGTAAAGGAAGCCGATATTTAGAATTGTCTACCAGTCTATGAAGTTCGGGAAAAAATTGCTCACAAACCATAAGGCCTACTAAAAAAGTTTATACACCATGTTATAGGAAATTTTATAGAAATCATTCTTGTCTTTGACATTTTTTTTCTAGCTGTAATACTTTTTGTATAAAACCGTAAAAACCGTGATTAGGGGCATATTTTGAGGTAAAAAGGGGGGAAATGGGGGGAGGGGGGCAAAATTCGGCTTGGCAACATCCAGAATCGAACTCAGCAGGCTTTTTTACATCAGAAAAGTCATGTTGCCAAAATGGCTCACAAAATGCCGTTAGGACGGTAAAGGAAGCCGATATTTGGATTTTTCTACCAGTCTATTAAGTTTGAACCTGGTATGTTTGGCGCGCGATACAAATGAGGTACAAAGTTAACGCTACTGATCACGTTTGTTGTAATTGTTTTTATAGTGGCAACAGAAATACATCATCTGTGAAAATTTCAGCTGTCTAACTATCACGGTTCATGAGATACAGCTTGGTGACAGACGAACCGAACAGACGAATAGACAGACGGACGGACGGACAGCGGACGCTCAGTAATAGGGTCCCGTTTTTACCCTTTGGGCACGGAATCCTAAAAACATCAATCGTACCATACGGTTGGCCACCAATAGAATTCAATAAGTTAGTAGAAAGTCAAAGAATAAGTAATTTCCTCGTGCTACTCATTAATAAATAGGAAAACGCGTCTGCAGGGCGGGTCCTCTCGGAGGGCAAGGTCGCTCTAATTGCTCCGAGAAGCGCCCTTGAGCAGTAAGGATTGTTTGCCGCACTCCCTATTACCGCTAGTCTGAAACGCAATCGAAAACTAAAATAAGCATTTCTTAAACGATAAACAAATTGGGTACTTAGGTACCAGCATCGCAGCATCTTTCTATACCTGGACTCCAGGTAATGGAATTCAATACTAGTATACAAAATGCTGCTGCATAAACTCAGTCCACTAGGAACTTAACCAAGCTTTTAGTCGATATTATTAAATAAAGTATAATAAATTAAATATCGCCACATTTTTACATATTGGAAAATATCCCAATTCGTGATTGAAAAATAAGCCGTCAGCGACCAGGAATTGCTCGCAGCGCAGAAAAATCATACAGTCGGACCATTACTAAGGCGGATTTAGTAAGAAAATTGTACCCTTGTCCTTTTTAGTGTTCCGTACCCAAAGGGTAAAAACGGGACCCTATTACTAAGACTTCGCTGTCCGGTCGTCCGTCCGTCCGTCTGTCCGTCTGTCACCAGGCTATACAGCCTGGCTATATAGCTATCACCGTTCTTGAGATACCTCAAGAACGGTGATAGCTGGACAGTTGAAATTTTCACAGATGATGTATTTCTATTGCCGCTATAACAACAAACACTAAAAATAACAAATAAAATATTTAAGGGGGGCTCCCAAACAACAAAATTGTTATAGATTATGGTACGGAACCCTTCATGCGCGAGTCGGACTCGCACTTGCCTAATATTGGTAGTCGCGACTGTCAAATTTTTCACGAGCTGAGATTCTGAGATGACGCTGCTTTCACATTTTCTTTTATATTTTTAAAACTAGTCGGAATAATCAAATAAAAAGAATTGCTTTGAGTTCTTTTATTTGAACATTTGAAATGATGTCAATTCGATTTCTAGCAGTCCTCAATTCTTAGAACGAACCCCCAGCCACGCTCATAACATTTCCTCAATAACATTTTAAAGGGAAAATATCACCCAGAGCCAACTTTTCCAAGAATCCCTATGAAGATCTCTCCTTTTAAAAGCATCAGGTGAATTCCCCGACCCATCAATATTCCTTTTAATATTCTGTTTGTTTGGAAACATTCTACTGCTTGGAGTAAAATTTTGTTATGATTTCTTAATTTGCTTTGAGATTTGGAACGTGAAAATGGAAATATTAGGCCCTTGGAGTGTAACCTTAAATTAAGATGTTGAAAGCCTTTGAGTGAAGAGCGAAATATCCTTTAAACCTGTAAAATCCTGTTCCACGAAACGTAATTAGGAGTTTTCGCGGAAAATGTGGTATTTATTAAAATAACAGCATAGGACAGATGCTGTTGATGCTCTGTTAAGCCCAAAATATTAATAAGAAATGTTGGAAAAAGATGTGTTAAGTCAAAATGCTCACGTTCTTTGAAATGAGAAGGTTTTTTTCCTGCTAATTTGTGGAATTTTGACTCTGTGTGTCCTTAGTAATTTACACTGCGCTGTGTAAAATAAAAAAGCAAACTATTTTAAATTCAGGGGAGCCCTACCTTTTCGCAGAATAATTTTCGTCAAATGTTTCATTTTGCCGAATTTTCACTTCGGAGAATTTTAATTCCTCAGTATCAGTAGTCATACATTTTTCATTAAGGCTGGGTTTAGTGTCACGCGGACCGTCGCGCGGATCGCTCCGCGCGGAGCAATATGTATGGCGCGTCCGCATTACTCTAAACCTTTTCGCAGAATAATTTTCGTCAAATGTTTCATTTTGCCGAATTTTCACTTCTCAGAATTTTAATTCCTCAGTATCAGTAGTCATACATTTTTCATTAAGGCTGGGTTTAGTGTCACGCGGACCGTCGCGCGGATCGCTCCGCGCGGAGCAATATGTATGGCGCGTCCGCATTACTCTAAAACGCTCCCTTAAGCTTAATACATCGTACGTGATCCGCGCGGACGGTCCGCGTGCGGTCCGCGTGACACTAAAACCCGCCTAATTCATAATATCATTCTAGAGGTTTTTTTTGGAAACCGAAAACTGCTCCGGAGCTTTTCTGTATCTTGTCGGCGAATAAAATCCAGTTAAGTTTTGTGTGTTTTCTAAAGTCATCGAAAGACCTCTCTTACACTGCAAAATACAGTGTCGTCGAATTGTTTCATTTTGAAGAAGTGTCATTTTAAAGAAAGCACATTTCTCTGAGACCGTAAACTATATGGGATTGTTAAACCTAACCTTTGTTCCCGACATATCAAATCACAGCTTTAAAATCAGTTACCTATTATCTTGACACTTGCGTCAACATGTAAAGAGAACAAACTAAGACGTGACTGAATTACTATGGTCAAAATCCATCCATCCATTAATTAGATTTTTGATAAATTCAAATGAAGAAAATAACTGTAACTCATTTAGAGTCTAACCACGCTTACTCTTTCAAGCAAATAAACTGACAAACCATACAAAGTGAGTCAGTTTACCACGCCAGGTTTGACTTTATGGTGCTGGTACCAAACGTCGCCTACACCTAAAACTGCGCAGATCTATTTCCGACATTCGACGAACTCTCGCGCACATGCTTTAGCTATCGCGTTACACAATACACTAATTGAATCCTGTATTTACTTTAACACATTTCTTGTTCACATAACAAGGAAACAGAGCTAGAGAAATAACAGCGAAATTAGATGCGTTTTAGAAGCAAAGTTATCGTATGTCTTTGATTGAATAACTAGGCAATTTCAAATTTTACCTTTATTAACACAGACTTAGGAACCGAATATTAACAATATAAGTATACAAAAGATAAATAAATAAAAAATAAATATCGGACAACCTCACACACAAATCGATCTAGTCCCAAATTAAGCTCAAGAAGGCTTGTGGTATGGGTACTAGACGACGATATACATACTTATATAGATAAATATATACTTAAATACATAGAACAACCATGACCGAAGCACAAATATTCGAGTTCATCACACAAATATTTGCCCTGGCCGGGATTCGAACCCGGGACCGCCGGCTCAGTAGGTAGGTGTCTGCAAACCGAGCCAAACGCGTCGTCAAAAAGGTATACTATAGGTAAGAGGTAATTGATGTGATAATTGAGTGGCTAGTCATGACTACCTGTTCAAGAAAAAAAAAAAACAACGATTATATGATATGGGTACTTACCCCAGCAAATGCAGGAAAACACAGATTTTCTGTTTGCACCCTTTAAATTCGAGCCTTTGTTTCATCATCACATTAAGTACCACATTGCTTTCTTAAGTGAATTTTTCTATTCTGGTGTTTTTTCTGATACTCAATATGTATATTTCAGCATGATACCAATCACTGAATAATCTCCACAGAAAATCCCCCATTCTTCTTTATTCTATAGCTATTTTATTGTTAAACTTAGCTCCGCGACAAATAACCCAATCGGAGATAGCCCGGTTATCTCTCGTAATTCCCTATTACGGGACGCGGCCCGAAAGCCGCAGGCTTAGTGAAAGGTTTCTGCTATTACGAATAGGTACTGACGACCAAACTGGCTGAGTTTTTGTTAGGATACTAGATTTCGGCATGCTTTATATGTTCATATTTCTTAAGTTTACTTTTTTTCAATGCTTAAATGTCTATATTTACTCCTAAAATTGATATTCGTGGTAAATATTCGACTCTCTCTGAAAAATCATTTCGTAGAAAGCATATTTCTCTGCAAACGTATAATATTTGAGATTGTTATCATGTAATAAAGTACCGAATATTTGGATTTTTTCGCTAATTAGTCGCCGATGAATCGCCGTCTAAGTCAGTGTATTATGAAGCAACCCTAACCTTGAAGGGAAAGCTTGTAAAAAAGACAATTAATTCGATTAATTCGCTTCACGTGCGGCCTTCGTGGTCTAATTTGGCCCTAAATTAGATGATGCCGGAATACCAGGCTCTCTTAGGACCGTCTGTCGGTCATTTGGCAGGCATTATTAACCAATGGGTGATTTTAGGGACCCCTGGTCAGTTTATTGGTATTTTTGTACGACAGGGCGATCAAAATCGACACATCTTTTTATAAACAGACAAACACATACACATGCAGAAGTTGCACACGTTAAACTTACAAGTATAACACCCTAGATTATTTTTTGAAGATGACGGGGGTGCAGTAAGAACTCAGTTTTGACCATAGCGAACAGAACGCAAATAACTGAAGCGCTCTTTGAGATAGCAGGGAGTTGTGGGGTACAGATATCTTTCTACTCGTAGTATTGAGAAGTTTAACCATTCCTCTTCGTCGTTGGTCTCCCTCTCTTGACAGAATGGTCGTGGTCATTTCAGATAATGGTGGCAAGCTTCACAACACGCCACGATTCTTCCCTGATTACCGCCTAGTGCATTCGTGTGGTTTGTAGTCTCCATATTAGTACTCAAATTGAATCGCGTTGCCCTTTGCAGCGATCTCATCAAGAATTTACCGGCCAGTCAGACAGGGCAATCTTAGAACTAGATCACACGTAAAGGTCAGAGGGTAGTGGGGCTCGTCACACCCGCCTGATATACTCGACTCTGGTGTGATATCATTAGTTTTACATACTAGAAGATGCCAAAAACTTCTATAACGATATTTTTTCTTTGTTCTATAAGCAATATCCTATTACCATCTTTGGGTGTCCAATGTAAAAATTTGTGCGACTGTCTATTTTTGGTATGATTCTTTTTTCTTTATAGTCAGACTATCTTTCCAGCCTCCCAAGATAGTCTGACTATAAATGGCGTTCAATACCTCTACAAAACATAAGAAATCGTGCATAGCTCTATTAAGATTTTTCACACGTTTCCTTTCTCAGAAGATAATTAGTTTACAATTTGAGAGAATTGTACGAAAGAAACTTCAATTTCACGCGATGTTTTCAACGTCGCTGTAGCTCAGGATCTCGAGCACTAATCCGGATAAGTAGAGATCGTGCGATGTATGTATCGCGTAAAATTTTGTTTTTATGTTTGACCTCTCAATATTCATAGCAAAAAACTTAAATGTACCCAGAGTCACATGACAAAGTCACAGTTATTTTTTTGAAACTGGAATGATAGTCACGGCGATTTCCCGATATAATCGTAAATGGCGACCGATTTCTCTCGGGTTTCTTTATAACCTTGTTTACAAAGACAGAAGTAGCTTCTACAAAGGTCACAGGCGTATCCGCAGACAAACAGTCTGCGGCCGACGTTGTGACGTCACGTCATGACTTTGACAAGTATGACGTCAGAGCGAATATTGTGAGTTCTGCAGACATTTTAAACAGCCGAACGCCTAAGGGTTGAAGTATTTTTCTCTTTCATAACGTACATCATGTTTCGAGCGGAACAACTCTAGAGATCTGTAAAGGAATTTCATACAAAATTAAAGGCCGGGAAGTATTTTTTTTAAACATGGCGTCTGTGTTCATGATCAGACTAAACAGCTGGATCATATTTTTTGTGAGTGGTGTATTTTTTATTTCATTACATATATTTGAGAAAAGCACTATTAATGCCTTAACCGTGAAAAGGGCTTGCCGGCTTCGTATCACTATCCGTCTATACCTACTCACCTGGCGTCAGCAGCAGGTAATGCACTATTTCTCAAACATCCAATGAAATATTGTCTTTACGTTCCTTAAAATAGGCTCGGAAGTATCGCTTTTTGGGCGCAACAACTCGAGAGGTCTGTAAAGGGATTTCATACTGCTTTTCAGGCCTAGGCCTGCAAAGTAACTTTTTTTTGGTTTCAACAACAAGGTCATTCACACAGCTGGCTGGTTTGACAAAAAGCAGGTGTTGTTTTTAAAGGTTGGTTGTTAGACACTTGTGGAAAAAAAAAATTCAAGATGGCGACTTTTTTTTTCAAAATTTCAAATTGGTGCTAGGCGGTTAAAACTCGGTATCGGGGGGCTCTCGGGGCTCAAAAATATGAATCTTAAATCTTGTCCGAAAATTCGGTCAAATTCGGAAAATATCGAAAAAAAACGATTCAAAATTTCAAATTGGTGCTAGGCGGCTAAAACTCGGTATCGGGGGGCTCTCGGGGCTCAAAAATATGAATCTGAAATCTTGTCCGAAAATTCGGTCAAATTCGGAAAATATCGAAAAAAAAACGATTTGTATGGAGAAAATTTCAAATTGGTCCTAGGAGGCTGAAATTCGGTATTCGGGGGTTTTTGGGGCTCCTGAGTCAGAATCTGAAATCCGATTTTTAAAATTCGGAAAATATGGGACAAACAATATTAAGTGTTATTCTTTGAAGTATATTTTTTTATTTCATTGTATGTTTGAGAAAAGCACTATACATGCCTCGTCGTGAAAACGGATTCCCGGCCTCGTATCACTATCAGGCCTCGCTCGCACGCTCGCTCGGCCGTATATACCTACTTGGCCGGAAATCCTCATTTTCCCGGCCTCTGATGTAATGTACTATTAATAGCTTTTGAATTTTACACACACACGTATTTTTACATGGAGTACATAAAAAAATTATTTGTGTAAAATTTAAGGCTTTTAGGTGTAGGTGGGCCATTTTTTCTAAAGTTAAAGTATTTTCTACTCAGAATCTGAGTAGAAAATACCCAAAATATCGAAGATTAAAAAAAAGTGGGGTGTACAACTTTAGAAAAAATGGCCCAGGTTTCCTGGATGACCATACATAAAAGCACTTTTAAAGATTTGATGAATACTTCAGGATATCGTGTCCGAACGCAATTGCATTTCTGCAGTTCCATTCCTATTAAGATGGAACATCTGATACTGACTGCATACGACAGTTTTCATTATTTTGACGAGTTTATTTTTTAATTTGATTTTCTGATGTTTATTGGTTGTAGGATAAGTGGTTAGGTTATGAGGAATGTTCTTATTAGGTCTGCTAACTGTTTCAGTTTGTTGCTTTGAAACCGTTTAACTTTTCTGAATTTTAATAGTACAAATCTAACTTACTGAAGTTTTTTTCACAACGAAAAGAATTCCGGAGAAAATCTTTGGTCCCAGCGTAAGTTGCCAGCTGACTTTATTGAAATAACCTAAATTTAAAATTTAAAACACCCCGGACAAGTAGCTGGTTATCATGAGACCCTGATTTATCTCAACGGGGGTGATATAGTCACTGTGTGACAAAACCCCTTGCTAAATAATAAAGATAATAAAAAAAAAAGACCCTGATTTAATGAGTGATAAGAAAAGTGCTACTAAAACTGAACATATATAAAAACTAAATTTGGAATTCCTAGCTTCAATATTGGCTGAGAGTCGGTCACTTGTTCCACTAAAATCTGAATATCTTTGACACGAGAGCTCCGATTTTTATCAAACAAAGCTAAGGAACCATCTCGACAAACCAGGCTTTCGATTAAAAAACCGCACTTAAATCGGTCCACCCGTATAGGCGCTACGATGCCACAGACAGACCCACATGTTAACTTATACCCCACACATGTTTATCTGTTTTCCTCAGGGGTTAAAATAAAATACTTATTTAAGTTCAGTTTGACCTGCCCGCTGATCGCAGACCGTCGTCAGTGTGACAAATCCTTAAAAATAGTACAGTCGAGTTCATTTACATCTACACACTTACGAGAACAAAAATATCTGATCATGACTTTATGCTCCCAATATGGTCGTGTTCAGATATGTTTGTTCTCGTAAGTGTGTAGATGTAAATGAACTCGACTGTATGTATGAAAAGTATATCTACCGGTAACGCTATGCGCTAACTTAATATATAGATAAATTGGCGCGTGGTGAACATAGGTGGTTGCCGGAACGACTAGTTAACCAATGACCTTAATTTGCGGGCCCTTCCGGGGCGAGGTCCATAGTTGTACTTTGGAGTACGCTTCATCGACTAATAAAGACAGAAACGAAAATTATGGAAGGATTTTAGGAGTTAATTTCGATGCTTTTAATGACATCTATTGAATGATCACCACTACAATACAATACAATACAAGTACGCTTTATTGCACACCAAAAAACATTTAGGTACACAAGAAATCACATATAAACAGCACAGTAGACAGCACTACCTACATATACGAAATTTTGCTTTTACAATTTTTTTTACATGTCTACTCTAGCGATATGATCTAATTTACCCTTCTTGATACTTTAATAAAAAGATTTATACACGGAGGTATGGCCGAAATCACATTCGCTATATCGTTGGCTCAATATTAAAGGGTTCTATGTTTCACTTTGACGAGTTCAAATTTCAACATTGTCATAAAAGGCATGAATGATGGTATGAAATTTTAACTACTCTGAAAATGTAACATAGACCCCTATAATATAATATTAAGCCAGCGATATGTCAATGTCTGCCGACTTAGGCCAAGCCATTGTAGTGTCTAGATCTAGAACAAACGTACTAGTGGCTCTATGAGCAGTAGACCTTGCGAATTTGTTTTTGAACTTTGTCAGTTTTTACGTTCTCAACCCACATATCTTCGCCATTAAAAAAACTGATTCGAAATATAAATTTCTTCGTAATAGAACCTACGCACAAAATTTCATGAAAATCGGTTGAGAAATGCGACCTCTAGGCGAGAACAAATGGAAAGTGTTTGGACATCCAAACATCCGGACGCACGAAATAATTTCGGGCCAAGCTGTAATAGAGACGCTTAGCTGGCTTGGACAATAAAAAAAGTTTTCTATATTCGTTTAACATACAAGCAGACAGATGAACATATAAACGGGGACTGAACAAGCAAGGGCAAGGGTACATTTCAGAATGCCACAAAAATGGCAAAAGAAATCAATGAATATGTATGAGCGCGACCAGTCATGCTGAGACTCGGGATGGAATAAATCGCGCATCATTTATCGGTTATCTTTGTCGGGAATATGATGATTCACCATTACATTACTCCACGTTAGGGAGCCGGCATACGGCGACCTTTTGCAGCGATTCAGTAGCGATGCAGTCGCAAATCGGTCCCGCTGTTAGTCACACGTAAACACTAATGTGCATTGCGACACAGTTGCTATACGACATTTCCTTCCACCCTTCCTGTACTGTTGAGTTTCTTTCGGCTTTCTTCTCAACAGCGGTCTCCTCATGGGTAATGCCGGTAGATTCACAATCTGACTTGTGAAAGTGCACTGGTGGCCTATTTTTATTTCATTTCATGCCCGATGTCGCGCGAAACAAAAACAGCACATCTAGCTCTTTTGCTTGCGGGTTGCTAGCTCGGTATGTCTCGCTCACTCGTATGGGCGCGCGAAGTCGTGGCATTTCCGTAACTGTGGCATCACGCGGCTCTATCCCGCGACAAATACTACCTGTCCCTTTCCTTTCAATATCGTGCGAGCAAGACGCGTGGTGCTGAGTCACGTGACAAGCTAGCCCCGCAGCGCGAATGCTAAACGACATAACCACAGTCGCGTATTTGTATCGCTACTGCATCACTTCTGTCGCGTGTTGCTAATGCGACAAAGGGACATGTCGCAATGCAGTCGCTCGTTCACGATTCGCGCGACTGAATCGCAACGAAAATTTACCGTATGCGACCTCCCTTACGTTACAATGTATTTGTTCTATGTTTGTTGAAGTGTTGATTTTGGCAAAATCGCTAAGCTAAAACGGGTTCGGAACTGGCATGTACACAAGAGTATAGTTGTATGCAGGAATGATCAAATGCGGGTTTATCTTATAGAACGTGCCCTATTTATTCGTTCTTTTATCTATCTATCAGCCACAGACGTAGACTGCTGATCATAGTGCTCCCCTATAAAGGTCTTCGCACATTATAACAACTCAACGGCGACTCGATTCTATGCCAAATATTGAAATTTAAGCCCTATCTCATATTTACTAGGTTTAATATCAAAAAATGATTTTAGTAGTGGACGACGAGTGGACGACGCGTCGGTGCATCGTCGAAATTAAACCTAGTTAATATATGACATAGGGCTTAAATTTGAATATTTGGCATAGAATCGAGTCGCCGTTGAGTTGTTATAATGTGCGAAGACCTTAACTCACCACAAAATGCGATCCTGTGCAGAGTGTATTCTTCGATTCCCCGCTACCATCACGAGGTTATTCGTCCTCCTAGTTGGGGCGTTCCACGCTGCGCTTTCTCATATGTGGTCGCCACTCCAGGACTTTGCTGCCCCAACGGCCATACGGGCTACATAGCCCGCCCATTGCAACTAGAACCGTGCAATACTGTGAGCTATGTCGGTTACCTAAGTTCTTCTGCGGATATCCTCATTTCTGATTCCCTCAAAGTTGTCGACAGGCCTGCTAGAGCTGGCATGTTCATAAAAATGATCAAGCTCCTTAATTAATATTAAAAAAAAAAAAAAGTTGTTGGGTATGTTGTATACCTGGGACAAATTGTCCAGCTAGGTAAGTCCAACTTCGTTTTTTAACCCTGAGACTTTCGCCTAGTCTATCCAAACAACCAAATCAAATTAATTTATACCTCTGTTTTCGTAGTCACTGTGCATTGGTAAACGAAAAATTACTAGCTATACCCGATCAGAAATTAAGTTTCGAATATCATCATTCTCACTTTTTCTACTTACACACGATTTTAATGAAAGCACTTAAAAAAATTGTTTCGAAACTTGATAATAGACTTGTCTGTTGCTATCTTCTGCCCGCGACTTCGTCCGCGTAGAATTAGGCAACTACAGTAACGGATGTAAAGTGCCTAAATCAAATTAAGCCGTAAAACATTCAATGGTAGGTACATATTGTACTTAAGCCAGGTCATGGTATTTACATAGAAGTCCCTCCCTCGTTTTCTCCCCCCTAAAGGGTGAGTTAATAAAAATATCGGCCAAGTGCGAGTGGGACTCGCGCACGAAGGGTTCCATACCATTATCTGTAAGTTTGTTGTATGGGGGCCCCCTTAAATATTTATTTTATTTTTAGTATTTGTTGTTATAGCGGCAATAGAAATACATCATCTGTGAAAATTTCAACTGTCTAGCTATGACCGTTCTTGAGATACAGCCTGGTGACAGACGGACGGACGGAAGCCCGGACGGACGAACGGACAGCGAAGTCTCAGTAATAGGGTCCCGTTTTTACCCTTTGGGTACGGAACCCTAAAAACTAACTGTAACAATCCCTATACCACATTTCAATCTGTTCGACGGTTGAAGCGTAAAGAGGTAACAGGCAGTTACTCGCATTTATAATATTAGTAGCGAATTAAATAGATATAGGTTAGGTTAGGTAGCCATTCTTTCGGTATGTTATTGGCTGCCGGCGGTAAACATATGCGCATATTTGCCGTAACCGCTGGTGTGACCGTTTTCGGTGCCTTCCACCGTTTTATACCCGAAACACTGCATTGGAATTGCTGTGCTATTCTCTGTTGATATTTGCGAAGTGCTCTTGTTTGATGCCTTTGGGAAAGTAATTGAAATGCCCTCGCATGTCACTTTAGATGTGTTACAAGTTTCAAACCACATACGGTGGATTTTAGAGCTTTAGTTTTTACAGCTTTTTGCGACGCGGTTGGCGAAGCGTAGTGCAGATGTCGTGATGTCAGGATGCCACGCCACTAATGGCCACCAACACCTATAACCACCACCTTCAGAAATAAGCCACAGATATTATAAATATTATCCATTAATAAAAAAAGGTTTCTTTGCTGGAAGAACTGAAGTCTCATAGTATATCTGCTTGGTTTGTTTCAACGTCGTATATATTTATGTATGTATCTATTTATATATGTATTTTATCTATATGTATGTATTATGGGTATTTTATCTAGGATGCACCGCCTACAATTTTTCTGCTTTTCCCTAAGGTTGACTGGTAGAGAATGCCCCATGTCATTAAGTACTCCTTAACTATTTGTTAGGTTTTTCTTTTGTGCAATAAAGTTTAAATAAATAAATGAATCATTGAACTATTGAGTTGAAACTTAAATTTGAAGTCAGAATTCTGATACGAGTCGACCCAATCCTCTAAAATCTCTTCAATCGATTGCCATAAAAACTTAACTTCCATTATTTAATCGAGCCACGCCGCTCCAGGAATAGAACCCGGAAGCGGAACAAACATGCCGGATTACAACCTGCCCAATTATACGTGTTTAGCTTACAGTCCGACGGCCCAATTCCGGACCAGAGATGCAGCCCTATCACTTTTACATTAATGAGATAGCTCTGTACTCCGCTCATACAAGCATACATTAAGGGCCGGTACAGACGGACAGCATTTGAACTGCAACCTAGCTGCAAAAAGACAGTTCGAGTGCAGTTGGTGTTACTACAAACCGACTGTGCAGTTCGCTTACAGTTGCCATGCAGTTCTGTCAATCGCACGTCGTAATGCAGTCGGACGTGACGAGTCACATTGACGGCTGCAGGCTGATCAGGATCGGTTTATCTTTGACGTCACGGTAGCTGAAAATGTTAGTACACATAATTATTATTATTTTATTGTTATTATTGTGAGCCTATGATGTCCCAATTTTGGACAAAGCCCTCCCACTCTTCTTCCATTGTTCCCGGAGTCTAGCTCATCCCGCCATCGCCGATGAGGTCTGCCAGGTCTCCGTTTCTGGCTGCTGAGCTTCCACTCTGTAGCGATCTTGGCCCACAGCTCATTCGGCATTCGACATAATTAACATAAATTATAACGGGCCAATCGCGATATAGGAAAGCGCAGCGTGGATCGGCCCCCGACTAGATGGACGGATGACCTCGTGAGGGTAGCGGGGAATCATTGGATGCGGTCTGCACAGGATCGCACTTTGTGGCGAGTCATGGGGGAGGCCTATGTTCAGCAGTGGACGTCTGTGGCTGATAGATAATCGCGATATTCCTTATTTACCTTCATAAATAAATAATAGGTTAGTAATATCGCGATAGACCCGTTATAATTTGTGTTAATTAACTATGTGTACAAACCGCGAGGGTATAAAGCGTTATTTATTAGTACAATCCGTGAGCTCTCAGATTGCGATTCGGGTTTGGTGAAAAGTGAGAGAGCGAACGGGACAGATATAAAACGCGAATCGCATTCTGACATCTCACGCGCTATATGCAATTTGACATTAGCCAGTAGTGGTCAGCCACTGGATGCTGATTGTACCACCCACTTCTAGAGCGTAGTGCGTTTGTTTAGGAATGCCAAGCATTCGGAAACTAGGAGTGCACTTTGTTACTGACGCAAGATGAACTAATACGACATAGCGTTGAGCGTCTTTCCTATAAACCTAACGGCAGCTTAGACGAAGAACACTCCAACTACACACAAAAGTACTTATTAAAGTAATAAAAGACCAACGTATGTAGGTGTATTCCTCGCGCGAGCGAGACTTATTATGACAGCTGACGTCAGGAAGTAAGTTATGGATGAAACAACAGTCCCGTGTTTTTCTAATGAACTCGGATGGATCAATACTGTATCATTTATCTTCTCGGTAAATAGAGACCTAAAGTCGTGACTAAAGAATTTTGAAAAGCGATCTTCTTATTTGGGCATTAAATTTGACATTTGAAGATGATGTGATTGGTGCGTGGGATGCGCGATGGCAAATGTTGAATAATTTATAATCGTTTCAGCTTTAATACAATACGTTTCTGGGAAATTTTGTGTATATAGTGGGTGGCACTATTTTCATAGCAATTCAGTATTTTTTTATAAGCAACGCTAAACGATCAATGCGGAAGAAAATATCAGCCTGAACTACCGGAAATGTTTTCAGGCATCTCCCAAACTAAACAAAAATAAATACTTGTATTCCTTAACTAACAGATTACCTATATCGTGACTAGAAACACACAGTCGCCTTCTCTATGTACTCTTAGTTGTTCTGGAGTTTCTTGCATATGTTTACAATAGGTATACTGATTCGTACGCTTCTCGCGTAATTTTCTAAATATGACAGAAAAAGAATGGAACTCCGGCTAACCTTTACTCTGAACATTTTAATTTGGATGTCTTCAAGTCGTGAGTAGGCATTTTTATTAGGTTTTAAGATACATTAAAATAGGTTAAATTTAACATAAAAACACTCGCTAAATAACTGGTTTAATCCAGTTCCTTCGCTTTTCCTAATTGTCATCAGAAGACACGAAACACACCAGCGGTGTCCCCGGTTGAGTCACTCTTCTGACTCACTTGGCAGAGTTCCACCGCATAGCTGGTTCAAGTTTATATCGCACATATTTCACTAGAGCAGCGTGGCGTTGTCTTTGTTAAATGATTTGGAATTTATTAGATAAAAGAGTTTACATATTTATCAGTTTTAAAACTTATCATCGTAGGTTTTATGATTTATAGTCTTCAGTCTGAACACTGCCTTTGGTGATTGAGAAAACCAATAACGCGGCAGCATATCTGACCGCAATAAGACAAGAGACAATAATCTTATTAAAACTTTCGTGAGCCATATTTAATTATTGTATTAAGCGGTTTACACTCATGTAAAATTGTCAGGAACGGCCCGACATGAGCTCCATACGGGCTTCCGGTCCGTGACTCAAGATGGCCCCATGCGTTTAAGTTTTGTTGTTCGTTATTTATTCATTTTTGTTATTCAATGTGTAGTATTGATAGCGTATTGTGCAGTGAATTAACGTATGAGTGAATAGCTAATGAAGAATTCAACTTGAAGCGTTCATAGCCCTTCCTGGGTCAAGGCCCGATAGTCCGCGTGGTTTTTTGTAAATCGCTATCACTTTACAAAAAGCAAAACCTCACCGAACAACGGCATGCTCTACGAGCAAACTCGAAATTGGCGAAATCATCATTAACTTTGATGGAAGCCATATTTTAAAATTAGAATTAGACTTCGAAACATGTCGGGCCGTTCCTGATAATTTCACATGAGTGTACACCGCTTAGTTACAATACTTGATAAGGGACGTTAGCCGTGGTAACAGATATAGTGCATAATCTTTTTCCATAGTATTTTGTCGGGCAAGCGCGATTTGCATTTTAACTTTTTCACCAAATTTGATAGAGAAAGCATGCAAAAACAACATACTGAGTCGCCTTGTGTTTCTGAATCTGGTTCTTGTCAGTCAATACCCTGAACCAGGTATCCTCGCATCACTTACGATCGTCCGCCAAATATGTGCAAAGACTAGCAAAGTAACAATTAATCGGATTTGAAGTTAAACAGGATTCAACATAGTGACAAAAAACTATCACTTCTCATAATATAACCGGTCATATAGAAGACATTCACGTTTGCAATGCTTATTTAAATATACTAAAATACAGGTAATATTAAAAAGAAAAAGAAATAGAAGTTAAATACAATTTTAAAACATTTGGTTAAGTTTGTTAAAGAGCACATCCCTATTAAAGGTCAGTACTGTGTTTTTAAATCAGAAAACGAATAATTCTCTTTTATGCGTTGTAGAAATCTCTAACATAAGATAAACCTGAACAACACGTGTACAAACACAGCCTTTACCGTACCGAAGGTCAAACACGTAGTTTTCTGTTTGTCTAATGTTGTTCAGTGTGTATAAATAAGGGCACGGCTCGTGGTCACCCCTTCTCCTCTGAGGGAGAGCACAGGTTCAGTCAGTGTAGACTTAACCTTTATCCAGTATATTAAAGACTGACTTTGGTTAGTAGCAGGTTAGATTTATAATACGTAAATGGCGTATGGTCTGTATTTTGGTGAAATAAATCAACTAGAATGCCTAACTTTTTTCTCCTCGATACCCGATTCTTTCTAAGGCTGAATTTTTAAAAGTCCAACTGTCATAATGCCTAAATGCCTTTGTCTCAAAACACGATATATTTAGAACAACCAAAATTAAAGAAAAGTCTTTCGAACCTTGTTATTTCAATTGTGTTGAATTGTCCCCTAAAAACTTAATTATGACACACACAGATAGTCGCTAGATCAATTATATAAAAACTTATAAAAAAACATGCACCGAAGACGGTGTCTCCCGAAAATTACTCCATAAATCGTTTTCAATAGACGCAAGGGCCTGATATATAGATAGATAAATAGCTAGATTTTTTATTTGTAATAATCATACATTGTCAATCTAAGCTATAACACAATCATAGCCATTATTACTATTACATATAGAATAAATTATACAGGGTGTAACCGACAGCGTACCGAAAACAAAAACCGTAGTTTTAGACCATAATCACGAAATGAAAACGAGTTTTCATTTTCTCGGAAAACTCAAGGATAAGATTTTCCAAAATAAATTATAAAACTCGACGCGCAATGTATTGCGTCCAATTCTCTCGGGTGCAGACGCGCGGGAGGGGAGCACGCGGCGAGCGACCGGTCCAGGCGCTCCCCACTCCACTCACGCGTCAGCACAAAACATACCGTTACGCCGATGCGCATCGACTGACATGAATGAATGCAACCACAAATTAAACAACGCAACCACAGATCACAACTAGTGTACTACCTAACACCAATACCTAACAACTGACCGATAAATTAAAACAGTCTAACAAGATTATTATCATTCAAGCAAGTAAAGCAAATAAAATGTGCGGGTAGGTAAACATTACTCGTGCGTCCGACCGCAGCGGCCTGCGCGGGCACACTGGCCTGGCGGATCAATGACCGGTTTTGCGGAAAATGCTATTTTCATGCGATTTTTCATGAAAAATTGTTACCGGTAGAGTTCGATTAACGGGAAAATAAAGAAAAAATGAAAATTCGCGAGGAAAATTTCTGATTTTTCTCAAAGAAATTTCCACGATTTTCCAGCTTAGAATAATGGTCTGAAGCCATGGTTTCAGTTTTCGGTACACCGTCGGTTACACCCTGTATACTATCAATTATTTATATATAAATTATATATCATTATATACTTATCAAGGCTTGCAAGTGCATGTAATACATCCCCCGGGGACCCGTCGTAGATTATACCAAACGTGGACGTCGTTTTGCGGTATCTGATATAGGTTACTGTAAAATTCATTGCTTCCAGTTTTGTTGTTTTCGTATGGTGGATTAAGTTTGAAAAGTTCGCGTGAACTAAACGTTAAGAACAATAATTGCATAAGAGAACTGACCTATAATATTATTAAAACTATCGTGAGACATCTTTAATAATTACAAAAACGGTTTTTAAACTCACCTAAATATTGTCAGGAACGGAATAATTAATGTAACGGTCAAGTTGACCCCAAAGTAAGCACACATGTTAGTCCTCGCTGGAAGTTGGCATGCGTCTTTTATAATTCAAAGCAAGTTCCGTGAAAGGATCGATGGTGCAGTTTTTGGCAGAGTCATTAGAAAACACGGCCAAATAGGTCACGAATTCACGAAGTGAGCACTTTATATAAAAAAAAAAAATGCAGAAAATGTGTCGTTTAATCCCTATAATAGGGGAAAAAAAAGAAGTAGACTGAAGGCTTAGTTATAGCACAGAATTAAAGACTACCGAAATATATTACAAATGCAAAGGTAATCTTATTAAATGCAGGAAAATGTTATTAAAACTTTTGTGTGACATACTTTATAGCACAGAATTAAAGACTACCGAAATATATTACAAATGCAAAGGTAATCTTATTAAATGCAGTGAAAATGTTATTAAAACTTTTGTGTGACATACTTAATTATTGCATTAAGCTCACGTGAAATTAATTTGTCAAGAACGGCCCGACATGTTTCGAACTGGTATCAGGCCATTCCCGACAATTTAACGTGAGTATAAACCGCTTAATACAATAATTATGAGACAGTGATTTCTTAGACCCTGACCAAATTTGAACCAATATGCCGTGTGTCATTCGCTCTGTTGATTTTCGCAATAGTCATACGAAATTTATAATGTATTTTGGAATACAAAATTCAATACGATCACTCTTCACGCCCAGTATGTATTGTATCTAAAACCTATAACTAAAATATGTCTACCCCTAAGCATTCTCGTTCAGGAATTATGTCCACAAGTTGCTAAAAGCCCTGGAAATTCCTGTTGACCGTGCGGCTCGGAATGTCTCTGGTTTGCCTGGTTACTGTCGCATTACGGTGACGTAGGTCATGCTTGCGGCAATTTTATAGATAGGTCAGGTTAGTATGAAATTGAAATTCACATAGAATGAACGAACGAAAAGATTTCATAATTAAACTTTTGATGTCTGCAATATCTTTCAACCTTTCTTACTGCTTCTACTTCATATATTTCTCGTCCTAGTTCTTAAATTAACGTTTAAACTCAGCGTTTCTAGTGACATATGTCTGAAATATACTTTAAGCTTGTCCTATTTTTACACAAAGTTAGTTCAGCTCCATCTGTCGGTGAAATATTTATTTGCTCATCACGCCGAAACGGAATTTAACAACTTTTGGTACGCTCAGCATATAAAGTCGCTTTTTAGCGATAAGACCGTTTGTTGTCTACCGTAACTTGTAAATTGTATTTGTTTTGTTTCCTTTTTGGAAACTTTTATTGGTGTGCAATAAAGTATTGTTGTATTGTATTGTATAAAGTCGCTGACTATTTTACTACTGCAGGCTTATGTTAAATTGCATCTACTAAAAATGACAGTTACTTTTGATGCTGGCTGGCTGTACAGGGATATTCGAGACGATAAATCAAATCAAATCAAATCAAAATCATTTTATTCAAAATAGATCCATGTAGAATGCTTTTTGAAGGTCATTGCTATACATATACAATTCAAATAATTTTACAACTAAGTCCTAAATACCCTAAAATACTAAGTCATATTACTTTATGAGATTTACAATAAAACATTGTTTAAATAAACAAGCTTAAATAATTAACACTAACACAATTATTATTAACATTAATTCTCCAACCATATGTTCTCGTCTGAAAAATAATCGTCTACTTTATAATAAGCTTTCTTCTTCAAGGTTTGCTTTACCGTAGTCTTGAATCTATTCTCATTCATATTTAGAATATGATCAGGTATTTTATTATAGCAGCGTGTACAGAGTCCCACAAATGACTTTTGGATCTTACTTAGTCTAGTTCTTATTCCTAACAGTTTATCCTTATTTCTAGTATTCCTATTATGAATGTCACATCTCCTTCGAAATAAAGTCAAGTTTTTTCTTACATGCATAATGTTTTCATAGATATATTGGCTAGGTACAGTCATTATATTAATTGTTTTAAATAATTCTCTTAGGGAGTCACGGGTTCTCATTCCATATATTGCACGAATCGCTCGTTTCTGTAATATGAAAATTGCGTCCACATCTGCAGCTCTGCCCCACAATAACAATCCATAGCACATGACACTGTGAAAGTATGCAAAATAGACGAGTCTTGCAGTATCCTCATCGGTTAATGCCCTTATCTTTTTCACAGCATATACAGCCGAACTTAATTTTTTAGCGAGTATTGCAATGTGAGGGCCCCATTGCAGTTTAGAATCTACAGTTATACCCAGGAAAACCGTGTTTTCCACAATTTGCAAATCCTCCCCATTAATTTTCAAACCTTGTACACAATGTTTAATATTGGGACGCTTAAAGTGTAGACATTTAGTTTTTTTAGAATTTAGTACTAAGTTATTTGCCGTAAACCACTCATGGGCCCGTTGAAGAGCATCATTTATGATGTGTACATCCTGAGATCCTCTTTTGACTTTAAAAATTAATGACGTGTCATCTGCAAAGAGTATTATTTTGGATAGGTGTTCCGCCATGAATGGTAGATCATTAATATAAATTAGAAAGAGGATAGGACCTAGAATTGATCCTTGGGGAACACCTATTCTAACAAGAGACCCTGCTGATCTAGTTCCATTTACTAGTACACTCTGAACTCTATCTGACAAATACGATTTCAATAAGTCCAGAGACTTCCCTTTAATACCATAGTGATTTAGTTTGGTTAGCAGAGTCTGATGGTCAACACAATCAAACGCCTTTGATAAATCACAAAATATGGCTATCGTATCTTTTTTTTCTTCCCAAGCTTCGAATATATATTTCATCAAGTTTATTCCCGCGTCTGTAGTAGAACGGCCTTGTGTGAAACCAAATTGTTGTGGATGAAATAAATAGTTGTTATTAAAATGCTTGAGAAGTTGTGTCATAATGATTTTCTCAAAAATTTTACTCAGTACTGGCAAGACAGAAACAGGCCTATAATTGCCAGGATCCTTGGTGTCGCCGGCTTTAAACAAGGGTATTACTTTGCTTTCCTTCATAAGGTCAGGAAATATGCCGTCGTCTACAGATTTATTAAATATTAATGCAAGGTAAGGTGCTAATGTGACTATTGCTGCAGTACAGACTTTTACTGATATTGATATTGTTCAATTTGTAACACTTTTTATTTATCTAATGTTAGATAGAGGTTATCTTAGTTTTTAGTTAATGGATACTTCCCTAGGAAAATATGGTTTGCAATAACCTTTATTATTATCAATGTGATTGGTGATGGGCTTCCGACAACTTTATTGATGGTGGGGAAAAACATTGATTAATAAATTACTTACTTCTAATAATCAAAGCCATTAATACTCTCAACTATTATTTTATTGGGACAAATTTCATCGTGTTGCACCTCGATATTTTTATTGGTAGTCCTAAGTTACCTAAATCATTGCATTGTAATGGAATAGATTAAATTTATCTTTACATGTAGGAACATTTCCCCTCATTCCTAGAAAAAGGTTAGGTACAGACTTTTCCGTAGACAAAAAAAAATTGAAAAAAAAAACCGCCTTAAGTATACTAAACCTAACTGGAGCGAATTTTCGCTCGGCTTGGCAGGGGTGCTGCCGTGTTCCACAATTAAATAAACTGCGATTACTAAGCTACTTTTACAGTTTATACAATTTTCCTCAATTCTTCTTCATTGTTCCCGAGCACAGAGGTTCGCGAGCACACATTCGTTTCAACTCAGTGCTGCTATATGCAGCGTGGACCGCCCGGTGGAGCGACCGCTTACTGCCTTCTTCAGTATGTCTAGTAGGTTCCTTGCGCACTTCAGGAAAAAAGGACTTCCTCAGTAAAATTACCTAAATTTACCACAGCATGGTAGTGTCAACTGACAAGGCACCGTTGGTTTCTTACCAGCTGCCATTGCGACTGGGGAGCCCAAGTCGCAATGGCAGCTGGTAAGCCTGACGACTGATGGCAGTTTTGCTTACCATCAGGCGAAGTAGAGCCAATAAAAAAAGACCTAAATTCGTAGTCGTAGTAGTCGACTATAGCTCGACATGGTTCGAATCGGTACGCGATTCAATAGCACGTGTACCGATTCGAAACATGTCGTGCGATATTGGACTTCTACTCTACGACATGAGTAGACCCGTTTCGTTTGTATTTTAACACTTTCGACACCAGCAACCCGGTAGCCGGGCGCTCTGCTCGTAGTAAGTTTTCGCTACATACGGTTTTTCCCATGTTATCGGCTACGAGCGTAGCCCGTAGCGCTACGCGGTAGTGAATTAGAGCAGGCTACAAGGGGATGTTCGTTTGCATAAATAGCGCACCTCAATCTGACTTCTGATATATATTGTATAGATCCCAGACATCCTACAAACAATTGTTGCCAACCAGTTTTGTGGTCCGGCTCCCCCCACCCCGGCAATTAAAAATGCCATACAAATTAAAAAAAAAAGTCATCAAGCCATGCCGTGTGGGGTATCAAATGAAAGGGCTTATTGAGTAGATCACGAATATATAGCACACTATAACATTTCTTACACTTTCTCTAAGATTTTTTTGAAATTTTACTAAAATGCTCCATTTTCCAGTTAACTTTAAACCACTATAGATTGAAAACTAATGAATATATTTTTATAATTATTATTTTTAATAACTAACAATAGTCCATTGTTTATGACTGAATGACACAGGACCGCGAGCGCGCGCGGCAACATGGCTTTTTACGATGTCGATAGCATCAGGTAGATGAATCACAAAACATTTCGTGGTCCGCTATTTTTGCAAAAAAGCAGCACTTAAATGTATATCCTTGTGTAAATGTGTAAATAAGAATTGTAAAAACTTGTAACAAAATCAAACTGTTGAAAGTCCGAAATTTTAAGAAATATATTGAAATATCGAAACTCGCTATCTTTGATTGCTCCCCCCGCTCCCCCGTGCAACTTTTTCACTGTACGAACTATTGGTGCGTAAACAATGGACTATTGTTAGTTATTAAAAATAATAATTATAAAAATATATTCATTAGTTTTCAATCTATAGTGGTTTAAAGTTAACTGGAAAATGGAGCATTTTAGTAAAATTTCAAAAAAATCTTAGAGAAAGTGTAAGAAATGTTATAGTGTGCTATATATTCGTGATCTACTCAATAAGCCCTTTCATTTGATACCCCACACGGCATGGGTTGATGACTTTTTTTTTTAATTTGTATGGCATTTTTAATTGCCGGGGTGGGGGGAGCGGGACCACAAAACTGGTTGGCAACAATTGTTTGTAGGATGTCTGGGATCTATACAATATATATCAGAAGTCAGATTGAGGTGCGCTATTTTTGCAAACGAACATCCCCTTGTAGCCTGCTCTAAATGCGTTTAATATGATGTTGATGAAATACAATTTTCTTATTTCCTGGGTTGCGCCCCGGAGCCGCGGAATTCGCCGCTCGCCCTTGACCGCTTGGCGGCTCGCCAGCTCTGATAAATGCTATTGATTCGGGCGCTTGCACTCTGATGCGCTTGTTAACGTTAATGCAGCGGTTCTCGCGCGATTTCAGCGCACTCACCGTGCGCTAATTCGAGAGTGCTTTCAGATATCCCTAAATAAGCGATAACTCAGGTATATCGCATTTGCATAACTGTCATTTACAGAAATGTATAGAGTGATATTACATGTAACCCGGTCAAGTTAGTTTTGGGCCTGATATCTATGGTTTCGCATATACATAAATGAAGTGCAAACATAACGCGAACGAGATCTCTCGGCGATATTAGAGATACATTTATGGGATTAGAACCCTGATTTAGTATTTTGTAATGGCGCTCCAGCTAGTACACTAAATCACTTCTTAAAAAATCCCTTTCATGGAGCCTTACATAAGGTTTTACTCGACACTCCCACACGATTATAGCCCCTATAGCATATTCCAGTAAGGGTAAAAGTGTAGTGTTGCGGTATGTTTGCGTAGGGGTCCCGCCCACAAAGTCTAGACGAGGGTCGAAATGGCTATGCTTGCGCGGCGACGTCGCTTGTGGTACGTTTTGATTAGTTAATTGTTGTTGGATGAAAGAGGGAATTCCATAGGCTCAGTACTTTACGCACATAGCTATAGCTCAACCGGGTGTTCAGTACTATAGATTCCGCAAATTTCAAGTAATTTTTGCATAATAAAGCCAAAACTATCCACAGTGATGAAAGTAATTTTTTTTCGATAGGATACAGTATTTATTTCACAAGAAGAACGAAGGATAGAGCAGCATTCCGGTACAATGTTTTGAATTTGGTCCATGACAAATCCTTGACAAATGCTAGTGACGTTTAATAATACAGATATATGACGTCATTATTGTCATATGAAAGATGTTTGTAGCGCCACTATCCCTGGGTCAGACCGACGCTTGTTAGGCTATACTTTAACCCCTAAATAAAAAGAGAGGATACGTTAAATGTATTTGTGTATCTAACTCTCCGTGACTGATGATTTGTACTTTTATATAACTCTGAAATCCCATTAAAAACTGTTTAATATCTCTCTTTATATCTTTGCGCATTAATCACGCCAAAACGAACGGATTGTGACCAATTTTGATATAGTTTAAAAATAGATAATATAAATAGGTTGGAAATTTTAAATGATCATCAGGGATTGGAAACTCGGGTTGACATTTACTTTAAATTTGGTGGAGGCTTTGTCGTTCATTTGTTTGACGTATGAGTGAAATATGAATAGGATTTTGTCAACTCTAGGTAAATATCTACCCGAATTTCCGATCACTGATGATTATAGAATACTTTCTACGCGACTACAGTAAACAAAAAAAGGCGAGGTTACGTGGTTAAGTTGCACCTTTTAGTAGTTAATGTCTATGTGTACTCAGCGACCCAGTCTGAGTCACTTCTGTGAGCATAGTCGTAATAGTTGATGGTGTCAATTGCATTTTAACCTCTGTCTAAGGTCAGGCACCCATGCTGTGACCCAAACGAAATAGGACAAGGGCAGACCATATTTGTACGGCGAAACGCAACTGCTATTTCTTGCCGTGATTTCGCTTGTCGTGCAACTAAAGAGGGCTTATTTGTTTTTTTTTTTGTTTTATGACAAATATATTAATAATTTCTGATAATGGAATAATACTTTTTCCTGAGTTCTATCGTAACAGCTATTTCATGCTTTCATTGTGTGCAGTCGATTAAAAATAAAATGGAAAAAAACAGTTTTCTGCGTGAATTTTGACAATTTCGAGTAGATTTTGAAACAAAAAATTAAAGAAAAATTTAGACTGTAGGTTTCAAATATATACCAATAATACTCAATAGCTATGTTCTAAGTGCTAACATTGATAATATGTTAAGAAACATGTTTGATCATCGAGAAACAAGTCTAAAACAATCAGCATTTTTGAACGGATAAGGAGCCTTCACGTCACCCGGTTGAATTTTTTAGCAGATAACGCATTTTATTCAATAAAGGAATACTTAAGTAGATTACTAAACCAAAAATATTAGTACTTATATTGTGTGACTGGCATAAGTAATGCATGCTGCATGCTTACATAAATATTTGTATGCCACCAAATGGCTAAACATAGTGAGACTATTTCTACTTCTGTACCATCCTGTGTTATGTTACCTATGTGTGTTTTACAAATAAATAATCACTTACTTAATTACTGTCGTGAAAGACTAGCACGGTATTGAAAGAAAAGTGACAGGTATTTAGTATTTGTCGGGCGACAAAGAGTCCTTGAAACAGTCATGCTAGACGTGTAGGAGCATTTGTTTTGGAGCCATTCTCCGAGTAATTTACTAACAGAAACTGACAGGGGGTAAACATCCCGCCGTCGACTGGGTTAGTTCTTAGTACACTTAGTTATTTGGCTGCTTTCATGGAAAAGAAAGGTACTCCATTTGGTTTATTTTTCATTGCGAAGGCCTACTTTTTAACGAATAAATTAAATAATTTGGGGTCTACGCTGCCACAGATACAAAGATAGTCAAACACGTCATACATATTTATTTATTATATTAAGCCCGACATGTTTCAAACTCGTACGGAGCTTTTCATATGGGACTGCCACCTTTATAGCGGCGCAGTAACTTCGTCATTGACATACACACACACATGGTATACACTTACACGAACAGATACAATTTTAAAATACCCCACTTGTTTCGTCGGGGATTCAAAAAGGCAACTAGCGATTAACGTTAGAAAAAGTCGAATTAAAACTTTCGTGAGACATTTCTGTTGAACGGCCCGACGTATCGTTTAGTGTAAACCATACACTAAAATGATTAGTCAAAGATAGCGTTGAAAATGATAAAGTTTCCTTTAATTTACTGTATTTTTTCCCAAGATTCTCAATTATTCCCCATTCGCATTTTAAAATCGCAATATCAACACTAAAACTCAAGTGGCAGCACCAGAAGCCTGTTGGCCGTAAAATCGGCCGTAAGCGTTCCGATTCACAAAACAAACACGCGGCAAGGTCGCCCGGCGCGGAGGAAACCGTTTATCATTTGTCTTCCAATATACTTAGTAGTTTGCGCTCTATATACGTGAGTTGCTGGGTTATTAGGCGTGTGTGACTTCACTATCACTACATAGTATAAAACAAAGTCGCTTTCTCTGTCCCTTTGTATGCTTAAATTTTTAAAACTACGCAACGGATTTTGATGCAGTTTTTTTTTAATAGATAGAGTGATTCAAGAGGAAGGTTTATATGTATATTACATGCATAATTTATCAGCATTGCACCCATGCGAAGCCGGGGCGGGTCGCTAGTTGGATATACAATTAGTAGTACTTACATTAGTGCTGATGCTGTCGGGAACGAAGGGCTTACCGGGGGGAGGCTGGATAGTGATACGAAGCCGGCAAGCCCTTTTCACGGCTAAGGCATGTATAGTGCTTTTTTCAAACATTTATTTATTATTTATTTATTTATTTAGACGGGCAAATTGCTTGTTTGCGCCAGACACAAATTGAATTTATCCCGGGCCCATGTAAGAACAAATTACCAAAGCAATCTTGCCTAGCGCGAAACAATGGAACGCGATACGCGCCCTATGTACTTAACCTAACTTGATCTACTTTGCTAACCTGGAGTTCAGCCGAATTTCTTCCTGGCTGCAAGGTTGTGTTTCTGTTTTGTGTAAAGTGTATGTATGTTTACTTGCACCAATAAACGACGTCCCGGTCTGCGCCGCCGCCGCCCCGATCTCGTCAGCAAACACGCCAAACACAATTCACACTGTAGTAGTCCTTATATCACTCTAAATAACAATCCTTGGGGCGCCCGAAGCAGCCCACCGTACAAGGAATTGTGCCGTATTTCAACACTTTCCGTTAAAGCGTAAAACTTCCAAAATATCTCCCAAACCACGGAGGTTATAATGTTCAAGAGCCGTTACGTTAAAAACCAATATTACCAATGGCGCCGGCTCGCGTCCGCTGGCGACAGCGCGCGCGCTCGCAGCGCCGTGAAAGAAAAATGAACTAACTGATTGTGTGGCCAGTGGGTAAAAACCTATCAATTCTCAACAACCACCCGCCCCGGACCGACCCGTCGTCGGTCCGCTCAAACTCCCGGTAGTCGGGATAGCGTTGAAACCGCCCGTCTAAGGATCGAGTCCCTCACTTGTACATCAGCGATCCGTGGAGACCCATCCTTGCCCGCTATCAAGTTAACGATACGCCCCCGTCGCCAACACAACGGTGATAGGTTAGCATCCTTAACCAGTACGAGGTCTCCAACGCACGGTGGGGTCGTCCTGTCCGTCCACTTAACGCGTTGCTGAAGAATGTGCAAATACTCAAGCGACCATCGCTTCCAAAAATTTTGAGTCATTTGCTGCAACATCTGATACCGTGACAACCTATACAACTTAACATCCGTATACGGATACTCCGGCAAGGCGTTAAGTGGTTGGCCAATCAAAAAATGACCTGGGGTAATGGCCTCCAGGTCATTCGGGTCAGCGCTCAACGGACACAAGGGGCGCGAATTTAAAACTGCCTCAATTTTGCAGAACACCGTTGACAATTCCTCAAAGGAGAGGATCGTTGAGCCGATGACCCGATACAAATGAGTCTTGGCAGACTTAACCACTGCCTCAAATATTCCACCCCAGTGGGGGCATCCAGGTGGACTGAAATACCACGAAATGCCCCGACTGGCGATGGCCGTGCCGATCTCTCGCTCATTTTGACTTAAAAATAATACAATTTCCTTTAGACAACGATCGGCGCCCTTGAAGTTGGTACCACAATCCGACCGGATCAAGGCCGGTATCCCTCGTCGAGAAACGAATCGGTCCAGCGCTGCCAAAAAGGCCTCCGTAGAGAGATCAGCTACCATTTCCAAATGAACGGCCTTGGTCGCCAGACACACGAAGACGCACAAATATGCCTTAACCGACTTCGCGTTGCAAAGGCGTGATGTCTTGACCATGAAAGGCCCCGCGAAGTCTGTCCCCACACCAGCAAACGGCCGAGCTTCCGTAACTCGGTCGGGCGGGAGATCTCCCATTTGTGGCTGCATTGTGGCTGCCTTGAGCCGGTAACAAGGCAAGCAACGAAACACAACGCTCCGTATCACTCTCCGTGCCGACAAAATCCAGAACTCCCGCTGCAAAATGCCCAGCAGTGTGTTGCAGCCTGCATGTGAATTCCTGATGTGACGGTCCCAAACCAACAGCTCCACCAGAGCTCCCTTCTTGGGAAGAATTAAAGGATGCCGCGCTGAATACGGCAATTCGGCATTCCGTAGTCGGCCTCCCACCCGGAGCATTCCGTGCTCATCAATAAACGGGTTGAGGCGGACAAGGCTCTTCTTCATTCTGCCCACGCCAGTCCGCAAGATCCTAAGTTCATCCTGGAACTCATTCCCCTGAATGACCCCCACCCAACGTGAGAGAGCCCTTTGCTGCTCCTCAGGTCCCATTACAGGTGACAGGTTGCGCTGTGCCGCAGGGCTTCGACAATTATGGAAAAACCGCATTATCCATCCCGTGACTCGAAGTAGCTTCCCTAGTGAGCTATACCGTTCCAAAAGAGTGTGGTCCACTGCCACAGACTCCACTGTAGTCACATTGACTCTCAGACCCTGGTCAGGGGGTAGTGGCTGGCGTCCGCAGTCATTGAAAGGCCACTCCGTATGTGGCCGCTCCAGCCATTGAGGCCCCCACCAGAGAGAATGCTCAACCAGAGCAGGCGCCGGGCAGCCGCGACTCGAGCAGTCTGCCGGGTTAACTTCACCTGGAACATGTCTCCAGACCAGAGGAGTCTCCGAGTTATTTATCTGTGACACTCGGTTGGCCACAAATACCTCAAGCGTATGGACCGAAGTCTGCAGCCAGCACAACACGATCTGGCTGTCCGTCCATGCGTAAACCGTGTCATTCAGATCCACCGTGCCACGCAGGTTCTGCGCCACATGGTTCAGGAGGCGGGTCAGGAGCGCGGCACCGGCCAGTTCCATCTTCGGAATCGTCCACCGGGTCCGAACAGGCGCAACCTTGCTCTTGGCCATGACCAAGCGTACAACGCCCTCGCCAGCAGTCTCACCTGTTCTCAGGTAGACCGCGGCCGCGTACCCTTTCTCAGAAGCATCGCAGAACCCATGCAGGGTCACCCTGGCTCCCGCCCGAGGGAGCAGTTTGCGCGGGATCTCAATTTCTTTAATATGCGGCAATGTGGTCACGAATGCCGTCCACTCGTGCAGCAGCTCGTCCGTGAGCTGCTCATCCCAGCCTAGTTGGGCCAACCAAAGCTTCTGCATGAAGAACTTTGCCATGAACGTGACCGGAGAGATCCAACCATTTGGGTCGAACGTTCGTGCGATAGTCGAAAGGACTGATCGCTTGGTCCAGGTCTTCGACAGCAATTCGGCCTCACAATTGTATGTGAAGACATCCTGAGTCGGTCGGTACTGGACCCCCAAAATTGCCAACGCATGAGGATTATCCGAGTCCTCAAACAAATGCGGGTCTTGTTGGTGCTCAGCTGGTAGTCCTGCCAGCACCTCTGGGCAGTTTGACAGCCACTTCCTGAGTTCATAGCCACCGGAGGCCATGAGCGCCACCAATTCATCCCTTAGGATGAGCGCTTGCTCAATGCTGTCCGTGCCCGTACAAATGTCATCCACGTAGACATCCCGGTCGATGACTGCAGCTGCGCGAGGGAAGCGCAGCCGTTCCTGGTCAGCCAGCTCTCGTAGCGTCCGCATCGCTACATACGGGCTGGGCTTTAATCCGTACGTGTTCGTGTTCAGCTCATACGTGATCATCGGTTCTTCTGGGCTCTCTCGCCACAATATCAGCTGGAACCGACGGTCGTCCGGATGGATCTCCGTTTGGCGAAACATCATCCTCACATCCGTAACGAAGACAACTTGGTGTCTTCTGAAGTCCGTTAGAATGTCTGCAATGTCTCTGGTCAACTTAGGACCAGCGTGCAGGCATTGATTCAGGGACACCCCGTTAGATGTCGCCGCGCTCCCGTCGAACACGACCCTGATCTTGGAGTCAGGTGTCTTCAGGACTGCATGATGAGGCAATACGTAGTGCTCCTCACGACGCCAGTCTACCCTGGATACCGACATGTGACCCAAAGCCAAATATTCACGCATGAACTCAACATACTTTCGCCGAAAGTTGGAGTCCCGTTTCATGCGCCTTTCCATGGCCATCATCCGTTTCTCAGCCAGGCCCCTGGAGCTCCCCAGCGGAGGTCGCGTCGATAGAAACGGCAGCCGTGTCATAAATCTGCCCGAAGGGAGGCGCACCGTGTTGCACTGATAAAATGTCTCGCACTCCTCGTCCAGTGGGCTTGTCCTGGGAGCTGTGGGTGGCTCTTCTGTTGCCCAGAACCTTTGCAGGACCTCCGATAACACGCTGCCGTAGTATATGTTGCTATAATCCGTTGCGTCCTGTGGTCCCCGTACTGGGCCCAATAATGCGTACCCCCCTGCGGTACACACGGCCACCAACCCGTTTGGTTGCAGCTCCCGCTTACCGCTCCGCAGCAGCTTCCCGAGGACGTCAGTTCCAAGTAAGACGTCCACCCGTCCGGGAATTGCGAAGTGAGGGTCGGCCAACTCCAATCCCTTGGTCAGCTTCGTTACCGCCAGCGGTAACCGTACCGAAGGAAGAACCCCGACCACTTCATCTAAAACAATAGCCGTGGCCTTCACCCGCGTGATCGATGCCGAGTCACCCATCTCAAACAGGAGGTCCGTCTGACCCCTGATGTGAGGCACCTGATTGCCACCTATACCTATTGCGCCATCCCGTGATGGCTCCAACCTGAGGCCCAGCCTGGCCACTAGGCGGCTGGACACGATACAACCTTGTGCCCCCGAATCCAGGAGTGACCTCACTGGCACTGGCCGTCCATCCGTACCCCTGACGGTAATCTTAGCCGTCGGTAATAATACCGTCACTGGTGGGGTGGGCACGACGGATGAACAGACTGCTAATTGCTAGCAGGGGGCACCTCCCGCCCCTTCTGCTGGAGGGGGAGAGGGCCCCTGGCCCAGGTATGGGTCCCACCCCGGGTAGTACACACCGCGACCCATCGGTGCCATGCGCGCCGGCTGGTAATAGCCCATCGGCATCCGTCCCATCTGCGGCGGACGCGCCATCAAGCGTGGGCGCTCTGCGAGGGGTGGGGAGAAGCGACTACTCGGGGGCGGCAACCTGCCCCCCAGCGCGGCCGAGTAAGTCGCGTAACCCGACTCCCCATGGGTCATCTCCGGGCACCCGCCCGAATCTCGGCGCCGATCCCCCCCCCGCGGAGGAGACTGCGGCATCCGGCGGTACTCCGGAGTCCTCGATGACTCCCCTCCCCGAGGAGGGAGCGACCGCTGGTCTCTGGGTGACCCCCCTCCCCGGTGGGGGGGCGACCGTCCGCCCAAGGCTGGCTTAGGAGAGGGAGGATGGCCTCCCGATGAGGCCCCGTACCGCTCCCCACTCTCAGCCAGGCAGAGAAGTTCATGATGGGCTCCTCCACATACTCGGCAGTTGGTGGTCTTACTGCATTCACGCACATAGTGTGCGCCTAGGCAGCGGAAGCACAAGTTTCGCTGCTTGACCACCCCCCTGCGCCTCTGCACCCGCTGTGCTCCAAAATCCGCGCACGCGATGATCGCGTGTCCCCCCTTCCGGCAGAAGGGGCACACTTCCGATTGGAGGGCGTTGTACCGCTGTCCTCCCCGACGGGGCTCCACCGGTTTGGGCCCAACCGTACGCCGGGGTGACGTGGGGGGTTGCGGCGTGGTTGCCCCTTGGCAATCCGCCCGCCTGCACTCACCCTCCAGGAACGCCCTCAATTCGTCAAATGTTGGGAGGTGACTCGATGAATCACCCCCATGTGACTGCTCAAACCGCGCCACCACCTCGCTAGGTAACTTGCGCAAAACCCGGTTCACAACAATGTACTTGTTGTCCCCTAGTGACAACTTGAGTCGCTCCAGCGTATTCACCGCCACCGTGACGGGATTAAGGATTTTCGACCGTATTTCGTGTACATTAGTGACCTTCGATATACTAAATATTTTTTCGATGAGCCCATCAATAATTAATCGCCGATTATCATATCGGTCAATTAATAGGCCCCATGCCGTCTCGTAACTGGAATCCGTAATCTCCAAATGAGTCAAAATATCGTGAGGCTCACCGCGTAATCTCCCCATCAACTGCGCCATTTTATACGCGGGGGTCAAATCCGTGCGCGAGTGCACCACGCTGTTAAAAATGTCGCGAAACCTCGGCCAGTCGGCATATTCACCACCAAATTCCGGGACATTCACTGGTGGCAACGGCGCCATTAGTGCCACACCACTGGGTGCACGCCTTACCCCAACATCCCCTTTTCGGGCGCGCTCGATATCCGCTGCCGCTTGGATGATACTCATCACCATATCACCGCACTGGTCTACATTGCGTTGCACCACTTCAACAGCCTGGGTCCGACTTTCCCCGGTCTCCTCTTCGTCAATACGGGCCAAATATTCGGCATGCAATTTCAATACCGCGTCATATCTTCCATCTACCTGTCGCGCGCGTGACAATAATGCGTCCTCGCGATCCGTACGACCAATTAACGTAACGACTAATGAAAACCATCTTAATTCCGATTCGACCCTTGACGCGACCGTTTTAACTACTGATGGAGCCATGGTACCAACCTCGATAACGCGGATCAATAAAATAAATTTTTTAAAAATAAATTAATAAATTTGGGTGAATAATTTTGTCCGTGGAACCCCGATTTTAGACAATAACAATCCGTTTTTATTTTTCGTACCAAACGCGACAACTTCGAAGTTATTCACCCAACACCAATATTACGAAACGGAAACCAACACTAAATTTATTTTAAATTAAATGTATTTTGAGTGAATAATAGTTCAGCGGAACCCCAATTATGAATTACTTATTAATACGTTTCTCCGTATCGAAACGAAACTATATTTACTTTATTCACTCAACTAACATTTCAATTGAAAGTTATAACTAATATTCTTATAATTTAGTTAGTCTTAATTACGCAAATGCAACTTAACGTTAATAGATTGGAATGCGAACCAAGCGCAATCCACCCTCAAATTTCAATTATGACTTTGATGCTAACTAAATTACTTATCCGAACGTAAATGAAACAAATATCTTTTCTGTGGATATGAACCACGCTCTGCTACCAAAATTTGTTTGCGCCAGACACAAATTGAATTTATCCCGGGCCCATGTAAGAACAAATTACCAAAGCAATCTTGCCTAGCGCGAAACAATGGAACGCGATACGCGCCCTATGTACTTAACCTAACTTGATCTACTTTGCTAACCTGGAGTTCAGCCGAATTTCTTCCTGGCTGCAAGGTTGTGTTTCTGTTTTGTGTAAAGTGTATGTATGTTTACTTGCACCAATAAACGACGTCCCGGTCTGCGCCGCCGCCGCCCCGATCTCGTCAGCAAACACGCCAAACACAATTCACACTGTAGTAGTCCTTATATCACTCTAAATAACAATCCTTGGGGCGCCCGAAGCAGCCCACCGTACAAGGAATTGTGCCGTATTTCAACACTTTCCGTTAAAGCGTAAAACTTCCAAAATATCTCCCAAACCACGGAGGTTATAATGTTCAAGAGCCGTTACGTTAAAAACCAATATTACCAATGGCGCCGGCTCGCGTCCGCTGGCGACAGCGCGCGCGCTCGCAGCGCCGTGAAAGAAAAATGAACTAACTGATTGTGTGGCCAGTGGGTAAAAACCTATCAATTCTCAACAATAATTACACAGCATTTCAGTTAGTACTAATGCACTGTGAATTACAAAAATAATTTAACATAACATGTTACATATTAGGTAGATTCAATTACTGAAAAATTACATCTATCCATCGCCTCACAGTACCTTAAACATTCACGACACATAATTATCCAGCTACTTCCAAAAACGTCCAAATCCGATGCTGATGCGAGAAGCGCATTAAGTTCTCGTAAGGCTCGAACTAGAGGAGAGTTTTTCCGCGCTATGGTTCGCGCCTCAACATATGTAACGTCCCGTCGTCCCGGCTTATAGGTTTTTAAACTTTGTATGAAAATCCTTTACAGTTCTCTCGAATTGTTCCGCCCGAAACGTGATACTTCGAAGCCTGTTGCAAGCCTTCGCTTATCTTATCGTTCATTTCACATTTTCGGCGTATTTCAATTCCTTAAAAATTGGGCAAGTGCGAGTCCGACTCGCGCATGAAGGGTTCCGTACCATAATCTATAACAAGTTTGTTGTATGTGAGCCCCCCTTAAATATTTATTTGTTGTTATAGCGGCAATAGGTATTTCTATCATCTGTGAAAATTTCAACTGTCTAACTATCACCGTTCTTGAGATACAGCCTGGTGACAGACGGACGGACGGACGGACGGACAGCGAAGTCTCAGTAATAGGGTCCCGTTTTTAACCTTTGGGTATGGAACCCTAAAAATCGAAACATAAACCCTGCAATACCGAGCCCGCAAAATAGCGCCCTAGTGCACTTGACTGCAGCTGCAATTTGCGGTCAAATAAACAGTCTGATAATTGGGCAGCGGGCCAGCGCGCATTATAACAAGTAACGCCGATAATTTTAGTTTTATTCGCCGTCTGCGCAACGTCAGTGTTACTGCATCAATGAGGTACCACATCGATGCTTCTAAGACCGCACCGTGAACTCATGTTGAATTACAACAATTACTAAAGCATACTTTAGTTATATGAATAAAACTTGCTCCATATGTCATGATGCAAAGAAATAAATAAAAATGAAATATATTGTGAAATATGCGACTTCAAAGGTACGCAAATTTCGAAATTGTTTCAGATTCCTCTTAATTTAACAAAACAATAATTGTATGACGGGCATGAATTTTTCACGGTAAAAATGGCAAATTACTTATTGTCTCCAGACAAATATTGCTACCCGACTCGCAGAATGACGTCACAATGTAGGTGGCTATTTGTATGGAGCGTTTTTAGCGCTCTGTAGGAACGTTGAACTTTGACGGTCATTTCTGACTTTTAGAGCAGTCTAAGTGTAGTAAGTCCGTTATAGATCATCATCAGCCTGTTTCAGTCCACTGCTGGACATAGGCCTCTCCCATGGCACGCCACTGAGCTCGATTTTCAGCTCTCGTCCTCCAGTTACTACCCGCTGTCCTACGAATGTCGTCGCTCCACCTTGTTACAGGGCGCCCTACACTACGTTTACCGATTCGTGGCCTCCACTCCAGGACGCGTTTGCCCCAGTGGTCATCGGCTCTACGGCAGATATGACCAGCCCACTGCCACTTCAGCTTGCTTATCCGCTGTGCTATGTCGGTAACTTTGGTTCTCTGTCGAACTACTTCGTTTCGGATCTGATCCCTAAGAGACACACCAAGCATAGCTCTTTCCATGGCTCGCTGAGCGACTTTGAATTGGTGGACTAATCGTATGGTGAGTGGCCACGTCTCGGCTCCGTAGGTCATAACAGGTAAGACGCACTGATTAAAAACTTTAGTTTTTAGACTTTGAGGTATGGGCGACGTGAAGACTCGACGCAGTTTTCCGAACGCTGCCCAGCCCAGTTGTATTCGCCTCTTAGCCTCCTTGTCGAAGTTGCCTCTACCTAGTTGGAGCATTTGCCCTAGGTATACGTATAGATATTTGATCCCAATAAAAAATAGAACATTATTGACATCATCAAAAAAAAATGTCTACACGCCTATTGTATGAAAAAGACGTGACGCTAACGGAGACGCCGCGACTTTACGCGACAGCGGCAGCGGTGTACGTGTTCGCTCGCTCGTATGGCCACAGCGCTCGGATCTCTCGCTCCACTGCTCGCCACGCCGCTGGTCGCCCAAAGTCGTGCCATCTCCGAGGCTACTTACCTACTAAAGCGGAGCGGAGATTATGAACTAACGTATGTAGATCAAATTGACGTAGATTTAAACTTACCTCTGTTTCAAAACCTCTCGGTCTCCCCTAAGCGTATTACGTTTGGGTAGCGGACGTTTTGGCGAATTATAAATATTTAGGTGGACGTAGGTGCTTCGAAAGGCCAATTAACCTTTCGTATGTGAGATTAAAAAAAAACGCGGGTTCAATGAGTAAAAATACATTCGTAAATAAATACAAAAAGACGGCCTTAATATGTGGTCAGGATCCTTAACAGGGTTAATGAGTTTCTACCACCATGAATTAATTATTTTCATCCTGCGTGCCAATCTGCATGAGAAAACTAGTTATCTCTACAACATATCTGGCATTCCGCCCAACTATCTGTTAGTTTCATTACGAACTGCGGTCTATACATAAGTCTTTCAGGTACAATAAATCATATCCGACCCTAACGCCCCACTACCTTACATCCTTTTGTATGTGGAGTCAAACCCCTTCCATATACAAAAAGGATTAAGTGACCGCAACAGGCTATTTAAATACGCTCTTTTCGTATAATGCCAGTCAAGTGCAGGCTGCGTGGAACGCGTGTCTAGATCAGACGTATTGTGAAGTTTTGTTTGCACTACACTTGAAACTGTGCTAGCGGGTTATTGTATCGACGGTATAATGCACGCTATTGCACGGTCGAAGTGGCAATGGGCAGGCCAATGACGGCCGTTGGGGCAGCAAAGTCCTGCATTGGCGACCAGGTATAGGAAAGCGCAGCGTGGGTCGGCCGCCGACTAGATGGACACTCGTGAAGGTAGCGGGGAATCAATGGATGCCGTCTGCGCGGGATCGCACTTTGTGGCGAGTCTTGGGGGAGGCCTATGTCCAGCAGTGGACGTCTGTGGCTGATAGACGAACATGTCTCTGTGAGCTGTCGATTTTACGGGCAGTTTGTGAAATGGCTGATATATGAGATTGTTACGTTTTCAACTCGTATGTCCGCCATTTTGAAAAAGGTCTATGAACTGAATCGATAAAAATAGCAACATTCACGATCCACGATTTTTGCTAAGACGGGTTTTAGTATGGAAGTGCCACTGTTCTTTTTGTAGGTTGCGGCAGTCAATTTTTCCACAATGTGACGTCATTTGACTGCTGATTCTTAGACGACACTACTTTCATATAAAATTGTAGATTTCTATCGAAAATCAGTTTTTTATGGAGAGGGGTCATGATTTCAGGAAAAAATCTCGATAGCGTGATGCAGGATCGTCATTTGTTTTGTATGGGCGCGCGGCGCCATGCCAGCCTAGCGCTTCGATCTGTTGGTCGCAATTTCCATTGTCCTCGCATCACGCCGAAATGGCTGGACAAATTTTAACCAATTTCGGTACATCCAAAGATTAGAGGTATTTTTAACCGAGTACGGTATACATAAAAAAATTACGCGTACGAAGTTGCGGGCACCCTCTAGTAACCAAATAAAAATAATTGTTTTGAGTTCTGTGATAGTAAAGTTATGAAACTAGTTTAATCTTAACACTATTTGAGAATTTGATATGTTGTGAATTTAGTGCACATGCAGTTGCACGGCACACTCGATGTGCTCGGTATTTGGGCGAGGAATTCGGTGGAACATTTCCACTGGATTAAAGCTCCGGTGGAATATGCGGTTACGAAAAATTAAAATAATAATATTGCTTTGCTATTCCGCGATAGCACTATCGTGGAATAGCAAAGCAATATTATTATTTTCATTAATATGGATTTCCGCAAAGTAACGCCTGATTCCTGCTGTGGGGTGACCGGCCTTAGAATTGTCCCCCACCATTTCGTCCCGTGGTTGCAGTAGAAGCCTGCTAAGGGAATAATAATATACCGGGAGATGGGCAGCAGCGTCTTCCAGAGACCTTAAAAAAAAAAAAAAAAAAACTGCGCGCGCCAACCCGCCTGCCAAGCGTGGCGCGTATGGCAAAACCCCCCTTAATGATAAGTCACATTAATACCAGGCCCCCAGTCTCCGGCAGCTCCGCTATCCCTGGCGTGGGTAGCGGCCAAGGTAATGGCGGAGCAGGGGGTGCTAAGAATCCCCGGACGAAATCCGGCTACCCATCCCCACGACGACTGGCCCTGGTAACACACAACATACGCACAATGAGGACTGATGAAAAGATTTGCGAGTTGCCTTCGATTCGGTGGAAACATGGGCGGTGCTCGAGTCACTTCAGCGATGCCATATTGACTATCGGTACATTGAAGTGTTGAAGTGTTTGTATAGTAACGCCACCATGTCGGTCCGAGTTCAGGAGCAGAGCACAAAGGCCATTCCATTGAGAAGAGGCGTAAGACAGGGGGACGTTGTGTCCCCGAAACTGTTTACGGCCGTTATGGAAGACGCCTTCAAGCTCCTGGAATGGCAAGGACTTGGCATCAACATCAATGGCGAATACATCACTCACCTTCGGTTTGCCGACGACATCGTAGTCATGGCAAAGTCGATGGAGGAACTCAGCATGATGCTCGATGACCTCAATCGAGTTTCTCAACGGGTGGGCTTAAAAATGAACATGGACAAGACGAAACTCATGTCAAATGCCAAGGTTGTGCCCATCCCAGTCTCTGTTGAAAACTCGGTACTCGAAGTTGTTGACTCATACATCTACCTAGGACAAGTGGTCCAATTAGGTAGGTCCAACTTCGAGAAAGAGGTCAACCGCCGAATCCAACTCGGCTGGGCAGCGTTCGGGAAACTACGCAATGTCTTTTCATCCGACATACCTCAGTGCCTCAAGACGAAAGTCTTCAACCAATGTGTGTTACCAGTGATGACTTACGGCACCGAAACGTGGTCTTTCACTATAGGCCTCATCTCAAAGCTCAAGGTCGCTCAGCGAGCAATGGAGAGGGCTATGCTCGGGGTGTCTACGTGATCGAATCAGAAATGAGGAGATCCGTAGACGAACTGAAGTGACCGATGTAGCTCACCGGATTAGCAAGTTGAAGTGGCAATGGGCAGGCCACATAGCACGCAGAGCAGATGGCCGATGGGGCCGTAAAGTGCTCGAGTGGAGACCTCGGACCAGCAAGCGCAGCGTAGGACGTCCACCTACAAGATGGACAGATGACCTTATAAAGGTCGCCGGAAGGCGCTGGATGCAGGTCGCTTCCAACCGGTATATATGGAAGTCCAAAGGGGAGGCCTATGTTCAGCAGTGGACGTCCTATGTCTGAGATGATGAACGCCTGATTCAATTAATTATATGCGGTTACGTCCAGGGAAATGCAGTGGATATGTTGTTAGCCAAACCGCAGTTAATCTGTCTCTGAAACTAGAATTTGACGACGTGTTTGGCTCGGTTTGTAGACGGCCAGGGCAAATATTTGTGTGATGAACTCGAATATTTGTGCTTGGGTCATGGTTGTTCTATGTATTTAAGTATATATTTATCTATATAAGTATGTATATCGTCGTCTAGTACCCATAACACAAGCCTTCTTGAGCTTAATTTGGAACTAGATCTATTTGTGTGAGGTTGTCCGATATTTATTATTATTATTATAATAAAATCATTTTTCTCAAACATGCAATGAAATATCGTGGTAACGTGCGTTAGAACAGGCTTCGAAGTGTCAAGTTTCGGGCGGAACAATTCGAGAGAACTGTAAAGGAATTTCATACAAAATTGAAGGCCTAAGCCGGGAAGTAATTTGTTTTTAATTTTAATGTAAACATGGCGTCTGTGTGTATGAACAGCTGATATATTTTTTTTTTCTAGTAGCTACCCATTCAGCCATCGGACCAACAATATCCGTGTTAATGCCTAGTACACACGAACTGAAAATACCGTCTATACGTAAGTCACCAGAGACCATAGACAATATTAAAAATCCTCTGCCTTTATTTTACTTAGTATAGAAACTAAGATTCTTATTATCAGGTTGTGTATAATGGCCCTAATATTCGCACACTACACACGTGGACTTATTAAAGAAAAAAAATATAGAGGGATTTGAGGGAAAATTAAAAATACTTTTTTTAAACATGGCGTCTGTGTTCATGAGCTGGCTGAACAGCTGAATTATGTTTTTTTGAGTGGTGTATTTTTTTATTTCATTGCATATGTTTGAGAAAAGCACTATACATGCCTTAGCCGTGAAAAGGGCTTGCCGGCTTCGTATCACTAGACGGCCTCCCTTACGGTCGGCCGTCTATACCTACTCAGCCGGCAAGCCCTTATTTCCCGGCGTCTGCAGTAATGTACTATTATATAGAAGACTCCCGTGAGACATATTAAAATAAATACGAAACGGGTTTACTCCCGCCGTAGAAGTCGAATATCGCTCGACATGTTCCGAATCGGTGCGCGATTCATCATCAGGAGCCCGATCAATCGAGCGAATCGAATCGCGTACCTATTCGAATTCTACGACGTGAACAGATCCGTTTCGTATATTCTCGTCATTTATTGTACGAGGGAGCGAAGAGCGTAGTTTGGCCATACATTCTGTACAATCGTTTATCTCCAGAGATACAATTTGATGTTTGGCTAATAGTCTGTTTTCATATTTTTTGCCATAAATTACCAGTTGAAATTCGTAAAGACACTTAAATGCTCTCTAATGTGGTCCATTATTCGCATCGTCTCTGCGTCTAAAGGCCCATTAAACGTCATTTTGAGCGACAAAGATCCGCCTTTCTAGGCAAATGTCATATAATTTGCTTTGGATGTTAGCTGAGAAAAATCAGAAAGCACTCCGATTGTAAATCCAATTAGTAACATAATTTCATGTTCAGTGTTTAAGATCGAATTAGGATTGTTTATAATAATACAGTCCAAGAATGTAATAGTATATTTACATTACATACCTAGGTGGTGAATTTGTGAACGGCCCAGATGTTTGTCTCACTGATATGCGATCTGGGGCTTTATTAATTACCGCCCGTAGTTTGCCTAAAGTTCTACGTCTTGCCTTGGATTTTCTTCCCGCGTAAAACGTGCTATCCGTTACATTGATTACACGTTTAAGATGTTTAGAACTTTGTTCGCACAAAGAAAAAAGGCATAGCTCCTTTTTTGCTTTGGTGTAGTTAGCTGAACTGTACAAAAATGGTTGAAACCGTACTTTCCATCCAACATTTCCTTTTTGGCGTGATTCTGTACTAAGAAGTAAGAACATTTACAACAACAACCTTCGTAGCATTGTAGCGCGTAGCACTTCTGTAGCGTCTCTGTAGAATGTCTACGAAGTGTCACATATTCGCTACGGGCCGTTGACTGATTTTGTCAGTTTATGACGCTCGTTTTTTGTTTGCTTAGGGTGTTCGCTCAGCGTGAGCATTCGCGGATTTTCATATATTTTTTAGGGTTTCGTACCCAAAGGGTGAAAACGGGACTGTATACTAAGGCTCCACAGTCCATCTGTCGTTCTGTCACCAAGCTGTATCTCATGAATTGTGATAGACAGATGAAATTTTCGGGTACCCCTTATCTTGCACAATCTCTATTGTCCGAAATACACTTCGCATAATCGTTTTCGCACAATCATTTTTAGCCGAATGATACTATCGCATAATTATATACTCACCACAATTGTTATGTCGCATAATATTCATTTGGCACAAATTTGTATAGCAGAATACTAATATTGCCAACTTTTATTTCGCAGAATTTTATGTAGCACAATATAAGTCCCGCCGAATTTATTGCGGCATAATTGTACCATAGCATACCCACAGAACCGAATCGCTGCCAGAAAACAAAGTTAGGTTAGGTTGAAACTGTGTCCCTCACAGAAACGAAGGCAAGGTAGGTAAGTAAGGCAGGTCCGACTTGGCTTAGGTTAGGTACGACGACGAGCGAAGCGAGGAGGAGTGTTAGGTTGAACTGTGACCCTAACGAGCGAGCGAAGCGAGCGAGCCGCGCAGGTCCGACTTGGCTTACGATTCCTAGCATTACCAATTTCACCTTAAGGCAGATCCGACTTGGCTTAGGTTAGGTACGACGATGAGCGAAGCGAGGAGGAGTGTTAGGTTGAACTGCGACCCTAACGAGCGAGCGAAGCGAGCGAGCCGCGCAGCTCCGACTTGGCTTACGATTCCTAACATTACCTATTTCACCTTAAGGCAGATCTAACTTGGCTTAGGTTAGGTACGACGACGAGCGAAGCGAGGAGGAGTGTTAGGTTGAACTATGACCCTAACGAGCGAGCGAAGCGAGCGAGCCGCGCAGGTCCGACTCAGGCTTACGATTCCTAACATTACCTATTTCACCTTAAGGCAGGTCCGACTTGGCTTAGGTTAGGTACGACGACGAGTGAAGCGAGGAGGAGTGTTAGGTTGAACTACGACCCTAAAGAGCGAGCGAAGCGAGCGAGCTGCGCAGGTCCGACTTTGCTTAGATTAGGTAGGTAGGTATTTTGTTGTTTCGTATTAATATTGAGTCGGACTTTTCATTTTTCGGTGTATTAAAATAATCATGCGAACGGAATATTATGCCATATAAATTTCGGCGACACAATTATTCGACCATAGGAGTATTGTTCTAATCAACATTATGCCAATGTACTATTCTGCCAAAGAAACGTGTGCGAAATGATAGTATGCCAAGAAATTTAGGCAAAAAGCAATTGTGCGAAATGATGATTGTGCCAATGGTTGCTATGCGAAACGAAAATATGCCAATAAATTTTGTGCAACACATTAGTAACCCGAAATTTTCACAGATCACGTACTTATTTCTGTTACCGCTATAAAATCTAATACTAAAAACAGATTAAAATTAATATTCAAGTAATAAATAACAAACGTGATCGGTTGAGTTAACGCCATACATACCAGGTGCAAACTTAATATCACCCGGCCAGTTAAGAATAAGTGTTTATACGGAACCCTCGGCGCGCGAGTCAGACTCGCATTTGGCAGGTTTTTGTTAAATTACATGCTAATGCTTACTTATTTAAAACTTTTATGTATCTACAAAATCTCCAATATATTTTTTCGATTAAATGCCTTTTTTTAGACTAATAAACCCTAGAACACTGGAATGAACACGTATTATAATTAAATTAAATTAGTGACATGTGTCTCCCCGGTAATCTAATCGGCCATCTTTACAGCTATTTTTATTGCGCATAAACAGCGCCACTGTCAATTATTATTGACGCACATAAACGCTATCTTGATCAATATTAAGGGTGAGTCGGACTGACCTTAGGCTGACGTTTGTGGGTGAATGTGTTATAGGTTAAATAAGGTTAACTTTTTAGGGCAAGATGGGCTTTCAAGCTTAAATCTTGGTTTGTCAAATATGGTCTACCCTTGGTTTATTCAAAGACGTTTCGTCGAATGCTTTTTTCGTTGATGTACAATTTCTCTCTGCTAAGTGTACCGCGTACCGGAAGACGCAGCGTGGTTCCAACAAGATGGACCGACGACCTGGTTAGAATCGCGGGAAGCAACTGGATGAGGACGGCGCTTTAGAAGCAGAAGTGTAATTGCGTAGAAAGCAATTTTCTCTGATACCGTCAGCTTTATGGGATTGTTATAAAACAAATCCAGCCTTAGCAAACTTAATCTATGGGATGATATTTGCAAGAATTATGGAAAACTAGCTTTTGCCCGCGACTACGTACTTACTTGATAAAAGGCATTATTAAAAGCGCCTAAGCAAATGTAAGAGCAATTGTGCTTTTGGTCTAATAATTACATTTCCTACAGGGTCACCGCACCCCAACAGAAATGTTCACTCAATTTTCAATCTTTTTAGGTATAATTTCCAGGATGAAAACTGTCCTATGTCCTTCCTCGAATCTTTAACTATCTCTATGCCAAATTTTATCAAAATCGATTCAGAGGTTTAAGCGTGAAGAGGTAACAGACAGACAATGGAACATTCGACACAGAAATAATTCTGCGGAAAGGCAGTATACCTGTACAAGTATTATGTACTTAGTTTGGAGTAACTAGATTCGTGCAAGATTGTCTCCTAATATTCGTTTACTAGCTACGCCGCGCGGTGTCACCCGCTCATCCCACGGGAACACTAAATTTTTCGGGATGAAAAGTAGCCTATGTGTTTATCCAGGGTGTCAGCTACCTTCACACCAAAGTTTATCGAAATTGATCCAGTCGTTTGACCGTGAAGAAGTAACAAACATACACATAAACACACAAACTTTCGCCTTCATAATATTAGTGTGATGCTGATGTTCAAACATTTGTGACCAATATGACAAACAGGTTGTCACACAAACACGTCCCACAGTGACCTCTTGAAGGCTTGTGTTATGGACACTAGACGAAGATACACATACTTAGATTAGATTAGATTAGATTATTTATTTCACGATAAAAATTACATTACAAATACTTACATAGAGAAACTTTACTTACATAGAGAAATAACAACAACAACAACAACAAATCCACTTTATTGCACACCTCAATACACAGGGATACAAAACATGAGAGATATACAGTAAAAAATTAACAGAGGTTAACAACAGGTGGTCTTATCGCTAAATAGAATTAGAATTGAGTAGGTGATGCAAAACAACAAAAAATAAAATAAAGGCAATAAACATACATAAATAACAATAATCAAATATACCTACATACAATACTTATTAGACATAATAATAACATATAGCAGAGTAGAATAGATAGCAAACCAGAGTCAGTCGCATAGTACGAGTAAGAGGAGCGATTTTCGATGCAGTGTACATTAAGGAAGAGATAAATAGTGACGTTTAAGGTGAGATTTAAATATAGCAATAGATTGTGCACGCCTTAGATCAGAAGGTAAAGAATTCCACAGAAGAGTAGCCTGAAAACTGAATGAATTATTGTAAAACTTGGAAGAAGAAGAGGGGATAGCGAGAAGATAATTTTGAGCAAATACATACTGAAATACAAATAACATCCATGACTACACATAAACACACACACAAACTTCCGCCTTTATAATATTAATGTGATTTGTTCACCGCTTAGGTACTCTTACATAAAAGATGTATGAATAAAGTAGCGAACTGTACCAGCCCTTCTATAAACCACAAATCTATATTTCCCGATAGCCTGAACAAACACAGGAAGGTCGGCAGTAAAACTTCACCGATATAAAAATAAACGATCGCGTCCGTCACAACATGACTTTTATTATGTATGCTTATTAATAGACGGGGAAATGCGTAAACATACAGCGTTGCCTCACACACGAGTCATGTATTGTACTTACCTGTGGCCCCTTCTAGTCTCACTACACTACAACTTCTAACTAACTACACTACAACTACTAACAGATCTACTAAATGTGCCTAAAACGCGTCTAAAACAAACAGCTGGTAGTGCTCACTTCATATGCATTAAAATATTCAACAAACTTCCGAGAGATATAAAATACCTTGAGTCTGTTCAAGAAAAAAAATTACGCGCCGCTATACGAATTTAACTTTTATTCAGTAAGAGTTTCTGAATATGAGATTTAGCAATAAGTAACGGTTTGTTGTCCGGGAGTTTTATTTTATACTTTTAGAATAGATACCGACTTCTTTATTTTGTTGATTTAGAGAAACATCAGCAAAATTTAGACACCAAAGTTTGCATGCTGAATAAGTAGAATATGGGGAACAGCGCTTATAGTAAACAGTAAACATTGTGATACCTATGTACCCCACCCTTCCGTATTTCATTTCAATTTAGTCTAACTAAACCCCCCCTCCTTTAGTCGATATCCTCAATGCTGAGGGTCGTGGCTTCTCTGAATAACTTTTTCGTGGACAAATTTTGCGCCAGCTTACTTTATTCTGGGCTGCGTGGATGGCATCGTGAATAGAGGTCTTGAAGGTAGAGCGTACCTATAACTACACTTCAGCTACTAACTAACTAGTCTAACTACACTACAGCTACTAACTAACTAGTCTAAGTACACTACAACTACACTAATATTATAAAGGCGAAAGTTTGTGAGTGTATTTGTATGTTTGTTGCTTCTTCATGCTCAAAAGGCTGGACCAATTTTAATAAATTTTGACATAAAGGTAGCTGAAACCCTGGACTATGGAGGCAGTGTTGCCATGGGAGGAGCGGGTGACACCGAGACTTAATCACCCGTGAAAGTCAATAATTTATTCTAGCATCAACCTGCATGAAAAAAATACTGATCATAACATGAAGAGGGCCATTGTCCCGCCCCGGCGCGGCCACCGTGAGATCAAAGGAGGCTTCGTACCGTGCAAATATCGTACGAAGGAGGCTGTGAAATTAATCTGCGTACAAGGTCATTGGCGCGCTTGTAAACCTTGTAATTACGGCTGAAATACCGACTTTGCAACGAAGGGGTTTGCGTCATGTTATCATCATTCTGTTCTTATTCATTTGGTTTCGGCGTAGCATGCTTTTTTCTCCCTACCATTTCAGAATGCTAATTCGAGACGCTTTGCGCTATGTTCGTTCTGGCAGTATCTCGGTTATATAACTATGCTATGAAAATGTTCAAATACGAGTAGATGCAAACGAAATGGTAGATTGATCCGTCAGAAAGTTATTTAGATTTGTGCAATATATTGGCAAGCGTTTTGCGGAATCGTATCCGAGTAATGACCGGTCATTTTGGTAATTATGTTGATATTACACATGTGTAATATAGTTTAGGTTTATAATTTGTAAATAAATAAATAAATATCGGATAACTTCACACAAATCCAATCTAATCCCACAGTAAGCTCTAGTAGGCATGTGTTCTGGACACTAGACGATAAACATACTTATATAGATAAATATATACTTAAATACAAATAACATCCATGACCCAGGCACACACAAATCGCTTTTATCCCTACTTAAGTCCAAGAAGGCTTGTGTTGTGGGTACTAGACGACGATATACATACTTAAATAGATAAATATATACTTGAATACCTAGAACAACCATGACTTAAGCACAAACATTCGAGTTGATCACACAAATATTGCCCTGGCCGGGATTCGAACCCGGGCCCGTCGGCTCAGTAGGCAGCTGCTTTACCACTGCGCCAACCGCATATATATGATAATCTATGCATATACTTTTCCTTATACAGCCAATGAAGTTTGCCATTCATTAACAATCGATCAAAACGCGGCATATACAAAAAAAACTGTACGGTGAATCCAACAATGATCACATCAAATTGGATATTGTGAAGTGCAAGTGTACCTTAAATGATGAGTGAGCGAGCGGTATGAGCTCCCCGGACGAGGGCGGCGTGCGCCGGCGCCGCAGCATCAAGCGACTCCTGCGCAGCCTGACCGCCGACAAGCTGCAGACAGGTAAACCTTGTGCACGGTGCTCTACTCTCCTGTAGTCTCGCCTTAGGCTTCGCGCTACAGGTTCGATAAAGTTGTTTGGGATCAGCACCTCTAGTACAACTGTGACACGCTTCTTTCTCGCGCGAGGTATACTACCTATCTCTTTCTGTACAGTACTGTGAGAGAGTGACGGGTGATGCTATGTCGCGCGACATGAGTCGCAAGCATAGTTGTGCTTGCGACTCATGCTTCATGCTTTTAGAAACTCGGGCTGTGGTCCTCCGCGACCTTCGCGTCTTGAGGCTATGATCCGCAGGCCCGGCTGAAACACCATTTATGGATGAAATATAATTTGCATTTCATATTTCACTGAACTTATCTTTGCTATAACGGTTTCCTTAATTATTACACGTAAAATTTACAGGTTTTCCGTCTTACACCCGAAAACAGAGTAGTATATCGACCTCATGAACCCCCGATGAAAAATGAGGGGTGTTATAATTTTAACATGTGTAACTCTGTGTCTGCCTGTCTGTCTGTGGCAACGTAGCTCCCAAACGGATGGACCAACTTGAGTGCGGTTTTAATCGAAAGACACGTCCGTCGAGATGGTTTTTAGCTATGTTTGGTGGAAATAGGAACAGTTTCCAAAATATTTAGCTTTAATTGGAACAAATGACTAAACTTTTTTGGTGTGCAATAAAGCATTTTGTATTGTATTGTAATGACAGGATCTCAGCCAAACATTTTATAGTGTGTTATAGTTGTGTGTTGTTGTGTTCCGGTGTGGAGGTAAGATAGCCGGTGAAATTACTAGCATAGAGGCATTCTATCTTCGTCCTCCGGGTAGGCAAGCACTTGTGACTCCTCTGGTGTTGCAGGTGTTTATGGGCGACGGTAATCGCTTTCCATCAGGCGATACGTTTGCTCATTTGCCCCCTATGACATAACAAAAAAAAAAAAAAAAACATTTGATACTAGCTGTGCCCCGCGGTGTTACCCGCTCATCCCACGGGAACACTAAAATTATTCGGGATGAAAAGTATCCTATGTCCTTTCCCGGGTCTCAAACTATCTCCATACCAAATTTCATCTAAGTCGGTTCAGCGGTTTAAGCGTGAAGAGGTAACAGACAGACAGACAGACACACTTTCGCATTTATAATATTAAGTATGGATATCACTCATTGGATGAAGGTCTCATGACCCATTACTTGTATCGGGGGTGTTTTAAATTTTTAATTCAGGTTATTTTATGCATAGAGAAGAATGGAAGAGAATCTCTACTAACAAATTATGTTTTACTTATCAACGAAAACAGCGCGGTTAGTTTGTGAAAGTACAACTTACAACATACTTAAATCGCTTTATTCTTATTTATATTTGACTTTCTACTGGTTATTTCCAGCTCAGGAGACTAACGAAGTCTGTACAAGGATCGCATCAGGATACCTCTTTACGATAGAAAGATCAATGGAATACGTCCCAATACTGTTTCATTATATTTCTGTATAAGCACATGCTCCGCTGATCACTCGGCAATAACCGACATTGGAGTTGACTCGAGTGGTTCGGTTACGTTCGTATATCATTCTGAATCTTCTGTAAATATATATACTAGCGACCCGCCCCGGCTTCACACTGGTGCAATGCTATATTATGCATGTATTATACATATCATATAAACCTTCCTGTTGAATCACTCTATCTATTAATAAAAACCCATCAAAATCCGTTGCGTAGTATGTATGTATGTATGTATGTAAACGCTTTATTGTACACAACAACTGGTTATAAATACATTGATAACAAATGAAATATGTACAAAGGCGAACTTATCCCTATTAGGGATCTCTTCCAGTTAACCTTTGAGCAATTGAAGGAATGGGTATTCGAAGAAAATAGGCAAACTACACTGCGTACAACCGAGATATCTATACTATACTTAATAAAACTATAATAAGTACATAAACTAAGTTAGTAATAATACACATATATTTATACTATTTATAAGATATATATTATATATATATATATATATATGTATATCTACATATAATACATATAAATGCGTAAATAAATATAGTATTCAATGAGTTCACACGTCATCGGACAGCCACAATTTCTTCAAGTTAATCTTAAGTGATGCAACAGATGGAGACTTCCTAAGGGACAAAGGCAACCCATTCCACAACTTCACTGCGCTTACCGTGAAAGACTTGCTATAGGTACGCGTCTTATTAGACGGTACAGCCAGAGTGAGATTGGCGCTAGACCGCAAGCGGTGACCACTGCCATCAGCCATATACGAAAATCTTTCACTAAGGTAAGGAGGAGAAGTAGGATTAAACAGGACATTAAAGAGCAATGAAAGGACATGCACGTCTCTACGCCGACGAATCGGTAGCCAACCCAGCTGCGCTCGAAAGGAAGAGATGTGGTCATATTTTCGCAATCCAAATATATACCTGATACACACATTTTGTAGGCGTTCAAGCTTGTCAAGTAGTTCCTCCTTAAGATCCAGTAGAGCAATATCACCATAGTCTAGTAGAGGGAGCAAGAGAGATCTGGCAAGAGTGATCTTGGTGGAAATTGGCAGAAAGTTCTGCAGGCGCCTTAAAGAGTGGAGAGATGCAAAGAGCTTCTGGCTAACTTGCGCTATGTGCGGTGCCCACGAAAGCGTCTGGTCCATGGTGATACCCAAATTTCTAACTGTAGAGGAAAGGGGGATAGGAATCCCACCAAAAAGAATATCAGGTACCACCATTTCAGACACTTTATTTACAAAGTGAGGACTACCAATAACAATTGCTTGCGACTTTTTTGCGTTTATGTTTAACCCGAAGTTATTTGCCCAGCTGTAAATACACTCCAAATCCGCATTGATCATATTAATAAGCGACGGCATATCCTCGATACTAGCCGCTGCATAGATCTGCAGGTCATCTGCATAAAGATGGAACGAGGATCTTAAACACTCGGTGATCCCACCAATAAATATGGAGAAGAGAAGTGGAGAGAGGACGCCCCCCTGAGGGACACCAGTGGAAATTTCACGCCATTCCGACAGTTTGTCGTCGACCCTAACCCGCTGGCGTCGACCAAAGAGGTAGTCGTGAAACCAAGATAGGGATGAGTGAGACACATTAAGTGTACGAAGGATAGGTAGTTTTAAAGATCTAAGCATACATAGGGACAGACAGACAGCAGGAAGCGACTTTGTTTTATACTATGTAGTGATTAGCTCCGGTATACATGTTTTAGATTCGGTTTTATCTATGTACTGGTTAGTGTAGTGTGCATGTGAATTAATGCAGGAAAACTACTGCAATGAGCGAGTGTGATGGAAATGAATGATTTAAGTATAACTTATTTATTTCATTTCATAATATAAAATATCGGTATAAACTACGCTAAGTCAATTTGTAACATGCATTTATAATTATGTAGGTACAGTCGCCATCAGATATATCGTAGCATATAAGGCGTTCATAAATATCTGCACACGACTCTTATTGACTGGGCGTTACAGTACATGTTCAGATATTTAATAACGCCTTATATGCTGCGATATATCTAATGGCGACTGTACTATGATCGTCATAAAAATCATAATAATTCATAACAATAGTAATTCGTTACACAGAAAATAAACACATGTCAAAATTAAACTAGGTATATATTTATGTATGAAACATGTAATATCTTATTATTTTAATGTGGGTACACACCACATTTTTTTTTGATATTAAACTATTGATACAAAGATCAAAGCACAAAGAAATTGCGTAACCTGGCGGAAGGTGGATTCAAATAAACAAAGCAAAGATATACACAAAAATCATAAGGAAAAATTCGAAAGATTTTTGGCGTTAGAGTGGTGGAGAGGTTAACACGCCGTACCGCACGGTCTCTTCCACGACTGACGATGTTGCTGGAATCTTTTAATAACTTCAAAATAATACCTTCTGAGTCACACACACTCACAATGAATGAAAATAATGGAAATTATTCAGATCTGCAATATCATCAATCAGTAGCTCCATTAGCAATCAATGTTACTCGTACATCATATGTATTTAAACCATTCCACTTTACCTAATGATCCAATTATTAAATCAACCCTCAAACGGCCACGTTAACCCTTCGAATTGAACGCGCCACTCGTAATGAAAAGCTAACACTGCCTCAAGCATTCCGTTTTTCAATTTTTCGCTTCATTGTAAACATTTGATAAACCAACAGTTTAATTTCGCCTACAATTAACCATTACATTCCCCGTGGGAAAATGTTATTACTGTTGGAAGCATAATAAATCCTTTTCGCTCTAGAACGTATGCTTAGTCTTCGGGGATGCTACGGTTTTCCATTTTAGACTGAATTGAATTGGTTTAAAATACAGTCGACTTGTATATTAATAGTTGACATTTCGATGAATAAATGCATTTTTAGATCGCTCGGGTGAATTTAGTTCGGTTTAAGGTGTCAGGGGTTTATTTCGTTCTACATACACATTTAATCATTTAATCGAGGTATGTATTTGAACTATTTGATGACGTGCTTCGCGCAGTGGGGTATAGTCCTTCGGTTAGCTTAATTAAAGAAAACAATACCGTTTTGTGGCTTTGTACCTCATTATCGTCCTTCATGAAAGAGAAGCGTGCTTCATATACCTATTTAATAGGCGTTATTTTCTAATATCGATATTATTAATCTTATCAAGTGTAAATAATGATACAACTATTGGTCTGTAAAACGTTTTGGCTGCAATTAGATTTATCCTATCTTATCATTGATTTATCACAGTTATTTAGGAAGTGGAGAATGGATGAAACGATGGTATTTAACGCATTCACTGCCAGGGTGCGTTGCGTGGTCTAGGAACAAACTTGAATGACGGTGAACGCGTATATGCGTCGCGGGCACAGAATGCGTAAACTTGTGCATTCTGCGGTTCAGTTCCAAAAAAACGTAAAAATTGGTTAAATTTCAAAAGAGGAAACAGACAAGAACGAAATATCGATTTGTTTGGAAAGATAAGCAATGGTATTTCTCGCATCACGCTGTAACGGCTGGACAAATTTTAACCAATTTCGGTACAGTCGAGTTCATTTACATCTACACACTTACGAGAACAAAAATATCTGAACACGATTCTATGCTCCTAACAATAGGGTCGTGTTCAGATATTTTTGTTCTTGTAAGTGTGTAGATGTATAAGTATGTAATATACGTATATGCAGCGGGACCCCATGTAATTATGGTTTAGGTCCTAAATAATCGAGTTGGTATATATTTCTACCTGTCGATTTATGTACTTTAGAATTTCTACCTTTGCAAATTAATGAAAAAAAAAATGATTCTGTGCCAGCGGGGCCCTTTGTTAATTGTAAGTTTACAGACTAAATGAATTACTATTCATGGAGCATCTTATTTCTACCTTCCAAATAACACTTAACTACACCCTAGATATAAATAGTTTTTGAGAAATACGCGTTCGAAGATTTTGTCATAGCAGGGCCCTTTGGTATTTAGTGACTTACATGACCCCAGGTAATTTTAATTTTAAAACAGCCGGTTATTTCTACTTACTGAATCAATTATTACCAACTTGCTAGTGACAGGTTTAGTGATAATATAATACAATAATATTTTTTTATTTTTTTTTTCTTGAAAACCTGTCACTAGCATGTTGGTAGTAATTGATTCAGTAAGTAGAAATAACCGGTTGTTTTTTAAAATTACCTGGGGTCATGTAAGTCACTAAATACCAAAGGGCCCTGCTAGGAGGACAAAATCTTCGAGCGCGTATTTCTCAAAAACTATTTAAATAAATAAATAAAATAAATAAATATTAAGGGACAATCATACACAAATCGACCTAGTCCCAAACTAAGCAAAGCTTGTACTATGGGTACTAGACGACGATAGACATAGACATAATATATAAATACATATATAGATGACATCCATGACCCAAGAACAAATATTTTGCACAATCATTTATATCTAGGGTGTAGTGAAAAGTTATTTGGAAGGTAGAAATAAGATGCTCCATGAATAGTAATTCATTTAGTCTGTAAACTTACAATTAACAAAGGGCCCCGCTGGCACAGAATCATTTTTTTTTCATTAATTTGCAAAGGTAGAAATTTTAAAGTACCTACATAAATCGACAGGTAGAAATATATACCAACTCGATTATTTAGGACCTAAACCATAATTACATGGGGTCCCGCTGCATATACGTATATAAGTATGTAAATGAACTCCACTGTACAGGGATAGCTAGACACCCAAAGATGGTTATAGGATAGTTTTTATCCGTCTATAGGAAACAAAAAAATACGCGGACGAAGTTGCGAGCACCTCCTACTTTTACACAACTCCGCTCCGCTAAGGGTGCGTCTCCATGTGAAGCGGGGCTGAGATACAGATTTCAACTCAGGTGATTGGTCAATTCCGCACTTATCGTCTCTTAAATATTCCTCCTTCCGTTTCACGGCTCGGATCTATAAAACAAATCGATGACGTGTTACCGCGCAGTATATCACGGTACCTTAGCCTGAACCCTAAATCAGGTGTTCAACAAGCTTATTACGCGTTCGTAAACAGCGACATCTGGCGGCGCGCCAGAGTTTGTTATTAGCGATCCTTTGATGATTGACTGCCGAAATATGATCGTAACTCGCCCACGGGGCGCCGGTGCCGTACCGGTGCCGTGTTGAGTTCTGTGACGTCACTTTTTTCTGACATGCGATTTACCCTTTCTTCGGGCTGTTTAAATTTTTTCGACGGCTAGAATAGAATATATTATATTTTATTTAATAGAAAATCATTTGCGTTACTCTAGCCTTAAGTGAGAGAAATTCTTTCTTCGCGCCCAATGCGAGACGTAAAATTTTAAACGAACCACGGTTGGTAATTTGTAAAGCCCCAGATCGCATGTTTACACCTGTGATCTGGGACATTCACGAATTTACCGCCCTAGGTATGTAATGTACTATTATTGCACACCTCAATAGATAATTAATACAAATGGGTGATTCTACAGGCGTTCTAACCGCCGTCAGTACTCTGTCGCAGCTTTTTTTTTTTTATAACTGCACAACATCGTGGCTCCACTTCGCCTGATGGTAAGCAAAAAGGGGAGCCCAAGTCGCAATGGCAACTGACGAGAAACCAACGAAACCAATGTTACCACATGAGCGATCTTACCGCTTTCACAGCTAAGTTTAGATGATAGTTACTGAAGCAACTTATACATAATTGCTTCAGTACTATGATCTAATCTTGGGTTTCACTATCATGTGCGATGCTATGATTCGGCAAGTAAATAAACTGAACGGCCGCATATAAAAGGAACAGAAACCAGAAGCGGAGTTCGCATCGATTCGTATATTTGTTTGTTTGCGCAACCAGATGTAAATACGCTTGTTTGATGCCAATATCAATTCATAGACATGAAGTTTCTACACATGATTCTATGATTCATAAAAAAAACTTCATACACCCCAGACCAAACGCATGGAAACAAAGTTTATTCCTTGAATATTTACAGTTTCCAATAATTATTCCTTTTGTATATGTTAGTAACCGTTAGGCCACCCCCAAAAGAAAAAAAAATAGAATATCCACTATTAAAACATCTGCATATTGTAAAAAAATATATATATACGTATGTACTTACCTAACGCCGGGACAAAGTGCATGTCGTCGTTTTTTTATTGCCTTTCTACAAAATGTTGCGCTGGCAATTTTCATAATCAGAATTTGCGTTATTGACTTTTAAAATGTTTATAATCATTTTTATATTGTGATTTTGTAATTTATTCCGTAAGGAAATCACAGGTTTGTATAGTAATAAAAGCTTGTTTCCATACTTTTAGCCTGGGGTGTACCTATCAGTGATCTCCGTTAGTCATGCTAAAAGCCCCTGTCGTACGAAAAAGATTTATATCTGTAGATACTAATTATAAAAACCGGCCAAGAGCATGTCGGGCGGGCCACGCTCAGTGTAGGGTTCCGTAGTTGCTGGTCCTTCACAATAGACTAAAGTTACAGGAAAGATTTTAAGCTCTATAAAAAGGTCGTAAACGCCAAAGTAACTGTAATTACTTATTACCTTCTGGAAGTCAACTTACTTCCTTTTAAGAAATTATGAAATTTTGCGATAACTCAAAAACGGCTTGATCGATTTTGTTCAATATAGTTTTCATTGAAAGTACTTATAAAGCCTCGTTTTCATGAATTTTTCCATAATTTTTTGACCCGTGGTTAAAAAGTTAGAGGGGGGGACGCTATTTTTTTTATTTTCGGAGCAAATATTTTCGAAACTGCTGACTTTATCAAAGAATAATGTTTGAACCCCTATGATTTTTAAAAGACCTATTCAACGACACCCCACACACTAAAGCTGGAACGAAAAAAAAAATTCACCCCCACTTTAGGTGTTCGAGAGGTACCCGAAAAAAAATTTTTTTTTTTAGTTTTTATTTTACCATTTTGTCGGCGTGATACATACACATACTCATACCAGCTCAGCTTTCTAGTACTACTGATCACGGAGCTAAGCCGCGGACGGACAGACGGACATGGCGAAACTATAAGGGTTCCTAGTTGACTACGGAACCCTAAAAACGGTTTAAACTCACGTAAAATTTGTCAGGAACGGCCCTACATGTTTCGAACTCATATAGAGCTCTTCATCAAGGGCAGCTATCCGTGCTGGTACCGCGGCCTACAAATATTAAAGATCTCACGATGGGTTTAATAATATTGTTGCTAGCCTTTGCGGTATGTAGATACTCGTACTCTTATTTAACATTCAAAAATGTATTGTCAGTTTTCTATGGAGATGGAAAATTTCCGATGCTGCAGTATTTGTAGGGCCGCGCGGCTGGCTGGAAAATAATTCCTTCACTCAGACTTCACTGAATAAAAATAATTGCTCAACTAGTTTAACTACTTGAGAAATAGCCAAATTGTCCATGTCCAAAATTATGCTAAAATTTGCGCTACTGTTAACAAATCTTTTTTTTTTTTCAATGTTTGCGAGCTACGCCAGTATGCTTGCGTAATAATCAACCGTGCTTACGTATTTATGTGCTTCGAGCAGAACTGGTCGTTGGATCAGGTGCTTCAAATATTTATTATCCAATCAAATAAACAACCCTTTATAGGCGTGTATTTTGTGAACGTAATTTCAGCAACGGTATTAAAGTTATTTATTTGTGTACTCGCTTTGCTATAGGTATTACGTCTTTACAATTCCAGTGTTGTGAAGTATGTAGTTGTTTTCAAAAATTACACGACCAAAACCCACTGTTATCTGTGGATGAAGCGTCATCACGTCGTGCAACGTCGTTTGTGTTTTTTTTTTACTAGGACGGTGACAAACAAGCATGCTTCCTAATATGGACGCCTGCGAGGCCAAGAGCATGACATGCCCGTTGCCAATCCTATAAGAACCTTTACTCCCCTCTTGAAGAACCGTATACCGTAGCCCCCGGGGACACCTCGGCAGGGAGCTCAATCTACTTGCGAAGGGTTCGTGGTAGGAAATTCCTTTGCCTACCTGCCTTATGAGTCTACGATCTTAGGTTCAAATCGCGGCAAGGGCAAAAATTTAGTGATGAACTCGAATATTTGGGCTTGGGTCATGGTTGTTCTATTGTTTAAGTATATATTTATTTATATAAGTATGCATATCGTCGTCTAGTACCCATGACACAAGCCTTATTGAGCTTAATTTGGGACTAGATCGATTTGTGTGAGGTTTGATATTTATTTATTTCCGTAGCTTTAATCAGAATTAAATAATTAGGTAATGAAATAAAGTGTTTAACTGACAATAACTAATTTATTCGTGATCAATAAATATCATCTGACTACAATCAAGTTTAAGGTCATACAGTCACTAGATCTCATTTAATATATTTTCATCCATTGTAAAAGAAACCCACCGAAGCCTTAAGGCCGCATTTGCCTTCACGCACGACATAGCTCTCATAATGACGACCATTGACTTGTAGATTTCCAATTAAGCCCAGGTTTCAATTAAACCCTAGGGCCTTTTGTTCTGTCTGACTATTTTTATTCTTTAGGCGTGGGCTGTGGTCGGGGTGAGGAGGTAGCGGGAGCGAGTTTCGATATTGATGCGTTGTCTTTCCAAGGGTGCATTTGCTTTTAACGTAAAAAACGAACGCGTTTGTTACTATGGGAAACGTCGACGCGACAACCGAGAGAGACTCAGTCTTTAGTTCGTATCTCATCTAGACACGAGAAGTGGTACGTGTTTTGGATCACAGGAAAAAATAACAGATTGTGACACTGACAAAAAAAGACACTAGATCTGTACTGATCGAGCGAGATAAGCGTCTCCGTTTCAGTTTGTCCTAAAATGCTTTCCGATGTCAGCACCTGTAGCACAAATGTCAAATGCGACTATTTCTCGCGCGGTATAATTGTCTGTCTCTTTCTGTGCAATAATGTGAAAGGGTGGCAGGTAGCGCTATGTCGTACGACAAGAGACGCGATGAATAGTTGTGCTAGACGGGTAGGGTTTCGGGCTGTACTAGCCTACACCACTCTAGGCTGTAATAGGTCGCATTGCTCAACCGATTCTTGAAAAATACATGAAAATTATCATCTTTCCGCCATTCCGAAATCCATATTAATTAAAATAAGTAGTTCCAATGTGTCTAGAGGTAATTATTGCAGCAACGACCGACGAACGTATATGTAATTCTTTATAATTTTATTTCCGCTGCACGCTCCGCTTATAACAAAGCGCTGGCCGCGCAACAGAGCGCGACACAATGCATTCTGCGTTATATATACTTGCAATACGACCCACTATGCCACTGCGGCCCACTGCCCCAGTGTGGTATCGCCAGTCGGCGGAGACACTTGAAATTGTCTCAAAATCCGCGCTTATATAAATATATCTCCACCGAACATTGAACTGACCTGAACTGACGCCTTATTGCTTATATTGGCCAATTCATAAAAGCAATCAACGTCTCTGAAAATGTTTAAAAAAGCCGCGAATGCTACAAGAATATGGCGCCAAAATTCATACTGAGTTGATCAATATCGGGGCTAGTAATAAAATAAGACGGTTAAAAAGATCAAATAATTCTCCTTACGGACCGGTCACGGCTTGCGCGACAGCGGCAGCGGTGAGTGGTACGTGTGTCTCGCTCACTCGTATGGCCACTGCGCTCGGATCTCTCGCTCAACCGCTCGCCGCGCCGCTTGCTGCCGAATCTGTGGCATGTCCGTTATACATTCCTCTGTTCTAGTTCTTGTGGCAAGAAATCATTTTTTATTTATTATTTACATGTAAAAGAGAGGCAAGAGTCTCTTAGGCATGTTGTTTGAGGACTAGGCATATTGGCATGATGATTGTGACGAAGATTAAAATGAGGCCGAGGAACCGATTCCGGAACAGTTATTGTTTAGGTGGGTAATGTTTTAACATAATTCCTTACCTTAAATTAGAGGGAAAATATATCTTGAAAAGTTGGTGCTATTTTAGATTATTCGTCATCGATATCTCAAGACTGCACACTGTATTAATATAGGTAGGTACTAGGTGCCCGCAACTTTGTACGCGTATATTATTTATACTACACGAATGTAAGAGGAAGGCGGCTATCACTATCAGAGAAGAATGGCGGCGTGTTGTGAAGCTTGCCACCAACATCTGAAATGATGACCACGACCACTCTGCCAAGAGTGAAAATGACAAAGAAGAATTATTTTTACCGTAGTCGGGTAAAAAATATCATAAACCTTCTTTGGATGTCCAGCTATCCCTGTACCAAAATTAGTTGAAATTTGACCAGCCGCTACGGCGTGATGCGAGGACAAAGGAAATCTGAAAACAGATGGCGCCAGGTTGGCACGGCGCCGCGCGCCCATATAACAAATGACGATCCTGCATCACACTATTAAGATTTTCCTGAAATCATGACCCCTCTCCATAGATAACTGATTTTCCATACTAATCTAGAATCTTAATAGTAGGTATAGATGATGACTTGATTACTGTTTGGTTTTCATGTACTTAAATTCCTTACCTGCTGTGTATATATTTCTTAACCTACTGAAAAGTTTGAAATGATGTTTGAAAAGTTCGAATCCCGGCCGGGGCAAATATTTGTGTGATGAACTCGAATATTTGTTCTTGGGTCATGGATGTTATCTATATATGTATTTATATATTATGTATATCGTCGTCTGGTACCCATAGTACAAGCTTTTCTTAGTTTGGGACTAGGTCGATTTGTGTATGATTGTCCCATAATATTTATTTATTATTTATTTATTTATGTCTTATTGAACCATAGATTATTATCGGTAGGTCGACTTAATAAACGCACTAATGTTAAAATCATTGTTTAACTTCTTATTTTTTGACTTTAAACGGATACGAACTATATATAGGTACATATGTTAAACTTTTACTAAGTTAAAAAGACAAACAAACATCGTCGGGCAATTTTTCACGTCTTTCTAACGCCAGTATTTCGGTCAATCTCGGGATTTATAAATATCAAGTGAAGATCAAGAAATCGCTTCTATTCTCAGTTTTTTTTTTCGTATTCGTAAGGTCATTATATAATTTAAGCTTACATAAATCTCCAATTCCTGTTTACTGATAAATGAGCCATGTTTTATATGAAAGTGTAACTTTACTAAACAGTTTTAATTTTGTTACAGGTAAGCTTTAATTCCAGATACGAAACAATAAACATTGCAAACGCGTAAGTACAGTCTCCTTTATATCTAAAAAGCAATTGTTTTGTTACTATTATACGGATTGTCCTTAGCGCCATCTGTTCTCGTTTATGCGAACTTCAACAACTTTGCACAGGCTGGTAAGCGCGTCTGTGGTGTCGTTTCGCTACTCCCCGGTAGATGGCGTGGCGTGTATCTCTTTAGGGATTTCCGTTCTGTTATCGTAGGGGGAAATTCGGTTTGTTCCTGCGACTGTTGTGGTTTTATCATCAAATTATCCTTGTGTTATCGAAATTTGGGTTTCTGTACATTATTACTTTTTGGTTTAGCTTCTCTTTTCCGCCCAAAGTTTAAGTTTATCGGAGAGTGTGAAATTAATAAAGTATTACAGCCATAGAAAGTAAAATCTGTATATATATTACGCGAGGCCGATTTTTGTACATCCCATCAGATCTACAGTTATGGTCCGATTTTGATAAATGATATGTCATTAGATTCGTCTCATACTGGAGAGGTGCATAAAACTCTTGGAATTTTATTTTTTTCCTGAAAAGGTACTGAAAAATGGATTTGAAAAAACTACTGTGCGCTAACCACGTGACTTTGACCACGTGACCTGTGATCCCTATTTTGACATAAGATGACCAAATAATAATAAGCATGATTACGTAACACACCTGTAGTAAGTTGTTCAGCATGATGAAATATTATTTTTGAGTCGGCAACATAATATCCGCAACACTTAAAACATGTACGAATATGCAAAAATAATTTTACAGTTTGTTGACAATGAATGACGGTAACCATATTCTGACAACTTTTAATGTCTTTTTTATTGGGGGCTATTATGTCAATGCTCTAAATTGCCAGGTTGATTATCTTTTTAAAATGTTGATATGGAAACTTTTTTCGCATACCTGTGAAAAATGTGGAGAAAAAAGCCGGTTAAGTGCGAGTTGGACTGATGCTCAAAAGACTAGAAAAACTGACCGTCATTCAAGAATAGATTATTTCTATAGGCGAGTTTTACTAAATCTAAATTAGAAGCAGAAAAAATTTAGTAAAACTAATTTAAACGTCATTCAAATAAGTAAATTTAGGGTAGATTATTATAAATATGATTATATTATGTCCATCAAAAAAAAAAAAACCAAAGAAAATGGCATGAGTTATGGTAAATTAAATGGTATTTTACAAGAAGAAACTTAGTCCTTCCGCTTGCATGTCGACGGGATGGGAAATGTGGTAGAGTTGAGAATATGGATGACTTATTGACAATGTAGCTAAGTTGAGAATGTATGGTAATATGGATGAGTTGGTAAAATGGACGAGTTGGAAATGTGGACGAGTTGGGAATATGGACGAGTTGGGAATGTGGATGAGTTGGTAAAATTGACAAGTTGGTAATATAGACGAGTTCGGAATATGGACGAGTTGGGAATGTGGATGAGTTGGCAAAATTGACAAGTTGGTAATATAGACGAGTTCGGAATATGGACGAGTTGGGAATGTGGATGAGTTGGCAAAATAAACAAGTTGGGAACATGGACGAGTGGGCAATGTGGACGAATTGAGAATATGGACGAGTTGGCAATGAAGACGACTTGGTAATACGGACGAGTTGGTGATATGGAAGATTTGGCAATAAAGACGAGCCGATAATAAGGACAAGTTGGTATTGTAGACGAGTTGGGTGTATCGTCGAGTTGGGAATATGGACGACTTGGAAATGTGCATGAGTTGGCAATGTGGATGAGTTGGTAAAATTGACAAGTTGGGAAAATGGACAAGTGGGCACTATGAACGAGTTCGCATTATGGACGAGTTGGCAGTGAAGACGAGTTAGTAATACGGACAAGATGGTAATGAAGACGACTTGGAAATACGGACGAGTTGGTGATATGGAAGATTTGGCAATAAAGACGAGCTGATAGAACATGGACAAGGGGGCAATGTGGACGAGTTGGTATTATGGACGAGTTGGCAATGAAGACGAGTTGGTAATACGGACAAGTTGGTATTATGGACGAGTTGTCAATGTGGACGAGTTGGGAATATGGACGAGTTGGGAATGTGGATGAGTTGGCAAAATGAACAAGTTGGGAACACGGACGAGTGGGCAATGAAGACGACTTGGTAATACAGACGAGTTGTCAACGTGGACAAGTTGAGAATATGGACGAGTTGGAAACGTGGATGAGTTGGCAAAATGAACAAGTTGGAAATATGGACGAGTTGGCAATAAAGACGAGCTGATAATAAGGACGAGTTTGTATTGTAGACGAGTTGGGTGTATCGTCGAGTTGGGAATATGGACGAGTTAGAAATGTGGATGAGTTGGCAATGTAGACGACTTGGAATTGTGGACGAGTTGGGCATATGGACAAGTTGGAAATGTGGACGGGTTGTATTTGTGGACGAGTTAGCAATATGCACGAGTTGGCATTGTTGATGAGTTGGAATTGAAGACGAGTTGGCAATGTAGATGAGTTTGGTGTATGGACGAGTTGGTAATGTGGACGACATGGCATTGTGGACGAGGTGGGAACATGGACGAGTTGGAAATATGGATGAGTCGTATTTGTGGACGAGTTAGCATTGTGGACGAGCAAGTAATATGGACGCGTTGGCATTGTGGATGAGTTGGGAATATAAACGAGTTGGCGATGAAGACAACTTGGTAATACGGACGAGTTGGTGATATGGAAGATTTGGCAATAAAGACGAGCTGATAATAAGGACAAGTTGGTATTGTAGACGAGTTGGGTGTATCGTCGAGTTGGGAATATGGACGAGTTGGAAATGTGGATGAGTTGGCAATGTGAATGAGTTGGTAAAATTGACAAGTTGAGAACATGGACAAGGGGGCAATGTGGACGAGTTGGTATTATGGACGAGTTGGCAATGAAGACGAGTTGGTAATACGGACAAGTTGGTATTATGGACGAGTTGTCAATGTGGACGAGTTGTGAATATGGAGGAGTTGGGAATGTGGATGAGTTGGCAAAATGAACAAGTTGGGAACACGGACGAGTGGGCAATGAAGACGACTTGGTAATACGGACGAGTTGTCAACGTGGACAAGTTGAGAATATGGACGAGTTGGAAACGTGGATGAGTTGGCAAAATGAACAAGTTGGGAATATGGACGAGTTGGCAATAAAGACGAGCTGATAATAAGGACGAGTTTGTATTGTAGACGAGTTGGGTGTATCGTCGAGTTGGGAATATGGACGAGTTAGAAATGTGGATGAGTTGGCAATGTAGACGACTTGGAATTGTGGACGAGTTGGGCATATGGACAAGTTGGAAATGTGGACGGGTTGTATTTGTGGACGTGTTAGCAATATGCACGAGTTGGCATTGTTGATGAGTTAGAAATGAAGACGAGTTGGCAATGTAGATGAGTTTGGTGTATGGACGAGTTGGTAATGTGGACGACTTGGCATTGTGGACGAGGTGGGAACATGGACGAGTTGGAAATGTGGATGAGTCGTATTTGTGGACGAGTTAGCATTGTGGACGAGCAAGTAATATGGACGCGTTGGCATTGTGGATGAGTTGGGAATATAAACGAGTTGGCAATGAAGACGAGTTGGTAATACGTACGAGTTGATAATATGGACGAGTTGATAATATGGACGAGATTGGCAATAAAGACGAGTTAATAATAAGGACGAGTTGGTATTGTACACGAGTTGGAAATGTGGACGAGTTAGCAATATGGATTAGTTTTCATTGTGGACGAGTTGGGAATATGGATGAGTTGGCAATAAAGACAAGTTGGTAATATGAACGAGTTGGCAATGTAGATGAGTTGGGTGTATGAACGAGTGGGCAATGTGAACGATTTGGCATTGTGTACGAGTTGAGAATGTGGACGAGTTGGGAATATGGACGAGTTGGAAATGTGGACGAGTTGTATTTGTGGACGAGTTGGCATTGTGGACGAGTAAGCAATATGGACGCGTTGGAATTGTGGACGAGTTGGTAATATGGACGAGGTGGCATTGTGGACGAATTGGGAATATGGACGAGTTGCCAATGGAGACGAATTGATATCTATAAACGTTTTTTACTCTATATTTCATACAATTGCGTTTTGTAACATTTTTTATTATCGATATTGTGAAATATTTACGATTATAAATGAATACATAAACAGTTACGCACTCCATGATTTCCTTTTTAAAACCTGCGTAGTGAGAGACCAAATCTGTCGTTTCAATTCATGTGCTATTTCTGGAAATTGATAGAAATCGATCAAATCGATAAATTGATGTCCTGAAGAAAGAACAACAAATTAAAATTCACCAATCTTATGTTCGGTCCTATGAAAATATGTCAATTATTTTTTTAAGATATGGGACTATTGTAATGAATTATATTTTTCCATAAATCGAATAATATGCATTTTATTTGTGAAACAGATCAGCAGATCACATGTCATTAATGCACAAGTTATTTTTACAAAAGAGTTGAAAAAATTGTCACGATGAAGCTGGCAGTTGGCTATCAGGCCTGCCTCTAGCGTGGCATGTTTTAACGTTTTTAGGGTTCCGTACCCAAAGGGTAAAAACGGGACGGGACCGGGACTTCGCTGTCCGTCCGTCCATCCGTCCGTCCGTCCGTCTGTCACCAGGCTGTATCTCAAGAACGGTGATAGCTAGACGGTTGAAATTTTCACAGACGATGTATTTCTATTGCCGCTATAACAACAAATACTAAAAATAAAATAAATATTTAAGGGGGGCTCCCATACAACAAACAGGATTGGTTGCGTTAACTTTGCACCTCATGGGGCGATGTACATACCAGGTGCAAACTTAACTTAACCACTTAAGGATGAAAAGTTTGTACGGAACCCTCGGTGCACGAGTCTGACTCGCACTTGACCGGTTTTTTAAAACATCATTTTAATGTGTTTTTTACAGTATTAATTTATTCTTCGTTCCCCAAAAACTTCTTATCGATAAAGTATTTATTTTCTGTAACACTACCGGATTTCCATATTCTAGCGGCGGCGGTTCGACGCCGCAACGGGTCTCTAGTATATATATATCGTCGGAGATAGTGCACTACCGCGTAAATAACAGCTGTCGATAAAGTTCTCATTTCAATAAACTTAGTATTTGTTTTTATATTGATTCGTATCTACACTAGTTACTTACGCGGTATTTCACTATCCCCGACGATATGATTGTTTTACCAAATATCGTTACTTTCATCGATCAGAAGATTACTTCCCCTACATTCACTGCATCGAAAATAATACTCCTGTCAGGGGCGCCATCTGATGAGTAGTTATATAAGCAATACGGATTTTTGTATAGAATCTTTTTATCGATTCATATTTTTATGTGGAAATACCACATTTTTATTTTTATAAATAATGACACAAAGGTAAATTAATTTCAATATAATTCAATTTTTCTTTCTTAATTTACCTTTGTGTCATTATTTATAAAAATACGGATTTTTCTTTTTATGTTTTTCACTTGCTACTAATGTATGTACATCCTTTACTTTTTCCTAATATGAATTTCATTCTTATGGAAAAGTACCACTAATGTCAGAATGGGTTTTAGTAACGGACCGTTACCGTGCCCACCTGAAAGGCCGGCAACACACTTGCGACTCCTCCGGTGTTGCATTGCAGGTGTCTATGGGCGACGGTAATCGTGCACCATCAGGCGATCCGCTTGCTCATTTGCCCCCAATGACGTAATAAAAAGTAAATATTAAATGGCGGTTTTCGATAATTGCTCTGATTTATAGCTGAATTAAAAGTAATGACGATATTGCTGTAAATCTCCAAACAGTCTCACCACATCTGACGGCTTACAAGCCGCGGTTGGTTTCGGTTAACTCCAAATTGAATCACTGGCGGCTGATGATTGCTAACGAGTGCGGGATGCCCGGCAGGTGGTTCCAGGGAACTGAGAACATACGGTGCTTTGTGTTGTGCGCGGCCGTTCGATCATGACCAAAGAAAAACTTACTTTTTTTTTTAAGACATGATTTGAACTGTATCAGGGCTGGTTAGCCCTCAGTACCAGTAGTCGGACTTTGTGTGGGAGTATAACCCGCTAATGGGATTATCTCCGCGCCACAGGAGTAATTAAGTAGTCTTGACCGATCGAGACCTCTCTTGACTTGCTTTCGCCACAAATAATGTATTCGCACTTGAGAGGCCGGCAACGTCCTTGTGACTCCTCTGGTGCTGCAGGTGTCTATGGGCGACGGTAATCGCTTTACATCAGGCGATCCGTTTGCTCGTTTGCACCCAAGTCTTACCACATCTGACGGCTTATAGGTTGCGTTTGGTTTCGGCTATAGCTCGCAATTGAATCACTGGCGGCTGATGATTGCTAACGAGGTGCGGGCTGCCCGGCAGGTGGTTCCAGGGAACTGAAAACATACGATGCTTTGTGTTGTACGTGCCCGTTCGATCAGACCATGAGTTAACGTGACCGTACTCACTAGCGACGGCGTCAACGATTTGTATGGAGGGAAGGGTACTGATAAGTAGTATTGACCGATTGTGACCTCTCTTAACTTGCTTTTGCCACTTGGCATATATGGGCGTTATCCAATAAACAATTTTTGCTGAACCTGACGTTTTTGGGTTTATCTTACTCAGAATCGATAGTATTTTCAATGAGAAGAATAAAAAAGTGTCCTAAATTATCATAGCATCCAATCGACGTCCACTGCTAGACAAAGGCCTTCTCCAAAGTTCTCCACAACGATCGGTCGAGCGCCGCCATCCGTTTGCTGCCCGAAATCCTGACCAGGTCGTCGGGGGCCTTTCCACGCTGCGTCTTCCGGTACGCGGTCGCCACTCAAGAACCTTTCTGCCCCCAACGGTCTTCTTAGTACTAGAATAAAATTAGGTCCCCTGCCCACAATTTTCGTCCGTATGTTGTCCAACACGGACGCACGGCACGCCACCTGTCGGTGACGTCACGCTTCGTGCACCTTGCCCCCTGCTCACCCGACACAGGTTCAAACACTTATTTTCAAACTCATTGCAAATACAGCCTAAAAACCATAAAACCAATAGTCAATATTGAAGCTATTCGTCATGTCACTTGATACAATTTCGTCACAAAATGCACTAATTTGATAAGGATATGTGTAATTGCTTCTTTAGTAAATTATCTATTAGGTATAGGAAGGGTCGGTATGGCGCTTTATCCTCTATGGTCCTGAGCGAGTGAGCGCGGGAAAGAGATGACCTTTAGTGCTGTCATAGTAAACAGTGGTCTATGACCGCTTGACACTTTCTGTTTTTATTATGCTATGGTCTACTTACTACGGGGTCCCCAGACTTATTTTAATCAACTTTACATGGTGTGCTTACCGATTCAACGTTTAACTGATAGGGATAAGTTATCGAAATACGCAAATCCGAAATCGGGAACAGGAGCGTATTTTATTTCCGCTATTCAAAAGTGTTAGCCTAAAGTGGTAGCCTTTTCAATTCAAGTCAACTCAATTAATTTTATGGTCATTAGGAAAACTCAATAATCCCAAATTCTGAGCATATCGTGCTCACATAACGGATATGTATTACGATTTTTGCTATTTGATTAATAGTAAACATTGCCTTTCATTATAAACATTACTTGTTGCACCCTGCGGTGTTACCCGCTCAGACGCTCATCCCACGAGAACATTTTTCGGGGAAAAGCCTATGTGTTAATCCAGGGTATCAGCTACCTCTATACCAAAATTTATGAAAATTGGCCTAGACGTTTGAGCGTGACGAAATAACAAACATACACACACATTCATAAACTTTCGACTTTTTTTTTATTCACAAACTGACCAGCGATTGACCTCAGTATCACCTGATGGTAAGTGACCACGGCCACCGCCACCGACCACGCCTATTCACTCTTACCTTGAAGAGAGCCAAGTTATAATTCTCTGGAAATACACACGATGGGAGCGAGTTCCATTCCTTAGCGGTTCGCATTAGAAATAAAGCAAATCGCTTCGTGCGAATCAGTGGTAAACTGATAAGATAACATAAGGGTGAAGACTTTATAATATTAATGTGATGTATGTTACTACCAATGCTGAAAAGTAAGATTTCTCTATTCAAGGTCGAACGTCACCGACACATTGTAAACATGAGCACAAAATAGTTTTTTCTAAAAGAAAAGGCTGTCAAATGTCAACTCACACGCTCCGTGAAGTCGAACCGACGTCGGATCTGCCGAAATAACGTAAGGTTGCGATGGAGCAGTCAACGACCTACCTTCGCCGATCTCCCATCAATATACTGCGGGGCTTACCAGAGGCGCGTATATAGGTGCAGTGTTATCATCTTGTTTTGCGTGTCGAAGATTGGGAGCTTTTGTTTCTTTAAAATTTTAAACGAAACTTTACTCTGCATGTGGGGTATATTGGAACTCTACAGGTCACATATGATGATGAACTTTATTCTGTAAGTATGCCACATGAGCATTTTTAAATGTCTACTCACTCAAGAACCTTTCTGCCCCAATGGCCATCGATTCTACTGCCACTTAAGGGTTGGCGACTGCCTTGAAAATCAGTTTTGTATGGAACGGGGTAAATATTTTAGGAATATTTTAACAGCGTTATGCAAGGTATCTTTGACCGTTCGCTACGTGGGAAGAACATTTCCAGGCCTCTTGGATGGATGAAGACGTAATCAGATCTGGAACATTCACGAATTACACTGACGAAGGTGGGCACCTTGTATAAAACTTATTTTCCTGACTCGTCTCATATCGAGACTGTTGGTTACTCGACATGAATAATTCATCTAAATGATTCCATAATTCTTGTATAGTTCTGCAGATGTAATTTTCGACTCCCAAAAATCCCGGTGGCTCGGGTTCGCAACTCAGTGGAACATCTGCGCGTGCGGCTAAATTTAGCCGCCACCTGCTTCCGCGGTTTTGGGCTGCACATATTCGGGCTTTTACGGAACCCGGAGATACCGACAACGCAATGCTATGGAATATGAACTTATTTGCACCTAGGAGGTTTAGCAACTCAGTCCGCGTAACCTGCCTTTTTTAGGGTTTCGTACTAAAAACGGGACCGGTACTAGGCAGTTGTTTTTTAGGGTTCCGTACCTCAAAAGGAAAAAACGGAACCCTTATAGGATCACTTTGTTGTCCGTCTGTCCGTCCGTCCGTCCGTCTGTCAAGACCCTTTTTCTCAGGAACACGTGGAGGTATGAAGCTGAAATTTATATCAATTACTCAGGTCTACTGTCCCTTGAAGCTGTGAAAAAATCAAACTTCTAAGCCAACGCAATCAAAAGATACAGCCGTTTATGCCGCAAATTTTCGACACTTGCAAGGGAATCAAAACCTACAGGGTGCTTCCCGTGAACTCAGAATCTTGAAATTTGGTACGAAGCAACGTCTTATAGCATAGATAAAGGAAAAATTACGAAAACCATAAATTTTTAGTTACATCACATAATATATATTTTTTTAATAATTTTAAACTTACTACCCATTTCCTCATAAACGCGTAGAGGTATTAAATTGATTTGGTTTGTACGGAACCCTCGGTGCGCGAGTCCGACTCGCACTTGGCCGTTTTTTTTTTTATGGGGCTCCCATACAACATACGTGATCGGTGGCGTTAACTTTGCACCTTATTTATTATGCAGTGCCATACATAATAGGTGCAGTTAACCCGGCCAGTTAAGATAAGATATGACCTTTAAGAAATATAAATATATTTATTTGCCATAAATGTGGTACAAAAGCGGTGTTACTCGTACACAATAGATTTCAGATCTACACATTTAGACTTTAAAAAGCTAAATAATATTTTTTTTTTAATTTTTTTTTTGTATTAATTTGCTGTTATTATTGCATGTGTCTTTGTAAAACTGTGCGTGTTATTTAACTTAATGTTAAATATTATTTCGTTGCCATATGTGAGATCCTATAATTGGCTCTGTATTACTAGTTATGTCACTATTAGCGTAAGTTTAGCTGTTGGTTCTCCATGTATAAATAAATAAATAAATAAAAGCCATGCCAATTATTATAAGATTGTCACTTAAATTACAAATTATGATTACTGGCGATTACGAAATTGATTACAATTATAAATTAAAAATTATATTAAAAAGTCAAGTTAATTAATTACCATTTAAAAATTCATTTAATAAGATAGAACCTTTATTGCGCGAGTCAGACTCACACTTGGCCGGTTTTCTTTATCGTAGACAGTTTTGGGCTGTGCTGCATGCTTCATTCGAGCCTTTACAGATTCCGGAGGTACCGACAGTGCTATAGGATATAGTAACATTGATTTAAATATATTATGCACTGTAAATGCCTCAGTAACACAAAGAGAATGGCCTCTCCCACTTGTTGCAATCATGTCTTGTTCACGCCTGTTAAGTATACTCGACGTAACGACTCCTATACCTGACACATGCCCATCCTATTGGCATGGTATAGGCATCCCATATTCAGCGATAGGTGTATAGAGATAAATTTAATTGTGATCGTAAGTAAAATTAAGCTGATCAGGCTTATTTATTGTGCAGGGCTTTGTAGGATACTGCTGATAGTAAGCGTTTAGCGGAGCGATGATATACCTGCCCGTATAGCACAACTTAGGCTTCTCGTTTCTTGTCGCGCGACATAGCATCACCCGTAACTCTCTCACAGTACTGCGAAGAGAGAGATAGGTAATATTTCTCGCACGAGAAAGAGTCGCTTTTCACAGTTGTGCTAGAGGTGCTAAGGATACTTGATGGTATCGAGTGTTTAGAAGAGAAAAGCCAAGGTTCGGATTCCATTGACGAATGCCGAATTAGACTTTCGATGGATTTCATTCATTCGACGCCGCGGTTGGCCCAGTTTGTAGAGACCTGCCTACTGAGCAGGGGTCCCGGTTCGAATCCCGGCCAGGGCAAATATTTGTGTGATGAACTGGAATATTTGTGCTTGGGTCATGGTTGTTCTATGTATTTATTTATCTATATAATGTATGTATACCTCGTTCTCTTCTTCTTTGTGTGAGATTGTCTGGTATTTATTAAATATTTATTTTTATTAATTCACCTCTAATAGTTTTTATTTCGACCTCTCAATATCGATGACATCATACAGGTTGAGCTTATGTTTATTTAGTCAGACATCTTGTGTGTTCGTCGTTCGTTCACCGTCGCGCCACAAAAAGGTCAAGTGTAAAGTATTAAGCAATTAGTGTTCGGTATTTATTCGTACATATCTCAATATTAGTCTTCCTTCGGGGCCATCTTCTGCCGAGGCTTTCGGTCATCAGTATCCATGTCTTGGCAACGGATGATTTGAATCGTGTGGATATTTCTAATCTGTACAGCAAAATTCTTGAATAAGTCGTCTTTCTGGTCTTTCGTGTCTCTGCAACCCATGTATTAACTGTTACTTGTTCTGTAATATTAGTTGTAGTTGTCAAGGAAGCTCCGGACTGCAAAATAAACTATAACTTTATTATAAAAAGGTTATTTGGTACATTTCCTTTATGTGTATTTAGTTATAATTATAATTGTAATAGTTTTAAGTAAAATTTAGCAAAAAATGACTGACTCTCTCTCGGCTTTCTTCTGAACAGCGGTCTCCATTTGTGAAATGCCGGTAGATTCAGGTTCAAACATGTAAAAGTGCCCTCGAATAAACGTATTGATTTTGTTTTATTGGTGTTTGGTGGTGACGAGAAGGCGGCGCTCTGCAAGGAAACTTGGTTGTTTAACACGTTTATAAATGAAATTTAAATAACATGTTGTACTACATATTATGTTTCCATTTAGTCTCCCGGCAACTTCGTCCGCGTAAATGTTTTTTCTTCACCGTAGTCGGGTAATAGGTATTCTATAACTATCTTTGGATGTCTATCTCAGTACCTAAATTAAATTGAGAGAACAAAGAATTTTTTTCCAACAGAAAGCTGAACGGCTGCCGTCGCGTGCCCATATAATCCTGCATCGCGCTTTTAAGATTTTTCTTAAAACAATTGCGTTTTAATACAATTGTAGAATTGTGTAATACATAATAATGAATATCTCATTTGGTGGCGGATGAGCTGATGACCCCATCTCATCGGCCACCAAATAAAGAGATCTATATTTTGGTGGCTGATACATGGTAGTCTGCGGCGTTCACAGATCGTCAAATGAAAATGAAATCTGATGATTTCCTTTCCCGTGGCTCTTCACCCCTGAAGGTTGTTAGTAGAATTCCTCTCTGCATCACACTCGGAGTGAGTAATATAAACTTGAACCTGGATATTATCGCAACAAATTGTTCTCGCTGGCGCGCTCCCAACGCGATCAGTTCGATTTATGTTTTATCCGCCACGTCGACTTGTTCAATTAAATCGTTATTGCTTGTTTTCGATACTGTGCGCGAAAAACATGCGATATTACGTAACGGAAATCTTGTGATACGAAGAAGAGATAACCTAAGCAATATACTAAGAAGAGAAAAAAATGTATACTAAGACTAGAATTCACCATGTTCTGTTAATCGGCAACAGCTAGTTGTATCTGTCAGTGTAGAACATTTGATAATTGTAATTAATTAGAATAGAAAAGAAAAAACTTTATTCAAGATAACACATCATTACAATTTTCAATGGGTATTAGATAAGTATTAAAGACAGTTTATAAGAGATATGCATCCGAAATGGTCTCCACTCAGCAATGCGGTTGGCTTTGCTAAGTATAGTAATGCCCACGGCGCTGGTTCTCTGTGGAGCCAGAGGGACGCCGTTGAATAATCTGTTTTAGCTCATAGTCTGGTGAAATTGGGGCCAGAATGTACTTATTAAGAAGTAATAAAAACACTTATTTTCATACTTATGCAGATAGTGGCCAGCGTAGAGTTTTAGTCAAACTGAATTAAGTGTTAATCAATGCGTATATAATTGTTGTCAAAGTGACTTAAATCAAAATCAGTTTGGTCGCTTTTTGCATCATGAAAGAAAAATCTTTGGTCGCTTTCTGCATAACTATGGTCAATGAAGACTAAAATAAGGGCTACAAACATGATAGTATTTAATGTAAGATTGTTGGTGAGGCTTAACGATTGAGGTCGATGATCCATCATGACAGGATAGTCAGCTGTCTTACGACTTCATATCCAAACAGAACCAAAATTCCATATCAGAGTATCTAGGGCATATATAATGTCTATAAAACCCGATGCCCACTGGCTTAACTATTTCAGGGTGTTGAGGTATATAAGTAAGCCATATCTGCTTTGGCTTGATTTAGATTTCTAGACGTTACCATCTCGTGTATTGTAAACAATTTCTATGATGTTTGCGTTTTTAATTGAGCTTTTATTTCCTTTCACCTGTCTCGATGTCTGTAATCAAATCTTGCTAGTAAGATTTGAACCAGTTACCGGTGACCGATTGAGCTGAAATTTGTACCTACGTAACTTCTATGACAATACAATAAAATGACACCATGAAGCTGGCCTGATGATGGAGCTGAAAGGTTGTCAAAGGAACGCTGTAATAAGACGATGCTATCCTACATAGGCTCTTTAGAATCATCTCGGTGAGTGGTCGGAAGTTAAAAGAAAAATATAGTTGGCACTAAAAGCTTGTCACAAAAACTTTATTTTGAACAAAATCGCCTAAAGTGAGCTTCTCCTCATGAGTAAGACGATGACATTGTGGGGTCATGTTTACAAGATTAAGCTCTTTATGACCATTTGGACATCGTAGATTTTTTATCTATACAGAGTCTGATCAGTTTGTTTCCAAGCAACTTTCCGACATATTGGCATTAGTGATAGCGCGGCCACGCACGAAGGCCGGTCGGTCTCGACAGACAGCATTTATCTTTATTATATGTTACTATTGACCATACATACATTTGATTTATTGCTAAACGTAATCTGATTGAAGCTTTGCGGATTGTTGCAAAATGGTTTTGATATCGGTAGTTGTTTTATGTGTCTGGAACTTGTACAACTAGCATCGTCTGTAAAGTCTGTAATGTCGGTGTTGTTAGTAACATCGAAAATGTCAGATATATCGCAACACATCTTTCGTCCTATTGTATGTCTGACGGTATGTTGGCTAGTTGAAGCGAGCTACGCTCGGAGTTTCCTTGCGTGCTCGAACCAGAAAAGATCTGCGCAGGAGAACCAAGGTTGTCGATTTAGCTCGGAGATTTGCCAGACGTAAGTGGAAATGAACCGAACAGATGGCCCGTGGGCAGAATGGTTCTTGATCGGCGACCGCGTACCAGATGACCCATCATGGTGAACCGTCTATCTAGGCAACATTTTAGATTTAGATTTGATCCTCGTCGTTTGAATTCGAATCAGATGCATTAGAATAAGTTTCTAAATACTTGACACACTTTCTGTCATACGGGTGCGGTCCTGGACTTTGTGACTGCAGTTAAATTTACTAGGTTAACGACGCATCTACTGCAACCGCAGACAGACGGACAGACAGCCCGTTAGTAATAGTATGTATGCAATAGTCGCTCCTGATTCCGTGACGGTTTGAATAGGACCCTACAAAGCTCTTTGTCAGAAGAAATGAGTCTTGCTGGCTGGATTATTTCATGAGAAAACATCAGGGTTGATATCTATTCTTAGTTTGAATTTGGAAGTAGATTTTATGCGTGGCTGCACATCCTCAAAACTATGCGAGCTAACAGCGAAGATTTGTTTTTTCATCAAAGCTAAGGGATAGGAAAAATATACGGAACTTATTTAAGGATTATTTTATTTATGTTATTGTTTGATAAAGAAGCGACCGGTTCCGTTCTCTTTCCTCCATTTTCCATTAACACCGGCAATCCGGTCGAAAATATTAAACGCGTATTTACGATCATAATTAAGATACAATTATAAGGAAGCCCGTAAACCTCAGTTAATGTCTTTGTAAAAATATGCCGCATGTAAAGTAAACAGAGAATGCCACCATATTAAATGTACCCACGCTTACTAAAAAACTTCCTACTACCAAAGGTTCTTTGGATACTGGTCTGTTTACAACTGCAAGCATCCGACCAGTTTAAAGATACACCTACTTAATCTGATTTGTCTCGTGACTGGTGGTTGTATAAATTTAGCCTCTTTATGAATATTTTGCGGAAGCGCGTTATCATCGAAATCGGGCCTTGTAGTATTCCTTATCCTTTTGACAAATGGAGGTTTCAAATTTGGTGTATTTACTGAGGCGCGCGATGGTGCGTTATTGATTTGAGTTAATGAACTTTGGAATGTCTAGGTTGCCTGCCATTACCCAAAATTTGTACGGGCCGTGTGTTGTTAGATTGTTAATGTTTTATATTTGTCCCTCGTTCATGCAACATGGTTTTATTCTGTAGCCTGTTGAAGTGCCCCACTGCTGTCCACGGTACCAGTCCTGGAGCGCAGATCGAAGTTTTTGATGCGTTCAGCCTTTTTTGGTCACCCACTACTAGTGCAGTGGAGCTCAGTATAGTGCTACATCATGAGCTCACAGCAGCGGTGGTAACCGGTCAATTTTATTTTTGTCATACCTCCTTAAATACAAATAAATTGCGGTTTCTTCTATGTGGCCCGTGTCTACGACACAAACGTCTTAAAAAAAACGATATAATAACGCGTAATAAAGGCGCATGGGTAAAGGGCTATTAAATTAAATTTTTGGTAGATATGGTCCTGTGATTTTCATTTTCGTCTCACCCCGCCTTGCCAGTGGAAACCTTAAGTATGTCCAACGTTGTTTCAACAATTCATAAACACAAACAGTCATTGCAACAACACTGGCTGTTGACAAACGTAACGACACGATAAGTGAATAATTAAATTTTCCTCCACAATATGAGTTAATATACTAAAATAAGTCCAATAGTTGTCAAGGCTCATGAGCTCATGTTTGGTCACGTGTGGTGTCCGTACGTGACGCGAAATGAATACCTGGTAGAAATTGGAATAATAAGGACGATGACATTGATACTCGTAGTTTTCGTCGCCTTGCTTGTTCTAGACAGAATAAGCAATCAAACTATCATCTATTTAATGTAGGTACTATTATAATATTGCATTGAAAAGCAGTTTTCTATGGAGAGGGGATTTCTATTTTAGGAAGAATCTTAACAGCGCCTGTTTGTAAATTTGTCTTTGTCCTCTCATAACGTCGAAACGGCTGGACGAAATTTAACAAATTTTGGTACAGGGATTAGCTATATACAAACTTTACTATAACTAGGTACACATATTACAAACAGATAACGCTGCGCTGTATGGCTGGCACCGTGCTGCTGCATCGCGTTATTAACATTTCTCCTTTAATAATGATCCCTCTACATAGAAAATTGATTTTTCAATACATATTTGTAATTGTGTAGAATAAATGATACCTAAGCATGTATTGGCAAGGAAGGATGGAAAAGCCTGAAGTGACGAGAGAATTAAATTGTGAAAGCATGATTAATTGGTAGGGGTTTTGATAATGTAATGGTCGTCATTGGCAAAACCAGGAGTCATGAATTAATTCATTCATAAATGGGCCATGCAATTCTGCAGCTCACTGTACATGGATAGGATAATGTGTACGTGGAAAATAGAAATCTATTAGACTTCAATGTCACACGCTGGTATACGAGTCAATGGAACTGATGAGGACCTACCTTACCTACCCCTTTGGAGCTATTATGGTAGTAGTATGCTAGCCGAGAAAATGTTTGCGGAAAGAGTTCCGCTCTTTAACTGTCGTAGGGAGGAATTAAGAGAATTTTATGACTATATTTTAACTTTTCCTGAGACTATTGCATTGCTCTTGGATATGAGCTCTTTTGGTTATTACAACATCTTACAGCATACGTTACGTTGCTTAGTAGGAGGTAGACATAATCTCCTTCTACGATATCTACTTATCGATTTAATTAACCTTGTATATGAGTCGACGCTTTTATTGTGGGTGCAAATCTACCCACTCCTATTTAAATAATGCATAATATTAGCAACCTTTCTTCCGTTATCAGTCCCATATGTCATTGTTCTATTCAATTCATTGTCATCGTTACAAACTTAGAAGCCTTGGCTCCTGTCGGTAGAGCAATTCCCATACTCTTCTTTCCTAGACCTATTTTTGTCAGTCTGATACTCGTATCGTGTTATTCACCCTTTTCTTTATTATTTGGTCTATGTGAAATTTTCTTCTTGTCAAAGGTCTTGTCTCTGTTCTATGTAAAGGAAGAACCTTTCAACAGTTTGAAGCCGCGCATAATATCAAATACATTTACATACACGATTTCGCCTTATTCTAGACGCACCTATGTCTCACGGTGACTAAACTCGGGTGACATCATCCCGCATGATTATACGCCATCTTGCCTCAAAATGTCACAAATGCAACTGTTCCTACCACACAAACAACCTTCTTGACTTCAACTACTAATGTTTGCTTCGCTTTTTGCGACCACATCCAAGCAAAACGTGTTTGTTTTGAAAATCCTGTTTTATGTTCTTATTAGCGGTTCCTAATGATGGTTTAATTCTAAGGTGAAGGTCGCAGATACGTCTCAATCAATCATCGATGACTTCTGGCCGAAAATAAAGTAAACTAACAGATTTTTGCGGATTTTATTTGGGCATAATATGAGTCCGAATAATATTACTGTAAAATTTTCCGTTAATATTCTACATCTGCCAGAGTTGTGACAAGCCCCTTTGGCTATAATTTTAGATACTAAGCAAAGTCTAGGACTAAATTCGATATTTCAGATGGAGCAAAAAATAATGTATGTATTTAATTGTTGTGTTGAGATACTTTCTATCAACAATATCTACATTTGAGTTTGATTCTGGGAATTACGAAAAGGCTAATAATAATTAAAATGAGACACACAGTTACATGGTTAAAACCCCAGTATCCACTGTTGGCCACTTGGGTCCGGGTCCCCGGATCCAATATGTCACGAAGGTTCGTAATCTCGATACTAGAGTGTGAATCGATGTATCTAAATGTTTCTATAGTTTTTCATCTGCCGCATTTCAATATGTTTGATGTCGCATTGTTCTTAATGTTTCCTTAAAACGTTATTTTTTTACTTCCACGTGTCATTATCCTTGCTCTGCGCGGCTTCCTTATTCAGATCCTTTCACGTCTTCCTCTTCAAATAAATATATAAACCTTCTGAAGCCCTAGAATGCAAAGTATCGTTTTTGAGGTAATAAGTTTAACAGAAATAAGAGCCGCTACGTGAACTTTTTTAACCTTGTTAAAACTCCTTGGTTCATATCATAAGTTTTCTACAATTTGTGGCTGAACTCAACGTTTCTGACGACATACGTTTACCCTTGCTACGTTTTTTCAACTTTTTTGACTTTTTTTATAGTTAATTTACCTGCAATAAAGTGTTTACAGTTCCTAAAAACGTCACCGTCTTTGTATTACATTGTATTGTTGTTTATTACTTAATATATATTACATATAAACAAACACGGTTTGTGCTCTGGCGTCAATCATGATTATTAAACAACAATGCAATAATGTTTGCTTTCTGCAACTTCACAACAAAGCAAATTAGATCACTTATAAAACAAATACAAAATTTGGTCAACAACCACTGAATAAATATTCATTTCGCATTCGCGCCGGGAGTGGCCATCATCAGAACCTGACCCTTGGAACTCAGTTCTTTTCAGGCGTTCTTAATTTTTGGGAAACTTTGGAACTACACCACTTTCCTACTTGCTTTCCATCCTGTAATATCATGTGTCATACATTGTTATCTTTCAATGTAGCTATAAATCTTAGCTATAAAGCTGATAACAACCTATGGCAACGCATTTCCTAGCTAATATTTCTCCGAAACTTTTTAGAGCTTAGATACAAAAAAGTCGTCTGACCCATGGACTTCTACACAATATAATAAAACATGATGATGGGTGTCTTCTTACCAAGCAAAATATTTTTTTTTCATTGTCAGCGATAGTTAATTTCAATCAGAATTTTTATGAATGTGAGATTTTAGTCTCGTCTTTTTACTGTGCGCCGCCGCACAGTTTTAAAACCTGTGATCTAAACTGAACTCGCAACAGGAAAAAGGTTCGTACGTCAATTAACCAGAAGCGGTGCTAAGTAGGTGAGGTGAGGACTGTTTATTAACAGATGCCGCTTCATTGAGTGTTCGAAGAAATTCTCATTTACAGACGTTCCATTTTTCACAGTGTTCTAGTATTTGGGTAGTAAATTAAAGAGTTTATGCTCGTACAGTCGCCATCAGACATATCGCAGCATATAAGGCGTTCATAAATATGTGAACATGTACTGTTACGCCCAGTCAATAAGAGTCGTGTTCACATATTTATGGACGCCGTATATTTATTTATTGTTGTTTATTAATTAAAGTATACAACTTAAATATATACAGTTCCCTGCAAAACTGTTTGTACAATTTGTCTGCAGGTGTGAGTCTCTATATAATAATTTCAACAATGTTTATTTATTGCTAAACACTTGAGTGACACTTTGAATACACAACTTTATCATTCAAGTGTCTGTAACAGATGCTTTTTTAAGCATTTTTTAAATTTGGACTTATTTGGCTCATGTCGGATATTCTCGGGCAAACTATTGAGTATGTAGGGAATTCTTTTGCTCAATGTTCTATCTCCATAGTAGTTCCTGACCCTTGGCACCTCAAATTTGCCCGCTGATACCGACCTTGTTCCATGCTTATGTTCTAATAGTATTGGGTTATGCTCTCGATTGCCATGGTTGTTTACTGCTAAAAGATATTTATGTTTTAAACTAACGGGGAGTATATTTTGTAAACTATTGTGAAAGCAACTAAAGCTGTGGGTGTACATGGGCAATGGTTCTTCTGTTCTATGGAAGTGAGGTGATTGTATAATTAAAAGTATAGTTTTTTCGGTATTTAAAATAATTCCAGTATCGTGAGACCATTTTACTATTGCATCTATATCTTGCTGAACTAAGTAACATGTCTCGGTAATGTTGGTGCCGGCATGTAGGGTACAAAGATCATCGGCAAACATGTGTGCTGAACAGTTACGTATTACTCCACATAGACTGTTAACATGCATAAGATAGCATACAGGTCCGCACACAGAGCCTTGAGGGACTCCGCAGCTTACCTGAGTCTCTTCACTGTGTCACTAATCTTGACACGATAGGAACGTGATCTTAGATAGTCGCGGAACCAACAGTTCAGCGGCTGCCCCACACCACATTCGTCCATTCCATCTAAAAGGGTATTAGTTTCTAAAGTGTCGAATGCTTTTTTAAAATCGTAAAATATGGCAATTACAAATTTTTTATCGTTTAAGTGACTATTTATCTCATCAGTAAATTTTGACAATAGAGTGGAGGTACTTTTATTTTTTTGGAAACCATGTTGACAATCATTTAATACATATTTTTTTTGTAAAAAAGAACTAATTTGTTTTGTTATGCATTTTGCAATTATTTTATCTATACTAGAAAGGATGGATATTGGCCTGTAGTTTGAGAATAATTTACGGTCACCTTTTTTATGGATTGGACGAACGAGTGATTCCTTTAACTTATCCGGATATTTATGTTGAGCTACTGACAAATTAATTAGTCTGGCTATGACTGGACTAACCTTATCTATGACTAGCTTCAGATCGGACATACGTACAAGGTCGCTTCCCGGTGCTTTATTTTTATCCATTTGGCCAATGATTTTTTTAACGTCTAAGCTATGCACGGGTTGCCACCTTATATATACGTTCGTCTTACTTACATAACTATTACGGTCCAGCCATGTGTCATTGCAAATGTGTTTTATCTGTTCTATTTCTCTATTGAAGTTAAATGCAAACTTATCACAGATATTTTTAATACTCCCGTGTTTTTCCATATTACTAAGGACGGAACTATCTAAAGATTGCTTATTATTACCTAATAAGCTATTTATCTTATCCCAAATTTTCTTAATATTATTATTGCAGTTTAATATACTTTGTTTATCATACTTGTTCTTACATTTTAATGTGGCTTTATTACATTTATTTCTATATTTAGTATAATTTAGGCTTTTCAACATATTTTTTGGATCATTGCACCATATTATAAATAGCCTATCCTTTTCTGAGATCATTTTTTTTTAATTATTGCTAATCCAACTTTTGTTATTCCTATTACTAATATATACATTTCTAATTTGTTGCACTTTATAACATTCGTTATAGATATTTTTAAACAAAAGAGTTAAATATGCTTCGATATATCTGATGGCGACTGTACGTACCTTATTGACGTTGTAAAGACATAAGGTGTTTTTACGTACGTTTTTCGCTGAGCAAATAGTTTAAATACGTGATTCGCATGGATGGTAGTAAAGAAGAAGAAGAAAAAGAAGTCGCCAATGTCACTATCATATCAGCCGACGACACACGTCCTCTTCTGGACTAAAGGGAGGAAGGTTCTCTACTTCTTGCGCCGCCCTCATCCAACAGATTTCCATTTGATCGGTGCACCGCTTTGGAGACCTTCCGACGCCTCGTCCGCTACACAATCACCACTCATAAACCTTCCCTTAAGACAGCCCCGGGCGTTTGTTAATGAATGTCTCCGATTAACTGACTAAATAGTTTCTGCTAGATATTCATCATCATCAGCCCGTATCTATCCACCGCTGGATCAGGGCCTCCTCGTGCATTTTTCATTCGCTGTGACTCCAGGCTACGTGCATCCACTTCCTTCCAGCAACCTTAACTATGCCGTCTCTCCATCTACTGGTCTGCCCACGCTTCCTTTTCTCATTCCTATTAGATATTATTGATTTTCATTAAATGTATCTTAAATCTTTACCAAAGTAAAGCTGCTGGCCGACCTTGTTTGAGAATTCTTTGTAGTGTAAATACGTGCAAAAACGGCGCCAGTTACTAGTAACACAACAAGCATAAATAAAATACGCTTTGAACAGCGTTAATTTAAACCGCTCGGCGCCCGGCGGCTGACACGAAACAGAAGCGTTTTTACCAAGTTCAAGTGTTCCTATTTCCTCCCGTAGTTGCGTGGTGCCGTCGGGAAGTGTCAAGTGAGTTAGAAACGTATAAAGACGATGATGGGAAGATGTGTCTTAAATTGGAAGCAGTATATGGAGTTGAAATAAAAGCTAAACATGGCATTAAGTCCGCCTTCTGTACTTTAAGTTTTTGTTTTGTGCAATAAAGTTTAAATAAATAAGTATGTATGTATGTAAACACTTTATTGTACAAGAAAACAATTCACAAAACTAAAAAAAAAAACATGTACAAAGGTGAACTTACCCCTATGAGGGATCTCTTCTCTTCCAAATAAACGTAGGTATAATTTGCTTCAGTCACTGGAGTTGTCGTTTATCAAATAATATTGCGATAATAAAGACTATTTGTACCAGTATTAAACTTAATTATGTAAGTACCTCTATGTCGAATATATCCTATTTCACGTCAGCTAAAAATTGTCTGCTGCCAACGTGCACTGATATAATATAGGCCTCCCTAAAGAACGTCACCATGACTCGCCTGCGCCGCCCGCATACAGCGGACTCTTATGACCTTGGCCAGGTCATCAGTTCATTATTTCACTTATTCTTAGTAACATATTCCATGTTTACAAGATCATTAAATTCGTCATCCAAGATTTCAATGTATATTAATCATAACAGGACAGCGCAGCGTGGGACGGCCTCGACTAGGTGAACTGATGACCTCGTTAGGGTAGCAGGGAGTCGTTGGATGCGGTCTGTACAGGCTCGCACCTTGTGGCGAGCTATGGGGAAGGCCTATGTTCAGCAGTGGACGTCTGTGGCTGATAGATAGAATCTTAACAGTGTAGCGTTTATGTGCACTCGTTATACTGGTTATTATACATATATTGTGTGTTATCTGTTATTACAGTGATTGTCTAGATTTTAGTTTAGACAACTTAACACAGTTTGTACATTAGCTGGTTTCTCATGTTAACTTTGTGAGGTGTTTCTTGTTCCACTGTTTCATGGAAAATCGTTCTATTTCTGTAACGTCTATGAAAAAAAAATGGTTAGTAATCTGCTGGTTTTTGCAATAAACGTTGCAATCAATTCATAACATGAAGCGGCGAGGCGTCTTTGTTATGCGATTATTGTCTTTATCTATCCAAATATCATAAACCCTCCATGATGCGTTCATGAACCGCACATTATGACCACCATAAAAATAGACTGTTTTGTTAGCACAAATTTCTTATCTGTAAAAATGTTATTATTGCTAAATAGTAACATCTCTGAATTTCGAATATCTCTGAAAAACAAAGAAATTTGATTTGATCTCTATTCTAATATCAGTCGAGATGACGTTTAGTTCGAAATGAATTGTCAATTTGCAATGAAATTTGACAAAAGTCGCACGAAAGTAAGATATCGAACGATATGATAGTTGGGGCTGACTTTACTTTGTCTCTGAATTAAAAAAAAAACTATGACAGCTGCCAGAAAACTTCATTACCGCCATTACCGGGTACCCAAGCAGCACATTAGTGAATTTTGCAGCTTATCTTATAGCTTTAAGTTCTAAATGAGTGGTTTAACAGTGTTTGATACAACTTATAGCTTTAAACACAACTCAAAACTGTATATGAGTTCATCCTATCACTTGTAGTTGCATAGGAACGTTTTTTGTTTCTACTTTATTACTTATGGTGGGATAAAGTCGATTTTGCTACTTAAAGTTGCATGCAGGTTCAAATAGTCACTCAATAAGAAGCAATAGTGCTATATAAGGCCTTAAAATCACTTATAAGCAACTTTTACATATAAGTGGGAACATACCCTTATTTGGAACTAAAAGTTCCAAATGACTAGTACAATAGCGAATTATATCACCAATAGTGGCTAAAGGGATAATTTTACGGCTCTTTTGGAACCAAAAAATATTGCAACTTTAAGGCCTAAGAAGTACCTTATTGCCACTCCAACGCATAAATAGGTCTCAATAGGAGGTTCTTGGAACCAAAAGCAGTTATTTTCACTTATTTCAAACCACTAACGAACTAAAAGTTCTATTATTGTTCCTATTTGCGCCTTGTCAAAATATATTTAATAGTCTTGCTTGTTTAGTAGTCTACAAAAGAGCAAATAATTACTATTGGTAATATCATTCACTGCTTTGCCACTCGCAAGATACAAATAAGTGATTATTAGACTTGATAGTTCCAAATAAGGAACAAATAAGTGAAAATAAACACTGTAGGATCTTTTTTGTTTCGCCATGTTTACAAATGGAAGCCTATGAAAATTGATTATTTTAACCAGAATTTTATCACACTCACGCATAATCACAGATTTTTGATAGTTGTGACGATGTTACTTTAACATTGTACGTAACCTACAATCATTAAGTCAGGTTTTTAACAGTTTTATTTCTTATCAGTATCTATTCCTTATTTAATTTAGCACTCTCTTTTTTAATATTCCTGATCAAATGAAAGGCGCGTCGAAATTTACAAAGAAAACATACTATAGTTTCACAGTAAAAAAAAATTCGCAAGAATTTCGTGCTTATTTCAATGCTTGTATAACGTAAAGTTTTAATCAGACGTATAAATCCAAAATTAATATGGCAGATCACGTATTACTTTTAATAAAACACAATTTGACAGTTGCCTCGCCACTCAAAGATCATTTTGGCGACTCATTTATCACTCATTGACCGAACTGAAATGTTTTCATTCGTTCACTGCGCATAACTTTTACCCTTAGTTCTAATTGCCACTTAGGTTATTGTGAGATCTCTTATGGACGCATAACTTTCACCCATAGTTCTAATTACCACTTAAGGTAATTGTGAGATCTCTTATGGATTCTATTTAGCACCAAAAATAGGCTGCAATTTTTCTCCTTTTGGTTCTATACTGGTGGCATAAGGGTTCTTGCCACCTATATAGCACTTGGTCATGGTGGTAAATTTCACTTAAGCATCTAATTAGATATGATATACGAGCTATTTAGACCCAGTTGTGCTACTTGGGTAATATTTATAATGTGCGACTCCTGAATGCATCATGGAGGTTTATGATATGTGGCTAGATAAAGTAATAGTGTATGTAACTGTACATAATTAGGCATTAAAACACTCGTGTGATGTTGTTATGAAACTTGCCTTCGGCTCGTTTCATAAACCCACTCTCGTGTTTAATACCCCTCATTATGTACAGTCACATAAACTACTATTATTAAACTGCATGTCCACAGAAGCCGAGCGCGACGTGTAAAATGACCAATCGCATTCCTCATATTTAAATGCACTTCTTTTAGGTTTTACAAAGACGCAGCCTGATTGGTCCATTTCCTCCACAGCCTTATCGTGGCTCCACACTACTCGCGAGTTGACCGGAGTTGTGCGAATATGATAGTGTGGAGAGGTATGTACTTCACTGCGGAAACTCATACTTAGCGAGTAGTGTGGAGACGCCAATAAGCAAGTTCAACGTTGATGTACTTAAGAACAATAAAGTGAAATGGTTAAATGCAGTAATTTAGACAAGGCGTAATAAGTTCGTCATAAGCGATAACCATAACTCTGAAGTTTTATAAGATTTTTTGAGAGTAAAACCCATTACTTTAGGTTTGTATTATAACAATACCTACTTAATGACAATTATGAATAAGAATTTTATATGAACCAATATGGTCCCTTATCTTATTAATCTCGCTACTGAAAGTATCCTAGGAGCTAAATCAGACTTGGTTTTTGAGTAGCTAATGTGAGAGTCCAAAGAAGTTTGAAGATCTGGCTAAAATGACAATAAATAAACCGTTGGATGTCACTGGCAGATTCTTGAAGGTGGCTTATATTTAGGAGTTGCTGTTTTTCTTTACCTGAAATCTAAAGGCTGCTGTACACAATGGGCCATGATAAGGGACGCAGCTATACGACAGGACAAGACAGCAATCCCGCTTGTCTCCTCTAACGTATAGCTGCGTCCCTTATCATGGCCCATTGTGGTGAGGAGCCTTAACGCCAAACTTATTTTAAACCTTATGTACTTTCCTTCAATAATAAGTAACTTATACAACGAGTAAACTAATCAGCACAAATCTGGTTCAGTGGACTCGGTGTTATTAAATAAACTTAATCTTTGCGGAAAACCCTTAATGAAGCACAATTACATTTTTGTATTCTCACGAGCTTGAAAACAAAACCCATCACCCCCCCCCCCACATTACGGCCAGAAGACTTAACTGTGTCCAAGCATGCAATAAGTCACCCCGGGCATTGAACCTGTGACCGCCGCCTCGACAACTTCGTCCAATTCATCTATAACTTGACGAACGCTCGAATCTAATCGTCCGGTTGAATAATTGACGGATTATACAACTTATTGTTCGGTGGAATTTGGCCAACTGTAGCTTTTCGCCATATGTTGACCCTGACCATAAACTCGCACGTATTGCAACAAAAAAACAAATGACGAGCCACTTCTCAAGCGAAAAACGCCTTCAATCCAAACGGCATAGTATTCAAATCGAAATGACCGTAAACGGTAGTAACGACCTTTTGTTTTAAGCCAGCTTTACGTTTAGTTGTAACGCCATCTCGCTCCATTCTATGCATTGTTTTATCCTCGTCTCACTCTAAAGCATATTCAATTGTAAGTGCACAGGTGCTGGTATCGCCGTCTCGCTCGCCGGCGTCTTTAGTCTAACGCCTCCTCTCGAGAGGGTTCGACGCGTTCGAAATTCAAAATTAAAAATTAAATTAGAAAGTGTTGTGTGGTGTTTATGGCGACTGTGTAGTGCCGTGTTTAGTGATGTTCCTGGCTTTGTCTGTGGATTTGTTGGATTTTTCCGAAGTTGGTACCCGTTTTTTTTAAAGTGAGATTGTTGCCTTCCCTGTTTTGCGTTTGGATAGAAAAAATGGTATTGTTTTGAAAATTTTAACATCCCATAATCAACACATTTTATCAGAATGGTATGTTGATATGGTTCTATAGGTAATAATAATTATATAAAAAAGTGTTTCAATGCGAGCCCGTTAAAAAAATGTTGTATTTTAGTAATGAAACCTAATAATGTGTTATTTATTACAACATAATATCATTTTAAATAAATACTCTGGAGCAATGAGGGATTAGGTTTTAAGACCCATCCTATGATTTAAAATTGATATTACAAAGAAAGCAACAGGTTATTCTTTCAGTAAGAATGTAAACAAACGTATATTACCGTCTTCAGTATTTCTAAAGAAAACCTTTTGAATACTGATCTTTGTTATTGTGTGTGTGTTATATATGTGCAACTTGGACTTGAGATGGTAAACCTTTGACAGGCGATTGTATGAAATATCTCAAAAGGAGGTACCAACTGTCACATAAATTATATAGGTTGACTGCAGATTTACAGGAAGGTAGTGATTAGGTTCTAGGATTACTTGTTTTCAGTGGATATTATTATACGTACTAAAACACCAAAAAGTTTTCTTGATTGTTATTGAAACTCAAGTGAACATGTTGTCCGATCATAATCTCTTCAAAACTTATTGAACTAGTCTTACATTGGAATACTTGCATTTATTGTTTACTAGCTGTGCCCCGCGGTGTTACCCGCTCATCCCACGGGAACACTAAATTTATTCGGGATGAAAAGTATCCTATGTCCTTTCCCGGGTCTCAAACTATCTCCATACCAAATTTCATCTAAGTCGGTTCAGCGGTTTAAGTGTGAAGAGGTAACAGACAGACAGACACACTTTCGCATTTATAATACTAGCTGTGCCCCGCGGTGTTACCTGCTCATCCCATGGGAACACTAAATTTATTCGGGATGAAAAGTATCCTATGTCCTTTCCCGGGTCTCAAACTATCTCCATACCAAATTTCATCTAAATCGGTTCAGCGGTTTAAGCGTGAAGAGGTAACAGACAGACAGACAGACAGACAGACACACTTTCGCATTTATAATATTATAGTATAGTATGGACTAGCTGTGCCCCGCGGTGTTAACCGCTCATCCCACGGGAACACTAAATTTATTCGGGATGAAAAGTATCCTATGTCCTTCCCCGGGACTGAAACTATCTATATACCAAATTTCATCTAAATCGGTTCAGCGGTTTAAGCGTGAAGAGGTAACAGACAGACAGACACACTTTCGCATTTATAATACTATACTAGTATGGATTAGTATGGATTAGATTATAGCATAGAAAGTCTAAAATTTGTACGGTTGAACTTTGCAAACGATCCAGCAAACAGAAGGGCTACTCCGATGTTACAAATTCGACAGTCGTATAGTGCCTTCAAAATATATTTGGGTGAGCGGAATGGCACCATACGACCAAATTTCGGGCATCGGAGTAGTCCTTCTGTTTATAGCATACAATTTACTCCGTAACTAGTAAAACGTGCGTACATCGATTGGCCGAACAGGACAGGCAAATTACGCTTCACATTAGTAGGTAATGTAGGTTTCCTTATAACAGGCAAGGCCATGCCATGTGACTCAGTTTACCGGCTTTAAACCGATGTTCTATTGCAAACGGACTCGATCACATTTTGCGGGTCTATTTCATCCCAGTACCTTGCTTAACTAAAACAAAGACTCCAGTAAAACATGTGATTCCTCCTTCCTACAACATGGACCGAAGGGTGAAGAAACATCTCGGATCAAAATGGCAGTTTCAACTGACAAGGCTTGGTTTCCTGTCTGTTGCTATTGCGACTTGGCTTGGGCTCTCCTTATTGCTCACCATCAGGCGAACTGGAGACACTATGTTGTGCCAATAAAAAAAATGGTTCAGTACTCATGGCCTCAGTTATATACACAATCAAGTTATGAAAATATCAGGGATTCGAGTGCCAATAGTTTTGATCAAGATATTACCTGACTGACTGACTGACTGACATAGTGATCTATCAACGCACAGCCCAAACCACTGGACGGATCGGGCTGAAATTTGGCATGCAGGTAGATGTTATGACGTAGGCATCCGCTAAGAAAGGATTTTTCAAAATTCACCCCCTAAAGGGGTGAAATGGGGGTCCAAAGTTTGTATGGGGAAACAAGATTAGTTAGACTATTTTATTCGAAACTTCACAGGAGTATTCCTAACAATAAATGAGTAAACACGTGTTTCAGGTATTTTGAAAATTCAACCCCTAAAAGGGAGAAATGTGGTGACAAAGTCTGAAAATCAGCATGGGTATTGTTTTTATGGTTTATCGGGTCGCTGATTACAAAAAGCGCAAAGATTTTAAAATCCAACGAGGCGGACGTGAGTTACCATCTCCCCTGTTGGAGTGAAATGGGGTTGAAATGTCTAAATACTAAACCGCTGGTTCTAGAGAGTTCAAATTTGGCACGTAGGTTCCTTATAAGGTGTAGGGGTGCACTAAGAAAGGATTTTTCAAAATTTACCCCCTAAAGGGGTGAAATGGGGGTCCAAAGTTTGTATGGCGAAAGAAGATTAGTTAGACTATTTTATTCGAAACTTCACAGGAGTATTTCTAACAATAAATGAGTTAACACGTGTTTCAGGTTTTTTTTTAATTCAACCCCTAAAAGGGAGAAATGTGGTGACAAAGTCTGAAAATCCATTGGTAATGCTTTAATGGTTTATCGGGTCGGGTCGCCTTTTGGGGTGCGATGGGGTTGAAATGACTAAATATGAGTACGGGTGTAATTTTTATGGTTTGTTGGGACGTTAATTACGAAAATGCCACCGATTTTGAAATTTTATTTGTGGTCATGAAAATTCTTGAAAGCATTTGCGCCAAATTGCAATTTAATAGGTCCAGTAGTTTTGCAGCAAATTGATTGTAACAGACGGACTGAAAGACAGCTTCACGTGATCCTATAAGGGGGTTCTTTTTTTGCTTTTGAGGTATGGATAGAGACCCGTGTTATCCTAATAGATTAAAAAAGTAGTATTTGGTGGCATCTCGATCGTCGTCAATCGGTACCTATATAGGCGGGCGGCGCGTTGGGACGGGGTGAGTAATGATCGGGAAACTTCCTGCATCCGTAATAAATACATTCAAGCTTTTCAATAATAAGTCATTTCAGAATTCTGAATTACGTTTATCTGGCTCAGAATAATACATTTTTTATTCATCAACGAAGAGAACCTCAATATCTTACAATAGAAAATGACGTAACTTATAACATGGCTTAGAATCATTAAACCAATCTTGAATAACAAGTCTCAGGGGCAAACTCTCAAATTTGCGGGTATTGACTTGAGAGAACATTGCTTCTCTCATGGACAGTTTTATGTTGCTTGCTCTCGAGTAAGTTCACCCAGTAGCTTGATAGTTTTAGCGCCTAATGACAGATTAGTCAAGAATATTGTGTACAAAGAAGTTTTGTAGGCCCTATTTTTTTACACACGCTAAACAAAAGTAAAGCCGCAAAAACTATACATAATCAATAATAATACTTCTTAACGCGAGCGAAGCCGCGGGCACAAGCTAGTTAATTAGATAATATGAAACGAGCCCTTGTCTGCCGTGTCCAGAGTTCCGTGTTTTAACACAGTTATCATAAACCATAACATTCCGTCACGTTTATTGTATTAATAGTAATAAAAAAAGAGACTGCAAAATGTCGTAGTAAGAACAAGCAAAATATGACAAATATTTCGGGGGGCAATATCTAAAAACTGCACTCAAAATCTGCAAAAAGGTTAAAACGATCAGAATTGTCGAATCTGACAGTAATGTTAATGAGGATTTCTGCAGAAGTATAGTCGTTCTATAAAGTAAAATCCACAGACCTACGGACCAAATTGACAAGTAAGTATGAACAAATGTTGCCACAGTTTGGCCAGTGTCGTTCTCATCGATATTAAAATTATTGTTACATCGTAGGTTTAAGGTCCACCCAGACGGTACAATCAAATTGGCAATTCGATCGGCTAATCTATATACCAACTTTTTCCAGCGATTTTGACAGATCAAAAGGTCTGTAGACCCGTAATTAGAGATTTAAAAATTTCATGTCAAACCAGCAATAATGTACATGAAAATTATATATTTATGATAATTGATAGTTTATTAAATACATACATTTAATTAAATGAATTAATAAAATTATTGTTCTTTATTTTCAAATTCCCAACAATGTGGTTCATCTTTTTAACAAAAAAAAAGCGGGTATCTTCAGACATAGTTGACCGCTGTTTACAAACTACTTTTATGTATCTAACGAATACGGTATCATTACTATTACGAGTGTTTATTGAAATTGTTACGTGTTATTATGGATTCGCAAGATTCGGGACCAGAGCCATGTTCATCAAAATGTTCGCATCCGACAAAAAGTAGAAAAAAAACTTAGTGAAACTGAAAAAGAGACGATTTATCGAGTTTACGTTTATATTTATAATCAGTGATCGGGGATTTCTCTGCCACAACGCGGTATTTCGTGTATATTATTTTATATGGACATGGTAATTATATTATAATCCGGCAATCTTGGCCGAAAAAAATATTGTATTGAGATAATCATGACTATATTGATATTAAAAAATATATTTCTTTGAAATACCGCGTTGTGGCAGAGAAATCCCCGATCACTGTTTATAATGAAATGGTAGACAGATTGCAGGACGAACAAGATATCCCAGAGGACATTCATGTCAATAAAAACGAGTGTGTCATGAAAACATCCGAAATTCTTGGTATTTCGAGAAGTTCAGTTTTTAAAGTTTTGAAGGAATACAAAGAACAAGAGAAGTTTACTTCGCCTCTGAAACCCGGTCCCAAATTAACGTTCAAAGATAAGGTGGACGAATTTACTTTTGCGGCAATACGTCAAAAAGTGCATGTTTTTTGAAAAAAAAAAAAACGAGGCCCCGACTGTTGCAAAGGTAAATTGTATTGCGATTTTCAATTATTTCCGTTAAGTTTGTTGTATATGTAATATAGTCTGACAACCCAAGTCCGACAGTAGAATATTTATATATTTAGGCTCGGAAACCTTTTTATGCTTTAAAACTAGTGGGTAAAAACGCATTTTATCCATCCACTACCTCGAAAATCAAACAAACCAAAATCTGTACCTCTTATTTGAAACTAATATACTTACTTTTGAATTAAACTAGTCTGTTATTTGTACTTTACAACTTGTCGATATATTGTTATCGACATATACCCTTCACTATTTTTATTTTGCTGTTCCTGGTATCATTTTACCTGTCAGTCATTTGTCAATTTAGTCCGTAGGTCTGTGGATTTTAGTTTAGCTCGGTGTGCATACGACAATACAAACATTCTATCACAACAACCACACAAAAGAAAATAAGTAGATGCATGTAAACAACAGGTGGTCCTATCGATAAAGGGCGATCTCTTCACGCCAACCATATTGAAACAGAGATGAAAAATACCGTTCTGTTAGTGATACATAAAACTGTTTATACTGATTATGAAGATGTAAGTTATTAAATGAATAAAAGTAATAACATGACTTAAAAAATGTAAATTGACTCGTTATACAAACGGAAGGCAATTTAAACAGATCACAATGAGTTCGTCGAACTATAATTGTTTGTGCAATCGAAGTTATTGATTTAACTATGAGCTTACTTCGCTGGGTTATCGATAGGTTATAATGTGCAAGTTAAAATGTTTTGTACCATCGGTTGACCTACTGTTCGATTAATTCATATTTTATTGTAGATATTGTCGCAAAGAAAACTTTTTGGTTTATAAAAGTGGCTTTTGGATGCAAATTCCATTCAGAACTATTCACAGCTTTTTTTAATCGTGACTATTATATATAATTAATTTATGACAATATAAAATCCCATTTGCCCCACTTATTTTTGGTCCGGAGATAAAAACTATTGCATCGTGAAATACAACTTTGACCAAAACAACAGCTAAAACCTCCAATATTCAGAGACCACCCGATGCAAGCCATTTCAATTTGACCCCTTTTTAAGTTCCCATTGCATCCTCTAATAACACTATTCGTATGAACACAGGTGCGAAGCAGCTCAAATTATAATGGTCTAACGCATAAATATCTAGAACTAAAACGTTTCATGTGTAATCGAATCTTCAAGGACTTGAGTCGTTTTGAAATGGTGTCTCTTATCGTATGGAGTCGAGTATGATCTCATACAGTATTTATGTAGTGAAGGAACGTGCCTTTAGCCGCTTTTATTTCGACGTAGCATGTGTTTTTGATAAGGTTTATTTGTGTTTTAGTGGTAGACTGGTCTATTCGATACCACACAAGTAACAAAACAATAGAAAGAAAACAAAACATTTATTTATTAGAAGGATTTCGTCTTTAACTGATACATCAGACATCACCCCGTATGGAGATGAATAAGAAACCGGCTTGTTAGAAATCTACTATTATATTTATTATATTATGGCCGAACATGAGATATAAATAGAATTATTTGTTTTGTAGTGACCTCTATTGACAAATTAATATCCACTAAATGTTGCCGGAAACCTAATCTTTATGCATCTGTGTTTTTTCATGGTCATGTCACAAAGTCTCGAATACTTATCTTCAGTCACCAATTTATTATTCGACAATATGATAAGGGACATTATTTGTTAATTTTTGTGTTTGTTGCTCATGAGGAAATATAGCTACCGATTTTGATGTTTTTAATGTAATTGGTTACCTATAATATAAACGATATAAACGAAATGATCTGCCTTAATAATTTACTTACTGAGCTTATTGCCGCTGTAACTCTTGACTCGCTCAACAGCGACTTTAAAAGTGGTCTGGCCGACTTCCTGAATACATTATTTCGTTTCATTAAAATGTCATGAAAATTTGAATAGTTTTCATTTAGCCTCTTAAAAGCATATACAGTTTCCAAAACCGTTATTCGATTTGGACTACGTATTATACAGACACGAATTCAAATTAAACTCATTTCCATTGAGAACACAGATTATATGAGCCACGTAACAAGGATCGTAACTCCGTATTGTCGACCGGAAAATCATCATTAAAACGTGATCAATTCCAGCAGGTTTGGATCCTACGGTCTAAGTTAGCAGGCAATATTGCTTGGGAGGCAAGTAAAAACTTCTTTAAATCCCCTGTCGTAAATTTGGCAATATTCCCTAGCGTTTCTCGCATTTTCGATTCGTGTTTCGATCCTGTTTCCGCAAGTTTGGCCGTGATTTTACTCAGTGCATTAGTAGGTCAGGTCACCTGATCTGTCCCTACCCTACTACTATAACTTACTGTCGTGTTGATGATCTGATCGGACCAAACTATCTCCATGCAAACCTGTCTATTACTGCTATATCAAAAGAAAAACCCAGTTTTTTTTTCATAATCGTTAGTACTGATTTTATTATTATATCAAAAGCTAGATGACCGTGCATTATTCCCCACTTTCTCCGAAACGGCGTCAACCATCCACAATTACCCAAAACGTGTCTAATCCCACGCAGCCCCTGTTATCACTCCCACCATCTCATAACACAAGAGGCGTATTCGACAGCAATATCACGGCAGTTATGCCTTTCTTTGGTTAAAGATGTGCCATCAGTAATTGTTCCCAGAACGCTTATCTGCCACCCTTTTAGCTTACTTTATGTTATCTCTTAATGAGCTTTGGGCTAAGAACTAGCATCCTTTGAAAGGGTCGCTGCCAAATTTATGCCCTTGAAATGTCGGTCTGTTTGTTTACTTTAATGTGCTCGTAGGTAGCTCAACGATTTGACAATTCTTTTTTGAGTCTATTGTCATGCTCCTCTGAGCCGAAAATTCAATGTGTGTTCTATAAATCTTGAGCGATATCTTATTTGCATTTATAAATAACTATCATTGTATTCCTAACCGTCTATATCTATCTAATGTTTGTAACAAAACATTGATAGCAATTATAAATATCCACGGTGTTAATTTTCTTCCACGCCTACGATACAAGTGCTGCATTTTTATTAGATTTCCTAACAGCTTTACAGCTGCGGCAATTATTCCATTCCGTATGTAGACATTTGCATTTAACAGACCAAGGATATCTTCTGAGACGCCGTGGCTTATTACTTCATCTACCGTCGTTGGAATGTGAAAAACAACGTCCAATTTTAAAGGATTAGCGGCCATGGCTCCTGTCATATCAACATTAACGTGCCTCTAGGTTATGAGGCCTTTCCCTTTTTGGAATTCGTCCCGCATTCCGGCGGCTTCTGTGGTCCATCTTATTTGTATTTGGTTTTATTTTAGCTATTTCTGATTGAAGATAATTTAGAATTAATGGCTTACATATTTACTAATTATATTATCCGATAATTTATTATTCTATTTTGTTGAGACATTGAACAGCTTTTATTATAATTGTCCCAGTTCTCTCAAAATTGACGATCAGCCACATTTGTCTACTTGAAGAACACAATTCTTTAGTTTACCAGCTTTAGCGTTGGGGATTTTGTACAAACTTTAGCTTATTGTGTATACCCATGATAAAATCTTCTGAACAATCGTATTTAAGTACATTTATGTAAAGTCGTCTCTCAGTGTCTCACGGAACTGTTTAATACTGTAGTTTTTTTTTTACAATCACAAGATTGAATAAAACTGCGCAGTAAACTTGTTAAGTTTTTAATAACCTTATGATGAATGTTAGGATCTAAATCCAGCAAAAAACATAAGAATGACATCGCTCCGCGTCACCAGATGCTGTCATAGATGTTAATTTTTCCATTTAGTGCTTCTCATTTCGCATCGCATGTCTTTGTCTAATGTAGTCCAGATTGCGGATGGACCAGTGTCTGTCTTTCTCTTACTTGCCGTGTGGAAATGAGATAGTCTATATCATAATGGCACATCTGGGAATGCTTCGGCTTCTTGATGGTCCAAAATGTTTATGTCAGGAGTTAGTAAGGACAGGTTGGATTTAGTAGTTGTGTGCAGTGTCGTCATGGTGTTCTTTTTTTATTTGTACATAGTTCGGGCTGTTGCGATAAACAAATAACAGGATTTTCTTTTTAACATTTTTATGTCGCAGACGATTAATGCTTACTGTCTGTCCACTAAAGCGGAGCGAAGAAAATTTACCAATAAGGTCGCGTCTTTGTGAAGCCCACATAAACGGAATTTAGCAGGTAGCACGTCAGCAGACAATCTTAGCGTAACCTACTAGTTAGCCTAATTACTATTTTACTATTAAATTTGAAATCCATACAAGAACCGAACCACAGTTCACACATATAAAAGCTAGCCCCCATTGAAGCGAATCTCCATATCCGAATTTAGTTTGCGTGCCAATTGCGAGCTGTATTTGGAGTGCCATAGTGCTGGCTGCTAAACTTCCATTGCATAACGTCCTATGTCTCATTCTATATTAGTGAAGCAACGTCTTTTTAGACAAGTGGCTCATCGTTGCGGGGGTGACCTCGTCACGATGTGACACAGACTACCGATATAGATGCACTGGCTTTCACACTCGAGGATAGTGCGTTATCGGGTACTGTCGGAAATAGCTTTTACATGCATTCTGCAGACTTGATGTCGCTTGCTGATCACTAAATTAATTTAGATTTCACGTATACGTCATCTGATATTTATTCCATGTATTTAATAGAATTCCAGAGACCTGAATTAGCGTGGACGCTTCTCAGAAATAATTTTGGGACAGTGAATTCAAATTATTCTATTATTTTTAGGTAGATATGTATTTTGAGAAAAGTTCGAATAACTGAGATAGCGTTATAGATTTGTCATAACCGGAGATGTCGATTTGTCCAATTAGTAGCAAAAAGTAGCTATTCAGAATAACAAACTAACCTGAAGAAAATGTATTTTCTTGATAATCATAATTATAGTCATGTGCAGATAGATCTTCTTGAGGACACTGCACCCGCAACTTTAAGAACCAGCAATTTCGGCTGTCGACTGTATCTTGATAAACAAGAATGGCTATTGTAACCATTACAAGTGTTGCTAATCTTGTTATAATTACTTTATCAATGATGACGTTATTATTAAACATACATCGGAAAGAGAATTCCCTGTTACTTTGTTATTGTCCAATTTGTCCATCAATGATTCGGAAATCCCGAGTTATTCCAATATTCGTTTCACAGATTCGCCATCCTTGCCTGACAGACTATTTGATCAGCTTGAAGTGTGACTCGTAGAACCTTGTCGAGAATGCCAGCGACAGAAGGCTTCTGTAATGCGTCATTGTTTGTTACTTAATTATTTGTAACATTTCTTCGCGATGATGATATCGCTATATTGATTTCAAATTGTATCACCACATCAAACAAATCTTAGGGAAGAGAATGTTGAAGGTGTAGAATGTCCTAAGAGAATGTTGAGGGCGTAGAATGTCCTTGAAAAACCATTTACATGCTCATTAGTACGGCTAAATTAGGACCACTTCCAAACAACTCAGATAAGAAGCAAAGAAAAAAAACAAAATAATTAAACATAAATTAGTAAAGAATATTTATTGCGTATAAAGCTTACAACTATGTACTAACGCATCCTCATCTTTCTTTTTACTTGAATACTTTGATTAAAGTAATTCCACTTCATTGGTTTATGTGTTATGTCCCCGCAATATCACCGACCTGTCTAAATTGCAAACATTGTCCACCCCCTTTGATGTTTTTGCAACAATCTCCTGTGCGATACCATTATCCTTTGTTCCCGGGCAGTTCACTCAGGTATCCCCTTACGAAAGTTTACCACAAATTAGACGCTCTTTCTAGAGCAGTAAGGTCGTCTTTGGATTCGCTTGTTTGAGATTAACTTTGTTATTGGCTCGTGCTGGGTGTCATTGCAGTTTAGGGTACATTGTTCTAAGGGACAGTCGGTACTTGGTTTCAAGTGTACATTTTGTGGGATTGATCAAAGTATCTATACACAATTTTGTAACTTTGAGGGACTCAATTCAAGCAGAATGTTGGTCAAATGACTTAGACAATGTGTCTGTTCTAGCTGAATCTATTCGTGGATTCATTACTTTAAAATGACTCTGTTGAGTGCAAAAACGTAATGTTTACATTACGTTTTTGCAAAATAAGATAATAGACGTCCATTAATGAGTTTTCCGAATATCTGATTTTAGTTTTCATAATTTTGGAATCTCAGAATTACAGCATTCGAATTGCCAAGTCACTGAAGTTCTTTGAAATATTATGGCCTTTGCAATTCATGCCAAGTCGATTCTTAGATCGGCGGTTCTTCGTCCGAAGTGTGTTTTCAATCCCAACCAACTTTATAATGTGATGTTCCATGAAAACCGCCATTTTCCAGGAGCCGCGAAGAACATACATCGGTGATCGGGATATTTATAGTACAACGTAAACGTTTTCCAGTCTAAACAACGCCCATTCATAAAATACTCGTTTCTTTTTATTCCATCAGTATTTCGTATCTCTTAGGCCTTGTGTTAGTATTGCGAGTATTTCTATTTAGGAATAGATTCTAAAATGCTCAGACTGTCTCATTGACCATCGTCAAAGAATCGATTTAGTAGTTTTTATTGAGTTTCATACATATTTGAAGATTTACTGTCGATATTTTTTTATGAATATTGATACAGAGGTTAAATATAAATGCATTGCATACGGGGATCGAACCCACGACCTCTACCTCTACTTATCCGACCTCTGCTTTGACCCCTGAGCTACCATCTATATAATTAGTGACATGTCTGATTATGAATATATCCAATATGACTTCTCTACAAATTCACAATTGTTTAGATGGATGCATAATTTTCTTAGCACTTAATCGCTTTTTATCGTTGTTTGTTTATAATGTCAAAGTCTTCTCTTCCTTTTACCGTAAATCAACTTCTACCGCGAATACGATATTTATTTGACTTTCTGATTCTTTTGCTATACATAATTTTAAATTGATAAAGTGTTTTTGTTTTCTACAGATTTGCAGTAGTTAAAGTATTTTTTAGTTTGTTTTATTGCATATTTTTCTTTTAAGATCTCTTTTTATTTAAGGATCTTCTCGTCTTCAATATTTAAATATTGCCACTGGTTTGTAACATTTTGTTATTTGCTAACTAATTACGTTACATTAAATTCATATCAAAACAGATTTGTTACATTTGTAACATCTCAACAGTACGCAATCTGGAAAAACGTGGCCTTACATAAGGGTTAGAAGGTTATAAGATAAGTGTGCACAGATACACGTTAGTGTTCATTCCGATGTTTATTAAAAGCGCGTTATCTCAATACTTAATGGAGTTTTAAAAGCAATGCAACATTTAACGATGACTTCAATACTTACGCTGCTTACGGATTAGAATTGTAATGGGTCAGACATTTTATAAAAATATGCTCTAGCTTGTATCAAGGCGTTTTTATCTTAAATTCTGGTATTTAGAATTCATGTATTTTACATGAAACCAGATACTTCCGATCTACCTTTAGAACCCTGTTCCAATAATTATATTGGCTTGTCATGCACAATGATTCTTTTAAAAAGCTATTAGCCTGAATAAATATACAACTCTCAATAATTCACAGGAATTCTATTGATCGTTCGTGCTATTAGGACTCACCTGCCCTGCCACCCGAAAGACCCATACACTACTTTGGCCACAACAACATTCCTTGTCAGAATATATCGGACATGCCAAACAATACGTGCTACATGGTGCCACAATAATAGCATTCTTATTGGCATAACCGTTCTACAAAAGATAACCTGGAAATATCCACTGACAATAGTAAATAAAAAAACAATATTTGTTTCGATTTAAGCCATTTCGGAATACGCTACTATGGCACTACACACTGCGTGTCGTGATAACATCTGATCGTTTTACGGTGCACCGTGGTGCTCTGCCCGTATTTCGCTTTTGTTCGCAATTTGATATGCGATCGTCAACAGTCGCTGCAGCCGTACAGCCCCATGTGTTGGTAAATTTTGGTACAGGTATTATAGCTAAACATCTAAAGATGGTTATAGGATACTTTTTACCATACTACGACGACTATTAGGCACCTTGTAGTACAATCAATTAAATAATTTTAGGATTTTTTTTTGGCGTTTTTGTGATGATCGAAAGACAGTAGCGAAGAGAATTACTCCGGTGAGCTATCCCCGCAAGTATTTCCACCTCTGCAAGGTCGACGCTTGAAATGTAAACACTTCTGTTTCGCCAGCTGTCTTTGAAGTGACTCTCGATCATCTGTTCGGGTAGTTTGTGGGTTGGAATTTCCTTTGTGGTGTGTTGTTCATGTAAACTCGTTTATGCACTGACGGGAAAGGCTTCAGTATCAAGTATAAGTTGGACATTAAATTAATATTTTGCATTGTGCAGTTGACTTTAGAATACATGGCGATCTTGGAAGTAAAACACCACGTTCTTCATAATAAAAATAAATCTTGTCTGTCGCCCCTCTGTTATTATTATTATAGTCTAGAAACGCATTGACTCCAAATAATTTCACTAAAACCATAACCAGTAAAGAGGAGATTTGCTATATATTGGGAACCAAAACCAACGACTTTAAGAAAACTATCAAAACGTGAAAGTAAAAGGGAGATATAGTAATCAACTATTTCTTATTCAGGTAATATTATTTACTCTAGAATTTTAAGTTTTACTCCTTAAACCTTCTAACGCTCAATGATAATTTGTATGAAAGTTTTCGTTATGCGACGACTACAACCGTCGAATACCGTACCTTAAAGTTCTATTTTAGCATCTTTGGTCCTTAATCATTTAGTTCGAAAAGTATGGATAATTTCCCTTTAGCCTGAAAAATATTTACAACAGGACTGCAAAAATGTCAACATACCCATTGTGCTACTGTAACATTCTAAAATGTTATGTTTGCCGTTCGTCATGCGCCTATTGTCGTGTTCCCAGAAACACCCTAAGAGGAATCCTACATGCCGTCACGTTTTAGCCGTAGCTGTCATAGTTGACATAACTCAACTATTTCTGGTCTGGCTGCATGGAAAACAACTGTTACGGTGGTCTTTGTAGGTCCGAATATAGAAGAGATTCAGTGAAGAGACATGCTCGTAGATACCTACAAAACAAGCGATCAAATATGGATATGACACTCAGTATTCTTCTGTCATAGGTACGTGTCTTTAATACTGTTATGAAGATATAAGAAGAAATGAAAAAAAATACGCTCACTTGAAATTGTCAGCAACGACCCGACATGTGGACAAGATGGCGTGGAGCCATAAGGATATGTGTCCCTGATGAAGAAATCTATACGATTTCGAAACATGCCCGCCGTTCCTGCTACCGGATATTCAAATGATCCGAGATTTCTCACGAAAGTTTTATTGAATCAATAATTAGAAACTAGAACCCATAGTATGGAATGTCTGTGTGACTGTCCTAAAACGTCATCCTCGACGTATCGATTACGCACTGTGATTTAAAAAACTTCCCAACTAGTTGACGTATTTTTTAACCACAATTTGAGGACGTAACGAAAAAATTTACAATATGAAATACGATTCAACCGTCACGCCAGAACGCTTTATAATCGTGTAATGTTATAATATTCCGTTTATCACTGATTTATGTATAACTTCCTCTTCAAGCCCGGCGCCATGTTGGACGTATCTGAGCTCATAGTATTTTTACACAAATTCGAGCGGAAATCGTCGATATCCGAAACTACGTTGCCCTCGGTTTAATTTCTCGCTGTTGCAACCGATATTGTTTACTTCGGGCCGTCTGCAGACTCTTATCCAGTGTTCAGATCTTTAAATACTTCTGTTGCTTGGGAATTATTAAGATTTCTTCGCTTTGGGAACTGTGCAATTATTTCTCCTGCTAAATTTATCTCTAAAGTTATACTGTAGTATGCTATTACTGAGCTTTGTTATAAATCAAAAACAAATTTAAGTATTGGTTATGGTTTATAAATTGATAAGGATAAAATATAGGATAGTCTTTTATAATTAAAGGATTATTGTTGTTATTCTTACTTAACAGTTTTTGTCTAACCTTTATTTTTACTTTGAACTCTTTATTTTCCTACTAACTATAAAGAAAATGTGCTAACTAACTAATAACTAACTATAAACACACTGTGACGTCAGTTGTCTTAGTGGTCTTGCCCTGTCTATAAATTTTTACTATCTAATCGTATGTATAAACAATAATATAAGATAAAGATTTTGATAGATCGCGCACGCGTTTGCCTCAATTATAGTAACTCGTAAAACCGATTACGTTAAACATTCTCTGAGCTCCGCCGGCAGCCTCTAATATGATAAAAATATCCCTTTTTACCTTTCAGTGCGAGTTTGTCGTCAAAGATGTTTGGCTCGATGATTTTTACCGAGCTAATGTTGTCTTCATAAAATTTGTATGTTGCTATGAAAATTGTCTTACCATAAATATTTAGTACTACATTTTAGTCTTGTGTATTAAAATAAAAAACAAGAATACCCCAATCCAGAACCATTATAATACATTTAAAATAATAAAATATTTAGATTCATTTCCGCACAATAAATATCGAGTTCGCAGTCCGAAGAAGTAACAAAAGATTTTTATTTTTTTTATCAGCCTGAATTATACTAGATTAAAGGACAATATAATAATACTTAGGTATTTTTATCACTACAGAAATACCTCATCTAAAAATATTTAAGCAACACTATCAAGATTATTTTTTACTTAATTGTTTGACTAAGTTGTGCCTTAAATTAGCGAAAACTCACTGGGTACTCTTCAATACCAATTATCCCTAAAAGTTTGCATTCTATTTAGGGAGCAGTTCAATCTTCGTTGTTTACTTCGACGAAGATCACGAGAATGCACGACTGAACGCAAATACCACAGACTACGCCCCGTATCTCGCGATGGACAGTAAGCAGATACTGAGGATGATATTAAACATGTTATTTTTAATTAGGTAAAGTTTGTAGGTAAAGTAAATTAATTCTTCAAATTCGATAGATAACTTAGTTCAATATGGCATCATCATAATTGCAGTAGATTAAAAAAAGATTGTAAAAACGACATAGGTGAAGTCTGAACAAATTATTAAACAATAAACAACAATTAATAAAAATTAAACCATTTATTTCGTTCTCATCTTTCTATAGAACGTTTAGAATGTATTTGTAAACAGCACTTATTACTGATAATTATTAGTTACACTTTTTCAATTACTTCAATATGTGTGGATCATAGCAAGCAGTAGCCCATGTATAAGACGATATAAACCTACTGACAATTAAAGTAAAAGTGGCTAATTGTTACGAATTAAATGATTTAAAGAAAGTCAAACATAACGTTATGCTACGATTCTCTTAAAGATAACTTCTAATTGCGCCCAACGTAACATTTTAAAACGAATCTTCTAGAGTTGTTGCTATTGCTTTTGAATGTATAATAAATATTGTTTTATACGAGACGTTAAACAGAAAACATCAATTGGTCATTCGTATTGTTAATGAGTGCAGTAGTGCAATGGGAGGAAATAAACTACAAATCATTTCAAGACAGACTTGATTATAATATCACTATATAAATGTTCTGGTATCGATATGCTTCCGTTTTAATTCATATTAGCGATCCGTCTCCCTTCGCACGGAATTGGGGTGTACCGTTTTTTTTCAAAACCGTTAATTCGATTATGACTGACGAGCTGGGTTCTTTTTGAACCATTTCTAGTTATTGAAAAAAATTACAAAAATTTCGTAAAAAAGATACTACCCAATTTTTCACTTGACCTTCAGTAACCGGGGTTTTACTACGTCACCGTAGTTTGGAAAGGTACAGGTGGTGTTATCTGTGGTTACCCCAATACTCGGTCCAAATTATACTAACGGTTCATTATAATTATTATCTTACTGCTATTATACTGCCCTTTCCTTCAATAATTATGATAATTCTTTAATATTATAATGTTGAAGTTGTGAATCAAACATTCAAGAATATTTTAAATACTTGATTGCACTGGCAATTGAAACTAAATTGAACACAAATTATCACAGATTTTATGTTTGGACCGGTAAATATTTCGTCTGACAGTAACAATGACAAGGAGTTTTGGCGGGAATTCTGTGAAAGATGGTCGACAGTGATTTGTAATATTCATTTCAGTGGTTTATTGTGGGATTTAGTGCATAAAATTAGTGCCGTTTTGTGTAGTAATGCTCATTAAAGTGAACTTTGATGTGGAATGTTGCAAATTCATTGGAAAATCAAGAGATTCTGTGATATGTGAAACGGACTTTTTCATACAGATCACCTCTGCTAGGAACCTTGGCTTCACGACCTGAATGTGCAGAATTGTCGCCGAAGCTTCCAGAAAGCTATAAAATGCTTGGCATTATTATTTTATAGCAAATTACTGAACACATAAAATAGGCTTGGTTAACCTATAAAACAGACAAGGCTGTATGGGCTACGATCCCTTTGCCTTTCCCGTAAGGGATAAATTTAACCAAAAAAAAAAAAAAAGTAACAATGACAACTATTTATTTACATTTTCAATATTTACATCGGGATTTTCTAGATGTATATATACATCGTCTCTTAACTCGTGTAACTTACGTTCAACAAGAAAAAGAGTTTTATTAAACACTTACGAGACGATGAGTGGAAATAAAAATAACATCGGTTATAAAAAATTAGGATGCAGACTAATAGACCTATATTGTTTATATTTCTTGTCAATTAACTGCGATTAACAAAGACTGCGTGAATGCACCAAACCGAGCTTTGAAGGAGAAATGCATCGGTGGTTATTAAAAATGCTGATTTAATAAGAAGGTAATCATCTCAAAACATTTGAGGTTTGTTTTATATTTGTATTTAAAAATTAGACACTTACGTGTGTTTTACTTTTAGGCGTATGACCAAAACCAAAACTTTGATGGTATGTTGGATCCCAAGAAAATCTTAGACGTGCCCTTCGACACCTTCGATACTTTCAGAGACATGAATCTCGATCAGATCCACTACAAGTACACTACAAGAATATTTTCATTGATTCAACAGTCAACACCCACCCAAAAGGGCGACCGCAACTCTCACCACCTTGCAGATAGTTTAAAGCCAGCATGAACATAAAAGAGGACAGGAAGGTTCGATCGAGGAATTTTTTCTTGAAAATGTCACAAAGATTATTTACTTTCAATAAAAAAACTGTTATAATAACATGAGTTTAATTTTTTCTGCTACATTATACATTCATTAAAGTTACGACACAGCATATACATCATCCAAAAACTTTACTTCATATATAGGAATGAAATAGAACTATGATGTAATTCACACTAGGAGTTTGTACATTTTTGTCAATTTAATCTTCCGGATCCATTTACTAGCAAGTTTTCTATCTTTAATGTTGTTAGACGTGATGAGATTTTCCTAGGAATCTTGACAGCAATATTTTCGTCCTTAAACATAATTCTGCATAGTGAATTCTTTGACTGTTTTAAAGTATTAACAATAATCTGCTCCATGAAGCTTGTTGGGATGTTGAATTTTTAGGTTTTAGGACTGTTATTTCCATTTTATCTAGTATCACACAAATACTTTTATCGTATTCCAAGTCAAATATTTGTTGGTACGGTCAAAGCATAGCCATGGAGACTAGCCTGGCGTGAAAAATAAGTCCAAAATTAAGACAGAGCTATCGAAAAGCAGCACATAGAACTTGTAGTAAAATAATGAAAACAAACTTGAAAACAATTACATTTTTTGTTGGTTGTTTACAAACTGTCACCTGACAGTTCTTTGACAAGATATCGAATATTTTTTTTTTGGGAATTTCATGGCCAGTTTCACAACTTCAGAAATGCGTAGGTTTACCAGTGAAATAGTAAAAAATACAAATAAGAGTGCGCTGAATAGCGTTTTTTTACTATCCTCAAACACACGCGGATATCATGACGTCATCTTGTGAGCTTCTTAAAATAATTAATAAAAAAATAACTACTTATTCTAATGAAGAGTTAATGAAATTGGTATTATAAAATGGCCTATTTCATCGAATAAAAATATAAAAAGGGGGGGTAATTTTTTTTGGGATACCCCAATTGGGTATAAATACAAAGATAATATTAAATACTAATGTATTTACCTTTGTATTTATACGCAATATTTATTGAGATTATTGCGATTTATATAGATTATTGCGTACAAATACAACAGTAATATTAAATACATTAGTATTTATTTATACGCAATAATCAATCTAACCTTTCCAACATTGTAAGAATGATTTGCGGGCAGTTACCAGTGTCGGTTTTTTTAAACATTTAGTTGCGAGCATCCTGAACCACGCTTGAACAAAGGTCGTACGCCTATTAATCACTAGTTTTCACCATAATCAAGTTTCTTCTTCAACGGTCCGCCTCGGAACATCAGAACAAAATTATCATAGTGAGTTATTGACACTAGTAGCATGTATTTATTTGATAAGGCATAAAACTAAATACGAATTTAATCTACGCAATCAAAAGCCTAAACTCTTCAAATATTGAAGCGGCTGATAAGATAGGATTCATTGTTTTGATGACAAATCATTTTACGACGAGTGCCTGAAATATCAGCAGATTTTTAGCAAATGTGTACCTAGCATTAGTATACTTACTTTACTTTGCTTTCTTTTATTTTGGTCAATCTTCAGCAAAAATTATCAACGTCTAATTTGATTCCTTCTTCGCTTTTGTAGGTAGGTACTAGATGTTAGAATGAATCTTTCCTTTCTGACTGAAATCGTGAACAGATATATAATTTACGTCCCTTATTGTCTGATAGTTAGGTATGTTAAGTTAAGATGGATGAGCTTTTTAGTCCCTGCGACGTCTGTCTGGGGGTGGATAGCACAGACGGCGCGAATAGACTGATGCGTTTTATACTATGTAGTGAGTACATCTACTTACATAGATAGTATACGGCTGGACCGTTCTATCTTATTTTGAATTCGACCCACGTTGTAAAAGGAGCAGGTACTCAGTTCGATTGGAAAAAATATTTTTGTCTCAGAGAGCATACTTTCTGGTTGGCCCCAATATCATATAACATAACTACGTTTCGTTGAGGTCGGTATTTTTTAGTTTTGCCTCGGCCAGGAAGTGATATTTTCTTCCCGTAACGGGCTGCCTTAGGGTGCCGAAAATGTATAAACTGTAATTACATAATTCTTACAAGTAACGTAATAAGGCGGCAAATGTGAAGCATTAATACAACAACTAAGTCTTAATTAACAGCAAAATGACACCAGCGTCACTTTAACCCACACCCCAACTAATTTACCCTGAAATAGAGAAAATCTGAGTAAAAAGCAGGAAAGTAGCGACATTAACCTGCGAGAAACACGTAAAGTAAATTACGAAGGGGACATTTTAGTGCCGCAGGATGGGCTTCCGGACTCTAGTTAATTTTGTACCTGGGGGCTGGCGCGGGGGCGAACGCGAGGCGATAATCGACAGTTCCGAAAATACTAAATACAAATTGACGATTTTAACAATCATTTACTGATATTTCAAAAATATTATTTTTTGACTTTCGACGATAGATATTTATGTAAAGCTTAGTAACTAAATCCCATCTATATTTGATTTAAACTCTGAGATGTAAACCTGACTAAAAACGATAGTATGACTATGCACGTTTGAAAACAGAATATACATGCTAGTAAAGTCTAGGTTTTATGAATATGTGTTGATAATGCTATAAATGTGTATAGTCACCATCAATAACTATAGTCATGAATTCTATGAAACACATTGCAATAGTCAAATGACATCACGGTCGACACTGGAGTCATCTCTGCTAAATGAACCTTATGTAAATTATAAATGGTAAACAAGATTTTTTCTGCTAGTTACTGCCTCAACAGTAACTTGGTGTTTTCAACCCTAAACTATTTCTTATCAGTCGTGTAATGTAAGAAAATCCACAGGCCAAGAGCAAATGTCATCGTCTTTTGTCTTCATAAGATAATTAGAGATTTCTTTCGGATTTTCAAGCCTTGTTATCCTTTGTTTCTTTACAATTAAGGTAAAAGTTGGCAAGTTTTTCAATGAAATGATTCATTTAAGCCCGCGAAGCCTCTAATTGTAGTTCAGTTTCTTTTTTAGCACCAAAACCTCTTTCTTTGTACTCAACCCTATACTCCATCCCAGTTTTTTATGCATCATGTTTTAAGTTCGTGTTAATTATATTTTCACACGTACTCATATTTTTAAATAAGTCTTTGTTTACATTAACACCACCAGGGAGATTGTTTTATTTTGAGTCATTTTTGGCGAATGCAGCTTTCTTGCTAAGTTTTTTTATAACTTTACCATTTAAATTAACTTTACATTGCAAAAGGTCTGATTTTCATTTATCACATTGCATTATTATGTATGAACATCTTTATTTGATTAAGATAAACCATGAATTAAACTCAATTCGAAATAATTACCTATCTCATATGTGTCTCACAATTTCAGCCAATATAGAATTATTTAGCCCTGTCATATTTCTTCACCGTTACACTCTCATGAGGGTGTGGTAGTATTATGAATGCAAATCCTCACTTTGCGCATTCCCTCACTATTCATAACTCCCTTAAACTTAATTAATACCTGTTCGAAACCTTCCGTCCTTGCAGCCCCCCGTTTTTTCACCCTCCTCTTGACTTCACCCCCCTTCGTCCGTCTGGCAGCTAAATGCAGTTACGAGCGACCGAGGCGGAACGTTTTTTGCTGTTTGCCATATGGTTTGATGCTCCCTTTAATTTATATTGACTGGTTTTTGTGGAGCTATCAGCTGTTCTGTAGATACATGTGATGTGAGTTTGTATATTTAGCTTTGTTTCATTAAATTGACAACACGGTAGTGCAGCTACATACGAAACCAACTGCGACTGGCCTGACTGCGAATCCTGGCAAGGGCAATGGCAAGTTTTGTGGGATGGGCACGAATATTTGTTCCTGTTACACACGAAAGCTTATTCTGCATATTTCAGACGTAACTTCATGTATGGTATTAGTGAATAAGAATGCGAAAAAATATAAGGTCAAAAAAAGTAGGGCATCATTAGTCATTGGACAATAGAAATAGTTAATAGAATACGAGCATTGGAGTAAGTTAGTAATCAGCAACCTTTAATACGAATAAACACTCCCGTTTTAGTGTCATTCAGTTAGACCCTGTAGTTCAAAATAAATACTTCTTCTGTCTATTCTCAGTTTAAACAAACGCTATTTTCATTACAAATGGTCCAAACATCTCAAATAAAACCCAAATCACCACAATAAAACCCATCTTTAGCCTAACCTAATGACTGTTTAGACTGTTTTGTAAAGGACAATCATCACATTAGCTACTCGTACAGTCGCGCTATCAGACCGGTAGTGCGGAGGCCGCTTCCTCACGCAGCTTCCGCTTGCGCCCGCGCCGGTCAACCGTCCTAGATCAAAAACGACGTATGCCTTGATATGTTTTGACGTACATTGATCGTTTGAAGTGATGCATTTGGGAGAACAGTAGGAAGTTACAAAAGTTCGATTGGAAGATTATGATCGTGATCATATCAGCCGATAGACGTCCACAGCTGGGCAAAGGCCGTCCAAAGTTCTTCACAATGATCTGCCCCGCCCTTATCCAATGGCTCGCAAGCTCCCATACGGCTTCATTCGAAGATAACTAAGTCCAAAGTAAAGGAAGCTGCTATTTTGATTTTTGACGTCAAATTGTATTTCATTTTAGATTGAAATGATGGTTGGTACGTTTCGATCGTACAATAACTATATGTTATGTAGATCATTCTTGCGAGTGTTGCGGGTTTTTCAATAACTACTGTTAGGATTTTGCCTCATGAAGCGTGGTTGTTTTGTATTTGTATTTTAGAGACTTAATTCCATTTAAAGTGCATGCAAGTTTATCATGACATTGACGTAATATTTTCTACAATTATTCACGCTTAATTACTTGGTCATAGTAATGTCTTTCATAAATATATCCTCGATATATCCTCTTGATTATGAGCACAAGTGTTGTCTGTGCCCAGTACCTACGATCATCGTTCAATTAACTACGTACAAGTTTTATTTGTTCTGCGGTGACGCTGCGTCTGAGTTTCTTACGTAAAACTTGCGCAGGTTAAAGATTGTTTGGTAAATTGATGGTTTTCTACACGTTTTCTAGGTATTTCACTTTTAGTTAGGTAGTTAACGATCGCAATGTCGTCATGTTCAATGGGATTTTAAGTATTGGGTAGTTTATGCACGTTATTGGATTGGTTTGGAGAAAACTATCAAAATCTTTCATATCTTTTATCCAAAAAAGTGCGACTTTTAAAAAAAAAAACGGTTTTTTTAGGTTTGGTCGTGTTGGAGTAGTTTTTCTTTCTAGTGTGTACTACTAATTATGTAATTCACGTTTGAATCTAAAATCTTACTTTGCCACCTGTATCCAACACCATTGGCTTGACGCCAGCACTCAAACGTCATAAATCATTTTAGATGAATACGTATGTACATTGATGTCATTTTACAATTTACCATTCTATTCGCCAAACGGATGACTCAATCGATATCGTTTAGTGAACACCGAGTTCTAATATTAGATTGACAAAGGGCGACAATCTCGGTTTAAAATAAACGAATAAAACCGACAATTACAAACATTGCCAAGAACGTCACTGATTCATGACGTCTTTAATTTTGCAGCTAAGTGAAGTCAATGTGACTATGTAGTTACGAATGTAACTAAACCTGGATATGTTGATATCTATGATGTAACTGTGAAACTGTGAAATTACAAAGTGAAAAGTGAAACAGATGTAACCCAGTGAGTTAAAAAAAGTTTTACCTATGGTCGGAACGATGATGTGGTTCAAACGGGAACCGAAGGTCGTGGAGAAGCCTTCAGAGAATGGGACGGTGAAAGGAGAGAACGGAATGGTGAACAGGTTGAGGAGGAAGAAGGCGATCACCCTCAAGCCGACGCGGGAGTCGAGCGAGAGGGAGACGTCGACGGAGAGTGAGAAGGAGAAACGACGGCATTCAGACATTTTGGACATGAAAGTGTCGCTGGGTAAGTTTTTGTTAAAGTCGTTTCAATTATTATGATACAGTAAATGATGATAAAGTGACTTCCTTGCCATTTGTATTAAAGAAGACAATTCAGATGTAAAATGTCACCAAAATCATCAACCCGCAGATAAGGGCAGTTATGACAATTATTATATGTTACGGTGAATGCTTTCAGAAATAAAGTAATGTTATCCTCCCTAACAATAATTAGGTCTTATTTTATTACGTATAAATGAATACAATGGACTAGGAATTGTAGCTATTAGACACTATCAAACGGTTATGTGAGTTCAGAAATAATCATTACTCTGTTGTCACATAAAGAGATAATATTATGATTATTGCAGTGCGGGTGCTAGGCAATAGCCGTTTCTATGATATGCGTGAATAATACCTACATATATATATAAGTATGACCAATACCATCTAGCTAGTTTATGTTATTGATCATATTACAGTCTACAAACCAATAAAAACTACATTTAGAAAGAATTGTAAAGACGTAAATACAAAAATTTGAATTAAAGTTAACTACTTAAATAGAAATCGGTAGCTACGTTTTGAATATTTCATATTAGTTTTGGAAGTCTAATCAATCAAATTTTAAATAAGTCTCCAAGTTAAATAGTGACGTATTATGTAAAAAAACATTTTAGAAATAGACATCGTACATTAGTCGATTATTCTTTAGACCTTGAAAGTTACAAAGGGCGGAATCAGTAATAGCCCTAATGTATATTTTTTATTTATGGCTTCGGTTTATTGAAGGTCTCCATATCGATTTTGGTGGACATGTGCTTGTTAAAACGAAATTGCGACGGCATCAACGGAACTTGATATTTTAAGGCGTTTAGAAGCAGGTACAACACAAAATAAGTCGAAAATTATAAATAAATGAGATTTGGCTACTATCCACAGTATCAACATAAGAACACGAAACCCTGAACTCTAGGGTCATATCCAATTAATAGTAGTACGAATTAAAACAAGGCTAGTAGATAACTATATAGTGTGAGTCACGGAGCCGATTTAGAGTTGATATAAGATAAATGACATACCAAAAAATTACACGATCTTGCTAACTTACATAATGATTAAGAAAAATCTGATTTTAGCTCAGAATTTTCGAAATTCTATTTATTGAATCCTCAGATTAAATTTTTCCATGGCTTCCTCACTATATTAAATATAATGGATATGAAAATGATAAGATTATTGGAAATTTATTAAAGGAATTTCCAATTTCTGTAAGTAGATAATTAAATTATAATGTTAACAACTTGTTACATGTTTATCAATACTTCAAAGTGCTTGGTCAGGGTCCCACGAATTCCATTATCGAAGAAGTGTCGAACTTTTGATAAACTATTGTTTTGAAGATACCGTTGTTAAAATTTGTGATATAATGTAAAAGTTGTTTATGTTTCTCGTAATATATTTTGTTGTTAAATAGTTTTGAACTCTACCTTATTTATAATTTTTGTTGATACTGCGGCAACAGATGCATTTAGGTTACTTGGAAATATGCGGTCAATTCAATTTAGTATTTATAGAATTTTTATTTATAGTTCCACATGCGTAAATACAAAAAATCCCGATTTAAAGTTTATTGTTATGATTTCAACAGCAAGTTTTAAAGCTTCCTTTAATAAATTCAGTGTGTTCAAACAATTTGTTAACAGTAATAACTAAAGAGAAATCATCGAATTGTTGAACATACGAGTACTTATAAACAATCTGGCGTCTGACTTAGACCTAGCATTAGAACGATACTTAGAAAACCATTCCTACCAGGAACCGAAGCAGCGCCCACCGGGCAGCAAACTATTCTTAGTGCTTCAGAACTATCGAAAATAAACTCATTTGAACCATCATAAACCTTATCGTCGAAGCTGTAAGAACTGAGTTGTAGCTTAGCTTCAAAGTATTTAAGCCGTTGACCGCTCTAGAACAGATACACGTGGAGGTTTTTTGTACTTCAACAAAGGAATATTTAAAAAGTCTGGTATACTAATTTTATGCTATGGTTTTAAATAGCGTTCAAAATGGCAGAGAGAAATAGCTCTTTTGCTATGAAAGAAAGAAAAGTTTGATACTATACGTGTTTAAAATTTTAAAACTTTGACAACAGTAATGATGTAAATGAGACCTCAAGTAGAGAATAGTTATTTGTTATGCAAGGCTGCAAAGTTGTTATTTGGCGCGAGTGTTGAAATTGAAAGCTGAGCGTAGCGAGGGTTTCAAGACACGAGAAGCTAAATAATTTTGCAGCCATGCGGAACACACAATTTTTCACCTCACTACAGCGAGGAAAATGCAAGATTCAAGTAAAACAATTAAAACATAAAAATAATCATGTTTAATTTTGCCTTCTATTTAACACGTCCAATTTAAAACATAACACACTCAAATCAAAACCAAATCAAAAAAAATACGAGAGAAGCACACATATTAAAAATTAAAAGTAATATGGCCGTAATTTTTGTATTATCGTCGTGTATATTTTATTCGAAGATTTATCGACTGATGAAATCAGTCACGCGTTGAAGGAGTCTTAAATATAAAAAAGTTACATGCACCACAGAGAATCAAAATCGTCGTGTTCGAAATTCAAATGACTTTTGCACGCTAGCGGATAAAATAGACTTTTGCACGCAGATTTCGCCCTATAAACGGAGGTTTTCCGAGCGAGTGAGGTGAAAATGTAATTGTATCTATACTGTACCATTATAGCCTACCAAACGAAGAACACATAGGGGAAATAATTAGTGTACAAGCGAATTTAGATATAGTTGTAGATAAAGGTATTTTAAACAACATACTAAGAGTACTGGTCGATGGGGGTGATGCTAAAGGGTAGGTTTGAGGTTTAAAGGTCTTTTCTTAGTTTTTCGTAATTACCTCGTAAACGGTAGCCCATACCAAAAAATGTTCTAGTACAGAAGTAATCATAAAAAGATTCTACGTACTTTTTCGCTATGCTTGAGCTATATATATTTTATGTAGTTAAAGTTATTAGCGAAATAGTAATACCTACATAAAAATATTTCTTATCTGTGGCCAAAATAGGAAACCCCAAACCACTCGTGACTAACTCTCCGCAAATTGAAGCGCGCACGCAAAAACTTAACCGAATTATTTTCCGTTTAAAATTCGAAGCCAACGGTCTCCCGCGTCGCTGACGTCATGCTCAGTTAAAACCCGTAACCGAAATTATCTGCATAATGTATGTATGTATGTATATAAACACTTTATTGTACATAAAAACAAGAAAAACACATTACAAAGGAATAAGCATGTACAAAGGCGAACTTATCCCTAATAAAATAATATGAGTTTGATTAGAATAGTTTTTTTGGTGTCCATGGTTGCTTGCGGGTCCGAGGGACCCTTTGCACTGCTGGTGCCAGACGTGCAACTCCGCTTGGAGAAGCACCGGATAATTAGAATAGTATGCGTATAAATCCTGTAGGTAAGAATGATTTCATTCAAGTTACGTTTATGTATGATGGTCCAGCGGGCTAGCATATCTTTACGCGACTTCGCTTGTCACGCGACTTAGCGTCACCTGTCTTCCTCGTACAGTATTGACAGAAAAGTGACAGGTAGGTAGTATTTGTCGCGCGAGAATGAGTCGCGTGTCACAATTATACTAGACGGGGGCGGTTCCGTTGGCACGCTATTGATGACCATATCACATGCTCAGAAAAGCATCAGGAATACTAAAAAACCTTAGAACGGCTGAAACCCCGATATTGCATCAAGACATAGTCATAATGCATAGGGAATACCTTCAGGGAGCTAACTCTTTGTAGCAAGATGCAATTTAAAACTAAATTAATAGCCTGTCGAGGAAAAATCCCATCTCAATTCATTGAAGTTTTGATTCAAAGTGAGTTATATTCCCAATGTAACGATGACCTCATTTTTTCACACATTCAAGTTTACTACAATTTTATGCACTAAACCCGATCAACACATCAGGTTCCACTATACTACTATTAAAAGGATATATGAGACGTTAGATCTTAACATACATACGCCGTTCTTGATATCAGATTCTTTATTTTAACAGTAGTATCAAAAGAACATAAGTGTACTGAAATTTGAAAGAACTCTGGCCATTTTAAAAGTAAAACATATTACAATAACGACGCGCAGTTCAGAAGAATAAAGTATTAAGTATTACGTAAATCTTATACTTTTAATGCCTTTTGAACTTGAAGCACGTGGAGCTACTCCGAAGACTCGGATTAAAAAGGATACCAAATTATGATATAATTTAAAACTTATACAAAAGCAATAGAGTAGCATTTGTTGTGTTTGTGTAGTTCGTGCTATCATCAATTTTACAATAAAAAATAGACTGTAAAATATTCACGACTTGATTCAAATTCGACTGCATCGTTGTGAACCGGTAGTGCTATACGTATACGACTTTGCATGCATTTTGGCATGTGTCTGATGACCGTGATTAGGTCGATGATCGCAGAACATTAGATATGACGGCCGTTGTATTTGTATGGAATGGGGAAGTTAGCAAGGTGATTATTGCCGTTAAGGTGCAAAACATTCAAATTGGCCGACAGTTTATCAGAATCCCGTGTAGGCTCTGAAAAATACCGTTTCTCCGCGTGTGTTGATTGGCTTACTGGGAGTTAGGTCATTAATTGCTTCGAAGTGCTAAATAATCAGTTTCTGCTCTACTGTATGATAAGACAGACTAGATGATATGCACTCAAATAAAATCAAGGTTAATCTAATTAAATAGTCATCAATTATGTATTTTAGAAATCTTGTTCAAATGTCAAATTTATACACGCCTCCATAACCCGTTTATCTATTTAAAAAAACATGTATACTACGTTAAAATAGTGGCCAAATTCTCGCCTACTTTAAATAAAGCTTCAAAGCCTGATTAAGATAAACTTAATCTGCATGCACAAGAATCTCATATTTAGGTTAACACCGATGAAGAAACCGGTTCTAGGTTTGTTGACATCTGTGCCCACGCACTCCTAGATAACGGAGAAATTTACGATAATACCGGAGATAGGGAGTTAGGTAATACTTAATTGTGTTTATTCTCAGATGCCGACTCACTTTTACTAAGTACAACCAATGCAATAACGAATGTAATAGCTGCTGTATAGGGTCTTATATTGAATAGACTGGTAAACGCAGTGGTTAACTGTGAAGCACGCGTTACAGCATTTTGTAATAGTAATGAAGCTAGTATTTCATAAGGTAGTCACGTGGGTTAGCGCCCACGGCAGTACGTGAAATTAAAAAAAAACTTTCACCCTGTTTTACACAAGGTAAACAAAACGTCGTTTACGTAAAATTTCAATCCTAAAATCACATGTCACTGTCCATGTAGAAAGCGAAGTCGCCTGGTAGCCGTATTGTATGTTAATGTTAATTAGGATAATAGCCTTTTTGCAAAGCATTCGCCGTAACAGTCTAACTGCCGTGAGTCATTCTGTAATCTTGACATTGTCTCGTCATTCGACAATCGATTGATTGAAATGCTTTTTGTTCTCTGAGATAATTGTGTGACTTTTTACCAATGTATGCATTTAATGCTGCTGACGGATTTAATAAAACTACGTACTTATACTTAAATGGCAAGGTAGGTCATGTGTTTATATACGCTAGAATCTTCTAACGACTTCAATGTTCCGACAGAACGGAGAGATGAGAGCGACGAGTCGCTGTACGAATCGGCCGATTGCCACAGCGATGCCATATCTGCCAGCGACGATGCAATTCCGAGGCTTAGCAAAAGCCCCACTATGAGCAAAGAATCGCTAAAATTGGCCATCACTGACGAAGAGGTCGATCAAGCGAAAAATAAAAAAGGACACCGGAAAACTATGTCCTTATCGAATCCTCTAGAAATAGTAAAAAATCTGGGTGACGACTGGTTCGATCACAAAAAGGACCTCGATAAACATGCAGATAAAAAGAAATCTAGAGAAAGCCTTTGGAGCGAAGAAGAAAGAGACTCGATTCATGGATCGTCGATGAAACTAGATCAGCATAGGAAGAACAGTAAAAAGGAAGATAAAAGCAATTCTAGCAGCAGGAAAAGCAGTACTACTGATGCTCCTAAATCAAGGAAGAGTAGTAAAGGTTCGTCCGTTGGTTCTTTTTTTCTCAGAAGGAAGAAAACACCTACGGCTGTCAAACCAGTGGAAGCTGTTGCAGAAGCAATAGACAGAATCGTCAGTACGACAGAAATACTAAACTATACTAGATCCTTTTTAGAAGAGGAAAAGCGACATGCATCGTTAACGTCACAGGATAGCAAGCTCTCAGAAGATACTGACACTGATGACGAACCTCCAACTCCTAAGCTGATCGGTGAGCACAGGCGGAGACTGAGTAGACAAACCTCTAGAAGCAAAAGCAAGGTTAGAGGAAAGAGTCAAAGTGTAAAAGTGAACACTCTGAGGAAGTCTCATAGTGGAACTTTGAAAAAGGGAAAGAAAAAGAATATTAAGACCCCTTTAGCAGGGAGAAGTAGGCAAGCTAGCGTCGTGGAGTCTACACCGATTGTGAAGAAGAAATTTGACACGAACAAACCTAACTCGTGGCTCTTCAGCGGACATAGAGGTAAGATTTTAATGATTCATTCAAGATTATTCATGTATTACTAGTAGCCTGAGGCGTAGACTACTAGACTAGTCAACTAAAGGACTCAAAAGCCGATTTTGCTTAACCTCGATTGTCACTCAGGAATTCAGGTCGTTTGCATATTGATAGCTTCGATCATTAATGCCCTAGTGATCAAACGTGTTGTTTTGAAGTCGGACAATCGATGCAACCGACCGACCTCAGCGTGGTCTTGACGCGTCGCGGCGGTCACGACGTGCATTTGTCCGATCGTTTGTCATTAGTTCCGACTGCTTCCTCGTCTAGTCTGTATTCGGTTTCGGTTTGTGGTAGGAACTATTAATCATTGCCAGCGGTGCCTTTGCGCTTAAGAGGATTAGCCACACGGGTATTGTTGTAAATGCGAATGTAATTTTTGATTGCGGACACCTTTAGGTGTAATATAATGAATTGTTCCTTTGCTTTGTCAAACATATAAAATACGTACACGCGCTTGTTTGGTAACTAAATAACCGTGTACAGTTGTTAGAACAGCCTTCGAATTCGTGGGTATCAATAACTGGAAGCTGTTTTAACGACTCACGGTCTATACTCTGTGTCAATAATGTACTATGTGACAATAACATCGAATATAAAATTCAATTGCTCTTAAATATACATTCATAAACAATTTAAAAAATAAAAGATCCTTAAGTAAGCAAATTCTGTTCAGAAAATCCATCTTTGCATTTAATATTAAAGGTGAGTCTTTATAAATTGGTTATAATGCTTAAAGGAAATAACAAATTAGTCCTTACAAAGAGTATATTGATTGAGACAATTGCTCTCAGGAATTCACACATCACTTAACACAATGGAATCGTTTTGCACCGTTATAAATTCTCGATAAAATTACTTCACCCTTAAAGCATACTGTATTCGCGACTAATTCCAATGAGGCATACACTTTACACATCTGTCCAGTCTGGGATATTTCCAGGGTTCCGTACCTCAATTGGAAAAGACAGAACGTTTATAGGATCACAAAATATAATCCGGTATGTTTATGCCTACTCTTGGCCTACAATATTTATATACTAGAAAGTGACTAGTAAAATTATCGAAAATAAGGATTGTGTCTGCTTTAAGGTCTGCGGACACAAAAATGTATTAGATAATGATCTTACTACCACAATAATCAGTCAGCAATATTGTCATCAAATGGTCACAGTTCGTGATATTTTAAGCAAAATCATCCAGAATCAGGATGCCATGTGCTTAACTCAACATGTGTGCCGGAAATTCTAATTGATGAGTATTTCGAGAATGGGTCTTATTCAGCGAACGAATAAAACATAGAAGCCTAACTAGCGTCGGAAAATGGCCCCACGGATTTTGTGTCAGTTAAGGCGGGGCGTAAATTTTGAGTCAAACGGCTGTCTAGTTTGCAAATGGCGACGCAGCCGAACAGTTGCATTACGTGACATATATGAAGTCTCAAAGTAACAAAATATGCCATAATGTTCAGTGAAATGGTGTATTAATCACTCAGGAAAACACAAAAAAAAAGATGGTATCAGTTTTCATACGTAAATAAAGCCGTACACATATTAATTTAATTTATTTTACGGAACAGATTTTGTATAGGGATGGTGTTATGCCATATGACTAATTTATATACGATGTTTGAAAAAAGTAATACAATCAGTGGCGTGCCTATAGCCTTATGGGTAAATCCATTTTATTGCCGCATTACTGTTCAAAGTACAATTTCAATAATACACAGGTTGGGCGTGGGTTTTGGGGAAAATATGAGCTGTTTTTTCTGAGCGAAAGTTAGAGTGCCTACCTTTCCTTCGCCTATTAAAATACCTGCACACTTTAACTCATCACAATCGCACGGAACAACCCCTTCCATTGTTTAAAGCCACAGTAATCACAACAACAAACAAAATCAAAACGATCACTATCTATAATATTACCTACTTATACTTATTACTACGCTCAAACAAACACTACACTAACTAAATATTTCTAAACAACGTGAAGTTAAATCACTCCTGTTTACGCGAAATTTGCAAGTGGCCGATCCGTATCTAACTTCACTTCACTTGAAGCAACGTAATTATAGTTATGTTGATACATAGGTTACTTCCATGTGTTAGAGTAGGCGGTATGAAGCCCGATTGCAAGCAAACGCGTGCGAGGGAGATGACTAGCGGTGACATAGAACGGCGACGAAACATAGCGCGGAGCGGTCGGTGCGCGGACAAATTTTGAACCACGCGGCATCGACAAAATTTGAAATTATGAAACATGTCACGGCGCGCAACTTGATATTGTTCAAGTAAATCATTTTTTATCGTTTGTTAATATTACTAGGGCAAGCCGGGCTTTTGTGCTTGTATAAGACCGTCCCTAAAAGGCTATGCGTTTTCCGTCAGTCCGGTAGGAAAACGTATAAGTTCCTAATTATGTTTGATATTTTTCACTACAAAGATTGTATCGACTTTACATGTAAAATATTAGTTATTACAAAGAAGGAGAAATAATAATATATACAGCAGTTACAGCACGCATTAATAATAATCATTCAAAGTATTAGTAACAACAAGGAACAAACAAGGATTCCTTAAAAGATGTAATTTTTTTTTTTAATTCGTATGTAAGCAATAACTTTAACATTCAAGATTTATAATGAAGAAAACAAAAATGGCTCTTTATTGCATTAAAGATACACCAATTATGAGTTTTCACTGTCACCGCCATATTACCATAGACAAATGTCATGCGTTTTGTCGAATCACAGCTGGCCATTCGGAAATTGACGAATCACATTTATTTGTTATGCGTAATTGAAAACTTTTGAGTGGCTGTGATTGGTACACCGGTGAGCATGCGCATTTCGACTGTTGGGCCGGTTTTGGATTGTAATTTTGTATGAAGCTCGTGTTCTATGTTTTATTCGTTCGCTGGTCTTATTCAGGTAATAGGGATCGTATTTATATTACTGGTTCACGGTAGGTATTTTTGATGTGTACCAGTTACTTGGAATAATATTCACCATTGATCTTGTTTCTTTCGTTAAGTTCTCAACTCTCTGATAACAGAAATGGTAAAGACGTTAACAGATCAAGTGACTTTTGCAATATGTTACAAAACGCCTTATTCACCTAGCCACCGACCCGTTTTTTAATCTCGCCGATCTCGACGTTGATTTATATTTAAACATACATTATTTATTAGAGTTTATTGTGGCCTTTTAAATCGCATTTATCGTTTTTATGAGGATTGATATTGGTGTCCAGTCTTGTTTTTTATACCTGTGATTGCACAAATGTGTCTCTGTTTGTCACAAATCTTCAGCATATCCTGATTATGCTACGTAGAGAACTGAATACGTATTGTTGCATAAACAGATTAGTGGTATTTTTTTTTGTGAAGCTCGCTCCAGTATAATATCTTCATGCAGTAGTAGGCTACTTTCATCGCTTATTACATCTTTATGTTGTAACTTCACCGAAGCGATATGCTTCATAATTTTTAATACGAACGGCTAAAGAATAAAACTCGCTCGTATAGTGTGTCCTCAAAATTATAATTTGAATCTCCTCAAGGTAGTGGTGAATAGGCTGTTGCTGAACCAGCGAACTACATCTTCGACTTTGTAGTCATTTACCACCAGGTACAGATGTAGTGAATAATAGTTTTCGATCGTATTTTGTCGGGCTATTATTCACTACATCTGTACTGAGATCAATCGCTGGTCAGTATATGAATAGATATAGGCGCGTAAGCATAAGTTATTGTCACAATTGGCCAAGAAACTTGTGGAATAGCTAAGAAACTATCCAGTAACTAATTACCCATTGCAAATACGTATCGAAACGTTTCGTCAACCTTCAAGCGCAGGCGCGTTAATAAACCAGTATTTCTGTACGGACGATCAGTTGTAAAGTTTATGGCTTGCACGACGTTATGGCGAGTACGCGTGACCGGCGGTAACGTTCCTAAGTGAAGGATGACGGCGAATAATAACAGAAAACAAATAACACTGGACGTCGTCCCTCCACTGGGCTACGTCCAAGCAAAAATGATCACATCCAGTTCGAATTCTGTTGATACAAATGAGGGACCAATAATTCAGGAATACCTACAGGCAATATCTACACAAAGTCCCGTATAGCCAAGCGCCAGCTATTGATTTATCAAGAAGCTTTAGAACGCAGTCCTCTTGAGTCGAATGTTATTGGTCCATGTTGAAAGGAAATTCAATAGCGCGCTTTGACTTCCATACTTGTGCTACTGTTTTCTTTGTCTAGGATCTTCGTTGTTATAATATTATTTGTATTACACTTGGATAATACGATATGTCATATACGATCGTTAAATCAGGACGCATGTGTTAAGATCAAGGAGCTCCATATTATTGCTTAACCAACCGTTTTTCTTGCACCCTCTTTGTGAGCATGCGTATTGTGCAAGACGCAATCGCACCATATTAAAGCAGTCTATTACTCAGCTAATTATCAGTTATTGCTTCCATTCAGAAGCTGTCTGCTAAATCACTACGAATGTTTTCCCACGCAATAATGGTCATGCCTTAAAGTTATTTCTCGATAGGCGTCATCTTTTGAAGTCTAGATCCTTTGTCACTTTATCCCTTTTTGTCTCGGAAAACACGGCTCAGATCAGCGCCACAAATCTTTTTAACGCGCAATAATTCTTGTACTCTTTAAAACCTTCCTCCATTCCAATGTCCTTTTGCGATTTTAATCCTTAATACATTTACGTCGCTATTTTTCTTTGTCTTCGTGTTTTGCGTCACATTTCGCCTCTATTATGTGAGAGGTTTCGTTTTGTGATAGTAATCAGTTAAGGGCATTACAACCAAATTATTAGTCAGCTTTATATATTTCTTACAATTAGTGTAACTTGACAGATATATTTTGTCTGATAGTTAGTCGTACGAGTCTTAAAATTGATTCTTCTTGGCCTTAATTAAATACAACATGCTTGAAAATTTAGAAGATTCCATTGGTCAAGTGCATATCTACATTATTCATACGTGGTGTCTAAAGTTTAATAATAGCCGTATAAGCCTCTCATTCAAGTTCAGTTGAAGCGGCCCATTCACGAGTTATTCCGTCCACGACCTATCGCATACCGTGCCGATCGTTTATATATAAATCGGTATGTCCATAGGTCCGTCGCATTCCTTCGTCGGTCAATGGGCCGCGGATCTAGTGCGTTTTTTGTGCGAATATTTGAGGTCAGACGTGCAAAAAGATTGATGATTATCTTCACTTGTACTTGTCTTGCTTATTTGAGTCATCGCTTTCCATCATGAAGTTATACGTTGTCCAATGTGATAACTATCGGAGAATGGTGAAGGGTTCTGCGATTTGTAATTAGGTATGGCACGAAATAAATTTCATTGTAAAAATAACTACTATATAGTAAAAGTACTTCGTAGAAATTTGCATATCACGGATTTATTGGAGTTCTTATGGTTGGACTTTCGTTTTTTAACTGCTATAATTAGGGCCGTAGGAACTTTCATTATGGTGTTTAGCATGTTAGTTTTAATGTTACAATTTCTTATCTGCCGTCTTTCTTACCTGTCGTTTTCTTATTTTCTTTTATTTATTTCGGCGTGGTAACATATTGGCATTCTAGGTTATTGGACATGTCAATAAGGTGCGCGTGCCAATAAATTAAATTTGAAATTCGCTCTGGAACCGACGCCGTCACTACAAAGAGCGTAGCGTTACGTTCTGGCATTTTGCCATTGGCAAAGTTTTATTTTTCAATGAAACTCATTGCACATTTCGATTTATACTCTCAACAACCCAACCGACTTGATTCCACGGTTCCAAAATCAATTCTGCTATGTGCAAATAAAGTTCATGTATTTGAAACGCAATAAAGATGGGGTTCAAGCAAACAGTCCATTTGTTTATCCACCATTGTTTAACAATCGTTTACTAATAGACACATGTTGCCGATTATAGTCCTGAATGCTGTCACAATATACCGGCGAAATGACATCACCGGAGAGTCACTTGTCTATAGTAACCTGTTAGGTATTCAGGAGTTATGGAGAGGGATTTCGTGCTCAGTGCTGACTATCTTTGGTTTAGAATCAGGTAAATAACCGACACTTATTTACTCTCGCGATGATGATTTAAAAGGTGGCCCTTGGTTTCTTTAATTTATACCATCAGTTCATTAGTCATTAGTCATGTATCGTCTTTTTTTTTGTTATTTGGCCTGGTAGATATTGCTTTACCTCCAACTTCTCATATCTTCTGCATTCTTACGTTCGTAAGAATCGATACTGCCTGTTTATTAACTTCATTATTTTTGTCATAAACCATTTTGACCCTGTATTTTGATCCAATCGTACCAAGCACTAACTCTATATTTTTTCCTATCTTCTTCATTGCCTTCGTAAGCAGCCATAGCCTCCCCGATACCAATCAGGATTCTCCCAACTTCAAACATGGCATCGACAATGGCGTCCGATTGAGATGCGCGAGCGCGCGCCGACGGGAAGTCGGTATAAATAACGTATCCTTGTGACTCACGCGGGTTCCGTGGCCCGGACACTAATTCGGTGCTGATTGTTGATTGTGTCATTTGGGGGATTAATGATGCATTTCGCTATTTCCGTTGCGGCACAGTCATTCTCGTCGTTTGCGCTTGAGTTTTGAAAATATACTTGTCCAAACTGATACATATACAGCATTGAATATCCTTAATATTTTCTGCTGTGGATTCTAAGGGTTGTTGAACTACACTTATTAGGGCAAGAACAAATGTCAGTCATCGACCCCAGATATTTACAATTGAATATCGCTACAAAAACATCTTATACTACTCGTTTAGTATCTAGTCGATTCGAATTTTTATGTGAATTAATATTGACATTACTATTTATTATAATTTATGAATTTATTTTTTATTAAAGCAGTAACGTCTGCTAACGTAAACTAAAATGTTAATACGTTGGAAACGCAGGTTCGAATCCTGTCCGAATCATTAAATTTTTCAATTTTCGCTTCATTTGTAAACATTTTAATTTATGAATTTATCATTCTGGACGACACATTGTATAAAAGTGTGTCTACATTTACAATTAGGTACTTGTTTCACCCTGGTGACAGCTGGTACTTACCCAACATGACGTGTATTTTTTTTCCATTGATCACTGTTGTTGACAGTGGTTCTTTAATATGTATTGAGTCCTTTAATGGAAACAATAGCGTTGGCATTTCAGTGCCACGGTTCTGTGTGCTGTTACTCCATTTCCTCATTTTATGTGATAATAAATAAAGGAAAACTGTCAAACATAGTTATTATTATAGCTATATAACTATACACGTGCTTAAATATAATGGCATGTATTTAAATCGATATCTGTATATTCCCTTTTTTCGATCAAAATATTTGAAAGTTTCACCAAAAATACTGACTTGCACACTATCTGATGTACGAACCATATTTTTGGTGTGAATTCGGTTAAAAAGGTCATCTCGTTTTGTATGATGTTTAAGTTTTTTTTGTAGGACATGTTAAGTTAATCAATTGTTTTTTTGCACTGCATTTGTTTTTCTGGTATGCATTCAGTTAATTAGTGGAGTTACCTAGTGTACTGAAAAATTATACAGATGTGCATTTTAATATATCCCAAATAGAATTAATAAATAAGTCGTGTTGCTATAACGCAGTGGTAATTAAATTTTAATTGACACGGACCACTTTCAGAATCTGTAAGTTACCATGCCCTCCTTGAAGAAAATTGAACAATAACAGAGTAACTGTGGGCCCTTGGCAATCATGTTACGGGCCCTTGGGGGCCACGGATCTATGCTGATCTTTACGGATCCTTACTTTAAGAGTCCCTGCTATAAAGTAAAATCCACAGACCTACGGACCAAATTGACAAGTAAGTATGAACAAATGTTGCCACAGTTAGGCCAGTGTCGTTCTCATCGATATTAAAATTATTGTTACATCGTAGGTTTAAGGTCCACCCAGACGGGACAATCAAATTGGCAATTTGATCGGCTAATCTATTACCAACTTTTTACAGTGATTTTGACAGATCAAAAGGTCTGTAGACCCCTAATTAAATAGAGATAAAAATTTAATGTCAAACCAGCAATAATGTACAATTATTTATATTTATGATAATTGATAGTTTATTAAATACATACATTTAATTAAATGAATTAATAAAATTATTGTTCTTTATTTTCAAATTCCCAAAAATGTGGTCCATCTTTTTAACAAAAAAAAGCAGGTATCTTCAGAAATGGTTGACCGCTGTTTACAAACTACTTTTATGTATCTAACGATATACGTTATCATTGCTATTACGAGTGTTTATTGAAATTTTTACGTTTTATTATGGATTCTCAAGATTCGGGACGAGAGCCATGTTCATCAAAATGTTCGCCTCCGACAAAAAGGAGAAAAAAATCGATTAGTGAAACTGAAAAAGAGACGATTCATCGAGTTTACGTTTATATTTATAATGAGATGGTAGATAGATTACAGGACGAACAAGATATCCCAGAGGATATTCATGTCAATAAAAACGAGTGTGTCATGAAAACATCCGAAATTCTTGGTATTTCGAGAAGTTCAGTTTTTAAAGTTTTGAAGGAATACAAAAAACAAGAGAAGTTTACTTCGCCTCTGAAACTCTGATAAGGTGGACGAATTTACTTTTGCGGCAATACGTCAAAAAGTGCATGTGTTTTTTGAAAAAAAACGAGGCCCCGACTGTTGCAAAGGTAAATTGTATTGCGATTTTCAATTAAGTCCGTTAAGTTTGTTGTATATGTAATATAGTCTGACAACCCAAGTCCGACAGTAGAATATTTTTTTTTATTTATATGACTCCCTTTTTTTCGCTCCGAAATATAAATTTAAAGAATATTCCACCACCAGATTGTGATTGTCAGACTAAATTTTTATTTTGTAACTGATGATGATGATGATAAAGATGACGAAATAACGGAGCCTGGGAATGAATAATATGTTATAATAAAGACTAGTTATTGTCGGACAAGGTGTTTTATTTTTTACTTACAGACTCGGAAACCTTTTTATGCTTTAAAACTAGTGGGTAAAAACGCATTTTATCCATCCACTACCTCTAAAATCAAACAAACCAAAATTCGTACCTCTTATTTGAAACTAATATACTTATTTTTGATTTAAACTACTCTGTTATTTGTACTTTACAACTTGTCGATATATCGTTATCGACATATACCCTTCACTATTTTTATTTTGCTGTTCCTGGTATCATTTTACCTGTCAGTCATTTGTCAATTTAGTCCGTAGGTCTGTGGATTTTAGTTTAAGATGCAAGTTTCATACACGTTATTTATGTTTGATTTTGTATGGACAATCCTGTTTGTCTTAAATCTTTGTAATTTTTTTTAATGGTGCATCAAATTAAATGACTGGAATAACTGGAAGAAATCCCTTAAAGGGTAAGTTCGCCTTTCTACATGTTTATCGTTTTAAAATGTATTTCTTGTTTTTGTGTAGAATAAAGTGTTTACATACATACTTTTAACAATAAAGGTACTAATATTTTCTTCGGTTTCCGCGACTGTCACACATTTAAATAAAACAATTTAAACGGATTATATCGCGTATATTAATTATTTGAGCCTCCCTGACGTTTCAGTACCTTTACAGATACCGTTGTCAAAGGTTGACTAATATATGCGTTGGTTGGCTTAATATACGCGATATAATCCGTTTAAATTGTTTTATTTAAATAAAGGTACTAGATATCGGATAACAATTATATTTTAGTTTTAAAGTACAATCGATACTGATCCGTGAAAACGTAATATTGATCCGTGACGCTATGCTACCGGCAAGCAGCCATTCACAATCCACCGTGTTACCAACGTACGCCTCAAGTATAAGGCGCGTTCAGAAAGTCGGCTAACAACAACATACACATACATACATGACACATTATTGCACGGCTTAATATTGGCATCTGAATTTATTAGTGGGTATATAATGCTATATTTTCCGTTGAACAAGTTTGATGAAATTGTAATATAGCTCTGACGAATAAGTACTTGAATTTCTGAGAAATAAAAGCATAACAACCACAATGACACCGATAACGCTGAGGTCAAACCTCAAGACCGAGAAGCTTAATACTCGTTATTCTCAGAAGTCCAAATTATCCTTATACCGTACAATGAAAAAGTAATTCTGTTCATTGAATGAATGAAGCACTAATTTAGTCCAGAGCTGGCTATTTAGTTCATTCAAGACCTCAATTCGATTCTGCTCGAAATATCGCCTTGTAGTAATTTGTCACCCGCGGGTTCATTCTGTTACCTTCTGCGTCGTCCCATATTTGTTATGTATATCTTCATGATAATGCTCTTTTCAAACAAACTACTCTTCCTTAGTAGAATATTTTTATACGTTTTATAATAATATCTGAAAATATATTAGGATTTGTGTTTCAGATATCTCTAATAGTTTTGTTTTGAAACTTTATGTATGTTTCGTTTTTATATTTCCTTTTAATACCTGTTATGAATACCGCTATCTGTAAAAAGGGGTTTTCCGTGACTCACGATTTTCGAACGATCATATGCATTCTCAGAATATTAATGCTGTTAAATTCATATTTATCTGTGTCTGCTTAACAATGTTAAATTTTCTTTTTTGATTTGTGATGCATAAATATCCAGTTAATAAAAAAATCTACTATCTCCTCAACGATGCCTGTTCCTATGCAAATGTTCCGCCTGCCAATTCGTTTAATAGTGCACATACGTCAATGCACTCGAAAGCATCGATTATAAATGCACCAGCATCAATTGAGGATGTGGGTCGACCGAGCGACGGTGCATCGGGAATTGGTCCATGTTTGTGCACATGATGTAATCAATCACGCAGTTTCAGATTAAGTGCTCAGAAATTTTTGTGGGTCAAATGATCTAATATGTATGAAAACATGTCTTCATGATATGATGCTGGCAGGGCGATGTTATTCTAGTTAGGCTACTAAATGACAACTATCTTTTGCTACCAGTTTACGTAGATCCTAGCTCCACCTGGTCAATGAGCATCCCTTTCTATATTAAAATACATATGAATCCTATTTACTTCACGTCCTTAAAGTCCAGTATCGCTGGACACCGAATCGATACGCGATTCTTAATCTGAGTCTTAATAATTCGTCTTCGCGACCGAGTGCAACAGTGGACTCATGGGAGTTTTCTATGTAAACATCCCTTCTATGTTTGCCGAGCCACACTCTCGAGACCACGTTACTCTGACGGTTGGCTCCACTGCATTTAGCTTGCGAATCCAATATGATATGTCGATTGTCTTAATCGCCTGTCTGATCTGCCTTCCCAGTGTTTTTCAGGTTTATAGCTCATTCGCTTCAAGTGTCAGTTTATACGCTATAAACGCTTTATGGTTCATGAATGCGAGAATCAATCATTCTAACTGTGTCGTTGGTATAGGTTCAGCGCTTTTAGGTTGCCGGATTATGTTCCGATTTCTATAATAACAACACCAAGTCAAACTGTCTACGTTATTTCTTCGAAGAGTCACGAATTGTTAACCTTACGTGGATATTAATAAATTCTCATAATAGGACCTTTTCAGAGGAATTGTGATCTGGTTCTCACCAGATTTGGGAACGTGGAAGTTGCTTTTAAGGAGTTAAGCCTTAAGTGGATAACGTCAAGTTTATTTCAGTTCACTTAAAGAATGTTGTTTTAAAAGTGTGAAGTCGCTTAATATTACACCAACAACGTTTGCTGTTTGCGTAGTATCGGAGATTTTTTCCGGTTTTTCTTACAAATGTTTTGCTTTGGTATTTATTTTAGGTGGTTTTTAGAATTTACTCCTAAATGCATGCCCCATTTTCGATACCGGGAATTCCTAATAGAATCCAGGCCGCAATGCAAAATATTTGCATTCCTGCTCACGGTAAACATGCACTGTTTTAGTGTTCACACATTCGTTTGTTGTGTAAATTTCTATTGGACTGTGGAGAGGAGTTTGCGTCATATTGTGACAGATTTTGTTACTTTTATCGATTATGATTTTACTAATTGTACTCGATGTTAAATTAATTTTTCTAATTATATTATTCATGATGATAACAAAATTATACCTATTACATTTGTCTTTACTGTTAAGTATTTATATTTTCCTTTGAAAAAACATTTGTATTCGTTGAAATTACAGATTTTCAACGGGCGTATGGCAATTGCATACTACACTTTTCAGCTATTTTTGAAGCTGATCGTACGGATGGCGTGGCGTTTAAAGAACCCCAGTCTCACTAGGACTAGCCATGCTGAGCTTTTCTATTTGGCAATTTTTAAGGAATTCGGGAATCTTACTACATTGAATAGTTGTTATTGCTTTTGATAAATCATGTCAGTATGTGCCTGCTACATGTTTAGTTAACAACTCGTGAAATTGGATCCTTGTTTATTGATTATATTTACTGTCACCCTCCGCATAGCTTCGTCATTAGCGTCCGAAGTGCTCTGCAGAATTCTCCATCTTGCTTCTTGGCTTGCAGTTATGTTTACTATAACACCGTTGTGTAAACTCCCGTTTCCCGCCCGCCGGCGCTGTTTGATCAGGATATTATGACTTGTGTGTGTTGTAATCGTTTTCGACGTTTCCCTGGCTAACGTTGGTGGTGATGTCCTTTAATGTTTTATTATGTACTTCGCAAATGAATGGTTTGACGTCAAGGTTCATGGAAAAGCAAAATATTGAATGAAACTTGTTTAAATAAGCTTTATGAAAATGCCAAGTAGACAGCAATGCCCGATTGATTATTACGTATTCAATCTATTTATAGTTAAAACCAACGGATACATGTTACTCCGATTAACCTACCCTGATAGTTTTCGTTATATTTTATTTAATATTTCTGATGCTTTAAACCAATGGGATGCACTTTGTCGCTTACTGTCAACGTGTCCTTATGGTAAGCGACAAAGTGGTACATCATGCTTAAAAACGTCTTTTTAAAAATTTGTTAGTAAATGCATCCTTTTGCTAGCCAATCTTGGACATAAAAATACCTTTGATCTAGTCTCCATATCCGATCTCTATTGTCATTCTTGTGTGGATAATAATTTAAGTTAATAACTAATTGTATATAATTAGTTCCTCATAGTACTAGTTTTTGCAATTATTGAAGCGCCATCGGAATTCGCGGCATTTCCTCCGTTTCTATTATAATGATCAAGTGAACAGTCGCTCGCACAATACCCCTCAGATGAATGGGATGAGATCACCGCTAATTTATTAACTACACAGTATTGCAAGCTTGAATATAGTCACTTGGGGCTTAGTTTTAATAGACGCTTGTGACATTTTTCGTCTTGCAATATGAGTAATGAGACTTCGCACGTCAACAGGTTTTGAGAAAATTCTTGCAGTGAAGCGTCATTTTTTTAGTTTGCATCAGTAATTCAGTATTATTTGTAAAGCCAGAGCTGATTTGGACTAATTTTTTTTTTTAAATTAGTAGGATTCGGTTATATGCTGCAAATAAACAAGCCGGGGGGAATCGGGTTCTATATGGACCCCACACAGTGATGACATCGGATTTTGTATAAAATAAGATGATTGAATTGCATACCTCGTGAAATAAAAACGAACTCAGACAACATGTAACGTGACTACAGAAGTAATCAAAATGCGATATTTTGTCGTTCAAAAGCAGCCCTTTCAGGCAAGCTTTGGATAGCGGAATGTACCTAATTTATTCAAAAGTGTGAGAAGAGTTTATGTCACTTTCTGGCTGGATAGATCAAAAACGCTGTCCAAATACCTGCATGGAAAAACAATTTGCCCAAACATGTTGACAGTTCGCCACACGTGATATGAATATGATGATCTTGCTTAAATAGTAGAAAATTTCAAGTGGATTTAATTTTTAACTTTTTCATTCAATTATTTATTTTAATTGTGATTCAACCAATTTAGGTTAGACTTTGTCCTTTGAATGTAATTCTCTCGTGTGATAACCTTGTATCATCACTGCTTAAGTTATAAATTCATTAATTTAGTTAATATTAAAATCATATACATCATTTGGTGTTTAACATTTAATTCATGATTGCAATTACGTTCGCAAACAATACTAATTTCATTTTAGCTTGTTATTCTATCTTAGAAATTGAACACATCAAGGGTCCTATTGTTTTCAGATCATAATGTCAAGTTAGTTTGTTGTTTCCTCTTGAAGCCAGTTGACAGTGACGTCCGTGTGATTCACTTGAGCTCAACAAACACTATGTAGTGACCAACGGGATGACACAATAACAGGATAGTCATCAGGAGACTAAAAACGTTAAGGGCATTTATACTTTTTGTAACGTTCTCAGTGTTTCCTTATTGTGGAAGAAAACGATCAGCATATTGAGCATTGATTTTTGTGTTTGAATTCGAGGCACAATCAATCATGTATCCATGTGTACATTTCGCTTCCCAATATTACAGGGTTCTATGTAAAATTTTTAGAGTAATTAAAATATAGAACCCTGTAATATTGAGCTAGCGATTTGGTAACATCTTCTCTTCTTTCTTCTTTGGAATCATTGTCGCTCCCATTATATTTGTTCAACTCGGTTATTCTTGCCGTTACCGTTATTATTATTTACCCTTTCTTTAAAATCGTCTAGATTATCTAAGTCAGCTAGAAAGGGATGCATTGTATCGTTGACATTAGTAATATTTGTATCGCATTTTCTCCTCCTAGTACAGTAATGCTGTTTCGTTTTCATTTTAGTGTCAATGCGGTCTGCAATCTGTATCAAACATACATGTTTGTGTGTATCGTAAAGTGGCATATTGTGCGCTATTCCAAGTTATCTGCAACTGCGGTGTCTGTTATCGTTTGACATTGAACTTTTTCCGCGGGCGATGATACTTTATGTAATTTTAGCGCATAAAAATGAGTATTTGTGTTATCGTACACTGGTTGTGGTGTAATTTGATTATTATGCGTTTCAATTCGTATGATGTGCAGAAACTGCAGAATGCGATTTATTTATTTTTTTAAATATGAATGTAGATAAGTGAGGGCCTAATGTAGTTTATTTCAAATTATAACGATGTAGCTCATAGGTGATATTTATTTCTTTGTCATACCGTGTAGTCAACTAACTTTATTTACTTCAGCAGTTTGGATGTCTATCACGTGATTCCTTTTTTTTTGCTTAGCGATGCGATGTTGTTTTGCGGCAGCTTATTTAAGTTTGTTTATGATGTACTTTCTATAATATCTTCGTAAGATGGCGCTGAGGACAAATTCATACTTACTATTTTGTAATTCCATACACACAATAATATTGTCATATTCTAATGTAGGTATTGTTTTATTTGTACAGGAGAGTCGAAACGTGAGGGTTCGTCAGAGGAACCGACCGCACCCGAAGCAGAAGCGGAGGCGACCGAAGCTACCGGCAAGGAGCCGCCCACGAAAGATACCAAGTAAGTATCAGAGGAAACACCATAGTGACAAATGATAGGTGACTATGACCATTTCACACACTTTAGGGGAAGAAAAAAATCATAAAGTTAAATGTGTTAGTAAGTCATCATCATCATCCAATCCTAGCCGATTTCGGCCACGGCGACTGGACACACTAGCTAGAGCGTCGTTCGTGTGCTCTCAGGTGACTGACATAGCCAATTTTTGCTGCAAAGGTACGGCCACAAATGCTGCAAGTCAGCACCCCTCCGACGAAATTATAATTGATGACCACAGGTGGTCGGGTCTTATACAAGATTCTTTTCCTATATTCTTCCGAAGTGTGCTCCACTTTCTTAATAATTCCTACATCGCCTGTTTTGGTCAAACTTCGCGTGAACGAGTAAATTATTTGTGTTCGTTTTCTGGTTTATTTGAACCATAGAATCTGATTGAGACACTTTTCAAGACTGGCTGTAATACTCTATGGCACGTCCCGTCGCAATTTCGGACTGCTTTGTAAGACCTATCTCAACAGAGTTCTACATTTAAAATACTTTGTTTGGCTCAGAAATAATAGGCGTGGCTAGTGTGTACTAATGTGCTCTGAAACGTCCCAATATTTACGTTAAGATCTATATTTACCTGCGCTGTTCTTGCCAAATAGTAAATATATCGATGTACAACTATGTAACAACGCCTTTTTTGAGAGTCGTAATTCTCTATTTTGAATAATTGTAATTGCATTTACGGATGAGTTTTGAAAACTGCTGGTGCAACTATATTGATGACGCGGTTGGCGCAGTGCAGCTGATTTCGGATACAAAAATACAAAAAAAAAAAAATACAAAAATCATTTATTAACATAAAACAGCTTTATACATTTTAAGAGTATCCATCAGTGACCAAACTAGGCTGAGCCTGTATCTTGGCCATCTGCGAGTGCGGTTAACAAGGGAGAATTATAAAACAGAGAAATTATAAATTACAAAAGTTTGACATAGGACGTTCGATATTGAATAAAAGTTTAAAATTTACGGCTTTTACTTATTCTAAAATATTATTATATTAAAAAGTACAATACAATGCATCTAATATAATGCACACTAGCCTCGGAAACAAACGAATGTGTGTGTGTGTGTGTGTGAGTGTGTGTGTGTGTGTGTATAGGATACCACTGGTTATTATAAAACCCTGGTGGACGTAACATGGTTTACTTAATTCTTGTGCAATTCAAGATGTCCAGCTTTACTGTACTAAAATTGGTAATTTGTCGTACCGGTTCGGCCTAATGAGAGGACAAAATTATGACCAACAGATGACCAGACTGGCCTAGCGCTATGCACCCATCCAAAACAAATGACAACATTTCATCACATTATTAAAATTTACCCTACATATAGAGATAAACTATGGGTGTTGATCGCGCGACAGTCGCTTAGAGAGTCGCTAAAAGGGCTACGGGTACTATAACCACGGTTGGCACGAGTGTGCGTGACGTAGCGAGTGAGTAACTGCTATTATCTAAGCGATACCAGTACAAAGGTTTTGTTTGTAAACAATGCAGCGTTTTACACCGCGCCTATTTTTATGTTCAAAGCTATAAAATTGTGAATTCCGCGCAATTAATGTGGGTTTGCAAAGGCCTCGCATTCAGAGACATGGTGTTGCATATTATACTCATGCCCCACACTAAACTACTTTTGTCTAATAAAAGTCTAAGTAATCTTTACTTACTATAGGTACATATTTGTCTTAGATAAATATGGCGCATAATTTGTTATAAGCGAAGTGTTGCTACTCGTTCATAGATGGCGCTAGTAGTAGGAATGTATCTCAGTCTTGTTCTGAAATTCATTTTCAATGATTAGTTGATTACCTAAAATGTTTTTTATATTGACATATCCATGTGCATTATTCTGTCAGCATGCTTAACAACTTAATGCATGTTACTGTCTAGCAACTTTAAAACAACTATTGTACGCGACACTTTTTCGCCGTGACAAACAGTGCCAGTCTCTTTCTCTCTTTCCTTTTAATATATGACGGCAAAGTAATTCTACGTTGCGACTAGTTCGCCAGCTTAGTAGTCAGTGTCCTTTATTGGTTTCCTATGTTTTCTTTACTTTAGCACTCATACTGTACATTAACCTTCCCCAGTTGGCGGGCAGCGGCATCTGGCGGCCGCGGCGTGAACCGAGCGGAGAGCTGCCGCGAGCGCGACCCTCCTCGACGCGGGAAGCACCGCAACGCGAGCGACCCCAACCGGCTCACAGCGCACAACAACCAGTAAGTACTCAAACTAGCCGATAGGTGGCGCTGCTTGCTGGGAACGCGTATCTGTGAAGAGTATCCTCTACAGACCGTATGTTATACTGTCTCTTGCTTTACTGACTGGATAAACTGAAGCCGTATGGATTGTGAAGTGCTTTGTATGTCGTCCGTATTCATAGGCTACTGAAACGTACACATTTTAACCGATAGGTGGCGCTAGTAGTGTGAAGGTCGAATCTTGAAAAGCTACTGATTCTCAAATGTGCTTCTTGGGATAGCGTTACTGTACTATCTTAGGTCATTCATTTTGCCTTATATTTAGTCAATTGGATCGGTTTCTTTTATTAGATGTTCTAAACATAAATGTTCCGGAGGTTATCAAAGAAACAATTTCGACGTCAGCTCAGTTAACATTCTGCGCGCCATCCAAAACCAACAAGACTCACTGCAGAGCGGCCGTCTCCTTTTCATTCCAGCTATTTCTAACTATCCCAAACTTAATTCCGACTCCGACCTAAACAGAGCAAAACAACGTATATCTACTTCATCAACAAGCCAAAATCAACTGTAATTGGTTCAATAAAGGTGGGGTTTAGATTGAACGGGATTTAACACGGAGTTTCTGCATAAACAAACGAATTTCAACACTAATGTTTACCTTGATGAGTTTATTTTTATTTAAAATCGATTAATTCTTTAATTTATCTCTCTTAAAGCTTGCGTTTAAATCCAAACTCTATAGCTTCAGATTTCTAGCTCAATTTGCGATGCGGTTTAAATTAATCCAACGTCCAATGCACCTTGACCCGTGTGCTCCCTACTTTTATTTGTGATTTTAGTTCTAGTTATTTTGGCTTTCGGATACTGTGGTGAAGGTATATAGCCAGTGCATCCTGAGCTCTGTTCTCTCTACTTTTGCTTCTGGCTCTGGTTTAAGTTTTTTTGGTTGTGAGATAGTACTGTGCTGAAGGTATTACAGGATTTCAGTGTCCGTTGCGAAGCGAAGCAGCGCGCATTGCGGTATATTTCGTGTTTGTTTTTCTGTGGACATTAACAGTGATTATTTCTGTGATTTTGTTTGAAATGAGTCGGAGTTAAGGTTTGATTAGTGAAGAACTGAAGATAATATATATTTACCATTTAACGCTCTTGTGTGTTGACTGCTCTTCTATCTGGTGAAAAGATATCTCATTAAACGAACAAAAAACTTATCAAACCAGCAACAATATTCTTTTAATAGGCTGATATGTCCACTAGTAAATTTTCACAGGAATCTCTGACCGAAATACTTTGTCCACTGCCGAACAAAGGCTTTTCCTGAGGATCCCTATCTATTTTAGAGATTGCGCTGTTCTTTTTCTAAATAAATTATTGTACTACATAAAACAATTTATCAGCATCAGTTACCACAATTTATTATTTATACAGCCCATAATTTATCTGTTTTGCCCGAAGGTTGACTGGTAGAGAATGCTTGAAACGTTCTGTATGAGTAAACTGATAATGTAAAAGTATGCTTCCTTCTGTAACATTATGATAATGGTACTGTTACCTACGTCTCGTGCCGATTTGGTTCCGCTCTCAACAAAAGGCGGGTAAACACGCGTCGTTTATCGACTGCAGATCTGTTTATTTGAATTACAATTGTTATTCAAATGTCCTACCTTGCCTATGAATGTTTCAGATTTGTATTTTGTTATTCTCGATGATTATGAAACTGTAAAAATGTCTGTACATTGAAGATGTTTTACAACTTGATAGATTCTACATCGTAAAACCCAAAAATATTTCTGTTCTTCGCGACTTAATTATCGGATTTAGCTTTAGTATAGTTTCTTTATCACATCATTACAGATTTCTTATAAATACAAGAACATGTCAGTTTATATTTCGTAATGTGATCGTTGAACAAGAAATATAATCGTAATATTAATAAAATACGCATGTAAATAAATGTCTGAATAACTCTGGGTAAGATAGATAAATAAATAAATATCAGACAACCTCAGATAAATCTATTTCCACAGTAAGACCTAGTGGGCTTGTGTCATGGGCATATTATATAGATAAATACATAGAAAACATCTACTAATTGTCCTTGTTATGACCGTTTCTTTCTCTATTGCTATCTATGTTAATTAGCATTCAGATGTTGAATAAAATTATTGAATGATCGTTATTTCATTACTAATGTATCAATATTTATAAAATAGTTCACTGTACAAGAGAAACAAAGCTAGAAAGCACTCAGTTGATTCAACATAACATTCAATGGATAGTACAGAATTGAAGGTACCAACAACTTCGTTCGGGAAGGGTACAAATCGTAGGTCACGGCGCCAGTAATGGACCAACCAAGAGTGGTAATTATTTTCTATAAGGAGCCAAAAGTTTACGCAATCCATTGAAGTGCAAGTGGGAATCGCACCCAACCTCTGCTTGACCGGATCAGTGCTCTCACTACTGAGCTATAGGCCCGCTATATGGATAACTAAAACTTATCGAATCGGGTGTATCGCGATATTTTGATTTACCTTCATAGCCTGACGTTTCAACACGGTTTCACGTGCCGTGGTCTCAGACGTGGTTTCAAAATATCGCGATAGACCCGGTTCAATAAGTTTCAATTATGTGTATAAACCGCGAGAGTATAAAGTGTTATATCTCAATATGGATAGCGTGAAGTACTTGATGTCCGCTCATTTCGCTTTTTTTAGAGTGCCGTCTGTATTTATCTGTTTAAAATGCTACCCGCATTAGCCGATCTCTTGAACGCACGCATTCACGAACGTTTTTTTTCTGTAAACTCGGAAACAAACAAGATATTTTTAAACTGACAACACTATATTCAGATAACAAGTGGTCATAACAAGTAAAGATCATAAAATGGTGGGTGAAGGCGTTATAATTATAACTTTGTTGTCCATTATTGGGTACTACTGTGCATTAATATGTCCATGATTGGTGCCGTCAGCCTAATTTTCTTTTTTACTGCACTTTGGAACTCCTTAGCCAAGCTACGAGTATATATACCTCGGAGCAAAATTGGTCGAAATGTGTAGCCGCTCTAAAGTTATGTGTTTACAACAACATAACATATAAATTTTATTGTTTACACGTAATAAATATAGCATCAAAAATAAGAGAGATATACGCAAAAGAAATAACAAAAACGTTAAATTAAGAAAAGCGATTTCTACAACAACATCAAGCTAAATAGGTACACCATTAGGTTTCAATCTCAAACATTTACTGACAAATTATGGAATAGAAAGAAAATCAAATTCCCCATCTCACTCGATCTTAAGATTAGTAAATGCTTCATTTATCACCTGTCACCCTGTCATTCTTGATCCCCTAAAACACAGTCAAGCTGTCCGTAATCCCAATTTCACGAAACATTTCCCTTTCTGTCTTCAGTTCCTAAACCTCCGCACAGGTGTTCGGCGCCATTAGAGGCTGAACGAACGGTAACGAGGTTTGTCTCGCAGGGGAGGAGAAGAGGAGAATGGGGGGGGTTATTGACTTTTATGAAGTGCGGGCAAGGATTGAACTTTTAATGGGAAAGTTTAGCTGATTGAAGACAGTGCGATCGACCGATCGTGCTTCTTTGCCCGTAGTAGTGTAATTGTTAACGGTTAAGTGGAGATATAAAGTTTTAACAAGTCTTAAATAAGGTCATTATTTTTTTTTTGTTTTGCCGTATTTGTGTAAGAAAGTATCCTATTCCTGTACCAAAATTGCTTAAAAAATTAATCCGCAATAGTAATCCGACATAAGAGAGTTGTTGAAATTTTCGCTGCAGTCATGGCCTCCCCATAGCAAATTGGTTTTAAATACAGTATACCTAGATGTATCGGTATCGATTTAATCTGTCTGCCAGGTCCGATGCCCCGTTACAAAGCGCCAAACATTCGCATTCATAAAAAGTAAACAACTGACATTTTGTAGTAAACCCACACAGTTCACAACACACCCTGTGTATCGCAGCACCCTGTATAAAGCGACACCACTATTGTCTATTGTCGAGCACGTATTGTTCGTTTAGTAACCATAACATCGCACTCGGCCAGTAAAAACGGTTTATTGAATTATCAACTGTAGGTAAATTTAAGGAATAAAGTTCCATGTTTTGTCAGTTTATGCTTATGCGGGTATACGGGATTTACGCTATTGCCAACCCTAATGAAGAGGTATAACTAGTTAATTTTCATGTGTCATGTTTTTTGTTTTTGATGTTTGGACTTTATCAAGATAAAGGCGTGCAAATGTATTTAAATGTTACTTCACTACATAGTATAAAACAAAGTCGCTTCCTGCTCTCTGTCTGGCTGTCCCCATGTATGCTTAGATCTCTAAAACTACGCAACGGATTTTGATGCATTTTTTAAATAGATAGAGTGATTCAAAAGGAAGGTTTATAATTTTATATGTATAATACATGCATTGCACCCGTGCAAAGCCGGGGCGGGTCGCTAGCTTGAAATAAATGGTTACTTTATACGATGATCACTAGTTTATGGATTAGGCAGTGAAGTTTGGGGTGATTGACCTTAAAGTAGGTACCTAATATGGATATACCAAAAAACAGCACAAAAGGTGATCCCGAATCGCGCTGTAAAGATTTTTCCTGAAATCGTGACCGAATTAATTAGAATTTTATAATAGTATAGATCTGACAGGTCGAGCCTACGTTACCTCCATTGTACGTATACTAGTGTATCCCATATTCTTATTTTACTTTCAAAAGGCTAGACTTCAACAGGAAATGTTTGGTTAGCAACTTCTTAGCGCGGATTATCTCGTTTAGTACCTTGTCTTTCTATTCGCCTCGTTGAAATTGCGCCTCTAGCATAACTGTCATACGCGACTATTTCTCGCACGAGATAATTACACGTCTCTTTCTGTGCAGTAATGCGAGAGAGTGACGGGTAGATACAAGAGTCCGCGAATCATAGTTGTGCTAGATGGACTGGTCTTACTGATCTTTACTGCAACAAAAGCAACATTTCTTGTGTCATCACCAAATCAGCTCAAAGATTTGGTTAACAGTTTCTTGTGTACTGATCAATTATATTTAACTTTAACTAAATTGAATTCTAACTTACTAAAACATCTTTCGGCTCCCTTTGTTTATGATCATCCCCCGTGATTTTTGGTGCACAAATGATTTAATACTAGGCTGACTGTAGGAGCCAAACGACCGTATCATAAAGCGCTCCAGACAACCTAGGAAAAAATTACATTACTGCGTTTTTTAAACGTTTAACCCCGTGGTTGCATGGTAGGGATTGCCTGAATTAAAAATAGTATCAGACTTCCTCCCACAAATCGATTTAGTCCCAAATTAAGCTCAAGAAGGCTTGTGTTATGGGTACTAGACGTCGATATACATACTTATAAAGATAAATATATACTTAAATACATAGAACAACCATGACCCAAGCACAAATATTCGAGTTCATCACACAAATATTTGCCCTGGCCGGGATTCGAACCCGGGACCGCCGGCTCAGTAGGCAGGTGCTTACAAACTGCGCCAAACGTGGCGTCAAATGCATTAAGTCCGCTATTTCTATTTTTATAACTGTGCAATAAAGTTTAAAAACTTATTTGTATAAGAGTTGAGATCCTATCTATGAATGGCAACCTTATCGAGCAGTTCTAGCTCGCCTGTTCGCTTACAATAACTTCTCCTGGGAAATATGGTATGAATATATCATTGTCATATCGCTTTCTCTATTTTTCACTTGGACGGTTTCATTCTTTAGGATCCCTGCTATCTATCAGATTGCGACGATATGGGAAACTTTTATATTGAGGACCATTTTTAAACCCGTCCAGGTGGTTCAAAGTAGCTTCAGTTGAGATTTGGGGATAGAATTTAGATTTATTTATTTCACATTATAGAAAAGAATAGGTATTTATTTGCTTAGAATAAGTAGGTACAAATGTGTCATAGTATGATAGTTATGTGACAATAGGTAGCTTATTCTGCTATCTGGACTTAAATGCTAGTATGCAAATATTTTGGACATTACATCTCACGAGAGAGGAATTCCTTCACACTGTAATACATTTTTTTCATTTAATAGTAGTAAAATGTCAGTATAAATTACGCTAAGCCAATGTACATTTATATGGCCATAAAAATATAATAGTCAATGACAAAATAATTTTTAAAATACAGAATACGAAACGGGTTTATTCACGTCGTTAACCTGTGTCCCGTTCCGTGTATTTTTTTTATACTCGCGTACTTTAATCTGTCAATTATAATTTTAAAGGCATAATCACAATAACGCACTTTTTAATCCTGTATCAAAATTCTATACTCTGTGGTACCCGCTACAGAACTTTAATATTCATAAAACATCTCTCTACTCAACTCTAATAATTTCATCAGCATATTTGATAAAAAAAAAATACACGCTACTGGTCACTGATTGGTTGAAATTACTTGTGAAACAAATTAACCAATCACGAGGCACCCGCCATGACCATCGCGATCATGTTTTCTTTTTTAAATGGGTCAGTTTTAGTTGGACGAAAACCGGATAGTAGTCATCATCACAAATGTATGAGTCAAACCTCTTGTCGGTGTAGCTGATGTAGTATGTAGCTGTCTCCATCTATCCCTATCCATCTTGATTTCCCTATACGACATATCGTTTATCTTCTCTTTTACTTGTTTTACGTAGCTTATTCTTGTTCTTCCCCTGCTTAGCTTTCCTTCAACTTTTCCTTCGATGATGTTGCTTATAAAAGTGTCAACACTTCATAATATAAAACAAAGTCGCTTCCTGCTGTCTGTCTGTCCCTATGTATGCTTAGATCTTTAAAACTACGCAACGGATTTTGATGCGGTTTCCTTTAATAGATTTATATGAATACATGTATTCATAATTTATGCACCCGTGCAAAGCCGGGGCGGGTCGCAACTGTCGTATAAGGTGACCAGACATCTCCCCTCTCCTCTTCTCTATGGTGTTCAACAAATTCCTTTTTTCTGTCACTCTTTTAAGTACTGCTTCATTAGTGACTTTTTCTGTCCAACTAGTGTGTTTACGGTTTTCGGTTAGTACTATGTTTTTAAAATGTATTAAGACGTAAAAATAGGACAGGTCCCAACTATATAATTTCGAGTGAATGTTTAGTTATATGCTGGCGTTATCAGAAGCGAACCCGGGCCCTGGCGGCAAGCCAGCTCGGGATCCCCTGGTGACGCACCGCATCCGGTTATATTTGACCGTAGCCCAGGCAACGAAGAAAGACAAGAAAGAAACAAAAACGTTCATTCCATACAATCACACACAGACAGGACATTACTGGCGTAACAGTGATCTTTTAAGTATTTATCGTATATGGAGTAAAGTTGTCACCAATGAGTCCAGCAATGTGTGCGTTAAAGAAAAGGCTCTAACTCAGCATGGTGTTGCAAAGCAAACTTCAACTCTGTTATTCTGAAGACCATTTCTATCGACACTTCTCACATGATGTTAGAGAAAAGGCTGGCGATATACCACGTGACAAACGTAGTCTCACCCGGTTATGAATACGCGCGGAAATACATCTACATCTCCTGTATATGTATCAATTACCTACTTATAATTTATGATTGTAATAGTTTTAAGTAAGTTGAGTTTCTTTCGGTTTCTTCTCAACAGCGATCTCCTCTTGTGAAATGTCGGTAGATTCAGATGTTAAAGTGTCCTTGTGGCATACTTACAGAATAAACGTTTTGAATTTGATTTGATTTTGTGGGTTTATTGCTGAAGAAAAGGACTTAAGAGGAACTGACAATATCCAAGTCTTCTTTGATCGCGCTACATACATATTAATTAGAACGTATGTCGACCGCGGCTGTCATTGCTCGCGTATTGATGAATCTGCTGGTATTTGGCGCGCGAGACGTCCGTTTTCTTTTATATACTTTTGTTTACCTCGAATTTGACGCGTGTTATATTAAAATAATCGTATAAAAGAGTTAGTTTGTAAAATTTCTCCTGCCACTGTGAATTTTTTCTCGAGGTCTTATTTTTCATACTCAATTCCATCCAGAAGTAGATTTCCGGAAAAAAACATTTTTAGTAATACATAATCTTCAAAAAAAATAACCAAACATATCTTCAGTGGTGGTACAGTTGTCTTTTAATCGATATTTCTGTTGCAATATTTTCTGATGGTATAGAAGAATAATATTAACTAAGAAACTCTAGGTTTAAGTGTCAAAAGAACGATGTCAGTTTGACAATAACTTGTAACTCTTCCAGTTATGTCGAGTACCCGGGCACTTTTCTAAATCTCTTCATTCCTGAGAATCCTAAGCCGATTACTCGCAGCAAGTTTGTGCGACTTTAATCGATTGTAAACTGGAAACTATATAAAGGAGCATGCAATTACGTTATTTTTCACCCATCATTTCTTACTTGTTTTGATTTGCATGTTGCGGTGCGTTCATCAACTGATTTACCGCTAGTAGTAAATTTTACGATCGACGTTCATCTTGCTGGAATGGTGCCGCCCATGATTTAAGCGAATTTAATAGCGATAATGTATGTTAATTTAGCGCACGGACATTATTCGGGTGTCGAACCACGGGAGAATAGATATCTGCATCAAAACAATTCAATGCATATGCAATAGAAATTACATTCCTAAGCATTGTTTAAACATATACAAGATACAAGATACAAGACATTTATTGGTAAAAGTTAATGTTTTACAAGTCAGGTTAACAGGTAGGTATATAATTCAACTAATAGGTACTAGTAATTAGGTACACATTTCTGGAGTATGTAAAATAAAAATATGTCACTTAAACTTATTATTATTAATAGAATATAATTACATTTAAGCAAAAACAAATTCATAGACAGTAGTTAATAGGATCGCATATGGTTTAGCAGGTCGTCATTTAATTTATAAATTTATGTAGCTTATACAAATTAGCATATTATTAGCTAAATTACTAGGGGTTATATTAGAAGTTTTACAATAATAAAGCGATTGTATGTAGAAAAAAGTCATAGCTAGGTAAATTCATAGGATTAGGTAGGTAAACTACTAGTAAATTTCAAGGAGAAATCTCTTGTTGGTTTCAATTGCAGAATTCTCCATTAAGTTGGCTCAAGTTACTACTTAAGTTGTAGCAAATACTACAGCTATTCTCTGCATTTATTGTTTATTTTTACTGCAACTAAATATTAGAAATACGCTTCATAACACAAGCCTTCTTGAGCTTAATTTGGGACTAGGTTGATTTGTGTGAGGTTGTCTGATATTTTATTTATCTACTCTTGAGCATATTGCATTTCTTGCACCTTACCTCAGTAATTGTATTTAAATACGTGAGCTAAGATTTGTAATGCTTGACCTACTTACAAGTAAGATCAATTTCATTGAGATAAACTGCAACAAAATCTTTGAAATGTGTATAACATCCTTAAAATGATGAGTTCAATAACTGAATTATAGCTTCATTATGATGGCAGTTTTACAAAACATCCAACTCTCAAATTGCGCAGTTCTAAAAGTTTTCTACAATCTCAATCTTCTCGAATTACGAACCGACGAGAAACGGTGTCAATGCTAAAGCTCCAGCATATAAATATATCCGTATACACAAACAAACAGACGGGCGATTCCGCGGTTTATAAACATGACAGTTATTAGCGGGGTGCTGCGCTGACAGATGGGGTACACAGATGGGCATTGCGTTGCGGTAATATACATTTTCATAAGTATTCTTCCACGCCAGAAAGGTGGGCCACAGTAGCAACCCAATGGATCCAACATGATGGAGGATCCCACAAAATGGATACCAGAACAGAGGCAAACTCAAAGCGAGATAGCGGGATGATCAGCACCCCTAGCACAAGTTTGACACGCGACTCTTTCTCGCCCGAGATATGCTACCTATCCCTTTCTGTACAGTATCGTGAGAGAGGGACGGGTGATGCTATGTATGAACCATAGATGTGCTAGACGGGCTGGACGAGTTCTGCAAAGAAAATACTTAAAATAAATAATATACTTAATGTAAATATTGTATGCCGTAAGACGGTAGATTGTGATTGTGACACTCTCCAACTGTTTTGTTCCAACTGCTTTGTATCGCACAATCAAGCAATAAATGATTTCTGATTTCTGAATGGCACCTAACCTAATATAAATATATTCGTTTCTCATGATAACGTAATTTCAAGGATTGGTTCAATATCCATATAAAATTTAATTACTACATCATTCTTGTAGATACTCACAATCTATAGCTATAGAATGATGTAAGGGCATGTGGGGCAGCCATACAAAAAGCCTGACACTTGACTTTTATTCTGTTTTGAATTGGCATTGGCTATTCAACAAAAACTAACTCAAAATCTGTCCTAGTTCGACTAATGATACTCCTGACGCTACGCCGGTTGTATCGCCACGCCGCCATTGCTGTATATGGATAAATGGACCGAGACTGTACCTAGCGACTGAATCAATTAACTCAGCGGCTAAAACGCACTCCACGCGATAAACAGATAGGCTTTGATTGACGCGAGCCTCGGCGGAAAATAACGCTAGATTTGGGGCATCATTTAGGCCGAATAACATTTCACATTCGGATTTTTAAAGAAATGCCAATCGATATTACATCTGGTGAGCCAACTAAATGATAGGTCCGCTGATTACGCTAAATTTGGGGCATTAGTTCACATTCGGATTTTGAAAGAATTTGAATTGGGATAAAATAAATCAGCTGATGGGACTTGGTACAGTAAGAAAACAGCAGAAACACCCACCCAAAGTTACGGAATATCTTATGCGGTAGAAGAATTATTAGGGAAAATGCGTGTTTGATATTGTCACATTATATTCCCTTTTATGCAACCTGGAAAGTTTTTCAGATCCTTGGTCGATGTACTGAGAATTGATCCAAGTAGGATTAATATTGGTGTGATTCTTCCTATAGCTTAGGTCAATGAAACATTTGGAATGCTAATATCAATAAAATTCTTCTCTTGATCCAATTTACCCAGTCACAACAACAGCGAAAACATCAGGAACATAATGCATGTTACGTATGTACGTAGACGTCATGGACGCTTTGATCACGACACTTACAACCTCATAAATCATAGCTAACATGAAATATCAACGATTTTGCCAGGATTTCATATCTGCACCAATTTCGCAGTTACAGTTTTTGCATAGTTGACATATTCGCGCGCTTGCGTGGTGGGATCGCCTTGGGTTTGTGAGAACATGACTAATGTTGGACGGTTCTGAAGAAAGCATCAAGGTTTAGATAAAGTCCTTAGAGTTATTAATGCGAGAGGTCGATTATTTTTAGAATTAAAAGAGACGATGGAAGATTAAACGATTTAATGAAGGTGGGAAGATTTATCAAACAAAACGACTATTTGTTGTTACACTAATCTAACTGACTATCACTATATTACACTATGTGGGTTTCTTAATTCAAATTGCGATTATTGGAGAAGAGGATGACCAAAAAGAGACGATAGCCAAGACGCAATAGAAAAATTGTATCGAGTTCTAACGTTTATTCCTTAAAGTCCTTACGGTATGAACGGTGAGCCTTAACAAAGCAATGCAGTTGAGGAAGTTTTGACAAACATAGTCTGTAACAATGATAAAACTTCCCGCTTTAACTCATCCAAGTTCCGATTGACTTTGCATAGTGCCACACCACACATCTCCTATTAAAGTTCATAACAATACGACACGTTGTAAACTATCAGACGCTCTCAGTACAGTCAGCATCTCTCCGGGGCAGGCTTTTGTACTTGAAGTACGTGCATTCCGTGCTAGGCAACGGCACAATGAGACTTGAATTTGCGATGGAAAACAAAACGCTCATGTTGTAGTGTCTGTTGCTAGATGTTCTACAAATCACGAAGCGAAGAAACACTGTTGTTGTTTGCGTCAGTATAAAGGGTAATAAAAAGCGGGTAATTGATTCATATTAAATGAGGGTTAGTAAACGAGTTCATACGAAAGATAGTCTACCTCTTATTGTGATTTCTAAATGAAATTAAGAAACAAATTATAATATGATTCTCTTTATCCGTAGGTTTACAAAAACAGCTTGTAGCATCTCTGTTTAGCCCTATGGTTGACTGGTAGATAATGCCATTTGACATTAAGTCCGTCATTTGTACGGACTTTTGTCTTGTGCAATGAAGTTGAAATGAATAAATGAAAACAGTAAGCAAAATTCGCTAATTTTTAATTCTTCCCTTCAACATTTGGTTTACAAGAGAAAGCTAGAAATGTTACAAGCTTTGTCGCCAACACATTTCCTTGACGCGTGTCAAACCTAAGCCTTGAATGTTTAATCCACTGTCCACTGTTTTATCATTTCATTACGCAATTTCGCGGAAGTGACATTGGCCGCTCCGAGTGTTTACATCGCTCCGCGATTCGCTATTTTTGTTATTCTAAAGAATTGCCTGTGGCATAACTCTTTGATGTTGGCGAATATGTTTATTTTGTGGTCTAGGGATTTCCTAGTCTGAACTACGTAGTTTTTTAAGAATTTTTGACTCATTAGCTTGTGGTATACATTTTCATGTCAATATTGCCTGTTGTTTATCTTTAATTATAATTTCTTGCGGTGTATTTCTCCTGTATGTTTGGTGAGGTGTGCAATAAAGAGTACTTGTATTCTGTTGTATATTACGAGTCGGAAGAGTAAATAAACAATCGAGATTACAGTATTAGCTCCATCTGCTGTCGCAACTTGGTCACTTTGTCTTCATATCGTCGCCTATAAAGCGTAATTACGACAATATGAAAAGCCCTGTTATACTCATCCTGCAGTGATAAACCTTAATTACTTCCTATATTTGGATATAACACCAAAACGACTGGTCACCTCTGTACATTTATAGGCTATCAAAATCAGATGATTGCAACTGGCCCGAATTAATTCGAATTTATAGTCCTATTATAAACTTTGAATTTAGATCAACAGGCACAACCCAGGTCGGAATCTTCCGACGGCTCTTTAGTATCTCAAATCTGTTTATTGGTTGCAGCGTTCAAAGGATTCCTGCCCATTAATCCCCTTTCAGTGTTAACGTCTCAATTGGCGTGTAATTTGTTTACTTATACGTGGAATGCGCTGACTTTGTAAGCCAAAATGCTAATTTGGTTTAATTTGCCCGCTAACTCGTCAGCTGTCAGTCTGATTGCTGAATCGTAATCCAAGCTATTAAATTTGCATATGTCGTCCCATATTTTAGATTTCAGGAAGTCACTGGGCAAGTTTATAATTATAATTATTTAGTCTGATTAAATTGTAATCGACAAGAGATTCTGTACAACAATTTCGGTAGAAATTCTAAAGTACATTGACGTATCTTTTTAGCGGAATAGAAATAGTCACAAGACGGTGGATAGACGGATGAATCTTTGCTTTTTTTGAGTAGTTTTGCTGTTACTAAATGTTTTCCATAGTAGTGTAAGAGTGAAATGTAATTTTCCATCCGCGATAATTTCAGCGTTTATCTTAGTGCATCTGAGGTTATTTCAGCGTATCCTGTGTCATTAGGAACGCGAGCGACGACAGACATTCGGGCATTGCTTCTTAATATAAATAACGAAAGTCTGCTATGTGTTCTTGAGTGAAAGTAAACGAATATTTCAGCTTTGAGTAATCGGTAAAGTTCTATGACCTTAGTGCGTCGTACTTTTTTGGTGAACCGTTATTATTTCTTCGTTTGTAAATTACTGAATACTTAGGTAGTTTAAATAACTATGATGACAGCAATAAAAACATCCTTTTTGAACATATTTAGAACCCATTTTGCCCACGACCCCATTGAAACTAAATAGTACTCTAGAAATGGGATAAGCCATTAAAAGCGAGGTAGACAGCCGGAATTCTGTCCGAACTGTAGCTTTTAGAAGCTGAATAGAAACAGTTACAACGCAAAACCACTAACGCGTTTGTCCTTTCCGGTACCGTGAAACCGTATAGGAAGTAACTTCCGTCCAGGTGTGAGTGCTACCATAAAATAATGCTAGTCTTCTTGCCTTCCCTGGCTACGTTTCTGCAAGAACAACCTAAGTAGAATTACTTAGTGTCACGAAATGGTGGACTTTATATTAGCTCAAGTGAGAAAGCAGCCTGGTTTGCTGATATGTTACGAATTATTTGCTAGGGTAAAAAGAAGTTTCTGTGGCACAATTATTTTGGTTTAGGTTGATAATAAAATTATCTCTACAAAAGATAAATCTTTATAAAAAAATCAAACGCCAAGGCTGTCATGGACCTCTGTTGCGAAAAAAAACTGTTTATCTTTCTTCAACCAAAAGTTAACTATCATTAAATCTTTATTCAATAATTTATTTCATCGATCTTTAATTATTATTTTTACATTAGATGATTTTAGCTCCTTGAGCATTATTGAGTTTCTTTAATGAAAAAAGTGGCAAAGCTTTTAATCCCCTATTCTGTAAGTAAGCTATAAATGGTGTGACAATTACTTTGTCAAATGACTTTTGCAAAGCTTTCTTTAAATTATTTCTCGTCTTATCTCCCGCCGCTTCGCGTTGAGGAGCTCCTTTTGTTTCCAGTTTAATTTCAGACACAATGCTGCCGTTTTTACACTTTTTAAGCAGAAAAATACCGGTTAGATTAAATTTTTTGTTGGTAGTTTTACACTGCAAAAAGCTCTTATTCCCTTCTTAAATTCTTAAAAGCGAGTACTATTAAAATAACAATTCCATGCTTCTAGAATCTGTCGGCTATTTGGCTTTGAAATTTGCTTCATTTATTCGCACCACCATTTCCCAACGTGTAGCTGTTAAAACTTGCAATTTCTACTGCCTTTTAACTCGGAAAAGTGCTACGGCGTAGCGCTCGTAGACCCCGCTACGAGCACGTTCGTAGCGCTTCACCCACGCTATCGAGTTTGTCAGCAGTTTTCACTTAGGGTCTTAGTGGAGCTTGTTATGCGTAGGACGACAGGGGAAAAGTTAAGGTCAAAAGCTTATGACTTTATGGAAGTTATTATAATGGCGTGTTTGGTTAGATGTTATGTTGTTTTTCTTTTCATTTGAATTCCAAAAAGTGATTTAATCTAACACGTTATATCGTTTCAGACCCATATATTAGTTTTAGATTTAGGAACTTTGGCTTGGAGGCTACTAGTTAAGTTTTAATGTATATAGAGGCGAATTATTTTAAAATTTTATGCTTTGAGTGGAATTTGAACCCTCATCCCGCGGCTTTTTCGGGCTGTTCTATATAAACATTTAGTTTATGCTAGCAAACGTTACTTCTTTCATAAAAATTGATTAGTTGAGTTTTTATTAAAAAGAAAAACGATTAGTCTTGCAAAAACTTATTTTATTTTGTTAGTGTAATTTTTGTTAATGAGATAAAGGATTAAAATATAGATAAATCTTTGGATTTCCAGAGTGGTTTCATTAGGTATCATTTTTATAAAATCGTATCCAGTAAAAGTCATATCAACTTCACAATAGTATACAAGAATAGACCCCATCAGGCCGATTCAGGGCACAAACACCATCAGGCAAACAGCAAGACGCTGACGTCAGCGCCCCTCCCCATAAGGCTGGGCCCAGGGTTTATGGGGCAATGTGGACGCGTGTGTGGAAACTTTTGTCGAGGTTGCCCGTGTGAAGAATGGTAGTGGACAAACACGCTAAGCGATAGCTTGTGGGTTATGCAACTGTTCTATCAATTCAATTGTAGTACCTAATTGAAGAAAAAACACAAAATAAACATTATTGCCGTAAATTACACTAGTTTACCTTGGAGCAAGAAAGTCTCACTAAGTCGTTTTCTTTGATCAGATGCGACTAATAATCCTTTAAAATTATAGTTTTAATGTTGAAATAAAATTCGCTGTTGTACATTCATTTGTTGTATTTTTGTGTTTTGGCCACTTTCTGAAACAGACTAAAAGGCCTAAGATGATAAAAGTGTACATAAGTAAAGACAGGTACGCTATGCAAATTCCTTCATGTTACGAAAATAGTCCAATATACAGAACAGGCACTAACTCAAAGAGTATGCAGATACGTAGACACACAAAACACATCCACAATATCGAGCAAAGAAAGGCTGAGCCTGAGTCAAAGGGGTCAAGCTATTTACGCCGAAGCCGCACAACTATACCTTATTGTGCTTGCCGATGTCATGTGCTATTAGAATATGACGACATAACGTCACAATCGTCTTTAAGTACCTTCTACTGCTAGTGAAGTTAGGAATGTCGAAGGTGCATTTCAACGACCAAATGGCATTCGTGAAAATTCGAATGTGCTGTTGCGAGTTTAATATTTATAGCCAAATAAAGTTTGTATCAATGCCGTTTATGCTTAAAAGTGGTCGGCAAACATCATATTCCCCATCTATAGATGCATTTCATTGGTGGCATAGTTGTATCATATCACATAAAAAGGTTAATATCTGAATAAGCACGACAGTCAGCGTTATTACTGTGTCAAGCTGTGTATCAATCAATCCTCATTCTTAAAACCGTGAACCGTAGTCTGAGTGTGACCCATTTTCAACCCTAGTCACTTGACTTGTTTGCAATCTCATTTGACGGATTATATCTCGAGTATTATTTAATTCTAATTCACGTTATTACCGTTGATGTATTTATTACATTTAAGGACCGCAAACCACAAGTAATTTGCGAAAACGCCAGTTTGTCTCTAAATCTTCTTAGTCCTAGGCCAATACAAATTTGACACTGTGACCCATTCCGGATTTAGCTGTCCGTCCGTCCGGTTAACGAGGCGTACCCTCGTAAACCGAGCATTGCGGCCAATTTGCGGCAAACGAGCGACGCCGCGGGATATTACTAGCATCTATAGTCGATTTTTCAAGAAACTGTACGCAACTTCGTTTGCGGGAAGAAAAAGTCACTATTTTAATATTCAAATATCAAGTATCGGAAAGCCAACCTCACGTGAAAAAATAATAACCGAAAAAATATCTAGATCCATCTAATTCTAAGGTCTACGTAGGATTTAGTAAAATAAATATTATAGTTAATGTAGACCATGTACATGTGCCATGCATATAGGGTGTGCAAAATTGGATTTGGTAGGTATTATGGATTAATCCGGGCAATCCGCAATCCATCATATTACAAAATTGGGGCTGAATGACTTGCTCGCGTGCTTTGCTGTTACGAGACAAGCAAAAATCTTCCAAACTAATGTATTTCAGGCGATTGTTTTCTTAAAAAAATCCCGCCGTCAGCTAAACGAAGTTATATTATATTATAATATGGTACCAACTAGAAAGTATGATGTTTGAAAACAAAAAACAAATCTGTACAGCCGTTTTCGACGAATCGGGGAACATACATAATAAAGGGGTGTGCATTTTTTCACCTAACGATTGATTGTCATAACGTATTAAGAGATTAAGTTAATATTAGTTTAGTTACATTCAATTAATATTGCTAAATATATAAAGTAAATATTGAATAACTTCTTGTCAAAACTGTGTAATTCTTTAGGGTCAGATGAAATTGACAAACGTAAAATTGTGTCAACTTACGAGACAGGCTGAGCCTAGTGTAGGGAACACGGCTACTTCTGCTGAGGCATAAACATTACCAAACAGTGTTCATTGAGTGCTTATTCCCTAACTATATGGTAATTAATTTGTAAAAATGTCACTGTATCCTAATAAACTATTTGTATTTGTATTGTTTGTCATAAAATCTTTAGCCATAACTCTGAAATTACGAACTTTAAAAGTGTTTTGAGAGTAAAACCCATTAGCTTAGGTTAGGTTGGGTTTGTATTATAACAATCCTGAAAAGCAATTTGTTTCAGAGAAAAGTAAAAATTATGACTACGAAAATTATCACTAATGACAATTGTGAATAATAATTTTATATGACTCAATATGGACCCAAAAAAAGACATGTAATAATTGATGTATGATGTACGACAACGTATAGCGTATAGTATTCAAATCCACGCAGAGACTCATCGAAAAGCCATTACTCGCCAGTCATAAACGTGGAGTTTTCGAAAAGCCATGCACAATAAAACACCGATAAAGTGCATGTCTGTTGCCAACGATAAACTTCGCTCTCATAATAACATTATAATAAAATTCGCACTCTCCATAGACCGGGAGCTGAGCTGAATATTTTAACATTTGAGTGTAGAAATATTTGACCGAGCGCTGTCTGTTCTTAGGTACACGTAAAATGTTGAGGGCTGCCTTCTATTGCGCTTCTTAAATTATCATCATACAACTGTAATCTAAAAATACATTATTTTACGGTTAGTTAAGTAGTTAGGGCTGTTAATAGTAGTAATAACTGAACAACAAAATTAATTCACTTAGGTGTAATGTTATGTTAAACAAAGCAGATCCATTTGGTAACCATACTTAAGTTCAATATTGAATTGAAATCAAAAGTCGTACAATTTTCACTCAAAATTATGTAACTTTTAATTTTACACATTTTTTGAAAAGAACATCCTGTAAAGCTCACAAATTTTTACAAAAAGAAGTCACATAAAAAAAAACCAACGATTAGTCTGCCACAATTTTTTTCTTTACTTTTTTAACATCAGCTCTCATACTAACACCACTTTTAGAATAAAAGGGAATTTCGTTACAAATTTAGAGTCGGATTGTGGCTGTCGATGGAGTCTAGAGACAAGCAGATTCAGATTTCCTCTGGGATTTTATTTTCTGGCGAATTGAGGGGTTATCCCCTGCTGGGGAAAACGTCAGTTATTCAGGTCGACTGTGACACCGTATTGGATTATAGAAAGCGGTTTTCATTTTAGTTTCACAATGTGGAATTCAATTCGTATAGTTTTCCGGAAAGAATCAAATTAGATTAGGAAAATTGTATATTGGAAACATTTGGAAAAATCGTAATTCTAAGTTTGGCTGCTTGTCGAATTTGGCCCGGCAAGCTATTGAAGCGTTTGATTTCTGGAAAAAAATAATAGCATGATGCAGAATCGTCATTTGTTTTGTATGAGCGCCTGTTTTCATAATTTTCTTTCTCCTCGCATCACGCCGAAACGGCTGGACTAATTTTATCCAATTTTGGTACAGTCCCCAAAAAAAAAATAAAAAAAAAATACGCGGATGAAGTTGCGAACACCTCCTAGCGTTTTCATTAAGTTATTACTTACTACGATCTTCCTAATCAAATACAGTATACAATAATCGTCCTTGCGAAATAAAATTCTGTATCGTCCATCTTATGTTAACCTATGAAAGCAATAAATAAACTGATAACTGATAACTAACTGATACGTAGCCTGGAGATTAAACAACGGAGGAAACCGTGCCCTCCACGCACGTGGAGTTCACGGTTTAATTTTCCACTAGCAATATTATTACAGCAGTATTGCCAAGGCGCGCCCGTCTGAGGAAATTTCCCCTTACCACTTACCGACCGAGCGCGTGTGACCTACCCTTACCATGAGTAAAAGTAACCGTAGTCGCTAGCGACAGCGTAAAAGCTTTGTATGGAGAATAGTCACTCACACACACACACACACACACACACACACACACACACACACACACACACACACACACACAGTCACAGCGTCCCTAGCGGTCACTTTATAGAACTACAATTCTCCATACAAACCGTTTACGCTAGCGGACTCTGTAAACTCATGGTAAGAGCACTGGCATTAAGGGTAGTGATGACAAATAAAATTGGAGTGGAAATATTATCTCTGTGCTGTCTTTCTCTTTCGTCTCGCTGTGCTGGGTTAATATATTGTATGTTGTCTTTTATTCTTTTGCCCTTTTCAATTATCTATGCTTTGACTTGGTTTGCTACGGCAATAAGTGGAAAAGGAAACATTTTTTTTATTATTGGATTATTTATTTCTCGCTCTGTTTCTTGCAATTTCTTTAAGAATATTAACGCGTCATAATTTTGATACTCGCTCGTTTCCAGCTGTCCAATAAACAGAAAATTCTAATTCTTAAAGCTCGTACAGACTTCTATTAAATTAGTTAAATATATTATATTTTGATACATATTTCCAATCTGTGGGACATTATTTTATGTACAATTTTAATTTGGCATACAACGTCGCGGTAGCTCTGGATAAGCAGTAGTTTTTGGGTTCAATCCCCATCTGCATGTCGTAGTTGGCGTAATATTTAGTATTTATAATTAACCTTTGTTTATATCATCTTCCATGTTTAGTATCATAGAAAACACCCATAAACAATCCTAACGCCGTATTTCCTAGTACCTCGTCCACAGCACCTTTCGCGGAAAATGAGTCCACGGCTCAGTCGTCGGCAGACACTCGGCTCGCGCGGTACTGTCGCACGAACACTACGTGTGTAGCGTGCGTCGCTCGTGTGCGTCGAACGGAGCTTAAATCGGATTTCGGGCATATTGATAGTGAGGATATTATAATAGTGGTTTGATAAAGTTAGCAAAATTGTGCTATTGTGATGTGTCAGTCGAATAGATTAGGTATACAGGATGCAATTTTATTACGTGATATAAAATTAGTGTTTCGTATTTAGTCGAAGCTGTAGAAAGCGTTATGGCAGTTTAAATGTTTCATTTGACAGTTGTAATATTTTCTAACAAAGAATTAAATCGCAAATTCAAAACCTTTCAGTAGACTTTTCGCAGGTCTCATAATTGATATTGATACTCTCGCAATTTGATATATTTTTTGTTTGGAAGTTATCTCCCATAGATAAGTCTAGAATAGTGTGTAGTGTTCAAGTATATAAAATTGTAATTGAATTTTTTTTTATACAATACTAAACCGACACATTCTTTAAAACTGAATTAGAATTGATGTGCGTGAAACAAGATCAATTAAAAAGTAATAATTTAACCATAATCGTGTGATATTGATGAGGGAATTAATTCTACAATTAATACTTGACATATTACACGTACAAAAATGTATGTTAGTCAACAATTAATTGAGATAATTAATGATATCACTCTTTGCTCTTATGGCGCGGTTATGTCACGATGACACAGTTGACCCCCAAATATATATTTAGATATCATTTTGGACGCTATCAGAAGTTCTTATAGAATTAATCCAGTGTATTTTTCACACAGTATGACTGTTGATAAAATAAAGCATAAAATTATAGCAACTTTCAGTATCTGTTTGGGTTATTACTTATGTCTTGAAATATGACTTAAGATATTTGTATTTACGTGAATTTTTGATATATTTTATTTCTTACAAAACGTAATACATTTAATGTGCCTCAAGCAGTGGCTTCAAGTGTGTCTGGTACCGTACTTTCTGAGCCGAAATATCATGCATAATGCATGTCTAAATCATAACTAACAGCCGTTTTTAGCGTTCCGTACTAAAAATAGAAAAACGCTGCACCCGTGGAATTCCATCAATGTCCGTCTGTCTCTCGTTTTCGATCGCTTTAACCTAAATATAACTATCTGAAGCAGCTTTTGTGTACGGTCATGACGATCAAACGTATCTACATATGTACTTTGATATAATATATACTTGTACCGTCAGAATGAATAGTAGCTAACAATTTTACTATGACATTTGACATAAGACAGTAGTAAAAATGTCAGCAGAGTCGTACATGACAAAACGATACAACAATGTATATGTTACTCCGACAAGAAAAACAATATAGTTACGTAATTTGTGAAATATGTAATGTTTCATAATTCTTTAACGTCAAAGCAGAGAAAAAAATAAATGCCTCACCTGGCAGAAGATCCAAATATCAATGGTTAAGCAATAAACTTGTTAACTTGTCTTAGTGCTATAGAGCGATCTCTTCCAAACAACGGCTGGCAGCAGAAGACAGTCAGATGACATCTCAAATATGTTTAGAAATGTAACAATTTTCGATCTTGGACAATCCACAGTTGAAATTACACTGGTGTAAGTTACACTGGTGTAACTGTGTTGTATCATTAACTATTTTACTGTAGCACAAACTAATCAGAATATCACTCGGTAAAGAAAGCATTACCAATGCGCGTACACTTATAAGTAGGTAGCCACTTAGTATTTTTTTGAACATATATTTTTAACGTTCATAAACAGTAAGCCGTTACATACAGTTTCACCATTAACATTATTGTAACGTGCACTTTAAAACAATATAAATAAAATGTTATTTCACTACATTTTTATTTTGCTACATATATGTTAATTAAATAGAAAAGAATATGTTACTAGCAATCTCAACTAAAACAGTCATAAAGCACGGTTATTGCAATGCATTTTAAACTTAATACATCCAGTATTTAGTGCTATTTTGGAGTAGATTTCATAGCGCTTAATACTATACGGTACTAAAGCTATATAATTGGGTTTTAGTTAGTATGTCACTATGATTAACTCAGATTGACACGATCCGAGCTGTTAGCGCTCGAGACGGCGCGTTAATTGGGTTTAATTATGATTGTAGCAGGTAAACAACATTAAATTACTCGGATGATAATGTGACGCTTTCAGCTCGAGTGATCAAAATCGTGTTATGTTTTACGAGCCGGGCACATTTTCGCGTAGATTTTAAGAGCCGTTGCCTTATAAAATTAAACAACTTAATAGTGTAATTTAGACGCGGTTGTTTTTTTATGATTTATTTATTTATTTGCCATAAATTGCATTACAATATTACCGACGCCGCGTATAAAAGCTACTCTAGATTTTCCTTTCACCATTCTAAGAAAAAAAAAACTTTAAAGGCATAACAAACGTCTTTTTTTTTCATACATAAACAATTCTGCCTTTTTTTGAAGTCTATTGTTTTACGCTCCATGTAAAGCCCTGTACGTACACCGCTTAAGATATCTTCATACTTAAAACACCGCGGAAGACCAGCGCACACCAGAAAAAGCTATGATCGATACTTATTGAGATGTTATACCCATAAGCAGTACGCACCTAAATAAGACATACATCTCAATTCATTATTACATAGCTTGTAACTCCATACATATAAAAGCGGTTTTCCCTCGTCCCGACAGAGACTAGTCTATTGATCTTGTAACAAAGTAAAAACTGCGGTGCGACGTAAAAAGGTCGTATCTTAATATGAAATCCTTTTAAAGATACTCTTTATAGTAGACAAGTGCTTTCGACTTGATCAGATCGCCTTGGTGCATTCTCTGTATGTTCCGTGCCCTTGCGGTCTATAATAGTCGGTGGTCAGACGTAGGCAATGTAGGAAGAATAGAATTGACTTTTTAATGAAGTCGTTGTAATATTCGCCCTGTGATGGTCGATTTACAAGTGATAGATAAATGATAAAGCGTATGTCACTCTCGTAGACATACTAATTGTCTTTATAATTTACTAGGAGATTCTTTAGCACCTCCACCAATTTTGGTACATATATCCCTGTACCAAAATTGGTTAAAATTCATTCAGCCGTTTCGGCGTGGTAAGAGGACAAATAAACTATAACAACAGATGGCGCCATACTGGCATGGTAAGGCGCCGTGCGCTCATACAAAAAAAGACGAGCCTGCATCCCGCTATTAAGATTTTTCCTGAAAATATGACCCCTCTATAGAAAACTGATTTTTAATACAAATCTATAATTTAATAATAGTGAGCATATCGATGGAATGTGATAAACGCGTACGTTACAAATATTACCGCGTCCCGTAATAAAATCTGTACTGATAATAGCTAAAATGTGTATGTAATATGCCTTTAAAAATCAGTTGAAAATTATCTAGCTAACGTTCTCACTTTGAATAGGCAGACAGACTAGCAGTTAAATAGACAGGTTGATGACGTCGACGAGGTACGCTTCCTTAGGTCTATGAGTATGTTTGAAATTTTAATCTGTTGCCTAGGTTTCTTCATAAAACTCAATAAACCCAAGTGAGTATGTGAGCACTAGTAAACAGTGAACGGTTAGTGAACACAGTGAAGTGACAGTGACATTCTGTGAACGATATGGCGACGCAAGCGCCCCCTCGCGTGTCGCGCAACGTGTCTCTGCCAGCGGGGAGACAGCCGCCGGCTGTCAGCCTTCTGGCGAGGAGGACGCTGTCTGAGAGGTACTGACTAAATCAGTGGCACTGGGTATTCTCGGTGCTATAATCACATTTTCCAGTTCTGCAAGATTTTATCTATCTAATACATGTACCTAGTAAAGTAACTAGTGAAATCAACTATCGCAACGGTCATAGTGTCAAATAACGTCGATTTGGGTAAGGCTTAGGAAAGCTTTTTGCGTATTGTGATGAACTTCAGAAGCAGTATATATTCGTCTAAATTTCGTAACATAATGGAAGTATTTGAGACGCTCCTAAGCTTTACCCATTTATTTCTTTCCTAGTAGTACACCTATTATGATCTTTGAGGTCTACAACCTCAAAATTTTTTTTTTTTATAAAATGCCATCATCTAACAGAATACAAAAGAAATTGAGTTAACTCTCCAATCTCATGTTATTGGCAGCGATAACCGCTAACGTTTGCCGATATCGCAGCGACCTCGGATCATTAAGGGCCCCGGATTGCCATGAAATTGGAAGGAAACGTACAAAATGTCTTGGAACACGAACGAAGGGAACGTAATAGTATCGTGTGCTACCTGATTTTAAAAAGAGATGTTAGATATCGATATAGACGGAAAATATGACTTGGTTGCATATTTTAGCTTTGAACCTGGAAAATTGATTCGATATAGACAAGCTGCGTTTGAACTTTTGCATCCAGAATGCAACTTAAATGTTCTAGGAGAGTTTATTTTGTATGATAATTGGAAACTGGGCACTGACTGTCATAGAATAACCAAATAATGCCACTGACAGTACAAATTAATAGCAAAACTAGACAGCAACATTCTCCTAAAACTAAGATTCGAGTGGCGAACAAAGATCCAATTTTCCAATGAACAATCAACTTCCAATGTTATGTTATGATAAAGTAAAGAATTCTCCAAGCGACCCAAGACTCTATGCTTTGATCCCATTCTGATCCAAGGAATTCGATTACATTCCAGCCTTTAACATTCTGGAATTTTAAGTGAATCCATCCGAGATAAATACATCGGTGTCAGAGTTTGATATATTTTTGTACTTCGCAATTTTGTTAGGATAGCATTTTGTATTAAAATTGTAGCCCCACACACAACATTCTTGGAGACTGCTCTACATTGTCTGTACTCTTTTGTGTAGTGATGTACCTACAATATTTAGTGAATTTTATAAGGACATGTTGGGTAAAGTAGCAAGTGTAGTGTAATAGGGATGACACTCCCTTATAATACTCCAAGAATTCGTTTGGTCTATAACAATAATAGTCATTTGTCGCAGCGCTGTCTCTGTGGCAAGTGTTTTTCTTATGCCGGCGCCACACACACAAACGTTTCAAGATATATGTGAACACATATTTGATCACATGTGAAGCACCGGTATTTGCAAATTTGTTGTATTGAACAACATTTGTTGTGCTATGTGTGGCGCCGGCATTAGATATAAAATCAAAGTGATCTTGTTAAAGTGAAGCCGTTTCAACTTTTAAAACTTTACTTTGTCTATAAAATTTTGTCGACTTCCAAATATAGCGTCGCCCCGAGATTTATTTTTTTCAAGCACATACGGTAAATCACCCACTCGCATTGTCTCATCGTCTGAGTCAGCAGTTACTACCAAAAGGGCTCAAAGTCATCGGCTCCACATGTTATTCGTACATTATGTTTTTGAACAGGAGTGTAGGCGTCAGTCTGTCTGTGTCGATGCCCTCGTCTCGTCTGTGACGCGTCTTCCGAAGGTGCAGGTGCTCCCGAAATCATTAACGGTACATTAGGCTCGAGATTTTGACTGATTAGAGGAGGACTTTGGACTTTATCGATTTAGGGTAGCCATGAAACAAAAGTTTCCATAGGTTTTCGTTGACGGGCTTTTGGTTGATGCAAATGAAACATTTATTTTCTACATAAAGCTTATTGTAATCCTTGCAGATAAATTTCCATTCACACAGATTGTGAACAATAATCCCCCCTCGGTTCAGTCTGTTCCTAAAACGCAAAATATATTGGATACATTTTGAGAGTTTGAACGTGTAGCTGCTTTGATGCGATATGTTTATCCTTCCTAATAATAATGAGTTGTACTAACCTTTGGATGAGGTTACCTGTTTTTATGCACTCATATAATAGGTAGTAGTTTAATTGCATAAGGTAGTTTGTCTCAGTTAGTGTATTGATAGTTACCAATACCATAACTGAGGAGTTCCTCGGGGTGCTGACTCCCGATTACTAGTTTAGATCATAAAAGAGCACATCAAATGACGCCATTTATTTTGTGACAAAGCTCGTCCCACATGAAAACCGCGTAAACTTGACCGAGTTCCATGAACACCCCCAGTGTGTCGCATTCTATGGCATTATGTTATTATCTAAGTACTTTAGTAGCCCCGTTTACAGTCCATGTAATCGAGGGTTTCCAAGAACTGACTTACACACATAAAAAGGTGTTTATGTAATGGTTTCAAAAATTAACAAATTACGTTTTCTGAATCTTTTTGTAACGCACTTTTCAAACAACGAATCAATTTAAAACAAATTGTGGCACAATAGCGTTATAACAAGGTCTCTTTAATTATTCTTATTCAGCGTTAACTGTCCCAAAGCAGTCAGAACATCTACTTTATCGCCAATAAAGATAACACCTCGACCTTATTATTTAAAAACACTTCCACCGTCTTCCGAATTACCAATATCAATATCGAGCCCATCCAATACCTTGATTGCTTCATTATTTGCCTTCGAATCTAATCTGCTACTCGTTTGTTATGCTACTTTATCCATTTCAACTCCTTACCTTCCTACGTTTACGGATCAGTATTCTCCAACAGTATACGTGTTTAAATGGACTACCGTTTGGAACCCATTAAATAGCGATCAAATCGGTGTCCGGCGCTATCCATCACACGGTGCGTTACCCTCTGGGACCTAAAAATAGATTTTTTTACTCGTTATTAATTTGCGTGGGTCGAAAAGAGGACAATGGAGGGTTCCATTAGTCTGAAATATGCAAATGGATGTATAATAGTGAAAGCAGATAAAAGGAATTGTTGTGCTATTTTTGACAAGGTGTACCTCAGGGATGAGTCTTGGGACACAAATTTTGGTCAATCGTCATTATTGGAAATCTTGTAGCCGATTATTGTTCTTTAGCACCTCAATAACTGTTTAGTAACTTTAGATAGTCTTTGGCCATACATAGTATATTAGGTACATATTATTAAGTATTGTGTTTTCAGCTTATTGACATTACATAGGGAAAAGTTTGTTTTTATTTGTAATCTTGATATTCTAAATTCACAATTCGAAAGTAGTAGGGATTCGTGGGGACTGGATCAACCCCTAGGGTGGTTGGTGGGTTGATTTACCCCAAACATCGTGGTTTTTCTCCTGACGAGCTTTTTTTAGGAAACGACGCCCCCCACTCCTGTCACCCACTACCTTAATGAGACGTCGGCGTCGGCCACGCCCCTTGTCCGCCCACTCCTCCCCATTCCTGATATGTCCCTCTCCAATTGGCTACTTCAGGCAGCTCATTACTAATGACTTCATATTGGCTCCTCCCCCTTTACGCTTACAGCTCTCCTATTGGCTGATACAGGACCTCATTACTAATGACTTCATATTAGCTCCTCCCCCTTATGCTTACAGCTCTCCTATTGGTTGATTGTTTTAATCATTACGTGCATCATTAGGTAATGACTTCGATGACTCCTCCCACTTCAAGATCGAGGTCTCCTATTGGTTGGATTCAACGACGCCAGCACTAAGCCGATGCTCATTGCTAACGACGCTTACATTGCATTGGTGGATGCTTGAGCGTGTCGCGACGCCACCATTAAGATGACGCTGATTACTAACGATGACTGTAATACCAACATTTGATTGGTCTATTAGGCTATGATTATCGATTATTAGTCATGCATAGTGCTACAGTTTATTTAGATACTACTGTGTCGTTTTGCTCGAACTCTTGTACGTATGAAAGTAATTTAAGTATGTTATAAAACAAATCTAACCTATGTTCCGTCTAACAAGCATAACATAAGTACATATCACGCTATGGAATAAACTACTTTTTTAGATACCGTTGCATACAGTAACTCTATGCATTGACAATTCTAACCTATGTTCCGTCTAACAAGCATAACATAAGTACATATCACGCTATGGAATAAACTACTTTTTTAGATACCGTTGCATACAGTAACTCTATGCATTGACAATTGCAGCTCTGTGTTGAAATAAAGGAAACTACAAATTGATGGAAAGAATGTTGAAACATTACTTGTTTTTAATGTGATTATAATATGCGCGGGTTTTTTAAATTACTTAATATGTCTAGTTGCTTAATTTCTAATATAACGAGGTTTTAATCAGCAAAAGCCGTATAAAAGGTCTCCTTCGTTCACGGACCAGTATTATTAGTATTTCAACTGTTGCTTTAGTTGTTGTCGCCAATATGACCGTGAGTATGCTTTCTTTTAATTAATTGTGTACATTTATATTATAATACCGTGTCTGAGACGTTTATGTAAACGTTAGATCTCAAAAAGATTATTTTGTGTGTATTGTCTGTTACAGAGCTCTCCAGTCAATCTCATCGATGATCAAGAATACACCTTCAAAAACTACTATTATCCTCTGTCGGATGGAGATGACAGTTTACCGTCTGGTAAAGATGAACTAGCCAAAAGAAAATCAAGTGTGACATCAAATATCGACTGCTTTTTTGAACAACCAAGACCGAAAAAGAAGAAAAACGTATCTTCTACTGTGGGCCAAAGCTGTAAAACAGGCGGAATCTCCTTCATTTCAACAAATAGGGAAGACTCTGCAAATGCGACACATTTAATAAAAATTGAAATATTTGATTTAAAGAAACTAGCAAAAGTTCCCCAAGTAAGCGAACAATGGAAGCATGCAGATGTGCGCGTAAAGTATTACGCTAGTGATAAAGATCAAAATAAGAACAACCATTTCCAGCAAGCAAAAGAAGTCATTTATAAAATCACTAAAGAAATTGCTGAATCGGAAGAATGCAAAAAGTACCATTTTAATTCTTAGCTTAAGTGTCTCTGTGTTATGTTAATCATAAAGTACTTTAAGAACTAAATATGTAGAAAGGTGATTGTTATTAATAAGTTTATCTTATCAATAAAGGTATGAATCTAGCAAAGGTTGGTTTTATTTCACTTATATTTAATTTTAGAAATAATAACTTCAAAACATAATTATGAATATATTTATTTAATCAAATATAACATTAAACATATCAGATATGACATAATCGTTACTTAATGTATCTACAGAAAACATATTAACAAAATCATTAAAATTCACATTTTTCATTTTAAAATAAAGATAAACTAGACAATATTTTCCACACACGGAGGTAAAGTAATTCTGTAGTTGGTTAAAATTATAAAACCATTTTTTAGAATTTCGATTTAAAAACATTCTATGGTAACCTTCTGGTTTTCGACCGAAAGAATCAAAATATTCTCCAACTCCGTTAGCGCCGATGTAAATAGCTACCCAATGGGATCCAGGTTTAAAATCAGGGTCCAAATTGCTTATTATATATACAGGCAGCTGAGCAAACATGGGTAATTTGTTGGCTGCAAAAACATTTGATTTAAAACTAGGATTTATTTTATTCATGCAAAATTGTATTTCGTTTGTATCCATATTAAAACCATAACGTTTTACAATGTTATGTTGCTGTTAACAACGTTAATGGTTAAATGATATAACTAAATGAAAACAGAGTACTTATGTTTATATTAGCTATTATAATCTACAGTTACATCACGATTTTTGTTTATTTCAATAACATTATCAAATTCAGCGTATACAATACAGTTCACAGTTAAACTTAGAGAACTTTCAAAACGAACCTCAATTCGAACACTCCCATGTCGAATAAGATTCCAATGCGAAGTTGAACTCGCAGATAAATCAGGTGTTAAGTCAAAACATAATAAACAATATCCATCTCCGTAGTTTGTTCTGCTTATTGCATTACCTTCATTGTGAAAATGAATACCGGTTCCGGAAAATAAAGTGTGATACGATGATGCTATTAAACCAGAACTAAATGATGGTTGTAATGTTCTAGAAGGAATTTCATGTCCATCTACATACAAACTAAATGAATTCATATTGAAATGTTGGAAATTAAACGGATTCATAGCTAAATTACCGTTAAACGCTGAGTTTGAAACAAACCCAATAATACATCTTTTGGGCACTTGACCTAGAAAAATATTGTCTAATGTTTTGCCTTGTACACCTGCTGGTATTGTAAGAACCTTCACTTCGGCTCTTGTTATAGGATATTTTGCAGTTGTTGAAGCTAATACTTTTTGATGAGCTAACAAGACACTAGGATTGATTTTAGTTCTTCTTATAATAAGGCTAGCATCAGTTATCTGTACTTTAAACTTTTTATCTTGATGACAGATTAAATTGAACGATTCTTTCGAACGTACTAACTTAACACGCATTTCTACACCATTTATTAAAAACTTTTCTTGGTTAAACATGTCACCATGCAAGTGTCCAATCATTTCAACTTCCTTACTTTCTTTTATAAATTCCAGTCTTGTGTGAAAGCCTTTGTTCGTTGCATCAACAGAATCCATATGATGAGCTGTATCTTCATACCATAATCCACAAGTAAGATGTGATTCTTTAGCCGCTGGTCCATAGTTAAGAAGATTTTCTAAGTATGCTCGATAGGCATACGTGTTATTTGGAGGTGAAATGAGTTTTTGATTTAAGTATACATCCAGTTGGTTGAAAAGTGAATGCAACCAATTATTAGCAGGTGCAACTTGAGTATCCGCTTTCAGCTTCGTACCATCCTGATTTAATATTTTAGCATTAATATGCAATAATGTATGTGAGAGGTCAACATAGTCATCACCTGATCCTGGTACTTGAAATTCAATTGGACCATCATCACTTAAAGATGAAATTGGTTTATAGTGAACCCACTGTCCACTTTCAATGCTAGTTTGAGTTGATGGGAGGGCAAATATATCTAATTCAGATTTTGCACATTCACACGAGTGATTATGTAGGAACGACATTATTTAATTTGAAAATATATCAACAATATTATTGTTTTTATTCTTTTTACCACCGCTTCGTTGTGATCTTTTCAAAGCAATGAGAGCCTCGCGCCTTTTAGCTGACATTTTATACCCAGACCCAGACATAAGAGTATCAATTTTCTCATCCGCCTTTCTTTTTAGGTTCGCACTTGCTTCTTTGAATCGAGACTTAATTGAACTATCCATAGGACGTGAATTTACCATATCAGATAATAAACCGACTCCTGCATCTAAAGCTTCTTTCCCCACAGTCTTAAAACCACTAGATAACAACGGAATTACAGACCTAAATAACCCACCCAAGAAACTACCAATCCCATGTCCTCGTTGATATGGTACACCTTTATAGACAATACCAATACCAGAACCAGCTTGATGTGAATAATAATGCTGGTATGGGCAAGGGGTGGATAATTGTGAGTGTCTCATTTTACTCGTCGAAAGTGTAGCTTCACACAAGAAGACCCAAACTGAAATGGGACTCTCGTACCAGTAGTAGCTCTTATATCTATTTCTATAGTATCAAATTCTCTACGTAAGACTGGAACATAATGAGCAGGTGAGAAGATATGCATTTTGTAAGCACCATAGCTGAATTTTGTTGGATCTAGTGGAATGATTCTTAATAACGATGTTATAACATCACCTACAACTTGAGGTTCAATGATATCTGTGTACACAAATATTTGGGACGGTAAACCTAAATACAAATTAGCTGGATTTTTCCCGACCGAAACTTGTTTTAAATTTGTTTTTGGTTTGAAACCCAGCTGTAAACTCAATATTGGCGTCGTTATGACTGAGATTATATCATCAGCTGTGGTCACTACCACCATTTTTGATATTTTATCATACCTTAATTTCACTTTGTCTTTTAACTGTGGATTTTCATTAAATGCTTCTAAAAATTGATCAATATTATCGTATGTGGTAGCAGGTATATGCGTTTTTATATCTATAATTTTATCTAACTTCGCATTAGGTATTTGTACTTTCTTCTTAATATACACCATATTTTCATGTTCTTGAACATTATACATTGAACAAGGATATTGAAATTCTACTAAACCAACGACCCATTCTCCCTCCAATTTAATTGTCTTCGGTAATTTAGTTAAGAAATGTGCAGTGGTATTATCAGTGTAATACGCTGTTGAGCTGTTGCTTAACAAAGTTATATAAAAACTGTCTTCGTTCATATTTCTTCTATGTCAGTTGCTCGAATCCAACTATTAAATTTATTCGGATAACCTTTCCACTTGACTAACACTTCCTTTCTGCCACCAATGCGACGTGACTGCAATATTTTATCTATCTTGTGTTTAGTAGAGGGATCATAAAACACTTTTTGCAACTCTTTTAAATAAAAAGTTCCAGTAATTGGCTCGTTTTCTAAATCTTTCAAAGTATAAACGACCCAAGGACTTCTCTGAATGATGGAGTCTATAACAAAAATTTCATCACTCCAATTAGTTTCATAACCTTTTTGAAATATGTGTTTATATTTAGTTATTCTAACGTGATCTCCGATTTTAAGGAAAGTAGTTTCGTTAACTTCAGGTTTTTTTTTCTTTTTAATGTACAAATTTTCCCAAACAGTCATAATATTACTTGAATTGACTTCGCTTGGACACATCTTTATACTGGAATGATAAGTATGGTTGTATGAATGTAATAAATCTTGTAAGATATTGATATATTTATAAGTATTTTTGAAAGTGAAGTAACGCCACATTTTCATTTTGAGAGTCCTCTGAAATCGTTCTACAATGCTTGCTTTAATGTCTGGATTATTGGTAGTATAATAATTAATCCTATTTTCTTTAAAATAATCCCTTACGACTTTCGCTACGAATTCTGTACCCTTATCGGACTGAATATGTTGTGGAGTAGCCTTTGCCTCCATGAATATGCTGTCAAAACAAGTTTTTACTGTTTCCGGCTTCTTATTTTTCATTGCCCTAGCAAAAGCATATTTACTAAACACATCAATAACACACAAAATATATTTATAACCATCATTATATTTACAATAGGTGCGCATATCACTCAGATCAGCTTGCCATAGGTAATTATAATTAGACAATATATATTTATTTCTTGAGAAACGTTTTTGCAGAGGCTTATGAAGTGTGTAAGTTTCTTGAGATTGCAGCCAAGTTTTAACTTCATCAGGTTTCATTTTTCCACGCATAGCTTTTGTTAATTTATTTATACTACTAAATCCAACTGGATGAGAAACATCGTAATATGTTTTAGTAAGTTCTAGTATGGGCTCCATCTTTCCCAGGCAATTTTTCTTTTTGGTGCTTCAGTAGATTTACCTGAGATTGGTGTTGAAATATTCGTTTTCTTTTCTTTATATGTTTGAATCTCTTTCAAATGAAGCTGATTTATGTATTCTAAAGATGTTGGATTACCGATACATGTTAAAGGTACTCTTATATCCTTTAGAGCAGAGGCAAATTGTTCCCACCCCAGTGGTTTAGAACGCTTAAGTGGTCTAACAGTATCACTTATTAGATCGAATATATTGCTTCCAGGTAAAACTTCATCATTTACCACCACTTCGCCTTTCTCCTTCCACCAAATTTTAGGTTTACTCTGAATAATAAAGTTGAGCAAAATTTCTCCTCTTTTTTTATAAGTTTTAGGAATTGCTTTCAAAATATATGATGGTGTATACTGAGTTGTAAATGGGGATGTTTCTCTATTATTGGGAGTAACAACTTCATCCGTAGGAGAGGACTTTACAACTGATGAAGGCGTTACAAATTTTTCTTCTTTATTCGAACTTCCAACATCATTTAATTTCGTAGATTCGTCCTCTGGATCAGAAAGTATAGGTAGCTTAAATGGTCTTCTTCCCTCTTCAACAATATGTAAATATCTTTGTAAAACTTGCGAATATAGAGCCCATTTTTCACGATCATTAATTTTAGTGCTTAAAATGTTTTGCATTTCATTATCTAAACGTGATAACGAATTATCAGGTAAATTTCCATTGTTTGTTTTTAGTCGATCTATAAATTCCGGTTCGACTAGAAGCATTTTTTTTGTATGTTGCATGTTTATTTCAAGAACGTACTCAATAAACCATTAATTACTGCACCCAATATAATTGGTAAAAATGCTCCACCTTTTTGGATAATTATATGTTTTCTCAGTTTATTTTTGCCTTTGGATATTAATTTTCTTAAAATATTTTTGTGTTTACTGAGATGTTTTTTCTCTTTTTCATCAAGCGGAATTTTACCTTTAAGGATGTTGTAAATGCATTCACAAATAATGTTTACTTCCTCATCATTGCAAGCATTCAATAAAACTTTTTGATATTTTGGTTTAAGAGTATGCAATGCTCTTAGCAGATGTTGATGTGTTTTCACTCTACTATGCATTATTCAGAAATGATTGTAGCCGTAGATGTCCGTCCTATTTAAAGCCCTTCTTTGGTACATAGACTGTACAATAGTTATCAAAATGTAATATTTTTGTTTTAAATCGACATCCGTCATCTGTACTCTGCTTTAGATCAATAAATAAATATCCATGTGCCTCTTTAGTGGCATCTTTATATGCTTCTTCTATAAATTTCGAGTTTTCTGGACAAACTTGTCGAGCTAAATATCTGATTTGGGTTTTATCTCTTGGATTTTTAAAGTAGATGATATAGTTGGCGTTTAATGAAATATCCCGTTGACCTCTACCCTGATGAAATAAGTTTTGCGTTATGTAAAAAACGCTTAAATTTCGATGATGACTCCCTTTGGTAAAAATATCAACTATTCGGCCGTCAGATTCTCTCATTAAGTCATCAATAATAAGTAATTGAGGTTGTTTTCCATCAAACATACTTAAGTCTGGAATACCTTGGTTATAATTTACATTGGTCAAATTATATAATGGTTGCATTTCATCATAGCACCATAATATATTATGAAATGTGTGACTACAAACCATGTTGATATCATTTAAAAATGTAGTAACAAATTTTGATTTACCACAACCACTTGGACCAGCTACTATGGCTGTAAACGGATGAATAAAATGAATCATTATAAATTTAAGGAGTAGAATATTTATGTACGTCCTGTTTCTTATAGATCTGAAGGAATTATGATTTGTGTGTTTTTTGTGAAGGAAACGACATAATTGAAAGCAATCAGTTTATTATATTTCACATAGTCTTATATCTAAAATACTTATCGATTTAAATATAATAATACATACTAAACTAGTTAACAGACTATTAACTATACAAATAACTTATCTTAAAATATCATTACCAATAGATTACACATAGAAATGTACAACAAATTAAATTAAACATTCATTTAAACTTAGCACTAAACTAATCACATAAATTAACATTTTATGACTGTACAAAACAATTAAAATAACTTACGTCATTACAAAATGGCATAAACCTACTTTCTTAAACTATAATGGCCCCATGCTAATGTATCAGTTGAATTAGGTAAAATGAAACGTTTAGTGTCATTATGGGAGAGACTAGTTTTATTAATTTCTTGTGTGAATATTGTATGTTTTATAGACCTAAATCTGTACATTCTCGAAAATTGATTGGACTTATTGAAAAGACATGTTTTGTAGTTCTCCATATTCATTTTTTTTGTTACATTTTTGTTCACACCTTTAGCTTTCGCAACAAATTTATCTTCCACAGTCATTGCATACATTTTCGATCTCAACCCAACGAACTCTTTTACAATCTTGCCATTATTTTCATCTTTAAAATACCCTAATTTTTTTTTATTCAGTTGAGGGAAACCAAAAACATTATCTACTGCATAGTCAGATGTATCAAAGTAATGAGTCAAATCTGGTTTTATATCTAAATAGAAATCATTAGTTAAGTATTGGTAAATTAGACTGTCAGTATCAGTGTACAACAACTTTGCATTATTATCAAATTTCTTTTTCATATAATTATAATGAAAGTCGTACATAAGAGTTTTTGAAATATCTAAAATACAAAAACCTAAATAAATCGGTTTGTTGTAATATAACTTTGTTTTATGTAATTGAATTGCTACTAAATTTTCTGAGAATACACATAAACTATGGAATTCGGGTTTTGCTAGTAGTGATTGAGCACCTTTCACTTTTCCTCTATTATCCCAGTGCGTAAGCAATTTCACATTTACTCTTTTTTCAATGTTCTCCATAGTCTTCCCAAAAACGGCATTATTCATTAACTTGTAAAAGTCTTTTTCGAAATCTGATTTTGACTGTGTGCGTAAATATGTGTTAAGATCAATGTATTTTTTTAACCATGGACTTTGAGTAAATTTAAGAATGCGATGTACTTTCGTTAGTTTCATTCCTAATTGTATGCATTGCTTGAGATTTCTGTAATGAATTATATACTTTGTTTTTTTGTTTAAATTAGGGACTAATTTTCGATCACTGCAATTTCCTATAGCTACATTTTCTGGACAAAGTGGGAAATCTGAGTGCAAGTCATGTAAATCATCAGGGTAATCAATATCAACTTCGAGTATGTAGCCATACTCACACGTGTCCTGTATATTAAAGTCAGTGTCAGTATTTACCCATTCAAAGTTTCCGATAGGTAAATATTGAGACATGGCCCATCCATATAAATTATTAGCATCAAAATAAGCTATGTATGATTTGGGCTCGTTTGAATTATATTCTTCTAGGTATTCGTTGTTGGCTTTAGCATAACGATTACTACACTGAGATATTCCCCCTCTAATACCAGATTTTACAAAAGCGATTTTATCTATGTCTGTTAATAACTCCAGTTCGACATTAGTATATTTAAGCATTGCGTCAAAGCTAAGCCCAGGAAGGGTATAATAATGAACTGGATCCAAATCGTATGTTGCTATGCAAATTTTCCGAAAATTTTCGAATATATCAGTTAAAAGCAAAACATCAGTCTTTAAATATAAGTTAGAGTAATCGAGCATAGTTTTACATTTAAAATGATTCCATACATCTTGAGCATGGGCGTAATCTGCATCATTAATATCACTACCATTTAAAGTATTATAAAATGCAGCTTGGTCGGGTAATGACGTCTTTTCTAATGACTCATATGATGTCATAAACTCATACGGAAAAACACCTTTCCTTATTAGTCTCTTAAAATCATCATGAAGTGGGAATTGCTTTTTTAAGGTCTCAAAGTTGTCGAGTTTAAGATTTTTAGAGAGATTATCCAAACTCGCTGACATGAATTTAATGGAATCTAAAAAGCGTAACGTTATATCCTGTCCATTAATTTTTAGTTTTTTTGAAAATGAAATATATTTTTCTTTATTTTGGGGGATGATTTCAACTTCACCTTCTTTGAAATTTAAAGCATGGACAATAAAGTGCGCGTCATAATTACTTAAGTTATGTAAGAGTATCGGTACGAAACGTGGAGTTTTATATTTTGAACTACATAATAAATGTGCAAGTCCTTCGAATTGACCGGTACCCCATTCATAATGTTCAACTATGTCTAATCCTAATTCATTACTGCAAATAAAACATTTTTTTGTATCACAATTTTTTTCCATATCTGTTGTTGATACCGGGATGGGGGCTTTTTGAAAACAAATCTTACGCTGAATTTTAGCGATTTCTTTACTTATGCTTTCCATAAAATGCTTCGCACAGTTAGGACCTGTATAAGTATAATATTTCGATAGGTTGTCATCATAAGAACATTTGATATAGTAACCGTAACTATATACCTCATGTTCATTAATGTTATTTGTGAATGATTTTGAGGGGTCATTAACGCAGGTTTTAATAGGTTTAAGAAAAGATTCGAAATCTGCATAAATCACAAAAGGTAGTTTTAGTTTTCGTTGGAATTGATTAAACAATATTTTGTTGCTCGCTTGATTATCGTTAAACCAATTTTTACACGTTTTTTTACTATCCGGAAGTTCTGTTACAATATGAGCGCAGTCATGTTTCTGATGTTCTTTCAATTTTTGTTCTGTTGTAAAATATATAAGACAACCATCGCAAATGTGAATACCATCGTGGCGATTAGTTACTTGTTTACTCACTAGACGGGCCAAATTTTTTATATAGCAATAATGACCAAATGGGCCATTGTTTAAATACAACAAATTTACATGTTTATCTTTCCGCGATTTTGTAAAGTGTAGGGGGCCGATTACGCTATTTGTTTTGGTTGTGCTGTCATATTCTAAACCAAATACGTTGATGCTTATATTATTTAAGGTTTCAACTTTTTTAATATCCTTTAATTTGACTGGAAAACTTATATTATCAAATTTTAACTTATTTTGGTGTTGTAAGTACGATTTCGTTCTGTTTGCGTTGTTTACAACGGGATACAAAGCGGAAAGTAAAGCCCATTTGAGACACTGATGATCATTGTTTTGCACATTAATCACTGCTTTTTTATTTTTTATATCATTTGGCAAATCTATGAATGAGGACCCTTTTAATGGATTAAATTTGTTTACATTCATGTCTAAATACAATATTTTTTTTAGCGACCACCCACTGTCTTTTTTCTCAAATTCACTCATGCGCGTAGATAAAGTTTCTTTGATTTTGCTCACTAATGGTTCGAAATCGTCTCCCATACAAAAATTAAAGTTAAATGTTTGAAAGTCAAACGTGTTTTTCAAATCTTTTGTTTCTTGGACAAATTCGGCATGTACTATGAAATTTACATTTATTGTTGTTAATTCATTTAAGCATTCATTTATTAAATGTATGATTTTATGCTTAAGACCATCAAAAAATATTTCCGGAGTTTCGAATTCGATTTTCTGGTGGTCTGAAGTTAATCTATAAGTCCTAATTCGAGATCCAAATGCAGAGTTTATGAGACTTACATTAGATAATACATGTGAATTTGTTGTTATTACATTGTTCTTGTGTAGATTAGTCCTTAAATGGTTCGAAAAATATTTTTTTCTCACCCAAATATCACATGCCTCACAAAGCACTTTCTCTTCCTCGGTCACATTTATCTGAGATGCATTTGACGGCCCCGCATCTGCAATGTCCACGGCTCGTCTTTTAGGTTCTGCATTTGACGGGCCCGCTGCTGCAACGTCCACGGCTCGTCTTTTAGGTTCTGCATTTGACGAACCCGCTTCTGCAAAGTCCGCGGCCCTTCTTTTAACTCCTCTTCCTGATTGCAGAGCGGTACTAAAAAGTAAGAAAATAAATTAGTGAAAGAAACAAATGACAAATTAGTTTTCACACCAAAAAGGTATTTAAAATAAGATGCTTACCCATTTTTATTGTTGTCCTCATTTTCTTCAAAGTTGCACAGCTCCCAGAATCGTTGGGAAGTATCATTTATAAAGGCTAAATCCTCGATTTCAATACACGCATCCACCAAGTCACAGTCTGTACTATCGATTTCACAACAAGCATCAACTAATTTACAGTCTGTATTATCCTCGCTCTCAAAAAAAGCACTTACAACAACGCGATTCTCAGAACTTCGATCCATGATAAAAATACAAATCGCATCATATCAATATGAAATCAAAAGTTGTAATGATAGCTATTGAGCTGTGAATAAACGTATTTATAGTAACAATTTCATAGTGAAAATTCTATTTAGCTTAATGACATTATTAGTGCATATAAGTTAGTAAAGTACTTTGTAATTAACAAAACAGATCATTTACAAATAAGAGAAATCCATTAATCACTTAAGTTACGAATTAAAATGGTACTTTTTGCATTCTTCCGATTCAGCAATTTCTTTAGTGATTTTATAAATGACTTCTTTTGCTTGCTGGAAATGGTTGTTCTTATTTTGATCTTTATCACTAGCGTAATACTTTACGCGCACATCTGCATGCTTCCATTGTTCGCTTACTTGGGGAACTTTTGCTAGTTTCTTTAAATCAAATATTTCAATTTTTATTAAATGTGTCGCATTTGCAGAGTCTTCCCTATTTGTTGAAATGAAGGAGATTCCGCCTGTTTTACAGCTTTGGCCCACAGTAGAAGATACGTTTTTCTTCTTTTTCGGTCTTGGTTGTTCAAAAAAGCAGTCGATATTTGATGTCACACTTGATTTTCTTTTGGCTAGTTCATCTTTACCAGACGGTAAACTGTCATCTCCATCCGACAGAGGATAATAGTAGTTTTTGAAGGTGTATTCTTGATCATCGATGAGATTGACTGGAGAGCTCTGTAACAGACAATACACACAAAATAATCTTTTTGAGATCTAACGTTTACATAAACGTCTCAGACACGGTATTATAATATAAATGTACACAATTAATTAAAAGAAAGCATACTCACGGTCATATTGGCGACAACAACTAAAGCAACAGTTGAAATACTAATAATACTGGTCCGTGAACGAAGGAGACCTTTTATACGGCTTTTGCTGATTAAAACCTCGTTATATTAGAAATTAAGCAACTAGACATATTAAGTAATTTAAAAAACCCGCGCATATTATAATCACATTAAAAACAAGTAATGTTTCAACATTCTTTCCATCAATTTGTAGTTTCCTTTATTTCAACACAGAGCTGCAATTGTCAATGCATAGAGTTACTGTATGCAACGGTATCTAAAAAAGTAGTTTATTCCATAGCGTGATATGTACTTATGTTATGCTTGTTAGACGGAACATAGGTTAGAATTGTCAATGCATAGAGTTACTGTATGCAACGGTATCTAAAAAAGTAGTTTATTCCATAGCGTGATATGTACTTATGTTATGCTTGTTAGACGGAACATAGGTTAGATTTGTTTTATAACATACTTAAATTACTTTCATACGTACAAGAGTTCGAGCAAAACGACACAGTAGTATCTAAATAAACTGTAGCACTATGCATGACTAATAATCGATAATCATAGCCTAATAGACCAATCAAATGTTGGTATTACAGTCATCGTTAGTAATCAGCGTCATCTTAATGGTGGCGTCGCGACACGCTCAAGCATCCACCAATGCAATGTAAGCGTCGTTAGCAATGAGCATCGGCTTAGTGCTGGCGTCGTTGAATCCAACCAATAGGAGACCTCGATCTTGAAGTGGGAGGAGTCATCGAAGTCATTACCTAATGATGCACGTAATGATTAAAACAATCAACCAATAGGAGAGCTGTAAGCATAAGGGGGAGGAGCTAATATGAAGTCATTAGTAATGAGGTCCTGTATCAGCCAATAGGAGAGCTGTAAGCGTAAAGGGGGAGGAGCCAATATGAAGTCATTAGTAATGAGCTGCCTGAAGTAGCCAATTGGAGAGGGACATATCAGGAATGGGGAGGAGTGGGCGGACAAGGGGCGTGGCCGACGCCGACGTCTCATTAAGGTAGTGGGTGACAGGAGTGGGGGGCGTCGTTTCCTAAAAAAAGCTCGTCAGGAGAAAAACCACGATGTTTGGGGTAAATCAACCCACCAACCACCCTAGGGGTTGATCCAGTCCCCACGAATCCCTACTACTTTCGAATACGGGATTAACGAAATGCTTTCGCGTTATAAATCGATAAAACAAATAAGTGACCCTTCAATTTTCTGTTCCCCGAAGATGAACGCGAATCAGATTATAGCTGAGTGCTCTCGAGCGATTGTCGTTCTGAAATCACGTTGCCATGTCGAGTATAATTTCGATTTGAAGACTGCTGTGTTCTTTAAACTCGGCTTCGGATAAAATGTTCATGTCTGCGAGGAATTGGTCTTGAGAATATCACATTCGCAATATCTTATTTGTCACTTGTCTGTATGTGTATTGAATTTCTGGATGTGTTGCAAAATCGCAATTTACTCTTTTTACCCTGACTCTTTTGCAAAGTTGTCGAATTATTGAATTTTTGAGTAAAGCCTCTAGTTTATTTTGATTTAAGAGGCAACAAAACTGTGCGCCTCACGGTTAGCGAATTCCGTCGCCCGTTTAAAAGTCTACTTTGGTTGGCCAAGTGTCTTTGACACATGAAAATAACTATTTAATAATTTCAATTAATGCTTCAGTATCCGGCATCATCATCATCATTATCATCATCATCATCATCAGCCTGTTTCAGTCCACTGCTGGACATAGGCCTCTCCCATGGCACGCCACTGAGCTCGATTTTCAGCTCTCGTCCTCCAGTTACTACCCGCTGTCCTACGAATGTCGTCGCTCCACCTTGTTACAGGGCGCCCTACACTACGTTTACCGATTCGTGGCCTCCACTCCAGGACGCGTTTGCCCCAGTGGTCTACGGCAGATATGACCAGCCCACTGCCACTTCAGCTTGCTTATCCGCTGTGCTATGTCGGGTCAGTATCCGGCAGCTCAACACAATTCCTAACATGTCTAGTGTCTAATGTTAAAGGTGAACATACGACGCAGAAAGTTCAGTTTAATTGTTTTGCCCCCGATTTGCAGTTTCCTCTGTTTGTGCAGTAGTGATATTTCTGGATACCTGAACTGTCAACAATTTACACCGCAACCATAACACCGTAAAGATCGGCAATCAAATGTCACAAGTGATGCTTGATGGCGTTTTGGCAACTGTGGGTTCGTTCTGAGTCATCGGTTTACGATGTAAGCTGGCTCTAGATATGGCACGTGTTACTTGGGTTCTCTCGTTGTTCTACTATGGCGTATATATCGTATTCGAGCTCTTTTCGAATTTCTTTCATTTGTTTCTATTAGTTTTTTTATTGAATCACAGTGTGTCGTATCAATACATTGAAGTATAACTTTGATATAGTGTATTAAATATATATCAAAGGTTTTTCACGTCTCACTTCTTCTTCCAATTAGACTTGTTCTTATTTACTGGGGGTCGGTCTTTGTTCCCAACTTCTGTATAGCACCGTCTTGTCTTCGTTTGAACAAACCTTTTTTTAAGTCTATTTCAATCGACAGGAGAGGAAATAATGTGTGTTATTCTCACTTCTTCTTCAGCATTTGTGCGCATTAAATCTTTATACATTATTATTTCTCAACTATTCATCTCGTCCGCCGCGGATTCATGTTAATAGGTTTAAATATATCTCCAACAGGATGCCCATAACTTAACGTCTAAAACCTAATTCAAAATCCTAATCCAAACGAAACTAGGTTGCGTTTCCAAATGCAGTCTAGATCCAGTTGTGTCTGAAAGCTAACACATGAATGGGCTAAAACCGTAGCGCACGAGTGGTAATAGTAGACCGTTTCCGCTGTATGTTTGGAGCGTCGCTTCCTTCGCCGATGACCTTTGAGTGGTGATTTGAGTTGTGTGTCATCACTATATTTAGAGCGATTCGGAGCAGGTATTGTGGCGTTTAATATCGAAAGTGGGTCTATATTAATTTAAACTTTACGAATTGACAAAACTCAAAAAATCTCCCACTCGACATCACGTGAATAAAGGTGTTTATTTAATTGCCTCGCGCGACGATTTGAACTAGCCTTTATTACATAGTCTCGAGGGATTAAAAAAACACCTACGCGTATTGTTGTAATAATGAAGGTGGGTTTGTAGGTAGGATTGTCTTGATCAATCTTAAGACGCAGGTTTCGTCTATTCTCAGAACTGATATCTGCCAAAGGTTTCATCAATTAAATGTTTGGAGTTTAAACACAGATGTGAAGATTCTCATCCAGATTTGGTGCAGGCGCCTGAAATGAAGCCAGGCGAAGCGTACGCACGTATCGTTTAACATTATGCCCGGGCAGCTCGTATATTGCGCAATAAACATGCACACCTTATGCACCACCAGTATTTTATAACTAAACATCGGGAACCATTGTGCAACCCTCGGTAAGTTCTAAGGCAAATTATTCGCGCTACTTATTAGTCTAGTTTTGAATCTACCATAAAATAGTCCGTAACCAAAAAGTCATAGACTGAGAATCTAACCTAAGATATGTGTGTGTCAAAATCTAGGGTGTCAATTTAAATAACATAAATACTTACGCGTTTGCCGCAAATATCTCCATGTTGGCTGACTTGTTTATGTATTACACACCAATGGTGGTGGTCGATTCGAGTACTAACGCATGCTGTTTGGTTTTTGCAGTGACCTGGAAGGCGGTGCGGCGACAGCGCCTTCGGGCAGTTCCAGCAGCTCTAGCCTGTCTTCCAGGAGTAACGAGAGCACCACCGTGCCGGCCGACCCACAGGGTGAGTTTGTGTGAACTTGTACATCAAGTGTTATGACTTAGCCCCTTGTTGGGCGCCAATTTGGAAATTATTTTTGAGTGTACCTCGTCAGATAGAGGACAAAAAACTTTGCTTATAGCTGTTGAATGGAAAATTATAAGTTTTTATCATCTAATTTATAGAGATGATGAAGTCATTGAGCTCTACTTAATCCACCTTCATTCAGAATGGTGATGAACTTTTTAGGTTTGCTTTATTCAAGAATCTTAAGTTATCGGCATCTTTTCTGTATTCTAGAACGATTGAAATAAGATCATTTTGTTTATTCCAGCATCCCAATCTGACTGGTCTGAAGAAGAAGACCCCCTGGCACCACAATGGTCGGACAGCTTGCCGCCACAGACCCTGGATTCTCTGCTGTCCATGTCCGCTCGAATGAGGAAGCGACAGGAGGTTATTCATGGTTAGTCTTACTACGAAACATCACTCTTCTCATAAGTATTTTGAATTTTAAATGCTCTACATGTTCCGGGGTATTTGTAGTTAAGAGCCCTTATGCCTTCTACCGAGCGTATTTCGCAAAATGCTCCATTTTTGATTCAAGATTATGGCAAAAATATTTGTATTTATGTAAGAAATATTGACGCATCAGATAGATTACTTCATAAACTAGGAAGTAAAAGTGAAAAAATTGCAATTTTCAAGCCAAAAATAAAAAAATAATAAGTTTTCTTGACAGACCTTTTCGTATTTCGCAGCTAGATGTGTCTTTTTAAATCGTGATTTTGCAGTAGCTAAGAATTATTTGGGCCAAGAACTATTATATTTCTAGTCTTCATATCTTTATCTAGGAAGTAACGTGCTGAAAATTCAAAATTCATTTTCCAAAATTGAGATATTACCCTCTGAATGTTCGCTAGTTTTGACATAAAAACAGGGTTACATTTATTTTTTTTCTCGCAAAGGGTAATAATATTTTGGCTTAAAAACTATATAATTGCAAAATTTAACTCTATTTCGACCCACAAAAAAAAAACCATCACCATAGGGCTTATATTACCCTAGGTATATATTTCTAAACATTGACTATAATTCCTATAAATCAGCTTGCGCCGGACCGAGAAATTTAGTCGGGCCGCAGCGCTCTCAGAGGTCGGACCTACGTCAGTTTGTTCCGTCCGTCCCAAGCAAGAATGTGCTGCATAGTATAGTGCGATTGGAACATCAAGATACTTTATTTAATAATAGATACCAAGTTTATCGTAACTCGTCGTTCTTAAGTTTTAGATGAATACTGATCGTGGTTTTCTTATTACTTCTGACCTGAATGTGGCCCAAAGATCCCATGAGGTCGTCAATAGTTGATTATCAGATCGATATTTTATGAGGTCCATTGTGTCGTGATCGATTTAGGTCTTGGAGCAATCTAACAAGCCGTCTTTAGCGAACAACAAAATTTAAAAATGGTTGTAGCGAGGTGAAATTTATTTATCCTTGATTCCGAATTTCAATAAAATATTTTTATTTTCAGAATTGATAAAATTGTATGGGATTTTTTTGGTTTCTCCTGTCTCTTGAAAACCGTTAGAGATAGATGAGGGTTGCTCGAGCAAATGGCATAATAGAAGGCCTTCACACTAGTCAAGTGACATTAAAAAAGTTTGTAATGCCTATTTTTTTAGGGTTCCGTAGTCAACTAGGAACCCTTATAGTTTCGCCATGTCCGTCTATCTGTCTGTCCGCGGCTTAGCTCAGTGATAATTAGTACTAGAAAGCTGAAATTTGGTATGAGTATGTGTATGTATCACGCGGACAAAACGGTAAAATAAAAACTAAAAAAAACTTTTATTCGGGTACCTCCCGTACGCCTAAAGTGGGAGTGATTTTTTTTCGATCCAACCCTAGTGTGTGGGGTGTCGTTGAATAGGTCTTTTAAAAATAATAGGGGTCTCACAGCATTACTTTTTGATAAAGTCAGCAGTTTTGTAAATATTCGCTCCAAAAATAAAAAAAAATAGCGTCCCCCTCCTCTAACTTTTCAACCACGAGTCAAAAAATTATGGTACTTTCAATAAAACTATATTGAATAAAATCGGTCGAGCCGTTTTTTGAGTTATCGCAAAATTTCATAATTTTCTTTAAAACGACGTATGTGCCGCGCGGTGTCATTATGCTTCGAACCTTACACATATTAGTTAAGTGACATACTGCATTCAAACATTCCGCTCAATCTGGCGCGTATAATCGATAAGTTCCAGAAGGTAATAAATAGGTAATTACAGTTACATTGGCGTTTACGACCTTTTTTATAGAGCTTGAAATCTTTCTCGTAATTTAAACCTGAAAGCCCGTCTATTGTGAATGATTGGCAACTACGGAACCCTACACTGAGCGTGGCCCGACATGCTCTTGGCTGGGTTTTTTTATCTTAATTCTGAATTGTCGGAGGGGGCAGAAATTCTGTACCGGAACATTTTTGGCATTCAAATTCCGAAAATTAAGACATCTTCGAAAAAAATAAAATAAAAAAAAAACACTATTTTTTTACCGACTTCAAAAAAGAAGGAGGGTTTTATTTTTAATTTGAAAACGTATACTCCTGTTGTCGTCCCCTTATCACCATGTAATGAATCTGATGATGGGATCCCAGAGAAATCGAGGGCAACCCTCAAATGTTATAAGCACATGCAATGTTTTTCATGTATTTTATAAAGTTATCCAGGTTGCGTTTGTTAATCATCATCTCACGATGCTGAGCTGATGATGGAAGGTACAACTTCTTAATGGTTACGAGTTAGGGGATAATTCTGCGGAGACCATCTTGATGTAAGTTCAATAGTTACTGCTTCCAGAATCAGTAATAGATCAGTAATATCAATCAAGCCAAACCGACAATTTTGAATTTTGACAATGTCATGTCAACCTCAACCTAATTCACTTTTTTTTTTATAAGGAATTGGACTAAAGAAACCGTTCCATTGAGTATTTTGGTTTGATTTTGGTGTTGCCACATTAGTAAGTTTTTATAAATTAATAATAAAATAAATAGTTATCGAAAATATAAAAAAACAGAGATACCTTCACCTTCCTAAGCAGAATTCAGAAAAGTAATAAAATTGTAGTCTTAAAAATATGAAATGTTGTCAATTGCGAGCTAGTTAAAAAGTATATAATAATATCTACCCCTACATATGCTATAACATTTATTTGCTTTATTGATAAAACTCCAAATTATAAGAAAATTAAATTATAGCGAATGCATAAGCATAGATTTCCTAATAATTTGATAATAACTTTCAGATGGCATCACTTATTCATATACCAAAATTCAAAGACTACAATTGCCCCGGTTGATTTTAAATGTGATATATTAGAAAATTAAATAAGGATGCCCATAACTAAGGTCCTATTGTGTGTATTGGGTAATTGTATGTAAGGGTCCATTTTCGTCCTCACAAGACATTTTTTCGACCTCAGAAGGCCAATCGCAATGTAATCAAAATATTTAACATAATTTATACATTCGGAAATTGGGAATACTATTGGAAGTACCTACTTACGGCCACATTTGATTTCAATCAAACGTCGGTTGGTCAAGATGTGGGATGAAATACATTACAATTTACAAGGTCATGCGTGCCGCGTAAAACGCAGTCTATAGCTGAATGCATACAGTTATTTAAGATCAAGAAGAGCTGAGAGAGAGAGCAAGAGGTTGGAGATAGTATACTTACTACAATATTAATAGTATGAAATTTGGAAGATAAACAGTTGATGGTAATTTTAAAGCCTTGTATACGAAATAGATACACTTCGAATTGAAAATGTAGAAATAATAATTAACTTTGTTCTAATAAAAAACCAACACTTGTATCTGAGACATTAATTTAAACTTCAGAAATTTTCAAAGTAATTTCGTCATGGAATTGAACAGTCTTTTTATTTTCTGGTCTGTTATACTTCCTTAAAACATATTTTCTTCTTATTACAATATGCACATAAAATATAAAGTGTTAATGTAACCCCGAGAAAAATATCACTCGCAATTTAATAAAACGGATCAAGATTATTATATAGCCGAACGCACCGCGTACTGAGCGCTAACGCCATCTATCGAGTAAGTATTCATGAAAATGATGAATGTTCCAAGGCGTAAGGGCTCTTAAACCGATCAAATGCGATTGGAGATATTGTGTGATGCGCTTCTCCTCAAGAAATAAGAATCCAATTTGCTCGTGAAAAAACTAGAAAATAATAATATGTTTGACCAAAGTAACCGTGGTACAACAAAATGGTGGCAAGATGGGCTCGAGAGGATCGCGAGCACAGAATCTGTCGATCTTTTATACTTAAGGGGAAGGGCCCCATCTGATAATTTTGCAACGTAGTTACTCCACAGATCATGATCGATTCGATGTCATACTGTTGGATTATGAATGCAATATGTTTTCTTTATAAAGTTTTATTGGTAGTTTTGTGATAGTTTATGGTACTCTACTTTGTCTATGGACGTCATTCGTCTTTTGTTCGTTCTTCTCATGTTCTCGGTTAAATAACATCAAATATTTCAGTCTCAAGTTTATCTTTTATTTGCTATTAGTAACCAATATCCTTTATGGTAGCAGAGCGTGGTTGCAAGACTTTCATGGTCAACAACCCGTAAATTGTTCATCTTCTCTTCCACAGAACTGATAGTCTCAGAAGGCTCTCACGTCCGCTGGCTCAAGGTCCTCGGCGTGGACTTCCTCCGCCCGCTGGAGAAGCAGCCCTCGCTGCTGCCGGCCGACGAGCTGCGCGCGCTGTTCCCCAACCTGCCCGGCGTGCGCGAGAGGCACATGAAGCTGTACGCGGACCTGCGGGCGCTGAGGAATGATTCCAGTAATCATATCGTCCAGATTCGGCCGGTCGCCGATGCCATGTTGACCACGGTAAGTTCTCATTGATATATGTATCAAGAGATCACTTCTGAGTTAAAGGACTGTTAGTCAAACTGGTACCACCTGGTACTTTCAGCTGCTGAACCAGCAATGGTATAACTGCAATAAGAAGGTACAAGATCCTACCGAGTCTCAATGTAAGGTAAGATGGATTTAAGGGAGCTAAGACTCAACATCCGAGAGGCGGTCAAAGGCTGTTTTTTTTACATTTAATTCTAGGCACTGGGTTCAGCAGATGAAGGACCAAGTCATCAAGCAGTCTCAATGAGGGGGTAACTACATAAAGGTGGCGAATTATGGTCAAATCTATGCGCTACAATTATAATTGTGAATCAATGGTTTAAGATTACCAACCAGATGGTCTGACCAAGTCAAAGAAGTAATGTCCTCAAGCAAATTTCTCAAACGAATGAGACGGTGGGGCAACGATGGACCGGGACCGATGGAGACAGATCATTAAGGCAAAACCAGCCTATGATTACGATCCTCAGTAATGATGGGCCGATTGAAGAGAGGTTTAAGGTTATCAGGGACTTTCCACATCCACAATAACATCACTGATCATAAATTCCGGGTCACCATTAATTTCACATAAAAAAATAAAAATAAAATTTTAGCTGTTTATTTCACAGAAAATTCAAAAATACATAAAAAACTTAACTTCTAATCTTAAATATTAAAGATTTTTGGAGTTAAGGAGCCTATAAATTGCATTTGATTAATATGACACAGTTTCAACTTTGTGGCAGGGTAACACTGTCCTGTTTTTTTTATATGTAAGTATTAATATGACACAGTTTCAACATTGTGGGACGGTAACACTGTCCTGTTTTTTAATAAGTATCTCTTAACAATGCGCTTTGTTTGGTTACTAGTTTTATTTTCAATATCAGTTAATAACTCGGTTGAAAACCTATTTAATATACGCGGGAGAATACACATCCAAGTTCTCTGACCGTATTCGTTAGTCCTTTTTGGTATATCAAAAGTTAGCATGTTTGACAAATTTCGTAAGTTATTAGGTCTTGTTCTTTTCTTTAGGTTCGTGATGCCAAAGTCCATCGCTGACATAAGTATGATGGAATGTTTTGTCCGCAGCTGGGCGACTCGGGCTACGCGTCGTGCCTGTCGCGCTTCTGCCGCGGACAGCGGCTGGCGCTGGAGACGCTGCGCGAGCGCCGCCGCAAGAACAAGGAGCTGCACCACTTCCTGTCGGCGCGCGAGCAGCTGCCGCGCTGCGGCCGCCTGCAGCTCAGGGACCTGCTGGCCTGCGTGTGGCAGAGGTGACTTTATGACAATACTTCTTCTGCCGCGGCCAGCGGCTGGCGCTGGAGACGCTGCGCGAGCGCCGCCGCAAGAACAAGGAGCTGCACCACTTCCTGTCGGCGCGCGAGCAGCTGCCGCGCTGCGGCCGCCTGCAGCTCAGGGACCTGCTGGCCTGCGTGTGGCAGAGGTGACTTTATGACAATACTTCTTCTGCCGCGGCCAGCGGCTGGCGCTGGAGACGCTGCGCGAGCGCCGCCGCAAGAACAAGGAGCTGCACCACTTCCTGTCGGCGCGCGAGCAGCTGCCGCGCTGCGGCCGCCTGCAGCTCAGGGACCTGCTGGCCTGCGTGTGGCAGAGGTGACTTTATGACAATACTTCTTCTGCCGCGGCCAGCGGCTGGCGCTGGAGACGCTGCGCGAGCGCCGCCGCAAGAACAAGGAGCTGCACCACTTCCTGTCGGCGCGCGAGCAGCTGCCGCGCTGCGGCCGCCTGCAGCTCAGGGACCTGCTGGCCTGCGTGTGGCAGAGGTGACTTTATGACAATACTTCTTCTGCCGCGGCCAGCGGCTGGCGCTGGAGACGCTGCGCGAGCGCCGCCGCAAGAACAAGGAGCTGCACCACTTCCTGTCGGCGCGCGAGCAGCTGCCGCGCTGCGGCCGCCTGCAGCTCAGGGACCTGCTGGCCTGCGTGTGGCAGAGGTGACTATTACTTAGAGGTTCTTCTTTCTTCTGCCGCGGGCAGCGGCTGGCGCTGGAGACGCTGCGCGAGCGCCGCCGCAAGAACAAGGAGCTGCACCACTTCCTGTCGGCGCGCGAGCAGCTGCCGCGCTGCGGCCGCCTGCAGCTCAGGGACCTGCTGGCCTGCGTGTGGCAGAGGTGACTATATGACAATACTTCTTCTGCCGCGGCCAGCGGCTGGCGCTGGAGACGCTGCGCGAGCGCCGCCGCAAGAACAAGGAGCTGCACCACTTCCTGTCGGCGCGCGAGCAGCTGCCGCGCTGCGGCCGCCTGCAGCTCAGGGACCTGCTGGCCTGCGTGTGGCAGAGGTGACTATATGACAATACTTCTTCTGCCGCGGCCAGCGGCTGGCGCTGGAGACGCTGCGCGAGCGCCGCCGCAAGAACAAGGAGCTGCACCACTTCCTGTCGGCGCGCGAGCAGCTGCCGCGCTGCGGCCGCCTGCAGCTCAGGGACCTGCTGGCCTGCGTGTGGCAGAGGTGACTATATGACAATACTTCTTCTGCCGCGGCCAGCGGCTGGCGCTGGAGACGCTGCGCGAGCGCCGCCGCAAGAACAAGGAGCTGCACCACTTCCTGTCGGCGCGCGAGCAGCTGCCGCGCTGCGGCCGCCTGCAGCTCAGGGACCTGCTGGCCTGCGTGTGGCAGAGGTGACTTTATGACAATACTTCTTCTGCCGCGGCCAGCGGCTGGCGCTGGAGACGCTGCGCGAGCGCCGCCGCAAGAACAAGGAGCTGCACCACTTCCTGTCGGCGCGCGAGCAGCTGCCGCGCTGCGGCCGCCTGCAGCTCAGGGACCTGCTGGCCTGCGTGTGGCAGAGGTGACTATATGACAATACTTCTTCTGCCGCGGCCAGCGGCTGGCGCTGGAGACGCTGCGCGAGCGCCGCCGCAAGAACAAGGAGCTGCACCACTTCCTGTCGGCGCGCGAGCAGCTGCCGCGCTGCGGCCGCCTGCAGCTCAGGGACCTGCTGGCCTGCGTGTGGCAGAGGTGACTATTACTTAGAGGTTCTTCTTTCTTCTGCCGCGGGCAGCGGCTGGCGCTGGAGACGCTGCGCGAGCGCCGCCGCAAGAACAAGGAGCTGCACCACTTCCTGTCGGCGCGCGAGCAGCTGCCGCGCTGCGGCCGCCTGCAGCTCAGGGACCTGCTGGCCTGCGTGTGGCAGAGGTGACTATATGACAATACTTCTTCTGCCGCGGCCAGCGGCTGGCGCTGGAGACGCTGCGCGAGCGCCGCCGCAAGAACAAGGAGCTGCACCACTTCCTGTCGGCGCGCGAGCAGCTGCCGCGCTGCGGCCGCCTGCAGCTCAGGGACCTGCTGGCCTGCGTGTGGCAGAGGTGACTGTTACTTAGAGGTTCTTCTTTCTTCTGCCGCGGACAGCGGCTGGCGCTGGAGACGCTGCGCGAGCGCCGCCGCAAGAACAAGGAGCTGCACCACTTCCTGTCGGCGCGCGAGCAGCTGCCGCGCTGCGGCCGCCTGCAGCTCAGGGACCTGCTGGCCTGCGTGTGGCAGAGGTGACTATTACTTAGAGGTTCTTCTTTCTTCTGCCGCGGGCAGCGGCTGGCGCTGGAGACGCTGCGCGAGCGCCGCCGCAAGAACAAGGAGCTGCACCACTTCCTGTCGGCGCGCGAGCAGCTGCCGCGCTGCGGCCGCCTGCAGCTCAGGGACCTGCTGGCCTGCGTGTGGCAGAGGTGACTATTACTTAGAGGTTCTTCTTTCTTCTGCCGCGGGCAGCGGCTGGCGCTGGAGACGCTGCGCGAGCGCCGCCGCAAGAACAAGGAGCTGCACCACTTCCTGTCGGCGCGCGAGCAGCTGCCGCGCTGCGGCCGCCTGCAGCTCAGGGACCTGCTGGCCTGCGTGTGGCAGAGGTGACTATATGACAATACTTCTTCTGCCGCGGCCAGCGGCTGGCGCTGGAGACGCTGCGCGAGCGCCGCCGCAAGAACAAGGAGCTGCACCACTTCCTGTCGGCGCGCGAGCAGCTGCCGCGCTGCGGCCGCCTGCAGCTCAGGGACCTGCTGGCCTGCGTGTGGCAGAGGTGACTATTACTTAGAGGTTCTTCTTTCTTCTGCCGCGGGCAGCGGCTGGCGCTGGAGACGCTGCGCGAGCGCCGCCGCAAGAACAAGGAGCTGCACCACTTCCTGTCGGCGCGCGAGCAGCTGCCGCGCTGCGGCCGCCTGCAGCTCAGGGACCTGCTGGCCTGCGTGTGGCAGAGGTGACTATATGACAATACTTCTTCTGCCGCGGCCAGCGGCTGGCGCTGGAGACGCTGCGCGAGCGCCGCCGCAAGAACAAGGAGCTGCACCACTTCCTGTCGGCGCGCGAGCAGCTGCCGCGCTGCGGCCGCCTGCAGCTCAGGGACCTGCTGGCCTGCGTGTGGCAGAGGTGACTGTTACTTAGAGGTTCTTCTTTCTTCTGCCGCGGACAGCGGCTGGCGCTGGAGACGCTGCGCGAGCGCCGCCGCAAGAACAAGGAGCTGCACCACTTCCTGTCGGCGCGCGAGCAGCTGCCGCGCTGCGGCCGCCTGCAGCTCAGGGACCTGCTGGCCTGCGTGTGGCAGAGGTGACTATTACTTAGAGGTTCTTCTTTCTTCTGCCGCGGGCAGCGGCTGGCGCTGGAGACGCTGCGCGAGCGCCGCCGCAAGAACAAGGAGCTGCACCACTTCCTGTCGGCGCGCGAGCAGCTGCCGCGCTGCGGCCGCCTGCAGCTCAGGGACCTGCTGGCCTGCGTGTGGCAGAGGTGACTATTACTTAGAGGTTCTTCTTTCTTCTGCCGCGGGCAGCGGCTGGCGCTGGAGACGCTGCGCGAGCGCCGCCGCAAGAACAAGGAGCTGCACCACTTCCTGTCGGCGCGCGAGCAGCTGCCGCGCTGCGGCCGCCTGCAGCTCAGGGACCTGCTGGCCTGCGTGTGGCAGAGGTGACTATATGACAATACTTCTTCTGCCGCGGCCAGCGGCTGGCGCTGGAGACGCTGCGCGAGCGCCGCCGCAAGAACAAGGAGCTGCACCACTTCCTGTCGGCGCGCGAGCAGCTGCCGCGCTGCGGCCGCCTGCAGCTCAGGGACCTGCTGGCCTGCGTGTGGCAGAGGTGACTATATGACAATACTTCTTCTGCCGCGGGCAGCGGCTGGCGCTGGAGACGCTGCGCGAGCGCCGCCGCAAGAACAAGGAGCTGCACCACTTCCTGTCGGCGCGCGAGCAGCTGCCGCGCTGCGGCCGCCTGCAGCTCAGGGACCTGCTGGCCTGCGTGTGGCAGAGGTGACTATATGACAATACTTCTTCTGCCGCGGGCAGCGGCTGGCGCTGGAGACGCTGCGCGAGCGCCGCCGCAAGAACAAGGAGCTGCACCACTTCCTGTCGGCGCGCGAGCAGCTGCCGCGCTGCGGCCGCCTGCAGCTCAGGGACCTGCTGGCCTGCGTGTGGCAGAGGTGACTGTTACTTAGAGGTTCTTCTTTCTTCTGCCGCGGACAGCGGCTGGCGCTGGAGACGCTGCGCGAGCGCCGCCGCAAGAACAAGGAGCTGCACCACTTCCTGTCGGCGCGCGAGCAGCTGCCGCGCTGCGGCCGCCTGCAGCTCAGGGACCTGCTGGCCTGCGTGTGGCAGAGGTCACTAATACAATACTTCTTCATTGTGTCTTCTCTCTTTCGGCCTTCTGTTCTTCTTTCTTACCAGTACCGTCGCAGGAGTGGTTAAGGTATCAATAGAACGAGTCAGGGGCAGTGGTGTTGAGATGAGGTTATATTAAATATGGAACTCTGTACCGGCTCATTCGACGGCAAAAAGCGGAAACGTAGTAAACGCTCATGGATTGCCTTGGCATTTACTACGTTTCCGCTTTCTGCCGTCGATGTGTTTCCTCCTTCTTATAATATGGGATGCTTCAAACGAAGCGTCAAGAAGCATCTCTCGGGCTAGCATGGCAGTGTCAACTGACACGGCACCGTTGGTTTCTTGTCAGTTGCCACTGCGACTTGCGCTCCCCTTTTTGCTTACCATCAGGCGACGTGGAGCCACTATGTTGTGCCGTTATAAAAAAAAGCATTTCGAATTGCAACATCCGTTCTTAATTGGACAATCTTCTCTAGTGCCGGTTAGTTCGTCACATTTACTCCGGCTTGAGTATATATTACTAAAATTCTAACATTTCTTTACAGGTTGACGAAATACCAGCTACTTCTCGAAGGCATTCTGAAGACAGTCTGCGAATCAGATGCCGATACTGACGAAGACATCGCGCAACTCAAGCGAGCGCACGACACCGCCAAAGACGTTCTACAGAGTGTGGATACCGCTATCAGGACTGCTGAGAATGACCACAGGTAAACCGCGCTAGAATAAGTTTATTATGCGTTTATTTAACACTAGCGACCCGCCCCGGCTTCGCACGGGTGCAATGCTGATAAATTATACATGTATTATACATATAAACCTTCCTCTTGGATTACTCTATCTACTAAAAAAACCCGCATTAAAATCCGTTGCGTAGTTTTAAAGATTTAAGCATACAAAGGGACATAGGGACAGAGAAAGCGACTTTGTTTTATACTATGTAGTGATGATGACATTGTCAAGATCGTTACGAACTCGTATGGAGTTTTTCATCAGGGACTGCTACAGGACAGTCGCGCAGTTTTTGAGCCGCTGGCCTGGAATGACAGTGCGGGAGCGGGTGTACATCACCTCATCTCCGCGAACTTTATCCATCATCATCATCATCATCATCAGCCAAAAGACGTCCACTGCTGGACATAGGCCTCCCCCAGAGAACGCCACCATGACCGGTCCTGCGCCTCCCGCATCCAGCGGACTCCAGCGACCTTCATCAGGTCATCAGTCCACCTTTTCCGAACCGTCTTGAACTTTATCCGCGCGGAAGAAAAACCCATATTCTCTTTTGTTCCTCCGTCGTCGAGAAAAAGTATCCTATAGTCATCTGCGGATGCCCAGTTACCCGCATCGGTCCATGTGATGAGGACACAAAGACATATACGTTGCTAAATACAATGTAATAGGCATGTTGACTAATTTTTTTTGAGGATGTCAATCGATTCTATTTTTTATTGTGATCAAATGTCTATATGGGACTGACTACATTTAAACTGCTCTAAAAGTCAGAAATGACCGTCAAAGTTCAACATTCCTACGTAGCGCTAAAAACGCTCCATACGAAACGCGTCAGGCTAGTGACGTCACAGGCCGGTATAGGTACCAATAATTGTATGGAAAAATTAAGAAATTTGTTATTTTCACCGTGAAAAAGTGCGTTTAAGTTCATAGTTGTCATACAATTATTGTTTCGTAAAATTATGAGGATTCTGAAAACATTTTCAAATTTAATTTTGGATTAAAAAAAAATCATAAAATTTGCGTACCTTTGAAGTCACATATTTCCAAAAAAGATACATGTTTCTGGATTTTTTTCTTTGTTTCGTGAAATATTTAGCTAATTTTATTCATATAACTACAGTACGCTGTAGAATTCAACATCAGTCAAATAGCCTATTGTATTTCCTCCAGGTTGCGCACTATCCAGAACAAGCTGGAAGTGCGCGCGGGCAGCGAGTGGGAGGAGCTGCGGCGCCTGGACCTCACGCAGCGCGCGCTGCGCATGGAGGGCGAGCTGGCCGTGCGGCACGACGGCAACAAGAAGATCAGCGTGCTGGTAATACTCGTAGTGTAGTACTGTTGTAAGGTAGGCTGCGCACTATCCAGCACAAGCTGCGGCGCCTGGACCTCACGCAGCATGGAGGGCGAGCTGGCCGTGCGGCACGACGGCAACAAGAAGATCAGCGTGCTGGTAATACTCGTAGTGTAGTACTGTTGTAAGGTAGGCTGCGCACTATCCAGCACAAGCTGCGGCGCCTGGACCTCACGCAGCATGGAGGGCGAGCTGGCCGTGCGGCACGACGGCAACAAGAAGATCAGCGTGCTGGTAATACTCGTAGTGTAGCACTGTTGTAAGGTAGGCTGCGCACTATCCAGCACAAGCTGCGGCGCCTGGACCTCACGCAGCATGGAGGGCGAGCTGGCCGTGCGCCACGACGGCAACAAGAAGATCAGCGTGCTGGTAATACTCGTAGTGTAGTACTGTTGTAAGGTAGGCTGCGCACTATCCAGCACAAGCTGCGGCGCCTGGACCTCACGCAGCATGGAGGGCGAGCTGGCCGTGCGGCACGACGGCAACAAGAAGATCAGCGTGCTGGTAACACTCGTAGTGTAGTACTGTTGTAAGGTAGGCTGCGCACTATCCAGCACAAGCTGCGGCGCCTGGACCTCACGCAGCATGGAGGGCGAGCTGGCCGTGCGGCACGACGGCAACAAGAAGATCAGCGTGCTGGTAACACTCGTAGTGTAGTACTGTTGTAAGGTAGGCTGCGCACTATCCAGCACAAGCTGCGGCGCCTGGACCTCACGCAGCATGGAGGGCGAGCTGGCCGTGCGGCACGACGGCAACAAGAAGATCAGCGTGCTGGTAACACTCGTAGTGTAGTACTGTTGTAAGGTAGGCTGCGCACTATCCAGCACAAGCTGCGGCGCCTGGACCTCACGCAGCATGGAGGGCGAGCTGGCCGTGCGGCACGACGGCAACAAGAAGATCAGCGTGCTGGTAACACTCGTAGTGTAGTACTGTTGTAAGGTAGGCTGCGCACTATCCAGCACAAGCTGCGGCGCCTCGACCTCACGCAGCATGGAGGGCGAGCTGGCCGTGCGGCACGACGGCAACAAGAAGATCAGCGTGCTGGTAATACTCGTAGTGTAGTACTGTTGTAAGGTAGGCTGCGCACTATCCAGCACAAGCTGCGGCGCCTCGACCTCACGCAGCGCGCGCTGCGCATGGAGGGCGAGCTGGCCGTGCGGCACGACGGCAACAAGAAGATCAGCGTGCTGGTAATACTCGTAGTGTAGTACTGTTGTAAGGTAGGCTGCGCACTATCCAGCACAAGCTGCGGCGCCTGGACCTCACGCAGCATGGAGGGCGAGCTGGCCGTGCGCCACGACGGGAACAAGAAGATCAGCGTGCTGGTAACACTCGTAGTGTAGTACTGTTGTAAGGTAGGCTGCGCACTATCCAGCACAAGCTGCGGCGCCTGGACCTCACGCAGCATGGAGGGCGAGCTGGCCGTGCGCCACGACGGGAACAAGAAGATCAGCGTGCTGGTAACACTCGTAGTGTAGTACTGTTGTAAGGTAGGCTGCGCACTATCCAGCACAAGCTGCGGCGCCTGGACCTCACGCAGCATGGAGGGCGAGCTGGCCGTGCGCCACGACGGGAACAAGAAGATCAGCGTGCTGGTAATACTCGTAGTGTAGTACTGTTGTAAGGTAGGCTGCGCACTATCCAGCACAAGCTGCGGCGCCTGGACCTCACGCAGCATGGAGGGCGAGCTGGCCGTGCGGCACGACGGCAGCAAGAAGATCAGCGTGCTGGTATTACTCGTAGTATAGTATCGCTGTAAGGTAGGCTGCGCATTATCCAACATAGGGATTCCTAGCCTCGTATCACATATGGAGTACTGTTTTCATCTGTGGGCTGGGGCGCCCAAGTACCAGCTTCTCCCTCTAGATCGTATTCAACGAAGAGCGACTCGTATCGTCGGCTGCCAGCGAACTTCAGATCGGCTTGACTCCTTGGCGCTACGTAGAGATGTAGCCTCTCTCTGCATCTTTTATCGCTTGTATAACGGGGAGTGCTCCGAGGAGTTGTTCGGATTGATTCCTGCCGCTTCTTTCCGCCATCGTTCTACGCGACAATCCTTTCATCCTCACCACTTAGATAGTTGGCAGTCCACAACTTTCCCCTTTCTAGAAATTTCCTGCCTCGCACGACTGCATTGTGGAATGAATTGTCGCTTGCGGTATTTCCGGACCGATACGACCTTGAAACCTTCAAGAAAAGAGCTTATTCCCACCTGAAAGGCCGGCAACGCACTTGTGACTCCTCTGGTGTTGCAGGTGTCTTTAGCTGCACCGTACGAGACTTGGTACTCACTGGGTAGGTTTCGGAGGTGAAGAAGAATAGTCCCGTTTATATGCACTAACAGTTTATTCAGAAGGTCACAGCACAGGCACTATTAAGCAGGAAGTATATATGTACACAATCAAGCGATATATAAGCTACGAGATACTTGTTTACGTCTACCATCAGGCGCAAAAGAATTGCATGCGTTTAGTGCAATAGCTAGCGGTCGACTGGTCAGGCGGCCGGCGCATGCGATCCTTTGTTTCTCAAACCCGTTAGGACATTTACGATCGCATGTGACGACTACCTCACGACGCGGCGACTGTTACGTGGTAAGTTAACTTATTTATATTCGTATAAGTATGAGTATGCTTGATATTTATATATATGTTAATATAATGTAGTTTACAATTATTTATCATTATTATATTTCTACTGCTATATGTTTATATAATGCTGTGATGTTTTTATTTCCTATTTATTATATACACTAGCTTAACTTATTTAATTAACGTGTTTTAATATGTAGTTACACTACACCACTCCCCTCCAGAGTCCGTCAAGGGCGATAATAATCAGGAACGTGTACCGTTCGTCCTGATCGTGTCTTTTTTATCACGTTCTCTTCGGTTGGTGGTTGAACTCTGTCGTCCGATCTTTGGTTGCTGGAATCGGTAAGTACATAGGCTGGTTTTAACCGATCGATCGTCACCGTTACTGGGTTCCCTTTTATTAATAATGTATAAACTTTTTCATTTCTGTTTAGTACTTCGTATGGGCCTTTATAAGCTGGTTGCAGTGGCCCCCTGACGGCGTCTTCTCTTAGATAAACATGTGAAGTGGTGTGTAAATCCTTAAATATGAATATCGATTTCTTGCAGTGACGTGAGGCAGGTTGAGGTTGTAACTTCCGAGCAGTCATTCGAAGCCGTGTCATAAAATCTGTTACATCAGTACTTGCATCGGTAGATGGGTGTAGTAGCTCACCAGGCAGACGAAGTGGTTCTCCATATAACATTTCTGCTGATGATGATTGTATATCTTCTTTGAATGCACTTCGAATACCGAGTAAAACTAACGGTAGTGATTCTGTCCAGTTTGACTGACTATGACATATAATAGCTGCTTTAAGTTGTCTGTGTAACCTCTCAATCATTCCATTGCAGGCTGGGTGGTAAGCTGTAGTACGCTTGTGGTGAAAGCCGATCATGTCCGAGAGGTGTTTAAACAACGATGATTCAAACTGTCTGCCTCTGTCGGTTAATATATCTGTGGGGCAACCAAAGCGCGCTATCCAACCGGAAATCAGGGCCTTGGCAACTGTTTCTGCTGTCATATCTGGAATTGGTATTACTTCAGGCCATCTAGTAAACCGGTCTATCGCGGTTAGGCAGTATTTATACCCATCTGATACTGGTAAGGGCCCTATGAGGTCGATGTGTATGAACATAAACCTGGCGCGTGGGAGTTTAAATGTGCCCAATGGTGCAGACACATGTCGCGTTATCTTCGATCGTTGGCATGGCTGACAACATCTCGTCCATTCGCGGCAGTCCTTATTGATACCTGGCCAAACGTAGCGTTCCGCAACTAGTTTAATCGATGCGTTGGCACCTGGGTGACTCAGGGAGTGTAAATTTTCGAAAAGTTGCCTTCTGAGATGTTTGGCTACGTAAGGCCGCAGACTTTGGTTGCTGTCATCACAATACAGCTGTATATTACTGCCTGGAAGAGTAACTTTTCGTAGGTGTAAGGATGAATGGCCGTCCAGTAGTTGCTTTAATTCCGGGTCGTTTGTCTGAGCCTTGGCTAAGATTTCTGGTGTTATACTTATAGGCTGAGCTAATTCTTCCACTCGAGACAATGTGTCGGCGACTACGTTGTCTTTGCCTAATATATGGCGAATGTCTGTTGTAAACTGGGCTATATAATCTAAATGACGATATTGCCGTGGAGAACAGTTATCTTTGCGTGTACTGTATGCAAAACATAAAGGTTTGTGGTCTGTAAATACGGAAAAATGTCTGGCCTCCAACATGTACCTAAAATACCTTATTCCTTCATATATTGCCAAGAGCTCCCTGTCGTATGGCGAATATTTTTGCTGCGATGGGGAGAGTTTTCGGCTAAAGAAGGCAAGTGGTTCCCAAGCGCTATTCTTATACTGCTGGAGTGCTGCGCCAATTGCTGTATCTGAAGCATCTGTGACCAGAGCAATTCTTGCGTCTAAGTCTGGATGTGCTAGAAGCGTGGCTTTGCATAAACTTTTCTTGCAATTTTCGAAGGCTGCCAGGGAGTCATCGACGATGCTCACAGGATGAGAACCCTTAACAGAATCTGTCAAAAGTGCGTGTAGTGGTGCTTGAATTTTTGCTGCGCCAGGAAGAAATTTCCTATAGAAATTTATCATTCCTAGGAATCGTCTTAATTCTTTTACGGTCTTAGGCACTGGAAATTCCTGAATTGCTTCGACTTTTGTGTTCAAGGGCTTGATTCCGACCGATGACACGCTGTAACCTAAAAATGTTACTGAAGGCACACCAAAAACGCACTTAGCTGTGTTTATAACCATACCATATTGTCTTAGCTTCTCAAAGATTTGACGTAGATGATCCTCGTGAGTTTTTTCATCTCGTGAAAATATTAAAAAGTCATCCAAATATGCGTAACAAAATTCAAGGCCTCTAGTTATCTCATCTACAAACGTCTGGAATGTTTGGCCTGCATTCCGGAGTCCAAAGGTCATAAATGGAAACTCATATAGGCCGAACGGCGTTGTTATCGCCGTTTTTGGTATGTCGTCCTCACTCACCGGTATCTGGTTGTATGCTTTTACTAAATCGATTGTTGAAAACACTTTGCAGCCAGATATATTGTGCGTAAAATCGTGGATATGGCGTATCGGGTAGCGATCAGGGATTGTGCGTGCATTTAGCATTCGATAATCGCCACATGGACGCCATCCGCTATCTTTTTTAGGTGCCAAGTGGAGAGGAGATGCCCATGAACTTTCTGATGGTCTTGCTGTGCCGTTCCTTAACATGTCCTCGAATTCAGCTTTCGCGATTTTTAGTTTGTCCGGCGCTAACCGTCGAGGTGCTCCGCTGACAGGTGGACCCGCTGTGGTCCGAATATGATGGATGGTACCATGTGCTGTCGTAGGGCGTATTCCGGCTGGACGCGTTATTTCTGGGAAATCCCGAAGCAAGTTGTGATATTTGGAATTACCGATTATAGTTTTTACAGAGTGAATTGCATTTGACGAGGGTACTGGCGTTGCTGTTGTTGCTAGTGTTGTTGCGCTGTCTATAAGGCGTTGATTTCGACAGTCAACTACCAGACCATAGAAGGACAAGAAGTCGACCCCGATGATTGCCTTCGTGACGTCAGCAACGGTAAAACGCCATGTGTAGTCACGCTGCAAGCCGAGATTCAGTTTGAGATTGGTGGATCCGTACGTGTATATAGAAGACCCATTTGCAGCATAAAGTTGATAAGTTGTCCTGGTCCGACGTTCCTGGAGTGCAGATCGAGGAAAGACGCAAAGATCGCTGCCTGTATCAACTAAAAATTGCATCTTGCTCTTCTGATCCATAACAAACAGGCGACCAGGTAAGTTATGACAGTCGTTGGTCGCCATTATCGACTGCCTTGAGAGTTTCCCGCCTTGAAGTCACAGGGTTTGACACACCGAGTTGCCTTGCTGCCGAATTTATGGTGAAACCAACAAAAAGGGAATCTTCTGTAGTTGGATTCCGATCTGCCAGTATCGCGTTCTCGGTTGGTTTTTCTAGACTTGCGGTCCCGCGTTGAGAGCGCCTCCACTTGTTTAGTGAGAGCTTCGAGGTGTTTGGCCATTGTTTCAAGGACTGGCGTTGACGTTGACGTAGTGCTAGCAGCAGCTATCTGAGGTGATGCAGGGGCTATATCAAATACCCTGTCTGCTAGGTCTGCCAATGCTTCTAATGTCATGTCTGGCTGAGCTGCAATAGCCGTTTGTATGTTAGTTGGGAGACGGTTTGTCCAAATTGACACTAAAAATTCTTCCGGTACTTTTGGCCCCGCCAGGTATTGCAGGTGGCGTAAGAATTGCGATGGGCGGCGGTCTCCTAGTTCTTCGTGGACTATTAATTGCTTGACTTCTTTCTGCCTAGATAATGTTAGACGCTTGATTAATTCGCTCTTTATTTTTTCGTATTTGCCTTTAACCGGTGGATTGATGATTATATCTTTTACTTCTGCGGCAAATCTATGTTCGAGAGTTGATTGCACGTAATAATATTTTGTATCATCATCTTTAATGCCGGCGAGAGCAAAATTGCCTTCAAGTTGCGCAAACCATATTGCCGGTTCTTCGGGCCAGAATGGTGGTGGACGGACTCCGACACGACATATGTCGTGAGGTGTAAATGACCCCGTGAGACTCGAGCCGGCGGCGGCGGGTGGCACGTTGCCGTTATTTCCTTGGGGTTCGTTTCCGTTTGACATGATTCTTCCTTAAATTAGTGCTTACTGTTTTTTTGATGATGTTCTTCAGGGGTCACCAGTTTAGCTGCACCGTACGAGACTTGGTACTCACTGGGTAGGTTTCGGAGGTGAAGAAGAATAGTCCCGTTTATATGCACTAACAGTTTATTCAGAAGGTCACAGCACAGGCACTATTAAGCAGGAAGTATATATGTACACAATCAAGCGATATATAAGCTACGAGATACTTGTTTACGTCTACCATCAGGCGCAAAAGAATTGCATGCGTTTAGTGCAATAGCTAGCGGTCGACTGGTCAGGCGGCCGGCGCATGCGATCCTTTGTTTCTCAAACCCGTTAGGACATTTACGATCGCATGTGACGACTACCTCACGACGCGGCGACTGTTACGTGGTAAGTTAACTTATTTATATTCGTATAAGTATGAGTATGCTTGATATTTATATATATGTTAATATAATGTAGTTTACAATTATTTATCATTATTATATTTCTACTGCTATATGTTTATATAATGCTGTGATGTTTTTATTTCCTATTTATTATATACGGGTTCCCTCTATGTCGCATACTTTTGTTTGTCCGAAACTGTTTTAGCATAACAGACTTGGCATATTAAGTTTTCGACGAATGGTAATGTGGCAGAAACCTTATTTGGCATAAGTTCTAACTTACCGAAAATGTGTTTGCCCGAAATTGTATTCGCATACTATTGTTTAGGCCGATTATATTTACGAATAATTTGGTTTAGCATAGTGGTATTTGGCATATTATCTTTTGTCCGAATCTATCTTGGCATACTTAAATTGCTACAAGAAAAGCAGGTTAGGTTAGGTTATAACTGAATCCCTCGCAAAAACGATCAGCTAGCAGAAAAGTACGTTAGGTTAGAATTGCGTCCCTCAAAAAAACGAACTGCTAGCACAAAAGTAGGTTAGGTTAGAACTACGTCCCTCGCAAAAAAGAACTGCTAGCAGAAAAGTAGGTTAGGTTAGGTTAGAACTACGTCCCTCAAAAAAACGAACTGCTAGCAGAAAAGTAGGTTTGGTTAGGTTAGAACTACGTCCCTCAAAAAAACGAACTGCTAGCAGAAAAGTAGTTTAGGTTAGGTTAGAACTTCGTCGCTCAAAAAAGAAACTGCTAGCAGAAAAGTAGGTTAGGTTAGGTTAGATTAGAACTGCGCCCCTCGCAAATACGATCAGCTAGCAGAAAAGTGGGTTAGGTTAGGTTAGAATTGCGTCCCTCAAAAAAACGAACTGCTAGCAAAAAAGTGGGTTAGGTTAGGTTAGAACTACGTCCCTCGCAAAAACGAACTGCTAGCAGAAAAGTAGGTTAGGTTAGGTTAGAACTACGTCCCTCGCAAAAACGAACTGCTAGCAGAAAAGTAGGTTAGGTTAGGTTAGAACTTCGTCGCTCAAAAAAACAAACTGCTAGCAGAAAAGTAGGTTAGGTTAGGTTAGAACTGCGTCCCTCGCAAATACGATCAGCTAGCAGAAAAGTGGGTTAGGTTAGGTTAGGTTAGAATTGCGTCCCTCAAAAAAAACGAACTACTAGCAGAAAAGTAGGTTAGGTTAGGTTAGAACTACGTCCCTCGCAAAAACTAACTGCTAGCAGAAAAGTAGGTTAGGTTAGGTTAGAACTTCGTCCCTCAAAAAAACAAACTGCTAGCAGAAAAGTAGGTTAGGTTAAAACTACGTCCCTCGCAAAAACGAACTGCTAGCAGAAAAGTAGGTTAGGTTAGGTTAGAACTTCGTCCCTCAAAAAAACAAACTGCTAGCAGAAAAGTAGGTTAGGGTAGAACTGCGTCCCTCGCAAAAACGATCAGCTAGCAGAAAAGTAGGTTAGGTTAGGTTAGAATTGCGTCCCTCAAAAAAACGAACTGCTAGCAGAAAAGTAGGTTACGTTAGGTTAGTATATTAGTAAACTGATGAATAAAAAATATGAAGACATGAATAACAAGGTTTTATTTTTAACATTAATTGCCTTTATAAATCCTTTTTTAGTATAATCGGTCTGATTTTTTTAAAATCTGATCAATGCGATACGCTCTGTCCAGGACTTTCTTTTTTTTCGCTGGTGGTGGGGCACCGATGCTTAATTTTTCAATTTCTATCATGGAATATTTCATCTCTTTTATAAGATGCTGAGATAAATATTAAAAACCGACATGGGTTTTGCCCACTATAGTATTCATATATGCCATGATGAATATGCCTATTTATTTTATGCGTAGACATGATTCGGACAAACAAAAATATGCGCAAATAAAATATGACAAATGAAATTATGCCTAGTTATTTTATGCGTAGACATGATTCGGACAAACAAAAATATGCGAAATAAATTTATGACAAATGAATATCTGCGTAATCAAAATATGCGAATCTTGAATATGCCAAAACAGTTTATGCGGAAAGTCAATTCTGCCTACATAGATTATGCCATGCAAAATTATGACTAAAAATATTATGCCAAAACAGGGGGAACCATTATATACACTAGCTTAACTTATTTAATTAACGTGTTTTAATATGTAGTTACACTACATGTCTATGGGCAACGGTAATCGCTTTCCATCAGGCGATTCGTTTGCTCGTTTGCCCCCTATGACATTAAAAAAAGTAATTCTCGATTCTATAACCCAGCTGATGTAGTATCTCGGGGCTTGCAGTAACGCTCTCGATTCTATAACCCAGCTGATTATATCTCACGGGGCGTGCAGTAACGTGGCGCTGTGTTGCAGGCGCTGATGCTGACGGACGCGCTGGTGCTGCTGCAGCGCGAGGGCGACAAGTTCGTGCTGCGGCCGATCCCCGCGCCGAGCCAGCAGGCGCCGCTGTCGCCGCTCGTCAAGTGGTATGGACATTATTTCATCATTTGTTTTATTTTTCGTTTCTTTGCTTGCTCTGCGCTGAATGGCATTCTAGATCGCCACAATTTTAACTCACGATTTAATTGTATAGTACACTAGCTGTGCCCCGCGGTGTTACCCGCTCATCCCACGGGAACACTACATTTATTCGGGATGAAAAGTATCCTATGTCCTTTCCCGGGTCTCAAACTATCTCCATACCAAATTTCATCTAAGTCGGTTCAGCGGTTTAAGCGTGAAGAGGTAACAGACACAGACAGACAGACAGACAGACAGACACACTTTCGCATTTATAATATTAGTATGGATTTATTTTATTTTTCGTTTCTTTGCTTGCTCTGCGCTGAATGGCATTCTAGATCGCCAAAATTTAAACGCACGATTTAATTATTATTATTTTTTATTAAGAAACAAACAGTCTTAAAATAATATTACATTGGTATTGTCATAGGACTAGAAATAGCCTTAATTGTAGACCTATAGTTCCATACATAATATTAAAGTGTTGAAAAATTTTACATTACACTGACTTAAAGAAAAAACTAAAAGCAATTTACATAAGAATAAACTAACCAATAAAAATCCAAGAAACAAGATATATATATATATATATTTTTTTATTTAAATTTATTAATTGTATATTTTTATTAATTGTATGTGAAATACAGGTATAGTAGATTATTGTAGACGCTGGGAAACAAGGGCTTACCAGGTGACTAGGTGTAGATTTGATAGTGGTACGAAGCCGGCACGCCCTTTTCACGGCTATGCCATTTAGAGTGTGGTCTTCTTCTTCAAAAATTTTTTCTCGATTTAGGCCTTAAATTTTACAGTTTCTCGAGTTGTTCCACTCGAAACATGGTACTTCGAAGCCTGTTATAACGCATGTTATGAAGACATGTCATTGCATGTTTGTGAAAAATAAGTTATAGGTACATGGGACACTGGTAAAGTTTGACTTAAAAGGTACGGTTTATTTGTAGAACCAAGTTTTATTAAATACATTTTGTGTCCAGGGACAAGGTGCTGTTCCGGCCGAACGCGGCGGCTCGCAACACGTTTTTCCTGATGAACATCAACGGCGTGCAGATGCACGAACTGTCCACCAACACCACCGCCGAATACGCTACGTAAGTATTTACTCGAATACTCTAATTATTGTATAATTAGTTAGGTACATTTGTAGACAAACGTAGTTATAAAAGTGAGCGCAGCATTCGCCAATAAACGTATGTTTGGCGAAAGTAAGATAAATGTACCAAATGTAAGCATTGCATGAGATAAATAAAAAAAAAAAAAAAACTCGTGTTTTGGACCGGACATATACCTGGCTAGGGCCGTCCGGGTTTTCCCAGACTTGTCCTGCTTTGGAGGCCGTCCGGGGACCGTCCGGGGACTGTCCGGGGAGGTTTTCAAAAACACAGTTTTTATGTGAGGCACTCAGCGTAACACGTTAACAGCGTAAAGCGATCGTTTTTACAAGCTTTGTATGTAGTATGTTTGTTCGGGTGAAATCTTGCAACTCAATTTTGAAGCAGATATCGTCAACCGAATGAGCTGAAATTTTGCATACACTTAACTTTGATGACAATACAATAATATGGTACCATGGGGCTGATCTGATGATGGAGCTGGAAGGTGGCCATAGGAACTCTATAATAGAAAAAGCAATCCTACCGAGCTTGGGCTCTTTAGAATCGTCTCAGTGAGCATTCGATGGATATCCAAAGAAAAGTACAGTCGGCTATAAAAGCTTGCCACTAAAATGTAATTTTTGACAGAAACTTATTTAAATAATATTATTTTCAGTCACGTCCGGGAAAAAAATGCGAATTACGCTATATGTTCGGGTATTTTTAAGTCTTTGTCCGGGTTAGGCGAATTTAGAGATGGAAGCCCTATACTTGACATCGTTTTATACCACATCCGTGGAAAGCACAAAAGTACATAGAAGAAAAGAGCTATGCTCGAAGCTTTCTCGCGAAATCTAATTCAAAAGGAGAACATCCTGAATATAACCAGAGAGTTGCTGATCTTAAAAGGCAGTAGATGAGGTAGAGAACTAGTACACGTCGAACCTCGAATGGCCATCACGCTTGGCCACGACTACGAGCTACCAGCGGCAGCGGTGAGCGACGAGCGGAAAAAACTAAATTACTGGGAATGAGGATGACCGCCAAAAGCCGCCGCGCGCGGTTGCCGCTAATTTGTTCCCACAAGTTCCCAAAAGTTCTTGTATGGTAAAAAAACGTGAGAGAGAACATTGCTCATGTCCATACCTGGGATAACTCGGGGCATCTATACAAAAGTGATGTAGCAAAATATTTTATCGACAATATATTGATGTTACTGTCGAGATCTAATTGTTATCCAACATATTTTATTTCTTTTCATTTTAAAATAAAAACAATTAAGTACGTCTATTATTAGTTAATTTTTAAATAGTTTTCATATTAAGTGCACAATCAATATTTTTCCGTAAAATATTGCCGTCTAGATGAAAATATCCACTTTATCAGAGATGATATCGAACCTTTTTATAGTAATCTAAGATATTCAATGAGCACATGTATGAATATATTTATATACCGATATCTTTTTTTTTTTTTTTTATCGATATTAAATCGCTATTGGCCCGAGTCAGCACAGGTATGCTCATGTCCGATAAACATGTTCGTTTTCCAGATGGGTGAAGAACATCCAGGAGTGTCCGCTGGCCAAACTGGCGGAACAGAAGCCGAACCTGACGCCGCAGCACCAGCACTCCGCCAGCCGCTCTACCGACGACTCGGGTACGTCCACTTACTGATAATTGCACCTTTAGAATTATAGTGACTTAAGAGGCCTTATTCCTTTTAAAACGCTGATTGTTTAGACATTTTTCTCTATGATCAAACATGTTTCTTAACATATTATTGATGTTACTACCTAGAACAGGGCTATTGGGATTTATTGGTATATATTTGAAACCTACAGTTTGAAATTTTCATTTATAATTTTTGATTCAAAAACTACTCGAAAATGACAAAATTCACGCGGAAAATTCGTTTTTTCAACTTATTTTCGACTGCACGCTATTAAAGCATGAAATAGCTATGTTACTACCTAGAACTTGGGGAAAAGTATTATTCACTTCAAAAAGTTGGTTAAAATTATCAATATATTTGTCGTAATATGAAAAAAATAAATTTTAAAAGGAATAAGGCCTCTTAATTCAAAATCTTGGAGTTTTAGAATTAGGTCTCTTTAATTCTGAATATATAATTGAGAATGGAAGTGTCGACGATTTTGAATAAGGTCACTATAATTCTAACACGGTGAATAGAGACTAAAGTACTATGCGTGACCTTACAAACGGTCCGGTAGTTTTGAATTTTTGATATGTTGTGTAGGATGGTTAGTTAGTTTTAAAATGCAAAATGCACAATTCCCCCCCCTCCGCGCCCGCCGCCATATTGAAAAAACCGGCACTCTCTTCATATTTTTGCTCATATCTTCCTTTAGGAGCATTTTAGCTAGAAGAAAGCTTGGACAATGTTATAGAGAGTTAAATTTACTACATTCTCCGTTTTATATTTTTTTTCTAGGACAGATAGTTACGGAGATATCAACATTTAAAAAAACGTAAAAAATCGCAATTTCCTACTGAAAAACCAACTTCTGGATTATATCTTCGTTTAGGAGCATTTTAGCTACAACAAAGCTTGGGCAATGTTGTAGAGAATTAAAATTACTATAACTTACATTTCAAATTTTGTTTCAAGGACCGTTAGTTACGGAGATATGCACATTTAAAAAACAGGAAAAGTCGAATTTTCCGAAAATATCTCAAAATTCTTGGTTTAGAACGTTGTCATTCAGTTAGGGACTAGTCTAGGACAAATTAAAATATGTAGGAAATATAATTGCTTATAAAACTCATTTCCATTTTTACATACATTTTCGGAAAATGTTCCTTTATTTTTTACATATCTCCGTAATTATCTGTCCTAGAAACAAAATTTTAAATGTAAATTATAGTAAATTTAATTCTCTACAAAATTGCCCAAGCACTGTTCTAGCTAAAATGGTCCTAAACGAAGATATAATCCAGAAGTTTGTTTTTGAGCTGGAAATTGCAATTTCTTAAGTTTTTTTAAATGTGCATATCTCCGTAACTATCTGTCCTAGAAACAAAATATAAAATGGAAAATGTAGTAAATTTAACTCTCTATAACATTGTCGAAGCTTTCTTCTAGCTAAAATGCTCCTAAAGGAAGATATGAGCAAAAATATGAAGAGAGTGCCGGTTTTTTCAATATGGCGGCGGGCGCGGAGGGGGGGGAATTGTGCATTTTGCATTTTAAAACTGACTAACCATCCTATACAACATATCAAAAATTCAAAACTACCGGACCGTTTGTAAGGTCAAAATCCTTTATTCACTGAATTATTCTAAAGTTGTGTATTATGGATGAAAGTATGACAAAGGTGTGGAAATATTTTCGAACATGGACAGAAAGTTAACGTCATACTATGTACTTAAGTTTAATGTCAAATGACATCACCAAAATTGAAAATTGAATATCAAAAATTGTAGGCTAGGGTTGTGACAATCGGGAATTATCAAATAAAACGTAGGTATTATTTCCGCGTATATACGTTTGACACCACTTTTTAGGGATTATAAAAATCGCAAATCATAATTAATATGACAGAAAGCTTTGACAGTAAATAATATGTAGTGTATTATTATTAATTTATTGAAAATAATGTACGATTATGTTTTTTAATGTAATTTATCATTGAATTATTTATGTTGTGCTATTATTTTACTCACTTATTACAGTTTTGACAACCCTTTTGCAGATGTGAAGATATATGCTGTTTGATTGACATCAAATTAATTTAAAGCTTTAATGGAACCGTGCTTCGTTCGAATTTCACTTCTTATTACGACTTATGACTTTATTACATAAAATCCAAGTTTTATTGCTTTTTACTCTTACGCTGCCGGACAGATGATAACTACTGATGTCTGTTGCGGTTGTAAAGTAATTAGTTATCAAAAATAGAACGATGCTGATGTTTTAGCATAACAATCTGCCCAGTGATAATCGACGTAGATATAATCATGTTGTTATCTTTTATGCATTTATGCGATTGCCACTTGCATGATAACATGAAGTACCTTACAAATCAAGTAATAAACAAAATTAATTATTTAGAACCTGGGTGAAAGTTTAAACTTGAAATGCCATTATTATTGACAGTGCGTTTGTGTCATCTATACTTACAATATTTACGCACGCATAACGGTGAGTTTAGGTGGTCATTTATAATTAGTCTTTGCACTTGTATTATTTGCTTTTGTTCTATTTTTAAACGGCTTAAAAAGTGGGAAATTCTAATACGGCGGCATATTTTTACCCGACTACGGCAAAGCCAAAAGGAAGGGTTATAAGTTTAGCAGTCTATGTATGTATTTTTGTTATTTATTATGAATGCTTAATAGGAATCTTGCACGAAGTTGGAATAGGAATGACGAGTGGTGTTAAATTCGACAGCATACCGTAGTTATATGAATACAATTAGCTTAATATGGTATGAAACAAAGAAAAAATAAATATGTAACTTCAAAGGTATGCAAATTTTATGTATTTTGAAATTTTCAGAATCGTCATAATTGAACAAAACAAAAATTGTGTTACAACCGTGAGCTTAAACGCTCTTTTTCACGATGATAATGGCCAATTACTTATTATCGCCATACAAATATTGCAATGCCTTGTGGCATTAAGTCCGCCATTTGCACTAGATTGATCTGTGCAATAAAGTTTAAATAAAATAAATATTGTTACCCATGACATAGAAGTTTGACGGTCATTTCTGATTCTGACTTTTAGAGCAGTCAAAATGTAGTTAGTCCCATACAGATATTAGATCAAGGCAATAAAAAATAAAACCTATTAACATCCTAAAAAATGTTTTTTTTTTTTTCAAAATCATGCCTATTCATAGAATCCTATTATTATATATACAATAAATTGTTTTATACTTAAACCTAACTCAACAAACCACATTACAGGTATAAACGTATCTCGGAACCCTTCGGACGCATCTGAGAAGTCCGCCGCGGCCGACGACAGAGACCGCGCCGCCAGCGCCGAGAGGGAGAAGGAGAAGGAACGACCCGAGGAGAAGAAAGAGGAAGAAGAGAAGAAGGAGGAACCGGGCAGGGACGAAGTGGTCGATCGGGAGGAAAAGCATGTGTGAGTGTTGTTTGATTTTGGCACCACCTACACCTTCAGGACCATATACCGCTTAAAACCTCTGGATACCGTTAAATACCCTTGAATTAGAAAGAAAGAAAGGAAGAAACACATTTATTCGGGGACAAAACATAATTGCGTAGATAAATAGTGACAAACAAAGAAAAAAATTACTATAATCTAAGTACTAATGCTTATTATGAGTACCTCGAAACGGTTCCACCTCAGCATAATGCTAGCTCGCGTGAGAGCCAGCGCTGATCTTCCGGTGGGATCGAGTTTCCTTCAGGCATAAATGATTGTTGTTTGCGGCATCAGCTGGCTTGGATAAAAAATATTTATTTAGCTGTCGCGAATCGCTGTCACGTTAAACTTTGGCTTCCGCGACATTTAAGCAAGACTTTGACCTTAACTGAACCTTTGACAACGATAAATGTAAAGTTACTGAAACGTCAGAAAGGCTTAAGAGGCTTTATTTCTTTTACATTTTATTTTTTTCATATGATTTTGAACAGATAAGGATCCTTAAATAATGAATATACGCGATATAATCTTTGAAAACTTTCGTAAGGTTAAATTTTGTGTAAATAGGTTAAATTAACCCTTTTCTAGGCAAATTATCATACATTTGGCGGTCCCGGGTTCGAATCCCGGCCAGGGCAAATATTTGTGTGATGAACTCGAATATTTGTGCTTGGGTCATGGTTGTTCTATGTATTCAAGTATATATTTATCTATATAAGTACGTATATCGTCGTCTAGTACCCATAACGCAAGCCTTCTTGAGCTTAATTTGGGACTAGATCGATTTGTGTGAGGTTGTCCGATATTTATTTATTATTTATAAGAGGCTTTATTTCTTTTACATTTTATTTTTTTCATATGATTTTGAACGGATGAGGATCCTTAAATAATGAATATACGCGATATAATCTTTGAAAACTTTCGTAAGGTTAAATTTTGTGTAAACAGGTTAAATTAACCCTTTTCTTGGCTAAGTAAATTAAATGAAAATTATAGATGTCACAAACAGACGAACAGATAGGACTGATTCATATTGCCCGCGTAACGCCGGCCCAGTTTCAGCTTATTTATAGCATTACCATGGTAATCTGCGTAACTTTGACCCACAATACGGAGGACATTATACAGCTGTGGCGTCTGCAAAACAACGCTGAAATATATATATAATCATACATTTAATTTAATCATCATATGTATTTTTTTAAACGATATTGTTTTAATTGCTCAATGCCAACGAGGCTTGAAATGAGGACTTGTTTATTTTGCCAAGAAAAGGGTTAAGTAACGTGTAAAGGATGTGCAATGAGATAGTATCGTGTGCAGGCTGCGGCGGCCCACGACGACGCGCGTCTCCACGCACTCGGCGCCGCCGCCGCGCGCGCTCGAGCCGCAGGCCGCCGTCGTCGTCAGCGCGCCCAGAGCTGAACAGGCGCAGACCGCCGTCAAGGCCTTCACGCACCACGGTAACTACATTACCCTTACCCTTTGGGAGCGTTCAAGTATTACGTAACACAAGTTTTGAAGATTTTTGACACCCCCTCCCACTCCCTCCCCCCCCCCCCCCCCCTTGTAACGCACCGTAACGTTTTTCTGTACCCCCCCACCCTCTAAACGTTACGTAACAAGTGACACAAAAAGTGAACGTGAACGCCCCCTTTGTCACTTCTGAAACATTATAACACGATGCTGAAACACTTTCATATTTTCGGAGCGGAGGTCTTAGAGGTCTAATTTGGTTTTTTACAAGCTTTTATTTAGCTTGCATGGTAGGTATGTTTAAAGTATGTTTGTTCGGGTGAAATCTGGCAACTCAATTTTGAAGCAGATATCGTCAACCGATTGAGCTGAAATTTTGCATACTAACTTAACTTCGATGACAATACAATAATATGGTACCATGGGGCTGATCTGATGATGGAGCCGGAAGGTGGCCATAGGAACTCTATAATAGAAAAAGCAATCCTACCGAGCTTAAGCTCTTTAGAATCGTCTCAGTGAGAATTTGATGGATATCCAAAGAAAAGTACAATCGGCTATAAAAGCTTGCCACTAAAATGTCATTTTTGAAAGAAACTTATTTTCTGCTAAGATTATAATCTCTGTTTACTTTCTGATGCTCTGCTTTTACAATTTGTATTGATCATCAAAATCATTATCGTCATATAAGAACATCAAAGGACAAATGCCCCCCTCTTGATTTCCACACGTCCCGATTACGCACGTATGCTTCCTCCTACTAGTTGATGAACGCGTCCATATCGTCCCACCATCTCCGTCTCCGTCTACACCGCTGCGCTGTCTGTGAAAATGCATAACAATTTGATAACTGCAAATAACGACAACCCTAATAGATTAGTGATTTCTGTTAATTTATTTATTTACTAGCTGTGCCCCGCGGTGTTACCCGCTCATCCCACGGGAACACTAAATTTATTCGGGATGAAAAGTATCCTATGTCCTTTCTCGGGTCTCAAACTATCTCCATACCAAATTTCATCTAAATTGGTTCAGCGGTTTAAGCATGAAGAGGTAACAGACAGACAGACAGACACACACACTTTCGCAATTAATATTAGTATGGATTTATTAGATTAGTGATTTCTGTCTCACAGAACAACTCCGCCGACTAGACGAAGCGATCAACCGAGCGTTGCGCGCCAAAAGCGTGGTTGTGGCGGAGCTGTTGGGCGTGCCCGCCGACAGCTACGCGCAGGTCGCCGACCTGGCCGTGGCCGAGGCGCTGGGGCAGTGCGGTGAGTCATCATTTTTTTGTTTTTTTTATTTTTTTTTATGTCATAGGTGGCAAACGAGCAAACGTATCGCCTGATGGAAAGCGATTACCGTCGCCCATAAACACCTGCAACACCAGAGGAGTCACAAGTGCTTGCCTACCCGGAGGACGAAGATAGAATGCCTCTATGCTAGTAATTTCACCGGCTATCTTACCCCCACACCGGAACACAACAATGCGAACATTGCTGTTTGGCGGTGGGTTAGCATCACTATCTACACCCACCTCGTCACATTACTGTAACAAGTTCAGTTATTATAGGTCCTTACCTTACCGTACATTACTTGGCAGCGACCAAAATCAGAGATGTAATTTCATAACAGTACCGCATTCACCGCAAAGTTACCTCATGTGTTCCTCTGCTCCACGAACTGACTGACAGAACTTAGTGTTTATAATTTTCATAAAAAAATCTTTGATATTGATGATGAATATGTGTAGATAAAGTAGTGTATGCAACTGTACATAATTAGGTCTTAAAACACTCCTGTGATCCTATTATGCTCGGCTCGTTTCATAAGACCACAGCCGTGTTTTAAGGCCTCTCAGTATGTAGCAGTTGCATAAACTACTATTGTGCAGCTAGTAGCTCACGTTCGGTTGTACTGTAATTTATGTTCCTCAAAACCAAAAGAACTCGAGTTGGGATTGTGGTGAATGACTACTGTTTCGCTAGTAGTTCACATTCCGTAGTGCTGTAGTTTATTTGTGTTATAGTAAAAACCATGCTTAAAATCGATGATCAGTAGTATTACCCCGTGGATCAAAGTAATCCCTATCCACGGTATCTATGAAGTCATCAATATTACAGTTAAATATAGCTTTTGCTGATTTGGCTTGTCGTTTATAGATACATCTGGTGAGCTGAGACTCCAGCGAAGCACAAGCACCGAGGAGCCTTCAGAAATACACACGTTATTACTCGCCGCACTCACACAAGGTATGCGGAATGATATATTTTAAAGTTTCGTATGAAGTAGACTACTTTATTACATGAATGTGTGTTTCAACCAAACAATTAAGAATATCATTTTAGATCGAGTTGCTCTCGGTTTTCAGTTCTCTGATGGTTAGATTATTATCCTCCTCCTTTAGTAGATATCCTCTATGCTGAGGGTCGTGACCTCTCTTAATAACTTTGTCGTGGACTATTTTGCGCCAGCTCACTCTATTCTGGGCTGCGTGCATGTCATTGTAAATTGAGGTCTTGTTCCTACCAGCGTGTTGGGCTTCTGCCTCTGGGTCGTTTTCCGCACACCTTGCCTGATCATATTTGATTTTGTTCGCAAGGAACAAAGTGTTTCTAAGATCCTTATTATCTATTTGTTAACAGCGAATCAACTAACGGAATCCTTGACTCGAGCACTCACCGTGAACGAAGCAGCGGCGGTGGCGGCGCGCGCGCGCGGCCGCTGCGACTCCTGCCAGCGCCGGCCGCTGCAGCGCAGCTCCACCTTAAGAGCTGGCAGCAGGGATTCCGCAGGTAACTGACTTATATAAAGAAGAAGAAGATACATTTATTTTGCAACCAATTACATTTAAATTTGACATCTAAATAATGGAATTACATTTTTATATTAAATTTAACTTAAAATCTATACTTCCATAGAAATTCTATGAGCTAAACGGTGTTCTGGTTGCAAAAATGGAGTCTACTCAGCATATGTCATAGCACTCTTGAGCACCACGACGCTGATCTTCCGTGGATCCAGATCAGGAAATGTGTTGAACAGCGTGCCGTGTAGTGTATCTGTGTTGGTTTGTGTAAAAAGATAGATATGCAAATAATGGGTTGTGATGTTTTAGTCACTAGTCGACATTTAACTACTTGTATACTTGGTGTGCATAATCAAGTCAATGATATACTACCGCTCCAGACAAGCCTAACTGAGACGCACAGTCTTTTATGAACCCCGATTTTGTTTCATCTGTTTTTTATTGTAAAAATTGATAATTTGAATCATTTGAAGTACTAGACTGAAACTCCGCGATCGATCCGAGCTTTAGTTTTTGAGAAAACAGGAAGCAAAGTCGGCCGGATAACCGGGCACTAGAATCACGAAAACCATTATAAAAAATAAACTGGACTACCTAACTAAGATTTGATTTATTGTAATGTTTACACACATAATAAGGAATAATTACACCTATTTTGGTTTTTCTAATGTGGATAGGTTACGAAATATTACCATTTTTGTCGTTTTTCGTTTTTAATTTTTATCTCAAGCATAAAGCTGTATTAGATAAAGTTCTCTATACAGGATAATCCTTACACATACCTCTATCGATCATATTTAAATCGCAATCTAATTCCGTTTTATCCAGGAGTTGCAAGCATTTTAAGTTTTATCCGGATTTTTTCGAGCTAGGGTTGTCACATCGTCTAAAAATATATTCTATTTATTTTGACATTATTTTTCATTAACTCGTGGGGATCCCACTACTAGGAAAGAGGCTATTTCAAATCAAGTAAGTATATAATGTTCGAATATTTAGAAATTTTACGTGATTTTGTTAGAGACATAATTTTGTTTAAGTATAAATATAATTAGAAGAAAATGTTCAACCAGTGTTTTCGAGGGTTGATTAAGAGAAATATAGGTAAGTTGTTTTAAACGGAGCTAATAACGTATGGGCCGCCGATGGGAATAACAGTAGAAACAACACTTAATGTTCGAAGTGCGTTTAATCGGAGTTAATACAGTGGTGCAGATAATTATCACTTAATTAAAACTTAATCTATTGATCGAGGTCGATCACGACCTTACGCGACCGCGATGGAAGGCATAAGACGCCGCGGACACTTCATTCTCATCGCACATCACTTCGCGGGTTACTCACTAAGGTATGTCCACTTGGCACTTTTCGTGAGAGTCCGGCAATCGATTATCGGGAAACGCCGATGACTCGATCGATGAACACCTGTCGCGAGCGTGGGACCTCTGCTCGTAACACCTCCCCTCCTAGATGCGCAACTATTTTCCCATGTCTAATGAAAATGTTGCGGCTCGACGATCTTCCAAAGTTTGAGTATTAGGTTCCACTGTTTGGAGTTCAATTTCGTTCTCCCTTTGAATGCTGGATCGAGCACGCTTGTAGTAATATAAGACGATCAGTGCAGTTACTCCAAGCAGTATGATTATGTATGTGGGTATAGTTGTATGATATAGACCGGGTGAATCTCCTATTGCAGTTATCACTGGCGGTTCTAACAACACCTGGTGCTGAATGTTGTGTAGGGTATTAAGGTCGATTGTAGTCAGATTATAGCGCATCGATAGCTTCGGTGAGATTGGTAACGAGTCTGATTTTGGTAACGTCATTATTTCGACGGCGTGTCCTCGTATCTTGTCGTCTATGTTAATGATTGTAAATTCGTGTGTCCGTAGGCGACAATTTCGTGGAATCGTAGCTAGGTAACTACCATTCAATATGCGGTGTTCTTCATGTTGGCATGATGTGGATACTTTTGTACTTGTCGGGAATGAGATTATGTAGTGTTGACTGTCCAATTCCAGAAGAGCTTCCTTGCTGAGTGTAATAGTTGTGGGCCGGCATAATTCATCCATTTCCTGTTCTAGCACAAGGCGAGTGATGCAGTCTCGTTGGGTACGGATTTGATGAATGGTCTGTTGTTTGCAGATGTACCACGTGTCAATCTTAGGGCATTCTGCCTCCATGTATACGAATTCCTTGGAGTTGGTTGCCAGTAAAGGGTATGGTGGGATGATAATCTGGGAATATCTATTAGGAACAGGACATAATTTATAAAGGTCGTATTTTGTTGGGGACATTATGGGAAACTTTAAAACTAGTACGATTTTTTCATCGATGAAATAGGATCCTAAGCTAATTATGTCGTAATAGTACCTAATGTCTAAATTTAATATATGTGCAGGTCCATAAATGTCCTTTACTCTACTTATCATATTAGTTATATCACTAACCGATAAAAGTGAGTGGTGCATTGAATTAGTGCGACTAAAAGCTAAAACGTTTTCTATTCTAATAAGTTCAGCTAAGAGGTCATCTACATTTTCGCTGAAGGCGTTAAATATTTGGCTTAGGTGCACGTGCTGAGTGAAGAGATTTTTATCAGTATTCGTATAATTAATGAGGTAGATGAATGCTTTTTCTAATTTTTCTTGGCTACGCGTTAAATTATTTAAAATATAGCTTTGATGGAGAGTCAAATCTTTATATAAGCTGATGTGCTTATTTAAACTGGCAGAAAGCGCTTGATTATCCTTTTGAAGGATAGTCAGAGCATTTTCAAAATGCGTAGCATCGTTATTATCGAGGTTGCCCGTCACGCTTTTAATTAGTGTTCCGACAGGATCAAGAAGGCCACGTTTTATTCGCTTTGGCTCAAAAGATTCTAGTTTCATTATAGTCTTTTCTAGCTTAGAAAATAGGTGCAGGATTTGATCTTTAAATAGAGGGGAATTTTGATTTGGGATTTTATTTGCGACATCTGTTAGTTGAGTTTGTATTAGTTTAATTTGTCTTCGGATTTTGGCGAGATTTATTTCCACAAGAAAGATATGTTCATGGGAGATAATTTTCGTTGCGCCCAACATAAAAGGTAAGATACCAGGTCCGTCAGAAAGGCTGTCGAGTCGAATGTCGTCATGTGTCGTCCGTGTGGGGTCGGCTCGGGCCTGGTTGAGGGTCGTCACGAGAATTATCAGTATCTGCGTCTGCATGGCGAGTGGAAAAGGACTTATCGATGTTTGGATGTTGCCGATCCGCCGCTCTGCCGCTGCTGCTCCGCTGCTGCTAGTCACTGTTCTCGGCCACACGTAGATTCAAGTAGTCGAAATGTCTATGATGACTATCAGGCGAGTCTCGATGTTAGATACGCGCACTGGCTCGACTACTCCCCGACTGCGCCAATAACGTATGGGCCGCCGATGGGAATAACAGTAGAAACAACACTTAATGTTCGAAGTGCGTTTAATCGGAGTTAATACAGTGGTGCAGATAATTATCACTTAATTAAAACTTAATCTATTGATCGAGGTCGATCACGACCTTACGCGACCGCGATGGAAGGCATAAGACGCCGCGGACACTTCATTCTCATCGCACATCACTTCGCGGGTTACTCACTAAGGTATGTCCACTTGGCACTTTTCGTGAGAGTCCGGCAATCGATTATCGGGAAACGCCGATGACTCGATCGATGAACACCTGTCGCGAGCGTGGGACCTCTGCTCGTAACAAGCTCAAAAAGTCAGGATGGTGAGTTTTTGTTTATTTATTAGTTACACGCAGTTTAAAGGGAAAAGGCATACAACATTCAGGCAGGATTTCATCACTTTTATTCCCAGAATTACGCTTATTCTCAAATAGTAATGTAAAATAACTGTGGACTTTTGACATTACTATCCGAAAATAAGCGTTATTTCGGTTTCGTTAGAAAATTTCTGAAATCCAGCCTGATTATTTCATTCGATTCGTTCAGCTCGGAATTAACAAAGGCAGTTTTTCAGTTTTGGCAAATTATATCAAACCAAAAGTAATGTCATTTTTGTTTAGAATTCTTCCAACTAATATCGTTGTATTTGCTATTAAAATTTTTGACTAATCCACTCTTTTTATGCCTAGAGCTTAAACTCTATACCTATCAATAAGTTTTCGATGAAATGCTACATGTAACTTGGCGTCTTGACCGGGAGCATCATACGAGAAAAATTAGTCGTGAAGCAACAATGTCCGATCTATTTCAAAGGGCTCTAGTATCATCAGACCCGGTCATTTCCGACTACAGTTTAAAAAAAGACGCATGAAAACAAATAAAAGTCCATTACCGGCAAAAGCAGTAAATCTCATAAAACATGTGGATGAACAGGTGATTACAGCTGCCATGATGTCGGATGAAATTGAGGATGAGAATTTAATCATTTTAAATGAAGATGACGATTAGATCGCGTTCCAGATAAAAAATCATAAGTTGGGTTTTATCCGGATAACAAAGGTGGCAACCCTGACCAAAACTATAACAATGCTTGCAACTCCTGGATAAAACGGAATTAGATTGTGATTTAAATATGATCGATAGAGGTATGTGTAAGGATTATCCTGTATAGAGAACTTTATCTAATACAGCTTTATGCTTGAGATAAAAATTAAAAACGAAAAACGACAAAAATGGTAATATTTCGTAACCTATCCACATTAGAAAAACCAAAATAGGTGTAATTATTCCTTATTATGTGTGTAAACATTACAATAAATCAAATCTCAGTTAGGTAGTCCAGTTTATTTTTTATAATGGTTTTCGTGATTCTAGTGCCCGGTTATCCGGCCGACTTTGCTTCCTGTTTTCTCAAAAACTAAAGCTCGGATCGATCGCGGAGTTTCAGTCTAGTACTTCAAATGATTCAAATTATCAATTTTTACAATAAAAAACAGATGAAACAAAATCGGGGTTCATAAAAGACTGTGAGACGCGCAATCATATGTCAAAGTTCGTCCTTCTCTCTCTGAAGCTCGACAAAACCCTCAAGCTAACCGCCCGAACATAATTGTTGTTGTGTCAATAAATACTCCTTTAAACGTTTTTTTTAAAACAAACAAAGAAGGTGCTTTTCTAATTGGAGGAGGAAGATATATAGGAAACAAAACGGAAATACTAAAATCAGATGGCGCCACAATCGCTCTTTGTAAACTATACTTTACCGTACCCGTAATTGTAATATAGCATGTAGTGTAAACGCACCCCAAACTGACAGCTATTGGATGTCACTTTTTGACAGTTCTCTCTTGCCTGTAACTTACGACTGGAAGCTTCAAGTTTGTGAACATTAAAATAAGTATTAAAATAAAACTTCTAAATAAAACCTATATCATACATGGCGCAGTCGGTAGGATCCGAACCTACGCTCCCAATCAGAGGCCTTTCAGTCTTTTACAGATTATAAAAAACAGTGTCATGTAGGAAAACATCGCTTTTCATGGCTTTGCAAGCCGATACGAAAACGACACACGCGACCAAAAGGCTTGTCGGATGTAAGGCTGGCGTGTGCGCGATGAACGAGAGCCGAGCTGATGTCTTTGCACGCTTGATTGCGAGAGTCCTGAACCATGCCTCATCTAAGATCTTACGCCCATCCAACACCAGTTTCCGCCGTTTGCTCCCAGTTATGGACACGGATGTTAAATAATAACCAGTGTCTCCGTAAAATAGGGACACGCACCTTCCTAAAATTCACGTATATTTATATCGACTTCATTTCAACTTTCCAAACACTTTAAGAGGCAGGCTTTATTTTTTTTTTTATTTTTTTTTCTAGTATGACAAACATATTGATCATTTCAACCAACTTTTTGAAGTGAATAATACTTTTCCCCGAGTTCTAGGTAGTAACATAGCTAATTTCATGCTTTCATTGCGTGCAGTCGAAAATAAGTTGAAAAAACGAATTTTCCGCGTGAGTTTTATCAATTTCGAGTAGATTTTGAAACAAAAATTATCAATGAAAAATTCAAACAGTACCTAGGTTTCAAATTTATACCAATAAATCCCAATAGCCCTGTTCTAGGTAGTAACATCAATAATATGTAAAGAAACATGTTTGATCATGATCATAGAGAAAATGTCTAAAACATTCAGCATTTTAAAAGGAATAAGGTCTCTTAACAAGTTTTTCCACGTATCGTTTTATTCTTCCAGAGCACTCGTCACCCTCCAGGTCCCCGGCCTCGGACGTGTGCGAGTCGCGGCTGGCGGACTCGTTCTCGGTGCTGGACACCATCTCGTCGCTGGAGAAGGAGGTCTCCTTCGACATGCTCAGCGACCTCGCCGACCCCGAGCCCAGCGCGGAAGATGCGTTAGGTAATTCTTTTTTTTTTCTTTTGGGCTGAATGAACGCAGTCAAGCGATCGACAGCCCGCCTGTTTCCGGCCGGGCGTCCCTACACCAAATCATCAAAAAAAAAAAAAGGTAATTCTTACATCTACCGAACCATTAAAATATTAAACTCTTTGCCGGCTCAAGCTTTCCTCAATCTTATAGCTTGGGACCTTTGAAACGAAGCGTGAAGAAGCATCTCTCGGGCCAGCATGGCAGTGTCAACTGACACGGCACCGTTGGTTTCTAATCAGTTGCCATTGTGACTTGCGCTCCCCTTTTTACTTACCATCAGACGAAGTGGAGCCACTATGTCGTGCCGTTATAAAAAAACCTCTAGACTGTTATTCTAGAGAATTTTTTTTTATGCTAAACTAATCAGAAAAGGTTTTGCTATTTTTTTACCAAATTTTTTGGCACTCTTTAATCACCAGTTGGCGCCACTATGGTGTCGGTGTTTGTGTACGAGTTAACGATACACGTTAAAGTTCGTTCATCGCGGTACAAATCTTTTACACTCGAGCACAGGGGCGTCAGCTTTTAATTGTGAGGAGTAGGTACAGGACTCGTTGTAGGTTGCGTTATTGGTTTGGTTGCTGATTTTACATTGAGCAAAGTTATACAACAGGTGAAACGAAGCGATGAAGATGACTTACTTACAAGCGTGTTTATTATGCGGAAGAAAATTTACAAACATTTAACAGCAAATTGAAGGAAAGTAAACAGAAGGGAAAGGAAAAAATAGTTGAAAGAATAAGAAATGGAAAACGAAGCTTATTAAAACCTGATCAGAAATATATGAGGATGCGCCATATTGCGGAATTTCACTGGAACTAATTTCTTACACTGGCAATGATTTTATGATGCTTTGTCAACAATGTCAATGTCATTCGTGGTGGTTCCTTTAAAAGGCAAATATTTAAAATTATCCAAATAAAATGCGGAAAACCATTCACAGTTGTGAACGTAAGATTATAAATAAAGCGTACACGTGTTTACTACACGAAAAACAGCCAGGAAAAGAGTGCATTCCATTAAATGTTATTACGAGGTTAACATAGCGGAACTGATAGGTATTTAAGTTAATGTCATTGTAGTGGATCGTGATTGGGTGCAAAATTGTTGCTATATAAATCTTATAAATAGCGTCCTCTTGACAATCCTCATATATTTCTGGTCAGGCTTTAACGTTATAGACATAAATTATGTAGAAATGAATAATTGAACGTAAGTAATTTATGTAAGGCAAAGTGCGCACGAGCAGAGGGAGCGGTCGTGCGCGGCGCGCGGGCTGCGCTCGTCCGGCTGAACGTGCTCCGGTGCCGTGCTGTGTTTTGCGGTTGTCTAAGCTCATAAGCCGTAGCGTTGTCCTATGTGTGATGTCCGCCACGATTTCAGCTTTCGTTTTAGAAATCTTGATTGAACACGACGTATCACAAGAATTGACAGGATTCCACGAACAGTTTGAAATGACCCGCCGTCGTTATTCCAGAGAGCAACGCGTCCTCGGCCTCGCTGGCCCTGCAGCTCGTCCCGCTGCACGGCGGGCTGCAGCGCACGCTGGCGCGGCTGCTGGCGGCGCTGCCGACGCTGGAGGCGCAGCGCCGGGAGCTGCGGCGCGAGCTGCCCGCGCTCAGGGACGCCAACGACGCGCTGCGCCACTGCATGCCCGGTGAGTGCTGTGTCCTCAGCCTCGCTGGCTGCAGCGCACGCTGGCGCGGCTGCTGGCGGCGCTGCCGACGCTGGAGGCGCAGCGCCGGGAGCTGCGGCGCGAGCTGCCCGCGCTCAGGGACGCCAACGACGCGCTGCGCCACTGCATGCCCGGTGAGTGCTGGGTCCTCAGCCTCGCTGGCTGCAGCGCACGCTGGCGCGGCTGCTGGCGGCGCTGCCGACGCTGGAGGCGCAGCGCCGGGAGCTGCGGCGCGAGCTGCCCGCGCTCAGGGACGCCAACGACGCGCTGCGCCACTGCATGCCCGGTGAGTGCTGTGTCCTCAGCCTCGCTGGCTGCAGCGCACGCTGGCGCGGCTGCTGGCGGCGCTGCCGACGCTGGAGGCGCAGCGCCGGGAGCTGCGGCGCGAGCTGCCCGCGCTCAGGGACGCCAACGACGCGCTGCGCCACTGCATGCCCGGTGAGTGCTGTGTCCTCAGCCTCGCTGGCTGCAGCGCACGCTGGCGCGGCTGCTGGCGGCGCTGCCGACGCTGGAGGCGCAGCGCCGGGAGCTGCGGCGCGAGCTGCCCGCGCTCAGGGACGCCAACGACGCGCTGCGCCACTGCATGCCCGGTGAGTGCTGTGTCCTCAGCCTCGCTGGCTGCAGCGCACGCTGGCGCGGCTGCTGGCGGCGCTGCCGACGCTGGAGGCGCAGCGCCGGGAGCTGCGGCGCGAGCTGCCCGCGCTCAGGGACGCCAACGACGCGCTGCGCCACTGCATGCCCGGTGAGTGATGATGTCCTCTTCATCGGGTCCGATGACAGCCACTTCAAGTTGTAGGGCTCGTAGGACTCCTATGATGGGCGCGGATATGACTCACAAAACCCAGTTTGTTGGTGAAAATCCGGTCACAGCGCGGGCAGTGGAGCTCACCACGGACATTGTAAGTGTAAGCATAAGATGGCTTTGGTCGCGCCTTACGCTCTCGACGTTTCATATCCAGCGCTTGGAGACGCGCCTCTTCAAACTCCTTCACTCTAACGCGTACAGTGGACCGCCAAACATCCCGTTTACGGCTCATGGCTTCCCATCCATCAGGAGATATACTGCTGGCGGTAAGGTGTCTCTTAAGTACATCCTTGTAACGGAGATGCTGTCCCCCAGCTTTACGCGTACCTTCTGAAAGTTGAGAGTAGAAGATTGCTTTCGGCAGACGGTTATCCTCCATACGGACGATATGGCCACACCATCTCAGTTGGTTGCCTCCAGCATTGCCTCCATACCCTGCATATGTGAACGTCTCAGGAAGTACTACATCATCAGCCGAGCTAGCCATTAACTGGACGACGACTACTGGTTCGGACAACGAAGGTTTGGGATCTGGAGTCGAGTTCCGTAAGATCGACTGCGCCGGTGAAATTTGTCCCATTATCACATATTAATTAGTAACGGATTTTGTCTACATGACTTTAACTGTAGTTCTGGGCTACGTGTAACTTTCTATCTATTTCAACTTGAAATAACTAGTTAAGATCTGCAAAGTTCATTATGCCATATTGGCTGGTGCTTGTAAAATTTGTACCATTGTTAGAGTACATTACTGATAGAAGTCTCGTATAATTGTTGATAAGTATATGGAATTGCCATGATTAGGATACAGTATAGTACAGTTAACAGCTGCCCGTGCTGTTCCCAAGTCGATCGGACACAACTAAAACCATACTACTATAACGATCTTAACTGTATCATGTATGATAACCATATCTTTAAGTTCATAATGAAATAGCATAACAATTGAATATTTCATATTACAGACTTCCAGCCGGTTGAAGAGATCTCGTACCCCGCCAACAACGTGGACCAATCGCTACAGGTGAGGACTATACTTTATTACAATACCATTAATAAGAATCACTTACAAATAGACATATGTTTGTAAGACTGATTTGAAAACGTTTCTCAAAACGCAAATTTGATGGAAAAATCATAAAACAGCATACATCGGTTGATGAGTCGTTGGAATTGTAATCAGTCTATTGTTGTTTCGTTTGTTATATCTACATTTATTTTAGAATCGCTTTAGTCGTTAGAATTGTAATCAGTCTATTGTTGTTTTGTTTGTTATATCTACATTTATTTTAGAATCGCTTTTCCACTTGGACCTACTATGACAATTCGTGAAATCAAATCTGCGTTTTCGTGCATGGCATCCCAAGACAACATCGGGGACGCGATACCATTCCTTTCATATCTATGGCAAAGTTAGAAAGTAACTTTTTAGTATGTCTATATTTTATAACTTTGCTTTCGTATTGGTAGTATATTCAAGGATTGCCTCTATGTTATTAAGGTAGCTACCGTGTCCGGTAAAATAGTTATTCTGGTGGGGATACAATTCCACATTTAATTCAAAATTTGACAGGAAACTGTGTTCGTTCCCCAGGACCAACCTCACAACGGCGGGTGATGGCCGCCGCGAGCGCGAGCCCTGAACGTCGCCCCCGCGCCATAAGACACGCCTTCTCACCGCGGACCGGTACCGTGGCGCTTACATACTGATGTTAGGCGGTCGCCTGCTGTCCTATACTCTCATATTGACCATGTCTACTGGATTCTATATTTCCAGTATATTAACTAATTGTATAGTTTCAAATTCTCTATAAACATATACGTAATAAAATATGGGTAATATGGCCGATATAGCGTTCTATTCGTTGATCGTTATCTGTCGTAGACCCGACTCGTGTTAAGCCATGAAGTTTAGAACGATTTAACTGTAGTAAATGAAATTTGTATTTTGTTTATGTTCTGTTTTTGTTATATTTATAATGAGATTTTATTGATACCTTTCGCCTATTTCATGAGCTCGACTCCGATAAAGACACAGTGGCTACATTTCCATGTCTAATGATCCAAATCGTATATTTTTCTAGACTGGCGCCTGTAAAGTTAGTGCCATTATCAGAGTATAAGTCTCTTCATGATTTTTCTCATTTAGTAGACTCGCGTATATTGTCAATATGATAGTGAGGGTCGACAGCGTTTCGAACGACCGTCAATATTATTTTAAAACTTATCAAATTGTAATATTTCGTTATTTCATCCCGTTAACCGTTCGCGAAAGCGACTATTTTTGTAATTGTTTTATCGATAAGCGTAACCCGATTCGAATCGACCCCTTTGTATATTTTGTAATAATTGTTTTAGCTTTACACTTGTAAGTACGAAATTAAAATGTAGTATTAAAAAGAAAGTTTTATTTTTATGATTCCATACGTTATGTGATCTGCTGATGTAGTAGGTTATGCGTTCTTCTCTATGTAATAATATTTTCCAGAACTTTCTATTAAGTTAATGTTGATGTAAAATGTAAATATACCCGTGTTAGAGCGACTATATGTTATATAATCTAAATTTTGTAAAAAAGTAATCAAAAAATCTATATTCAGTGTATTTGCTGTTTGTATTCGGAAGTATTACTCGACAATATAATTATTGGAAAAAATCATTAAATTATAATTAGAAACTGTAAATGCACAAATTATGACACTTTTTTGACTGTTATGAATGTCGCGGTAAATGTGAAATAAAAAAATACACTAAAGTGCCCTAAACCCAGTACCTTTAATAAATGCCATATAGTAGTGATATGACCGCGAGTCGTTGTATACAAACAGTCTGGGCGCTGCCTTTTCGAGTGTGATATTTATTTAAAGCAGGGTTACTTTTGAACTTTGTATTGCATGAATTTGACGAAATTTGTAGATTTTTCATTGAGTCACCCTGTAACCCAGCTTATATATTTACATTAAGAACATCTGTACCTAAACAGTTAAGATGAAATTCCACTTTAGCAAGCGATTTTATAAATGTATACACTTAGCTATATACGAAAATATATATTTTATACTTAAGCTAGGCGTAGGCCGATCCCATCCATCCCGGATATTTGTATGTTTGTATGTTATTTATCGAGTTATTAGGATTTGAAATTGTCGAATTGGAATTGTTCTTGCATTTGGTAATAAAATCATCGTATTAGGGTATCATAAACTAATAATATATTGATAGTATCTGTGTCCGGCCCACGCACCCTCCGCAGCCGCCAGGACGCGGTCTCCGCTTCCGCTCGCTTTACATCCAACATATATTGTAATACATAGTTAGTGGTATAAATAAATACCGTTACATACAAATGTATAATATGTGTGTTTTATTTATTGATCCTTATGTTTGATGTTTAAGACGCTACAGCGATTGACGGGCCTCCTAGGCTGGATTTAACCAAACATGGAATGTAACTTAAAGTATTATCAAACCCCATATTAATTTGACATTTCTATCCGAGAATAATCTTTATTCTTGAAATAAAAGTTTGGTCGAATGCAGTCTTAGTCGCTTATTATCAGCAGAGCGTAATTACTAAGATTTTGTCCGCTTGGCGACATTTACCCACACAGATCACCTGGGAGGATTACCAAGGTAATTATATTGGACGAATATGTCTTATAAGATCTCCCAAAACACCCAAGTGACCGCTAGAATACGGTATTTGATGACAGCTCAAATAGCTAATCTTTACAAGATGTCAAATGATGATATTGGCTTGCGACGTCACAAAAATCATTTGTCAAACACGTCTTTTTATCCCTTAAATGCATGATGATGTACATATATTTATACTTGACTGAAATGTCACAAGTCAAAATCTGAATACTGTCACTAATGACTTTGTCATGATTGTCCCGAAATCTCAAACTGACGTGGATTACATTGCTAATTACGTAATTTCAGAAAAATACAATTAGTGTAATTGTATGCATTTAAGGGTTAACATCTCTGGGGAAGATGTAAATACCGTGGGAACACACATGACAAAATTGACAAAACATATGAAATAACGTTTGGCCAAGGTGAAATCGTGACGCTTCGCTCGCTCCGTAAATAAAACAAAGACGTAAATATATTAAACTTAATTTTAATCTGTACAATAATATATATAGGTATCATAAACCTACTGCGAATACCGAATAAGAATAAGAATAGTCTAGATATGATTTATCAGACGTTGGGCGACTGAGCATTGCTCGGAGATTTTTCGTTTTCATATAATTTGAGCAAGAATAGTTGCGACTGCCAGCAGTCGAAATACACTTAAAACATGTTTTTCAGCTACTTTATGAAATCTAAAAATCCCCCAGAATATAATTATAATACAGACTTTTAACATTCACCAAATCCCTTATTTGCTTGCAAAAGTCATTACAAAAAAAAATGAGCATGTCAATCGAATCTATTTTTTATTGAGATACAATTAATGTCTATATGGGACTAACTACACTTAATAAAATGCTTACCTTTGAAGTAGCTAACATTATATTAAAAAAAAAAATCTTTTTGTTTTTTTTTTCCATGACATTGAGCTAATATTATTTATATTACTACAGCGTACTGCAGCATTTACCAGCAGTCGTCATCCCAATCGTAAGGGTTCTTTCACACGTACCACAACCACACCACGTCGCAGCGTTAAAATGCGGTCAAGCAGTGGTTACGTGTGAATTGTACTATTTATTAAACATACAAAATATGCGCCCGACCACGTGTTGTGGTGTGGTTGTGGTTGTCGTGTGGTTGTGGTACGTGTGAAACAACCCTAACAGGTTTCTATTTGCTTGCAACTTCTACTACTTGAGCAACAGACCAACCACGACGGCCATGAACCCGACTGCGCTGGCGAGAGGCGCGGCGGCCGCCGACCGCTCGCCCGTCATCCAGTACACCATGTGGCTGAGGACCGCGCGCTTCGCTTGGTCCAGTTCCGCCGTCTCACTGAACGCTGTTGACCTGAAAGAGACACGCTTATTCATAAATTTATGAAACATGTAATTTCTCATTTTTTAATGTGGGTACACCACAATTTTTATTTAAACAAAGATCAAAGCTTAAGAGGCCTTATTCCTTTTAAAATTTATTTTTTTCGTATCATGACAAATATATTGATAACTTCAACCAACTTTTTGAAGTGAATAATACCTTTTCCCGAGTTCTAGGTAGTAACATAGCTATTTCATGCTTTCATTGCGTGCAGTCGAAAATAAGTTGAAAAAACGAATTTTCCGCGTGTATTTGGTCAATTTCGAGTAGTTTTTGAAACAAAAATTATCAATGAAAAATTCAAACTGTAGGTTTCAAATATATACCAATAAATCCCAATAGCCCTGTTCTAGGTAGTAACATCAATAATATGTTAAGAAACATGTTTGATCATAGAGAAAAATGGCTAAAACAATTAGCATTTTAAAGGAATAAGGCCTCTTAAAGAAAAAATTAAAAAGGAGCTACCTGGTGGAAGAAATCTTTGTATTAATGGTTTACACCGTTATTCAATTCACTGTGTTCCTATAGGACATGGCTGTAAAGTAACATTGTAATTTATTAATTGAAACTTTCCAAAGCAAAATCCACAACCCTTAAACATTATTTATGAACTATTTGCTTGTAAAATACAACTTTATCAGCTATCAAAATGGCTATCAACCATAAAAAATACCTATGTTATGATGTTGGTTGATGTTGTACAAACACACGTGAAAATGTAGGCGCATTTTATACGGCGAATCCGATATTGCTGTATGGAATAGAGGCAAAAGATATATACAGGGTTATGAATCTTAGAGCTTGTAAACTCAAACGTCTCCCAGATGCATGACAGCATGAAGCTTAGTAGCCCCCAAAATATACAGGGTGGCCAATTTAGATCGGTCTGTATGGGAAGTCTGAAACTATAAGACATACGAAGATCTGTTCTTAGGAACCATGTCATAGATTTTAATAAAAAGAAAAACTGCATTCATAAATTAAATAAAAAAAAAGCTGTACTCAGCTCGGGAATCGAACCCGGACGAAGTGAAAAATTAAACTAACATTATTTCTACTTAGATATCAACTGTGTAGGTCTTAAGTAGTCAGTTTTACTATGAAACATGATGTCTAAAATGAATAAAATACCTACATTGTTTTCATATTTTAATTTATTTTTCTAAACATCCGGGTTTAATTTCTGAGCTGAGTACAGGTTTTTATTTAAATGTATGAATGCAGTTTTTCTTTTTATTAAAATCGATGACATGGTTCCTAAGAACAGATCTTCGTATGTCTTATAGTTTAAGAGTTTCCCATACAGACCGATCTAAATGGGCCCCCCTGTATATACAAAACGCCTGCAAAACGCCAATCGGCCATCATACGCAGAGAATTACTACGAATAAGCGAATAACGCGTCAGTAACTAGTACTATATATATATATATTTTTTTATATTTTTTTTCTATGAGCGCGAAGTATGTTTATTGTTGGATTAGGGTTGCTTAGTGATGCTTAATTACTTAATTTGTAGCTTTTATGGGTGAAGTTCTTGCAGATTAGGGTAAAAACACACTGTTATCAATTAGGTACTTATTGCACAACTTTGTTCCAACCTCATAATTCAGTTTCTGTATTTTAGTATTTTATTCCTGTATATTTGCTTGACCCCATGTAAAACTGTCGTGTTATTTAACTAACTTCCACTACTAACTAACTAAATAAATATACAAGTTTATAAGATGGGTACATTTCATAAACATCCCATCCTATCAAACAAATAAAGAATGCAACTTACTGCACAGCCCGACAGTGCGACGCCGTAGGCACCACATACACCGGCGCCTTCTCCGTGGCGTGGGTCGCGTTGGGCCCCATCGGCGCCCAGGGGTCGTGCCCCCCCGCCACCGACACCACGTGGTCGGGGAGGTGGCGCAGCCCCGCGAACAGCAGGTTCGTGCGCGAGATGCCGGAGCGGAGGAGGTTCTCATCGAAACTGAAAAGAAAATACAAAGCATAAAACGTGAAAATATCATATTGTATTGCGCATAAGATTACCATCATTAGGGCACTTCAAGCGAGCACAACGGGCCATCTAGCACAACTTGGCTTCGCTTGCTTCGTAGCTCCATCTACCGTAAGAATTCTCTGACTCTTGTGGTCTTATACCAGCCGTACAGCAGTCCTATTAGGCGCTGCATCAGATCAGAACTACTATCTAGGAGATGAAGAAGTGCCGACACATCCTGGTGGTCGTAGGTACTCCAATGTCCAAGAAGAGCCGGATGCTGTTGGTAGTAGCCTGATACAAGCTACTCCATGCCTGGAAAGTGCTTCATCAGAACAGAACTACTCTGTATGATTTGAAGAAGTGGACACTTCTGGTGGAAGTACTCCAACAAGATGGTGTCCAGGAAAAGCGGCTGCTGGTAGTAGTCTGGTACCAGTTGTATTCGTCGCCTGCGGTATTTCCGGACCGATACCACCTTCAAACCTTCAAAAAAAGAGCGTACTCCCACCTGAAAGGCCGGTAACGCACTTGTGACTCTTCTGGTGCTGCAGGTGTCTATGGGCGACGGTAATCGCTTTCCATCAAGCGATCCGTTTGCTTGTTTGCCCCATGTGACATAAAAAAAAGGTGCGCTATCAGAACAAAACTACTCACTAGGAGGTGAAGAAGTCGCGGCACATCTGGTGGAAGTACTCCAATGGGACGGTGTCCAGGAAAGGCTGGCGGGCGCTGGTGGTGGTCTGGTACCAGCCGTACTCCACGCAAGTCTGGTAGGTCCACAGCCGCACTGGAATAGGGTTGTCATTTATGTTTAGAAGATCCTGGGTGATTAAGTTTCATTCACAGCGTGGTTGGATAATCCGGTATTTGTCTAAAGAGAAAATATATTATAATTTATTTTCACTGAAACAACTAAACACACCTTAAAAAAAACGGAACAAATAAAATACTACTAACTTTTGGACATTATATTATTTGGCAGAATTGGACAAAAAAAAAGATGTGTTTTGAGTACTGATTTTTATGACGTCACAAGCCACTCTTTATACTGACAGATCGTCGTAGCGTTATAGGTAGTCAAAGAGTTAATAATATAAATTAATGTAACCTTTGAGCGGGAAAGCTAGACATCGATCGGTTCTCCTGGTGATGAATCGTGAACCGATTCGAAACATGTCGAGCAATACTCAACTTCTACAACATGAGTAAACCCGTTTCGTATGTAAGTACCACAGACAACCCCCACTAGACGGAGCATGTAAGGCGACCCGCGCTCACCAACGATATGGTACGGCAGAACATTAAAGTATCAACACGGCGACCACCGTTTAGTTGCGTCCTTGTTTATGATCCATGCGTACGTCAACGAAAAAATAAATTAAATAAATAACATGGTAAATTGTAGTGTTAAGTGGTAGAGACCTCATAAACATAAACGCAACTAAACGGTGGCCGCCGTGTTGATACTTTAATGTTCTGCCGTACCATATCGTTGGTGCGGCGGGTCGCCTTACATGCTCCGTCTAGTGGGGGTGGTCTGTGGTAAGTACGTATCGGCGGGTACGCCGGCTTCGTAGGATATTTAATAAAGGCTTATTATTTTCGCGGCGACAGAAAAATTAAAGAGCAGCAAACTATTTGCAACTAAAATAATAACTTGTCAGCGATTAAATATTTTGGCAATCATTTATATTAAATGAGCTTTAAACTAAGGATATTTTAAAATTCAAATAATGGCAGCTACTTTAAGGTAGCAGAAATAATAAACAAGATTACTGAAATCATAGGTGAGGTACTATAAATAATGACTTGGCGACTAATATTAGCAGAAGGATAACAAACTTTATATTAGTGGCAACTACGGGTCTCCATCTAAAAAAGCATTTTGGGCTTTGATTTGCTGGCAGCTTAAATATTAAAATGGGTACTATATAAAAGTAATGGGGAGTTATTTTTTTAGTTTTCGAAACCATAATTTAATGAAAACGGCGATAAGCGTTTTTTAGGTAAAAATGTTTTGCCCATACAAAACACGCTTATTTTAGTCCGAATCTAGCTAAAACACGCTACGCTAAAATAAGCATTGCATTATCATAAGACTTGCCTCAGAACCGAAGCTGTCAACCCCGATTCCACGTGGTCTTGTCTGCCCTACCCCTAGAGTGTATATAAAAAGCCGGAGGCGCGGAGGGAGAGCAGCCCTCGCCCGCCGTGACAAAGCTCGGGAGCCGTGCGGAGCGGAGCGGCTGAGGCTGGTCGCCGATTCGGCGACCAACAAGCCGAAGCTGCGGAACGGAGTACGGGTGACCGTGCTTTGCCACGCAAGGGCGGAAGGGCTGCACTTCCCGCAGCGCCGGAGCTAAGGCAGAGTCTGACACAATATCCAAAAAAATATTGTCGGTTTTAGGAGTCCATATCTCGGTAATTATTAAGTTTAGAAAAAAGTTGTCCATACAAAACACGTTTATTTTAACGTATTCTATACGATAGAATCATAAAAAAATAGGTGTCAATATGACATCACACCTGACGAAAAATTGACCAAAATCAGAGCCACTAAATAAAACTATAGACCAAAATTATTATTTATACATGCAATTTTCAACTTTGATTAAAGCTCTTAAATTGTCGCACAAAGTATTTTTTTTATGACCTTGATTTATTTTATATGTAATCTCCATTGAACAATTAGAGTAGGCCATTTTCAACTTTTTATCCGCTGTCATGTTTCCGCTTCATTAGTTAATTCAGTCGCCAAAACAATAACTCGATGCTAGTTTATATTGAAACAAAGCCGAAAATTGATTACTTAGCTGCTAATTTTTACTTTAATAGTCTCCGCAATTAGTCGCTAACTTATTATTTTTGCTATCCCCTTTAATTTTTTATAAATCCCTAAATCTGATTAATTTGTCGCCGCGTTAAATACATGCCTTTAATAAAGCGCCCGGAGACAATACTTCGGACGTGATAGCCTATTGTCGTGTGTAGGTAGTACCCGAGCCGTAATTGTCCGCACGGTTCCGTGGAGCGAGCCGCGAGGTGCCCCGATGCGTCTGCAGATTGCGGCGGTGACTAGCGGGACACACGGGACCAACGAATGTTCTTTAGGTAATTGTGATTACGACGTATCGTATCGTATAGCTTTTTTTACATTTTTTTAAGTCATTTATGCAGCGATGCAGGATTTATGTCAGGCATGTGGCGCCAGCCAGTACAAAACCTTTTCTTGATAAAGAAAAACCTTCATTATAAAGTTTAACCAACTTTCTAAACTCTAAGGATTTTCTGTGTTTTTTTCTATAATTTATTATAGATGAAGTAACGACTCGCAACATAATAAATACATCATGTTTTACAACTTGGGGTGTTATGGCTTGAAGATCTTATATTTATCTAAGTTATTACAACAGAAGTAAATTTTATTAGCACAACATAACCCGTACTTGATCTTTTATAGAATCAACCGATGAACAATATTTACTGATGCACAATATTCATTCAGGAACATTTTAAAAATGGTCGGAAATTATTTAATGTCTGTGTGTAGGGTCGTGTTTCGGCTGCAGACAAATTAGCAACGAATCTACAATGCAGATCTCTGTATGGTACACTGGTTATATCAAGTTTGCACCTCGTCTGTATGAGACATTGTAAAAATAAATAACAAAAAATTTATCAAATACGTTTATTACGGACAGAAATATAAATTCTTCAAATTATCAGTGGTCCCACACTAGGCTAGGCCTGTATCGTGGTGACCGTTAAGAGGCCTTATTACTTTTAATATATTTTTTTTCATATTACCTAATGATAATATATTTTTTTCATATTATGATAATATTAACCAACTTTTTGAAGTGAATAATACTTTTCCCTGAGTTATAGAAAGTAACATAGCTATTTCATGCTTTCATTGCCTGCAGTCGAAAATAAGTTGAAAATAAACAGTTGTTTGCGTGAATTTCGTCAAATTTTAGTAGTTTATGAAACAAAATATATCAATAAAAAATTCAAACTGTACGTTTCAAATATACTTATACCAATAAATCGCAATGACCCTGTTCTAAGTATTAACATTGATAATATGTTAAGAAACATGTTCGATCATAGAGATAAATGACAAAACAATCAGCATTTTTGAACGGATAAGGAGCCTTAAGTGACGACGCGGTTGGCGCAGTGGTTAAGCAACTGCCTACTGAGCCGGAAGTCCCGGGTTCGAATCCCGGCAAGGGCAAATATTTGTGTGATGAGTTCGAATATTTGTGACTGGCTTATAGATGTTATTTGTATTATATCTATATAAGTATGTTTATCGTCGTCTAGTGTCCATAACACAAGCCTACTAGAGCTTACTGTGGGACTAGATTGATTTGTGTGAGGTTGTATGTTTATTTATTTATTTAAGTAAACATTAACATTACACATTCAGGTTTTTTATTTACCTACATTTACAGACTACAATTACTTAAAAAATGTGCAAATGAAAGTGTGCGAGTCGATGTGGGTGTGGTGTGTGTGTATAGATGGGGGATGCAAACTTTCGGGGCTCTGTGTAGGGTACCCTGTGCACTCCAAATTTGAATCTCGTCTGTATGCGACATCATAGAAGAGAGATATAAACTTAGAGGAACCGGAAAGTGGCGGAAGTTACTCGTATTAGGCAGTTGGGGATATTTGGGTGCGATGGGATGACGTGGCACGTTCTCGCTGCGTTCCCGTCACGTTTTCGTGTCGGTAATGTTAACGTTAATTACGTTGTGCGTCACTTGTATTTATAGCACGATGATGTATGACGTCCACATTATGTAAACCATTAAAAAAATACGCGTTTTTTTATTATTTTACGTTCTAAACATAATAATTAAATAATAAAACACTTTCGTGAGTCATATTTGATAATTGTATTAAACGGTTTACACTCACGTGAAATTGTGTATTTTTAAGAGTAATAAAATATAGAAACTACTTTAATTCAACATATCGGCTCAGTACTCGCACGCACCCGATGTTTCGCTCCACCTTTCACTTTTGTTCGCCTAATTTGGGTCGTGTTCGTAGCCAGTCGCACGCCGGTTGGCGGCTTTTGCGAAAATCAAATGAGAGAGCCTTCTGTAGTGTTTTATTCTGTGTCAATTTATTTACGGATAACGGCAGTGGCGCCTCTGGCGGCAACTTGGCAGAAATACGTTCCATTCTGGCAGCGGTTTTGATAACTGCAGCCATTAATTTCTTGGCAAACATTTTAAAGTCGTTAAATGGAGCTTTATCTCGCTTTATATCTTGTGGTTTAATTTAGGAAGAGTGAAATTTTTGTCAGTCATATACAAGATTTAAATTTCAAGATGATAAAGATCCAAGGATACGATCCAAGTGGAAATTGCCAAAATTTTACATGTACTTAGTCATTAGGTATTTATTTAGTATTATTAGTTATTGTATTAAGCGGTCACGTGATATACGAGTTCGAAACATGTCGGGCTGTTCCTGACAATTTAACAATTTTTTACAAAAAAATCATTGCGTCACAATTCCAAAATACCCACTAAATTATTTTACATAATGATAAAGCAACTCCGTGAAAACATCGAGTCGATCTGTTACTTCGTTTCCCCGCAAATGTAGGTACACAAAACTTTTCTAGCAGAAACACTCCTTAACACCCACCCGTCGCCCGAAAATACCAAAGTTTCATTGTTTAGTTTAATTTCCATAGATATCCGAAAGCGATAATTCAAACACTTCTACGTTTTCATCCACAAATGTCCGCCATTTTGAAAAATCAGGATAAACAGAAGCATCAAAAATAATCTATATCATTTATCATTGGACCTGCTCACACTGCACGAGAACCCGCTGACGCTGCAAATGGGCAATGAGAGCCCGAAATCCGGACAAACGAACAGTCTATTTATCAGCCACAGACGTCCACTGCATAGGTCTCCACTCGCCACAAAGTGTGATATCTCCCGAGCAGACCGCGTCTATTGATTCCCCGCCAGTCTATCGAGGCCATCCGTTTATCTAGTCGGGGGCCAACCCACGCTGCGCTTTCCTATACGTGGTCGTCACTCTAGGACTTTGCTGACCCAACGGCGATCCATTCTCCAGGCTTCAACCGTGCAATCCTGTGAGCTATGTCGGTTACCTTGGTTCTTCTGCGGGTATCCTCATTTCTGATTCTATCGCGCAAAGAAACTCCTAGCATTGCACGTTGTGACTCTTAGCCGCCTTATGAGTCCCATTTGTAAGACTTTTTATGCTAATTGTTATTACTATGATTGTATGAATAAAGATTATTATTATTATTGTGAACGACCACGTCTCAGTTCCGTAAGTCATCACTGGCAACACGCACTGTTTGAAGACTTCGTCTTCAGGCACTGGGGAATTGTCGACAAAAAGATATGACACAGCTTACCGAACGCTGCCCAGCCGAGTTGAATTCGTCGATTAACCTCCTCGAAGATGGACTTGGACCTTCGAACATAAAAACTTCCAAATATCCAGCATCCGGACATACCAAAGATTTTTGGCCAAACTGAAACGGAGAGCCTTCGCAAGCTTGGACAATAAACACATTAAAGCCGCGTTTATTTAAAATTGTGTTCGTTACTACAATTTTGTAATGGGTATATTTTGTAATAGGTATATTGTATTTATATCTAAAAGCGATTATAAACTTGTAAAACCACAAGCCCACAAAACGTGAGTTATTTTTCAATCCACAAAGCAAATCATATCCCAGTACTCTCAAGTGAGAGCCCAAAACAACAAACAGAAACATCACGAACACTCGAATTATCCGGATAACGCGCTAACTTTTATTTATTTGGCTAAACTTCAACCCGTGTGTTTCATTTAAATTTTCGGCTTTGCTTTTGGCATGCGAATTCATTTCTGATGGTTTCAATTTTGATTTGGAATTTTGTTATTTAATAATTAACTAGCGACTCGCCCCGGCTTCGCATTGGTGCAATGCTGATAAATTATGCATGTATTATACATATAAACCTTCTTCTTGAATCACACACAGACAGACAGACAGCTGGAAGCGACTTTGTTTTATACTATGTAGTTTAGTATATATATTCTTTGATGTAGTGATATTTGTTGGATGAATGACGAACGCACGGTTGGCGCAGTTATACTTACTGAGCCGGCGGAACTGGGTTCGAATCCCGGCAAGGGCGAATATGTGTGGGGTTAAGTATCATGTATGGGGTATCTAGTTTTAAGTAGCATGTTTTGACTGTTTTTTTATTGTGTCTAACCATGTATGTTCCATAACATACGTAGAGTTTCGAAGTGTCTATAGATAGATAAATATTTACTTTATTCATATCCATAATTTAGGTACATGGTAACATGCATGCTAACAAGCCACTTCGCTGGTATTCTGCCGCAACGGTATAACGCAATATCTCTTCGAATTTTGAATTAAAAAAGTGCGATTCGGACTCGCGCTAGAAGGGTTCCGTACCTTCAAATAAAAAAAGCCAAAAAATGAATAGTTAAAGCGTCTACCTGTCACCGTTATTAGTATCGAGCAAGAAACAGTAAAAATATCAAGTTGGTTGTATGGGAGCCCCCCTTAAATATTTATTTTATTTTATTTTTAGTATTTGTTGTTATAGCGGCAATAGAAATACATCATCTGTGAAAATTTCAACTGCCTAGCTATCACCGTTCTTGAGATACAGCCTGGAGACAGACGGACGGACGGACGGACAGCGAAGTCTCATTAATAGGGTCCCGTTTTTACCCTTTAGGTACGGAACCCTAAAAACAGTGGTGTAGTCGCACTCAAATAATTTTAAATTGATACAATGTTTTAGTAGAAAATGATTCCACACAAATATAACGAAATATATAATCAGTGGTCAAATACCTATAAATAACTCCCATTTGTAAAGGCAGTATTTACGGAGAGATTCATCACGATTCAATCCGCAATTAATGGGTTTGTTAAATCGTGCCGACTGTCAACACTATAATTGGAGTACCTACAGTCCAACGCATACTAAACAGCGCGATTTAATTATAATTGTAAATTAAAAATTTAAAAAACCCCCGACATGACAACCTGTAAAAAGAAAGAAATAAAATCTACGAAATGTGCCTTTACAATGAACAGTAGAAAAAGAATCCAAGCGTCGTTGCGTTCGGGGGACCGCAGGTTGTCATGTCGGGGGTTTTTTAAATTTTTAATTTTATTTTTATTTCATATTTTTTAAACAAACAGAAGTTTTTTCCCGGAATTTTCTACATTTAACACTTTTTTGGTTTTACACCGTTTATGGTCCATAGTTTCCAGTCTTTCCTCGAGCTTGATCCTTGACTATGTGTACGACAACAGGGTCCCAAGCCAGTGCTAACGAAAGCCGTCTTCTCTAAAATTGAAATTAGCTTTTAGCAACATTCTGGGAAAAAATCGTTAACAAAGTTATTAGCCAAGACAATCAAAATACATACTTTAAATGCACTGGATGAGTTGAAAGAACCTGCTACTTATGGCCTAAAACAGAACCAGGTTTCCATTCTACAGGATCCAAATAGTACGGGTGGCTTACTTAGATCCATAAAAATTGCAGTTGGTGCTAGGTAACTTGACTTAGTTTTGAAAGACCTAATCATCGATAATCCACACCATGGGATAAACCGTTAAAAGATATTACATCCCCACTTTTTTACGTGTAGGGCAGGTACACAAAAATATAGTTTTTAAAAATTTATTCTACCACTATGTCTCTGCTTAGCCGTAGATAGAAGGACGGACATGGTGAAACTATAAGGGTTCCTTGTTGACTACAGAATCCTAAAAAGCTGTTATTCACTTAGGCGAGTACTTTTGCTAAAGCTTACGTGTCCTTTAGTCGCGTTAAAATCTTGCAAGGTGTTGCTATTTGTGACCTCGATCAAAGGAACCTGTTCAATAGTCCTAATGACAATTCAGCTTTAGCAGAATTGCAAAACTAAGAAACAGAGACCCAATATTGTGACGGAAATTAAAAAAGTTTTACTGGGACTCGGTTTAATATCGACTGTACTTTCTTACACAAACGTTAATTGCTCATCAAGAACAATCAGACGAGCCCAAACACCATGGGTTTATTCTGTGCTGTTAAGGAGTTCCTACGGCCATCTTCAGCTGCATGGTACCAAATTATTGTACTGTCAAAATTTTATTAAATTGTTGATTACGCTAATAAACTTAACATTTAACCAACATTTGAAATTCTTGGCTTAGATCCTTTCACAACTAGATGGCAGGGCCGTATTTACCCCTAGGCCCACAAGGCCCGGGCCTAGGGGCCCAGCTAGTCTTAGGGACCCAGTCCCAGACGCAGGACTTGTACCATAATAATGTTCTCCTTATAGGGGAGGGGGCCCTAAATGCCAAGTGCCTAGGGGCCCTGGCCCACTTAGTCCAGCCCTGCTAGATGATTATCATGAGATCTTCACTTAGTGAGTGATAAGGAAAATGCTAATAAAACAACATTTATCCAGCGTTTGGAATTATTCGCCTCAATATTGGCTTTGGCTGAGATCCATTAACAACTACCTGGTCATCATGAGACCTTAATTTAGTAAGTGATATAGAAAATGCTAATAATACTTAACATTTAAACACAATTTGAAATCCTTGGCTTCAATATTGGCTGAGATCCATTAACAACTACCTGGTCATCATGAGATCCTCATTTGGTGAGTGATATAGAAAATGCTAATAATACTTAACATTTAACCAAAATTTGGATTCCTTAGCTTCAATATTGGCTGAGATCCATTAACAACTAGCTGATCATCATGAGACCTTAATTTAGTAAGTGATATAGAAAATGCTAATAACACTTAACATTTAACCAAAATTTGAAATCCTTGGCTTCAATATTGGCTGAGATCCATTAACAACTACCTGGTCATCATGAGATCCTCATTTAGTGAGTGATATAGAAAATGCTAATAATACTTAACATTTAACCAAAATTTGGAATCCTTGGCTTCAATATTGGCTGAGATCTTGTCACTTGTTCCAATTAAAGCTGAATATCTTGGAAACGACTGGTCCTACTTCCACCAAACATAGCTAAGAACCATCTCGACGGAAAAGTCTTTCGATTAAAAAAAACCGCACTTAAATTGGTCCATCCGCTTGGGCGCTACGATGCCACAGACAGACACACAGATACACAGATACACAGATACACAGATACACAGATACACAGATACACAGATACACAGATACACATGTTAAACTTATAACACCCCTCTTTTTTTCGTCGGGGGTTAACTAGTTAAAATTAATTAGTTTGCCAAGGGACATTGTATTTCGAGTTGGCTTGTGCACGCCGATGGTTGTATGAATCGGTTTTTGGGGTTCCGTACCCAAAGGGTAAAAAACGGGACCCCTGTATCTCATGAACCGTGATTTATTTATTTATTGAAAAAAACAGGTTACATAACATTACAGTTTACACCAATGCGTCATGAACCGAACAATGTTTATTTAGACGGCGAAACGGCGTGGCCCCGTTGTTCCGACATCTCGGGTGTTGATTTGGTAGGTTGCCCCGGAACCGACGAAACACGACACCTTTCGGCCAGAAATCAGCACACGCGATGGTGTCCTGGAGCGGCCGCGGCACGCGCACTACAAACGAGCTGAAGTGCACGTAGTGGCGCGAATGCAACTGGAACACCCTCAGCGAGTAGCCGGTTTTCTGGCGAACATACTGCGTCACTTCTTCAGCGGTGGCAGTGTGATGCAGGCGCGACACGTACAGCGCCTTGATGCTCGGTATATGATAGCTACACAGTTGAAAATTCCACAGATGATGTATTTCTGTTGCCGCAACCACGAATAATAAAAACAGATTAAATAGATGTCATTGGGGTACCCATACAACAAACGTGATTGATTACATTAACTCCTCATTTTGTATCCGGCACCCTACATACCGGGTGCAAACTTAACTTAACCCGGCCAGTTAATATGCGATAAGTGCTTGTACGGGACCCTCGGTGCGCGAGTTCGACTCCCACTTGGCCGGTTTTTATTGTAATCTACCCACCACCAGTGGCATGGCGTCTTTTGGACAACAAAAGGCAAAATTTTGGACAAAAGGAACCTAATATAAAGGTGAGAAAGGTTTGATGGATATCTGATCTAACGGCATGAAGAATCAAAGGAACTACAAAAATATTTTAGGCAAATCTATGGCGATTTTAGTGTTGTTTATAGTTAATTCGTTCAGTTGCTCCCAAAGGTACAATTTATTTTCGCTTAAGCTGTTTATTATCAGAAAGCACTGCCTTGAGTTATGTAAAGAGTGTTTCGATAAGCGATCACAAGAAACTGGGATCTGGTATATGACTAGACAACCCGAACCCTGACAGTCTCCTTGGATAACACATCTTACTCTGACCTGGCTAGATCTTGTAGTAGTGATGCACGATGAGATTACGCTCTGGATACATCCCTACTAATAAATTCAATTTTTTATGGGAATATCCAATACTTTAAACTGTAATGAATGCGGTAGTATAGAGGATATACATTCATGTCTTGGGGGAATGTGTGCGGAGAGGTATTAACGCTCAACCTTCTGGATTGGAACCTGTAATGTCCGGTTGGCCAACCCTGAATCAGAGCTAGTCAAATATATATAGATATATAAAAACTGTGTTAAGTTAATTGCAATATCATCAGAGAACGTATGGAGCGGCATGATCGTTCAACGACCAAGGTCCTAATATTATTCAATGAAAAAAAGTGGTTTATTATTTAATAAAACGATATTAAAACTAGGACTCAAAATTAGAAATTTTTCGCATCGCCTATTAAAATAAAATAAAAGCAAAGCTAAAAATATATGCCATTAGAAACTACGACTTCAAAGATTATGATTCCAAAAAATTTGGAATCTCATTCGCATCCACTTTATTTAGTAAAATAAATGCATTTCCTTTAAAACATCTGCGCCAGCACGACTCGATTCGAAAATTGAATAATAACTTGCCAACGAAACGCAGCAAGTTATCCATTTTGATTATTTCTCTCGAAATATGTTAATATACGAGCTCTGAGCTGCCTCGAACAGATGAATTTGTTACCTATACATTATACCACAATACCTTGGTCTATAATTTCCTTATATGTCTAGCATTTTCACGGTTCAGGATAACCTGGTGAGCTCAAGCTGTGAAACTATACGGCTTGTGAATTTTGCAATATTGATGGACAAAATGAAAACAAGGATTTTGCATTTTATAAAGCGGAGCTGTAGTGAATGATGTACTGTATTTACGGAACGGTAAAGTGTTTTATGTTTTCTAGTGCAGAAAACACCGTTTTGCCTTTAGATTACGGGTTATTGGCAATATTGGATAGTTGTTTACTTTGTTTCTAGCGAGATTTTTGTAAATTTAAATATATTTACACTTCATGGTTCTCCCCGATTCGTCGCAAAAATCTCTCTGAACCGTGATAGCTAGATAGTTGAAATTTCCACAGATAACATATTTCTGTTGCCGCTATAACATCAAATACCTACTAAAAAAAACTGAATAAAATAAATATTAAGGGGGCTCCTACAACAAACGTGATCAGTTGCGTTAACTTTGCACCTCACTTGTCCCGGCTCCATACATACCAGGTTCAAACTTAAGCCGGCTAGTTAAGAGGGGATAAAACATATTTTATTATATCTAGGCATTAGTCCTTAGTGTATCTGTGCATGCTAAATTGTTCATTTGTCTATCTTCTTGGATATCCCATTATTTTCTCATTCGCTCAAAGGTTAACTGGAAGAGATCCCGTATAGGGATAAGTTTGTCTTTGTACATTGTTGTTTTGAAGATTTGTGATTTGTTTTTGTGTACAATAAAGTGTTTACATATACGTAAGTATTTGTACAATCAACCAATTTGATTCCTAGGCCATTTCGTACCTTTGTCACAGTGAACGTCAATATGACCGCCGCTTGAAAGCTCATATCATTGTCATTGTGACAAGGTGGTGACAAGGTTCTATAGTGGCCTAGAAATCGAATTGGTCGACTGTACGTAACCTTCGGCCGGTTTTTTTACTCACTGACTGATTGTGGAGCATTGTAGCTGGTGTTGGTGTGCTCCTGCACCACGGCGGAGTAGCGGGTCTCGATGCAGGGCTGGGTCCAGGGTTGGGCGGTCACCCAGGTGGCCAGGCGCTGCACTGGGTCCGCTGGCGACAAAGTGTTACTTTAAAGTGGATCAAACCTAGCTTTTTGCCAGGAGTGAGCTAAAGAGCAAGTTTTGTATCGAAGTGGCAATAAAAAATTGGCAACGTAGGGTATAAGGTTTCGGCAAACAATGTTAAATTGTATACAGTACGAATGCCTACCAATCTGGTACATAAGTAGGTACATATCTGTATTTCCCTACAGAATAACAAGGATTTAAACTTGCACGATTTACACACATTTAACATACAATAATGTTACGTTCCCTTCGTTATCACGTTCGAAATGTCGAGGCAAGGCATTTCAAATAAACACATTTTGAACGCGATTAAGTCCCGTTTTGTTATAATAATGTGTGATATCCTGTTTTCTTTTTTATGTTTATGATGGAACTAGATGCGTTTAACATCCATGTCCATAACTGGGAGCAGTCCGTAGTGGACACATGGCGGAAACGGCTGTTGAGTGGGCGAAAGATCTGGTTCAGGATACTTGCCACCAAGCGTGCCAAAAGACATTACCATTCTTACATCTGCCAAGGCTGTGTTAGACAAGACCATTCTTACATCTGCCAAGGCTGTGGTCGCGTGTGCCGTTCTCGTATAGGCTTGCATAGCCCTGAAAAGTGTTGTTTTCCTACAATACATGACATTGTTTATATACCTAGTCTGTAAAAGACTGAAAGATGATGATGGAACTTACCAACAGTTTCATCATTCAGAACAGCGCAGGCGTCTGGAATGTTGCCCGGAGTAGCGTACTGCACCAGATAAGCGAAGGTCTCCGTGATACCGAACCAGAAGAACGTGGCCACGTCCAGGGGTGACGTCGCCTGGATCGGGGAACAGGTGCTGAGGGAAGAATTAACTATTATAACTTACGGGACCGAAGAGGTATCTATATCCAGAAAGAAGTGAAGGAAAGAATAGTATCAAACAAGGAATTGAATTATGAGGAGAGGAATTCAAGATTACGATAATTATGGGAAGTTAAAAATATCGGCCAAGTGCGAGTGGGACTCGCGCACGAAGGGTTCCGTACCATTATCTGTAAGTTTGTTGTATGGGAGCCCCCCTTAAATATTTATTCTATTTTATTTTTAGTATTTGTTGTTATATCGGCAATAGAAATGTAATACACCATCTGTGAAAATTTCAACTGTCTAGCTATCACCATTCTTGAGATACAGCCTGGTGACAGACGGACGGACGGACGGACGGACGGACAGCGAAGTCTCAGTAATAGGTTCCCGTTTTTACCCTTTGGGTACGGAACCCTAAAAAGGGCCTTCACATGTATTTTCCTACCAAATGCTTCTATAGGTACTGTTATAAAATTATTCATTTGTAGAATTGAAAAAAATATGTGATTTAGGTTTTAGGTTTACCACAGAGTGTCAAGCAATAAATTGTGTTTTTTATTTATTTCCCATATGTTTAGAATAACCGGAACCTTTTAATCGAGAACCAGTTTGCATGCACTCAGTATTTAAATAAGAGCAATATCATTACCAATAGTCTCATATAGTATAAGCATCACACTATTAAGGCGAAAGTTTGTGAGTGTGTTTGTGTGATTATTACTTTTTCACGCTCAAATGGGCTGAACCAATTTTCATAAAATTCGGTATATATGTAATAAACACATATGACATACTCGTAAAATAATATAGGCTACTTTTTATCTGATACGGCGCGCGGTGGGTAACACCACGAGGCGTAGCTAGTGTTATGTCTACTTTTATGTTATAGTGTAGGTACTTGACCGAAAAAGACATTGATTTTAGAATATCGGCCGTTTAGTTTTGTAATTTCTTTTCGTTGGTTACTAATACTTAGTACTCACAATATTGTTTATATTACTTTTAATAAGTTTATTCCACTTAGACCTTGAGTACTTATATTCTTTGACTTAGACACATTTTATTTACAAAATAAATTATGGAAGACACAATTTGATCCTTTAAATCTTTATTTAAATTAAAGAGACTTTTTAACGATTAATAAAGGTTATTAAAAACTGTCGTTTAATGAGGAATTGAGGACCCCAACAATAACATAAAGTTTCAAAAATGAATACAAAAAGGCTGACTCGTGAAGGATTTGAACCTCCGCCCTCCGATGGTCAAGTTTAAATTTATATCGGCGCTCTCACCTACTGAGCTAACGAGTCCTTGTAGATTCTGCCAAAAACAGCGGTTGTATGGCGCGAGGTTACGTCATGGTCGCGGTGAAGTCACGATAGCTCCGCGCACGCTATCCAGGTTCGTTTGGAGGTCATTAGTCAGGTTGGTTTAAAAATATCGAGGAAAGAACTAGATTTGTTGTTATGACCTAATATCTGAATGTATCCTATATGTAACGAGTGGTGAGCCGGAGAAAATTCGAAAAAATTACTAGTTTTTAATCCCCGACGAAAAAAAGACGGGTGTTATAAGTTTAACATGTGTATTTGTGTATCTGGGTGTCTGTCTGTGGCATCTTAGTTCCTAAATGGATGATGTGAGGTTTTTTTAAATCGAAGACGACGCCATATTGCGGATTTTCATTTACGATTGATATTATTTACGTCGTGCGAAGAAGCTGCCAGTGTCTCTCGGTTGAGAATGATTTCCAAGACTTGACTAAGTAAAGTACTGGTGCATTGTTTATTACAAACTAAGAAACTTATTTATTTGTATGTATTTATTCAATAATTCATACACGCAGTCGGACACGGAAACAAAAATTGGATTACATATTTATTATTTAAAAAAAAACAGACTTTACTAGGTACTTTTGTTATTCTCTATCTTTATTTGTTATTCTCTATCTTTATAAATTCCATTACACATAATCTATCTTTACATTATCACCTTTATGCCGATGATCTTCAAATTTATTCGCAGGGTGTTCTCGGTGACCTCGCGTCGGTTATTAGCGACGTAAATGGTGATTTGGAGCGCATTTTAAATTGGAGTCGTAGGTTTGGTCTCAAAGTCAATCCTGCTAAAACTCAAGCTATCGTAATTGGCAGTTCTAAGCTGATCTCCAGGGTTGACTTTGATAATGTCCAACCTGTATTATTTGACGGAGTTCATATACCTTTTTCGCACTGTGTAAAAAACCTCGGTGTCATTCTTGATCGCACTTTATCTTGGGTGCCACAGGTTAATGAAGTAAGCAGAAAGATGTTTGCGGCAGTCGGTTCTCTCAGAAGGCTCAGTAATTTTCTGCCTATTGCCACCAAAATTGCGCTCTCTCAAACTCTACTTCTTCCTATATTGGACTATGCTGACATAGCTTACCTTGACCTCACGGAGGAGCAGCTTAATAAGCTTGAGCGTATCCAAAACATCTGCATTCGGTTCATATTTGGGTTACGCAAGTATGACCATGTATCCGACTTCCGGTCTCAGCTCAAGTGGCTCTCAATCCGTTCTCGTCGTCACTCCCATATTCTGTCTCTTCTTTATAATGTACTATTTAACCCCACAACTCCCCGCTACCTCAAGGAGCGCTTCAGTTATTTGCGTTCTGTTCGCTCTGCACAAAACTTAGTTCTTACTGTTCCCCCTTCATCCTCTAAATTTTATAATGGTTCTTTTACATTCCGGGCTACTTTACTGTGGAATTCGCTTCCTCTGGATATAAGGCGTGCCCAATCTCTTGCAACATTTAAAACCCTCGTCAAAAAACACTATTTGTCTCTCCCTTAGTACACTGCAATAATAATCGCTCCTTTAATTTTGTGGCTCATACTGTTTTTGTTTTATTTATTACTTTACAATATATTTATTTATTATGTCATATATTTATGTAAGTATATCTGTATATTTTTATTTATGTACCTATGTTTATTACTTTTGTCTTTTATGGTAGTCGTTCATTTAGTCCTATTATTATTATGCACCACCTACTAATTTCAAACATTAATTTTCAACTACTCCGCTACCTGAAGGTTGTCTGGAAGAGATCGCTATTTAGCGATAAGACCGCCTGTTGTTTACCTCTGCCTGTTATTTTAATGTATCTCATGTTGTGTTGTATATTCCTTTATGTTGGAGGTGTGCAATAAAGAGTATTTGTATTTGTATTTGTACTTATTTAATAGGTATCGTAGATTATGACGATGTAAAGGTGATTCAATGAATCCTACTTGATTAAATGATGTCTTATCTTTTTAGCAATGGATGGTTGGTTTTGTATGCTACCCATTGTTAACGCAACCGCGCGTCAAACAACGGGATTATGGTCATGTTCAGACGACAAGCGCTCAACGCGCGTTTTGCTAACGCGCGTTTATAACTCCGTACAAAAACCTGTCGCGCCACGCTCAGTGTAGGGTTCCGTAGTTGCTCATCCTTCACAATAGACTTAAATTACGAGAAAGATTTCAAGCTCTATAAAAAGTTTGTAAACGCCAAAGTTACTGTGTTTACTTATTACCTTCTTGAAGTCAACTTACGTCATTTTAAGAAATTTTTGAAATTTTGCGATAACTCAAAAACGGCCGATTTTGTTTAGTATAGTTTTCATTGAAAGTACTTATAAGGCCTCATTTTCATGACTTTTTCCATAATTTTTTGAGGGGGGGGGGACGCTATTCTTTTTTTTCGGAGCGAATATTTACAAAACTGCTGACTATCAAAAAATAAAATAATGTTAACAGACCTCTATTATTTTTAAAAGACCTGTTCAACGAAACCCCACACACTAGTGTTGAAACGAAAAAAAAATTCACCCCCACTTTAGTTTTTCGAGAGGTACCTACCCGAAAAACTTTTTTTTTTAGTTTTTATTTTACCGTTTCGTCGGCGTGATACATAAACACTCATACCAAATTTCAGCTTTCTAGTACCTACTAATGATCACAGAGCTAAGCCGCGGACGGACAGACGGACATGTCGAAACTATAAGGGTTCCTAGTTGACTACGGAACCCTAAAAAGCGCGTTGGTACGCAAATGTTTACGGCCAGAACAAAATGTATGTAGTTGTAAACGCGCGTTATCAAAACGCGCGTTGAGCGCTTGTCATCTGAACATGGCTTATGTTTTTACCCGCGACGATAAAAGATAAATATTTTAAGTATACTCGTAATGTATCTGTGTATTGGTAGGTAAGTCTATTTGTGGCACGGTAGTTCCTAAGGGCTGCTGCTCACCGCGAGCATTGTAAATGATTGGAAAGTATTAGTAATTTCCGTAGTAATTCATTGTATTCCAATTGATCTGCTGGTATTTTGATTTTGCAGGCTGTTAAGTGGCGCTTTAACTCGTCCTTGTAACGCAGTTACTGTCCGCCTCGATTACATCACAGCGACCTAATTGGCGGTCCTGTATCAAGAAAAGTGTCAAAGGTTTTGAAGAGGCCTGTTTGACTGATCTTGATATGAGGCGTCTAGAAAGAAAATCCCGTCCCAAACCCTGCTACAATTATACCTACAATCTACAATAGCTCCGGCCAGCTTCACTGTGCTTCATGTGATCGGGTAGACGGGTATAAAAAAAGTAAGTTTGGTTTTTACCAGCACGCCCGTAATTAGCTTGGGTCGCCGTCACCGGTCACGGCGTGGATACCTATATCCATACTAATATTATGCGAAAGTGTGTCTGTCTGTCTGTCTGTTACCTCTTCACGCTTAAACCGCTGAACCGACTTAGATGTAATTTGGTATGGAGATAGTTTGAGACCCGGGAAAGGACATAGGATACTTTTCATCCCGAATAAATTTAGTGTTCCCCAGGGGATGAGCGGATAACACCGCGGGGCACAGCTAGTAAGAGTAGTAAGTATATAATTCATTGTAAGTGATTAGGTTAAATTTTAGTCGATTCAGTAATTTGAACTTTTTAAAAAATGGCGGAGTTGTGGGGCTAGAAATCGTAAAAAAACTGGTCAAGTGCGAGTCGGACTCGCATACCGAGGGTTTTGTACAAACACTTCCCATCTTAATTTAACTTTTGTTTACACCTGGTATGTATGGCGCCGCATACAAATGAGGTGCAAACTTAACGCTACCGATCACGTTTGTTGTATGGGAGCCCCACTTAAATACTTATTTTAGTGTATAGGTACTTTACTTACTTTTTTTTTAAAGACATGAAATTTTTATTTATCAATAAATAAAACAATTAAAACTAAGAACATAATATGTATATATAAACCTAACTAAACTTTTACTTACTTGTTGTTATCTGTGAAAATTTCAACCACATTTCAACTGTCTAGCTGTCGCGGTTCATGAATCATGAGATCATGAAATACCGCCTGGTGACAGACGGACAGGCAGACAGACTAAATAGTAATAGGGTTCCGTTTTATATTATTTGTAGGCTTGGGACTTCACTGTTCGCCGTGGTTGTCCAATCCATGGAGTCGTCATATGATAAAAAAAATATTCAATGTCAAAGTATGTAGTATTTGAAAAATATTTATAAACAAAAAACACGCTACTCTTTTGAGTAGTACTCATACCTTGTAGTAGGTATACAAAATAAACTGAAACAAATAATAAGTAACAATAACAATAAAAATCTTCTTCAACGGCAACCCTCTAGTCGCATAACAGCTATTGTCATAATATCGATTGTCATAACACTTTACGCATAAAGTTGCTGCCCATAATTTTTTTTTTGGCATTAATTGTACGATGTCATAAGTCATAATTGCCAGGCGTAAAATTATTAATTTTTAATTAAACCAGTAATTATTGTAACGGTCTTCAATCAAAAGTGAGTTTATAAAGTACTCAAAATGTTTCTTAATTTTAAGTTGCGAAAAGTTGTCAGTACGAGTAGTCTGTCACAACACAAGTACAAGTACCTATCAAAAAGGATGCATAATTTGTGACCACTAGGTATAGTAGGTATAATATGAAATTACCAATAGATTAATGATAAAATTAATTGCAAACTATTATAACGTGCCCATTAAAAATGTAACAACATAAATTATGACATTTAATAAAACATTTAAATAAAACAATTTAAACGGATTATGTAGATACAGATTCCAAATCAGGTTGGTGGATTCCGCACATCTTCGCTTCGCTTCAGTGCAGTCGGACCACAGAGCCGGACTACCGTATCAAGTGGGTAGATATGTGCAGAGCATGAATGTGCTGTTTACAACTTCATTGTTGACGTCAATAGTAAGTCATCTCGCACCATACGATCCCTATTTTCGCGCAGTTTCGTAGCGACTCGTTAGCTCAGTAGGTGAGAGCGCCGATATAAATTTCCACTTGACCATCGGAGGGCGGAGGTTCAAATCCTTCACGAGTCTGAATTTCTTTTTGTTTTTGTTTTTTGGGTTTTAAATAAGACGGTGTTACCAGTTACTTATCAAGGATAGTAGTAGGATATTGAATCAAGAGTTATTCGACAGAAAGGTTGCAATGTACCTACATAAATTAGTAGTTTCACAGAAATAAGCAGCACTATTTTGAAGAAAACTTTTCGATCCCAATTCAAAATTAATGATACGATACGGCTCCTTATCCGTTCAAAAATGCTGATTGTTTTAGACATTTTTATCTATGGTCAAACTAGTTTTTTAACACATTATCAATGTTACCACTTAAAACAGGGCCATTGTGATTTATTGGTATATATTTAAAAACCTACAATTTGAGTTTTTCATTGATAATTTTTGTTTCAAAAACTACTTACTCGAAATTGACAAAATTTTCGCAGAAAATTATTTTATTTTCAACTTATTTTCGACTGCTCGCAATGTAAGCATGAAATAGCTATGTTACTGTCTTAGAACTTAGAATTCAGGGAAAAGTATCTCACTTTAAAAAGTTGGTTCAAATTATCAATATATTTGACACAATATGAAAAAAAAAAGGAATTAAGGCCCCTTAACTTAAAATAAAGTACAGGCAAAATAATCCATATTTAGTTATTGACCGAGCGAAGCGTCTCCGTTTCAGCTTGGCCAATTATTCTTCCGTAGGTCCGGATATTCGGGTGTCCGTTTGTCTGGATTTCCGGCTGTTCTTGAATATTTCTCAACCGATTCTAAGTAGGTTCAATAATTATAATATGTACTTGTTTTTTTTTCAATGCCTATATTATAACCCCTTGACATCCAAGATTCTCGATCAGATGCCATCCAGTGTTGAATGCGATTGAAATGTATGATTCAAAATATTAGAAAAGAAAGCAGACGGATAGAAAGGCACAAATGGATAGAAAAAAGGAACTCTAAAAAGGTACTGACTTGAACAAGGTGGAGACGGTATCAGCGCCGCCAGTCGTCTGCAGCAGCGTGACAAGACCTTGCACAGCCTGCTCGACGCTGGCCAGACACTCCTCGCTGCCCTGGCTGCGGAGCGCCTCCGTTATCACCTCCAGGTATTCTGGAAATTGCAGAGGAAACTGATTCTATGGTTTTGGAGAAGGTTTAGTATCAGAGTGCCTCTTATTTTGACGATTTCTAGGGTTCTGTACCCAAAGGGTGAAAACGGGAGCCTCTTACTCCGCTGTCCATCCCTGCCGTCCTACGTTAAAAGGTCGTATCTTTGTATAGATTTCATAGTAAGAGAGGCTTTTTACCATAGCACGGCAGATCCGTCCGTCTGTCTGTATGGACCGTGATAGCTAGACAGTTAAAATTTTCACAGATGATGTATTATTTCAGTTGCCGCGATAACAACAAATTACTAAAAACAGAATGAAATAAATATTTAAGTGGGGCTCCCATATAACAAACGTGATCGGTTGTGTCAGTGATCACTAGTTTTTGGCTTCTGAGTTAACAGTCTTGCTCAGCAGTAACCGATTGGGTGATAATTGCTTTTCAGTCGGATTATTATGAAGATTGGTCTACAAGTAAATCTTTCTAGGCGTACAAGGACCTGCTGCCAGCAAAAATGGTGCGAAAGGTTTTCAAGGTCCTGCGGATTATAATAATGGGAGTGCCAGAGTAGACAGGGAGGGTGTTCTTATAGTATTCGTTGATTCACTCCCTTTCTTTTGATATTGGCAGGCCGAATACACTCCTAATAACACGCCTGCGAGGTGCCTACTTTCATTGTAAGTCCTGGAAACCTGTGCTGTGCCGATATCCCGCGGGAAACCTCCTGGAGCTCATATAAGGTACGTGCACACAACGGCGTCACGTTTACTCTTATTTTGAAAATTGTTAATGCCTGAAAACCATCTTGATCAGAGGGTATAGGGCACAGACAACCCCCACTAGACGGAGCATGTAAGGCGACCCGCGCGCACCAACGATATGGTACGGCAGAACATTAAAGTATCAACACGGCGGTCACCGTTTAGTTGCGTCCATGTTTATGAGGTCTCTCTACACCACTTAACACTATAATTTACCATGCTATTTATTTAATTTATTTTTTCGTTGACGCATGGGTCATAAACAAGGACGCAACTAAACGGTGGCCGCCGTGTTGATACTTTAATGTTCTGCCGTGCCGTACCATATCGTTGGTGCGCGTGGGTCGCCTTACATAATTATGCTCCATTTAGTGGGGGTTTATTTATTTATTTTCTTTATTGGGGAAAAAAACAGACATAGACAAAAACAGTTACATAATAAGAAAAGAAATCTTACGTTAGGTATAGCCTACATCATAACACAATTCCCACTAAGATTTTATGTAGGTAAATAAGGTGGCATTGCCATTCAAAGAACACTTGATTAACACTACTTATACTAAAACTGAGATGAAAACGTATTATACTAGGTAATACTAACTTAAAGTACCGTAAAAGAAGAACCAGACAAATTCTAGGTTAAACAATGCGCACGAGAGTACATACACATACAATTCCTGAGTGAGTGAATGATAGGGATAGGGGTTGTCTGTGGTATAGGGCGAGCTTAGTACAGGATTCTTCTTGGAGATGTACCAGGGAAGTCTTCCTGTGCGTGGAGAGGCCCGCTGTCGGAGAAGGCGGCGTCCACGAGGTGCGGGTAGCCCAACTTCATCCACGTGGCCATGCTGCCGGCGTACGAGCAGCCCACCAGAGCCACCGCCCCGTCCCTGGCACACAAACACAAGATTGGGTCCATGTTGGCTCACATAAAAATCTTATTCATAATTGTCATTAGTCATTTTCGTAGTTATAATTTCTAATTTTCTCTGTAACAAATAACTTTTCAGGATTGTTATAATACAAACCCAACCTAACCTAACATGGTTTTACTCTCAAAACTTTTGTAAAGTTGAATTTAGAGTTACGGCTTACGATTTTATGTCAAACAAAACGTTATGATAACAAATCGTTATGTGAAAAAATGCGCACCCCACAAAATTAATTCGAACCAAGGACCATATACACGGGACCGCTATTCTTCATACTACGCACCGTACTCCGTTAGTTACTATCGTTCTACGTCGCTAGATGCCGCTAAGGGTCTCAATTCATTCAAAAGTCGTCATTTTTCAATCTCTACCGTACGGTACGCGCAAGCGTGAAGTAACACAGTCGTCAAGCGTTCAACGACATTCCAACTTCCAAGTGATACAGTAAAAAGTGAATAGATGACGTTAGGTGCGATGTTTGTTTACTACGTTCCGTTTCGTCTTATTTCACTATTTGTGTATGTTTTATTTAAACATAAAAATTACTTACATCCTAATCCTAATCCTAATAATATTATAAACGTGAAAGTTTGGATGGATGTATGTATGTACGTTTCACTTAATCTCAAAAACTACTGGACGTATTATGATGAAACTTTCCAGTTATGTACCTTATATATCAGAAAAGAATAGGCTATCATTTATACCAAGTTTTATCCCTTTTAGGGACGAAAAACGGGATTAAAATTTGTATGGAGAGCAAATCATTGTAGTTGCAACAATTCCCTACATGTCATCGTTTTGACGTAAACTAATCAATATAATAATAATTTTGTCTGGGCCTACGATAGACCTTCACGAAACGCATACCAAACTATTCTTTGTAAAAAAACAATAAATTCTGATATGGAAACACGTAACCGCAAAATTCGATTAATCGCGTAATTTCATGAATAAAATACATACAATTTTACAAATTTGAAACAATGACATTTGATTTGACGACATCACACACCCATCTGGCAAGACATGTCAAACCAGTGATGCCAGAAGGGCTACCCCGATGTTCAAAATTTGACTGTCGAATAGCGCCATCCTTCTCGATCATCTGTCAAAGAATATTTTAGTGAATGGAATAGCACTATACGACAGTAAAATTTCCAACATCGGAGTAGCCCTTCAGGTAGGTATCACGTTTCGAATCGAAACTTTCGATACGCACATCATCTGAAAATAGTAGGACAAACGAGTAGTATGCCATTCAACAGTATGCCAAACATTCTCGGCCAAACATTTTTAGGACAAAAAACATTATGCGATACGACAGGCACCCGAAATTTATCTATACAAAAACTAACAGAACTAACGACAGTGATAATTCAATAAAACCACAATTTTATAAACGTTTTCTTAACAAAAACAACAATATTACTTTTAACAAAAACAAAACGAACGAATATATTTTCGCAGGCCGCCTGCATGTAGGCAATTCCTAATTGTTCTAGGGTAAATGTCAAACATTTCCGCAAATCGTCCCGTTGGCGTAAAGCCATTTTGTCGTCGGCGTTGGTCTTGGGCCATGGCAAGCGGACGATGCAATGGTTACTTTGCTTTGCAGTAGATCAATAAGGTTTCCTTCAGCATTATATCGCCGTACCCAACGTCAAACTGTGTCCCTGCTAGCATTTAACCGACGTGTGATCTCATAAATCCGTATTCCTTCCTGGTGTAACTCCACTCTTTGAGCTCTTCATTGTTTTCAGTCATTATCATTATCTTTTAATAGTTCACGGTTAGCGGCAAGCATTTTATTTTTCAAATTAATAACGTTGCTGAAAATTATTTTACAATTTTCTCGATTGACACTGACATATGTTCCTAATTAGAAATTAAAAGCAAATGATAACCTTTCGCGAGGAGGTTTTTTGTAAAATGAAGTGACAAATAATAATATTGACATTTCAATTGAAATATAATTTTCGGCCTTAATGCATTGCGAATGTCTAACGACATTTTAACGAAATGGGTAGGAAATGAAATTCCTTGACTGTACAAAACTTATCTAACAAATATTACGTTACTGACTGTTTGTTAGTGGGAAATGTCGCTTGACAATTCGGGCGTAACTTATTTTGTCCATTACATCAGTGCACCAACGCCATCTAGCTATTTTGTGTAGCAAAAATTGGCGAGCCCGCAAGCAACCTTGAGCTATCCAGAGGTGGTGCCATCTATTTTAATACGATGAAACCACGTTGTTGAAGACTAAAAAATGAAATCCTTAAAAATTGTGTATTTAAGTTATATTATCGTATTAAAACAAAGCAGTAACGCGTTTGATTTTCAAAAATCAAAAATCACTTATAAATATTGGTAAAAAATATCATTTTTGTCACTTCCAGGCTACGAAGCAGCGCCATCTAGTTTTTATACCGAATTTTGAGCTTTTTCAGAGTTACGTTTTCTTGTATGAGAACATAAGTCCCGGGTATATGGTCCTTGATTCGAACTGACACAAGTTTAGGGTAAACTTATTCGAAATGGGCGCCGCTGCTTCCGATATTTTCTATCTTATCTTTTCATTAATTGCAAAAAGTGTATACAAATTTTTGTACTGTAGTTTACCCCACAAAACTTGTTACATTTAAATGCGGGCGCAGAATTTTTTTTGGGACAACTACAGTGCCCAAATTGTATACAATGATTTCTTAAATATCATAAATGTTTTCTTAGGTTTTTGCTGTTACTGAAAATGTATCTCAATTTGTTTAAGGAAATGTGAATACCCGTCGCCTGAGCGCAAGATTAACCTCTCAAGAGCCCCTTCGAGATGTGACGTTGATTATTGAAGTAGCAATATTAATATTATTAATTCAATTAGTATATTAATAATTCTATAAATTAGGTATTTAACTGTTCTCTCCAAGCATATTACGTCCGTGTATTGTCCCATTCTTGTGTGAAAGAAGAACAATTAATCATTGCACTATTATTATCAGTTTTGTTTAAGCGCCTACTGATTTTGTATGGCAAAATATTTAGTTAAGCTACAATTGCACCTACTCAATGTTTGTACGTATATGTAAACACGACACAAAATATGAAATACTTACATTTTAAAACGTATGTACTAAGGGAAACTTATCCCTCATCATATCGAATGTAACCGAGGCTCATCCAGTTTTATATTGTATAGTCAAACATTTGATAAGGGCCATCCAATGTTTGATTAGAAGCCGATTTAATTTTAACCTCGAAAAACGCTAAAATATGTGAGATTTCCAGATATTCTTAGCTTTAATTGGAACAAGTGACTAGATATTTTTTTCAAATTTTGTAGTTATGTTCAGTTTTAGTAGCATTTTCTATATCACTCATTGAATGAGGGTCTCATGATGACCAATGAGTACAAAGTAAACCCACAAACGGGAGTTTCTCCACGCCACAGAAGAAAATTCAGGACTCTCCAGGAGAGGATACAGGAAATGCAGATGGCTTTAGACGATTTTCCCTATGATCAAACATGTCCAAATTGACAAAATTTACGCAACAACTTATATTCGACTGCACGCAATGAAAGCATGAAATAGCTATGTAACTTTTCAGGAAAAGTATTATTCACTTTAAAAACTTTGTTGCAGTTATCAATATAATTTGTCATAATATGAAAAAAAAGGAACAAGGTCTCTTAACATGGCTTAAAGTGAACTCACTTGTAGCGCCCGCTCTCGAAGCTGTCACTCTTGACGTGTTGTATGAACTGCGCCAGGTCTCCCAGCGCCTGGTCCACCGACAAATAACGAAGGTCCTCCACGCTTGTGTCCCTGTTGGCAACAACGATGAACATTTTAAAAGTGTCATCATCATAATAAATAGTCTTATCTTCTTCAGCTTCCGCGACTGTCACACATTTAAATAAAACAATTTAAACGGATATCGCCTACACCTTTATTTTAAAGTGTAGTATTTAAACGCACATCAAAAAAAAATCTTTTTCTATGCAAAAATAATCAAAATTTATATCAAAATTACTGATTGCACTGCAAATATTGCACTCAAAATGTTACTAAATATACTACAATTTATATTTGTGGCGTGCATCTATTTATTTAAAAGTAAAGCATATTTAAGTAGGTAATGCATAGCTAATAATGACTACCGCACATTATGGAGCGTTTTTTTAGGGATATAAAAAAAAACTAACCTAACCTAACCCAGCCGAGTCGGATCTGCTCTGAAAGGTGATCAGGATTAGATGGTAACCTATCTGAAACACAAATTTTTGTTTCCCATCTGTAACGTTTCGCCAAATTTTCATTTGTCCGAAAGCCATTTTTTTCAAAAACTGTATATTTTTCAGAATAATTATGAAACAAACCTAACCTAACCTAACCTACTAAAAATTGAAAAGTAATGTCGTGCTGATTTGTATTTTGTAATTATCTGCAGTACAATTTTTGCTAGGCATTTATTTTATTTGCTGTGCAATAATTAATTTGATGTAAAAAGTATATAATTGATGAAAATAAATTGATAGGCGATTATTTGTTTGCTGTGCCATTAATAATATCCCTATTTAATTATAAATTAAATACTACACATAAAAACAATTTTAATATTTACAATACATGACTTAATAATTAATAACTCAATTAAAACTAAATTATAAAAATAACAAGGTTCAAAAAACACCGCTCCATTTCTGGTCCAAAGGTGCCCATAACGCTCGCAGCATTTCCACGTTGGATCGCAATGGACACCCTTTGTACCAGAAATGACTCGGAGCGGGGGTCTTCCCCCTTTTGCCTGAGTCTACGGCCTACGTCACCCTTTGTTTTTTTTTAATTCATATTTATAAAATGGGTATAGTTTGCACAAATGTAACTTTGACAGAGAAAAGTTGAGTTTTTCTCAGTCAACTTTTGACAACGGTATTTGTAAAGCTACCGAAACGTCAGGGAGGCTCAAATAATTAATATAGGCGATATAATCCGTTTAAATCGTTTTATTTAAATAAGTAGTCTTGTTCCCTGTGTTGTACCCAGGATTCATTCCGGGCATATTTTATCTTGGAGCTAGCTTTTTCGCACGGCTTGACTCGTGTTAAAATAAGTACTATTCTAAGGAAGACCATGCCTATGTGTTAATCCAGGGTGTCAGCTACTTTCATACCAAAATTTATCAAAATAGGTCCCTCCGTTTGAGCGTGAAGAAGTAACAAACATAAACACATTCACAAACTTTTGCCTTTATAATATTAGTGTGCTTAATAGGTAAGTACATTTAATTTTACCATTGACGTAATAATACCTCAATGAATTTTACCATATCTCTTTGTTTTTCAGATATAAATGTTTTATAGATACATTGTAGGTACTTAACAGACAGCGGTCTCCCATTTTGCGTTTAAGGAATAATCTATGGATAATAATCTACCATCAGTCCACCATTTAAAAAAATATATCACAAAGAGCGTATCAGTGCGGTGTATCGACTCGTTGAGCATGTACCGATTCTTTGCCGATAACTTCGAGCTGAAATTCAGAAAATAGTATGGGACGATTAAAATATTGCGGTAGATTTCCATTATCTTGGAAGAGAGTAAAAGAGTCTATCGTATTTTAGTTTATTGTATAGTAAAATATGATCAACTGATTGTTACGCTTCACTAATGATGGACGTTAGCAGAGTTATATATATGGTAATAACTATGATTGTAAAACATTTCCATCAGATTCATATTTGGGTTACGAAAATATGATCATGTTTCTAGTTTCCGATCTCAACTCAAGTGGCTCCCTATTCGTCATAGGCGTAACTCACACATTCTTACTCTTCTTTATGGCATACTTTTCCACCGAGCAACTCCCCTGTATCTTAAAGAGCGCTTTAGCTACCTTTCGTCTGCAAGGTGCGCTAAAAATTTCCTTTTAGCTGTCCCCTCCTCACACTCAAAATTTTACTCGAATTCCTTTACTTTTAAAGCCGTTTTGCTATGGAATTCGCTTCCAGTAGAATTGCGGAGTGCTAAAACGCCAGCGATCTTTAAAAATAAAATAAAAGAATACTATTTATCTCTCGATTAATAAAATTGATGGTGTGATTTGTGAAACTGCTTTCGTTCGTTTGCCTCTGACTGTTTATGTGTTCCTTATCTGTCTTGTTTTATTTATATTTATGTATGTTTAAGTAGGTTTATATATATCTATTTATGTATGTGTATATCTATTGATACTTTTACTTGCTTATCTGTTGATAATTATTTTGTTTTCCCTTCCCCTTCTGCATCACCTACTCATTGTGTGATTTATACTAATCAACTCCACTACCTAAAGGTTGTCTGGAAGAGATCGCTCTTTAGCGATAAGACCGCCTGTTGTCTACCGTTACTAAAATTATTGTTCTGTATTGATTTTGTAAACTTTTTTTTGGTGTGCAATAAAGCATTTTGTATTGTATTGTATTGTACTCCAACCATCTAAGGATTGTCTGGATGAAATCGCTATTTAGTGAGACCGACTGTTATTTACCACTGCTTGTATATCTCATATATTTATATGAGAGTAGTAATGACTAACGTAGTAGTGACTAATGTAGTCTTACTTTTGCCAACTAACTAAAAATTTGTAAGGTGTAATTAGTAGTATAACATCTGTAGTTTTCAATATTGTGTGTTTATTCCGTTGTTGGCGTACTTGGTCCGACTCCCGACGATGAATGCTCTCGGAAAGCGGCCCTACGGGACGAGTGGCGACGCGTCGTCAAACGGGTCACTCAGAACTCCACAAATGCATAATGGCCACGACCACTCTGTAAAGAGTGTAACGAAGAAGAAGAAGATGTACTAGAAGGTGCCCGCAAATTCGTCCGCGTAAGTTTTTAGTCACCGTAGACAGATAAAAAGTATCCTATAATCTTTGGATGTCCAGCTATCCGGTTTTGGCGTGATAAGAGGACAAAGGAAATTATGAAAACAGATGGCGCCAGGCTGGCATGGCGCCGCACGCCCATACAAAACAAATGACGATCCTTCATCACGCTATTCAGTTTTTTCCTGAAATCATGACCTCTCTGCATAGAAAACTGTTTTTCAATAGAAATCTGGAATTTTATAATAGTATAGATGTTACGCCAGAGAGCGTCTTCCCGCGGTCTGTTGTCTGCTTGGGTATGCTCCCCGCGATTGCCGATAATCTTCAAACTTCGATCAGAACGTCGATTGTTGAATACAGAGTCTGTTCTAGCTTCGGCCGCGCTATAGGCAATTAAGTAGGTTTTATATGTCTTCTCTATATAATCACTTTGACACAAAAAGTTACGGACTTCAACCAGCATACATTCTATTGCCGAAAACAATTGAAAGAGTTTCCAGTGAGTGAGCCAGTGGTCACGATCCTTAGTAATAAGGGACCGATTGAAGAGAGAGTGATGGACAGTTTGAGATTCAGTACCACAGTCGCAGCTAGGCGAATCAATCCAGCCGCAAAACTGTTTAAAATGTGCACTTTGCTCGCACCCAGAAGTCTATATTACGCTAGCCTCGTTGAATGCCAATGAAGATCTGCTAAACGGACCACGGAAACGGACGGTTAGAAATTCTAAGAAATTAAAGTTTAACATGAAATACGTAGGTTTAACAATACATAAGTCGTCTTCTCTTCACAATTTTGCTGTTAATAAAGTTCACCGTCATGCACAACTAGAACTTAAGTTTATCTAGTATCCTGGTGGAATGCAATAAATGATTGAGTATTGAGTATTGACCAAAACCTAGATTCGGGGATCGATGCTTCTATCTCATTCGCCGCACTTACTCTAAAAAATAGCCTAGCTCTTCCTAAAATCAATAATTCGGACGGCAAAAAACGGCCTTATAGTTTAATATATGGATCCTACCGCTGCCATTTTATATTTTTGCTTATAGTAACAATCTACAAATTTTATAGAATGTATAAATACCACAATCAATCAAACTATTCAGAAGTCGTGAAAATTAGATACAAACTTTACCAGTCATACGATACGAGTGTAAAATACGGACCAGAATTTGATGTCTCGTATATTGTTTGCGTTCCTCATCGTCCTTGTACAACAATTAATACAGTTCGGATAATAAGGTATTCTAAAGGTTGCTAATAATATTTCATCTCGCATAAGTTAATTTAATGCTCAAACTCACACTGGACGGATTAGTGCTTATTGGCTAACCGCTCAATGGAGCATATAGCAGGGTAAACAAACACCCATACAGCGGACGGAATCCCGAAACTTTACGACACCGACTGTGTAAGTTATGGCAAGAATTAGGGTCGTTTGCCGAAGTTTATCGTGTCCATCCACCCGTAAGACTTTTACGAATCATAAACACAGCTCATGAAAAGCGCGCGGCGCAGTTATCAACCCAAACGGCATTACTGTAAAGTCGTAATGTCCTTGTCGGGTGTGGAATTAATTTAAGCTATTTATCTCATCGTCGAGTCATTATTACGTCATAGTTAATAACAATATTCGCTTTCGTTACTTATATTTCTTCAAGCCCTACACGAGTCAGCAATTTTTTTATGAGCGTCCATTTTATTTACGAGCTTTTGTAATAAGATAGTGGGGCTAAAAAACTGAGTCTGGGACAAGATGGCGTAGGTTTATAGGGGTAGTTGGGTGCTTGGGAGGCGGAGCACGTCTCGGCCGCTCGAGATTTCGGACAACGGAGATATTAAGCTATGAATATCTTCGGACTAAATAACAGTAATCTGGTTTACTGCCGATGTTATTATGGTCACATTTCAATCTATATCACTATAATAATTTTAATTTGCATGAAAATAAAACACTTACTACACTAAAGTCATTGTCTCGCTAGGAATATGGAAGATGTAAATTTAAGCCATTTTTCTTTACCGCGAGCATCTACTTCGACGCGGATTTGTGACATCCTTAATCTAGCCATGCTACAGCGTATATTACGACCATATAACTAACATTCTGCGACGATTTTACAATTTGAGTGGAATTAAGTAACATATTGACAAGATGTCATTTTAAAGATAATTTAACTATTAAAATAAAGTACTATATTGTAGTACATTGTTATAGACTTTGGAAAGTAAAAAATAGATGGACAATTAAGTTCGAGGGCTGGCCGGTAGAGGAGTGTCGAAAAGTGTCTCAGTAGTAATACATTCTTAATTTTATCGTCCACCAATGCTCTTCACGTTTCGTATACCTACAAAAAAGTCGTATAAATGTGGCGCTTTCTTTTCTACCGCATACGACAAATCTTAAAGAAAAACAAGAGCCAAGTCAGACAAGTCACGAACCAACTTGCACCGCAAAAACTACGGCCAAGTTCGTAGCAGGAAAACTTGGAGGAAACACGCGCCGACTTCACAAAGTAAATAACACGCCGGCATGTTTATTTATAAAAGCAGATCCGATGTATAATGTGTTTTTGTGGGCTATGGAAATGTGGTATAAGAGACAAATAATTTGCTTTTATTTTTTGATATTTGTATGAGAAATTAAAAAGAGGTGTGAAGAAATAAACACATTGTATAAACAATATACTCGTATAACTTGAGTACTGAGTGCATTTCTAAATACATTGTCCATTGTGTTTGATCTTTGTATCGTAAGTATTGCATTAGTAGAGAAATCCATTTTAACAATATATGACGATTATGGGAGTAAAAAATCATGTTCTGTTCTTGGGTCAATTTCAACAAGACGCATTTTTTGTATCATTTCGGTGTGATTCTTTATTTTTGATTATTTTTAAGTTTTTTAAATGTGAAGAGATACTTTAGACTATATTATTAAACATATGTAAAAGGGACCCTGAAATCTGAAATAGTTTTCGAGATATTCGAGATCGAATATGAAACACACAACGGAATGATAAATGTACACCAGGATGATAAAATAAGTGCACCGCAATGAAATTTCATACGCCGGAATGAAAGAAAAGTGGCATATTATGAAAGTAATTTTACTTTTTATATTCGTAATATATATTATATTGGCATTACATAATAATGTAAACATATATCTTAGTATGGTATTAAAAACAAAATAAAAAAATATTATTATTTCAACAATATTTATGAAAAGTGAAGCTACTTTTGATGTCATTCCGGTGCTTTCCTCATTTTGGTGGGGTTTAAAGTCATTTTACTACACCGGAAACACCGGGATGAGAATGGTGGAATGAGAAACACGACATATTTTTATTTCTTAAAAAAAAAGTAAGCCCTAATATTCTAAAACTAATTCAACTCTTGTAATGGCGAGTGTACTTTACCTGATATATATAAATTTCAAACCACGCAGTTAAAAAATTAAGAAACTATAACAAACTCCGGAATGATATTCTTTTTGTCCCCTGTCCACCGCGATGAAATATTCACGTTTATACGAGCCAAAGTATTGCCACTATACACAACCGGCCTCGTCGAGCGCCGCAGCTTAACTAATTCTTTGAAGTGCGCGGGAGACGGGGGGCTTACTTGATCAAATTTGGGAAATAAATCGGTTCGAAACATTGTCGGCGGTAATGAGAAGTTTTCTTGGGACAAACGTATATGCACTTATTCAAGGGTATACAAAGGAGATATATAACGGGTAATGTGCTTTTTTCGTTACCTATTTATATGGTAATAAAATAATGGTAACAGATTTTCTTTGTCATGCATAGTATTTGACTTACCCGGCATTTTACAAACAAAACCGGCTTGGGGACAACCCACCTTGATGAGAAATTTGGTCTAAATATATATTTTTTAATTATTATATATATTAATATTTAAATTTTAGCTGTTGCCCGAGGTAGAAAATAGCGGGCTGTATCCGAAAAAAAAAGGTACTTTATTATTCAACCTTTCTGCACCTGCGTTTTCAGTCTTGCCATCAAAAAATACTGCTTGGGAAATTGACCCTCTTCTAATTATTTAACTATTTTTTTAACTTAAATCAGATTTCAAACTGTTACTTTCCAGTTTCTATTTCTGTCATGCAACAATCAACAAATTTAACAATCTAAAAAGTTTAGTGTCATAAAAAATGCAAGATACTTGTTGTCCGGAAAACTGTACAGGACCCAAAGAATAAAGCTATGCGGCAAAAAACTTGTTCTACTTTAATATTCATTTAAGACACGATATTCAAAATATTAATACCTACAACCATGGTCTAATTTCTAAAATTATATTATCGAAATCTAAAAATCTAAATAGTTTATTTAACAGTGGAAAGACACACTGTAACAGATATCACTGTAATGTAATTGAAAATATAAAGTTACCCGTGTCACCGGAGGACTCTTTGGAAAAGGGACTAAGGGTCATATTGACACGTAGACTCTTAATATTTTATTCACTAAGTGTGTCTGAAAATTACACTGATCATTTTATTACTCAGGTTACATCATCCTTAAGTGGCCTTTATACCAACGTATATATTACTACAGATTACAGATACGCTAATACAGCCTGGTGACAGACGGACGGACGGACGGACGGACGGACGGACGGACGGACGGACGGACGGACGGACGGACGGACAGCGAAGTCTCAGTAATAGGGTCCCGTTTTTAAGTGCCTACACTGTTTTGTTCACACTAAACCATCAATCATTTTATCGTAGCGTAGGTTATTAACTTATGTACTAAGTATATGGATGCTGAAGAATATTTTACAAAATTTTCTAAGATAGCTGAAACCGAAAACATTTTATGATTTTTATGGCGTAAACCAAACCTAGTAAGTAGAGGATCATATCTATATATATACTACAACCAAGCTAGCATAACCTAAGGTTGTTGTGGAAGAGCTTGGGAATGAAGAACATCATCAATATACTCATCGGTACTGTATTGTGTATCATTTCTTGATAAGCCAAACTCACTAAATACCAAATACTTAAATACCTACTACCTAATTGAATAAATATTTTATCGCAGTTTCAATAGACACAGGTAAAAGTTAAAAATATGTAATAGTTATATGCTCTTTAGCTTCTAAACAGCCGATATAAATTGAGATGTAACTAATGTTTTGTAACTTATTCTTCCAAAATTGACACTGATAAATCCCGCTTAAATCGTCTAATATCCCTTGTACATATGGAATGTGTCCCCTGGATTGTCCATTAATATACGACGATGATCCCGAGGTCAGTGGACTAAGGGCCAATTAACTCCACTAGAGATGCCTTAACTAATCATAACAACCTATATCCATAGCCCCGATTCTTCCAAACAGGACCTTGTTTAAGAAAACTTAAGGCTGAATTTTATGATGATGTGGCGGACGTACGATCTTTTGGAGAGGTGAGTATATCAATCTAGTTTGGTAATGACATTTGACAGGATTTAGCGCCAATATCCGGTTACATCCGGATCAGAGGTTATGACATACGGGGTGTTCAGGATATGTGCAAACATGTCAGTAAACTTCTGGAGAAAAACAAAATATTAATCCATTGCTGGCTATGCCGACACTTCATAGGATAATTGATTAACTGAGGCGTGATGTCCGTTTCAACTCTATTTCAACCAGTTTAGCTTTATATGGCTTTTGATTTTTATATTTATTACTCTTGCAAAGATTTGGAATCAGCTTGTACAAGAATTTGTCAAGGCTCGTACAATAAGTAACCGTACGATGCTTATTGTCAGTCGTAGTTGTGATATGGAACTATAATGTGGGGTTTACTACGCATTACTTTGAAAGTGTCTATCAGACTCGCCACTGTTATACACAGACATATATACATATATAACCATAATACGCTTTACTGCTCCCCAGTCTGCTAACGGCCTAACCTTTCCTGACCTCATCCCGACCGCCTAATATAATATTAGACAAACGATCTCGGAGAATCATCGCACCGTCTTACTCATCGTCACGTGCGTTTAATAAGACTTTTATTATCTGTATTACGTTCAATGTACTTCCTTTTTGCATTAGCTACTATTTTTCAAATTGTAATTTTGAAACTATTTCATTATTTCCTAACTAACTTTTTTTTGTGTATCTCTGAAACCAATATTTTTTGGGTATTATATATTTTTAATCGTATAAAAGCAAGGTTAGGTTCGGCCTGGATAATAACTATATTATGAAATTTATAACTACCAAATATGTTTACACATTGGCAACATAATATTTATAATAATTTAAAATAGACCTACTTTCCATAACACAAAACTTTTCCTACGTAATTACTGCATAATCTAAACGGAGTATTTTTATTTGAGTAAACTATAGCATTAAAGAAGATATATTTTGTAAAGTTGGATAGTGCGTTAGTTTCTTCTTCTGTAACGCTACAACAGAGTTAAAGTTCGACGTGATACTTCGCACAAATACAGATATAGTATGGCTCAAATAGCATAAAGACGTATCTTGTATAATAAATAATACACAATGTAATAATAACAATTCCCATAACAGCAGTTCCCAATCCATGTATATGGGGCCAACTGTCCCCCACGAGGTCTGTAATGTAATTAAGTCTTTAAAAAACACAAATAGTGTCGGGTATGATAGTGTAAACACTAAAGCTGTTAAGCAGGTATCAGACATAATTGCTCATCCGTTAAGTCATATTATCAACCTCTGTATCGCAACGGGTGTCTACCCAGAAAAGCTTAAACCTGTTGTAGTCAGACCTCTACATAAAAAGGGAGATAAATATAACATCTCAAATTATAGGCCTATTGCCTTGACAACAATTTTCTCCAAAATTGTGGAAAAAATATTATACGAGGCACTTTATAATTATTTAGAGAAATATGACATACTCGCAACGGAACAAAAAGGTTTTCGTAGGCAGAAATCCATAAATATGGCAATTTACGACCTTGTTCAACCAATATTAGAGCAATTAGACAACCGTAACAGTATATGTGCCATATTTATGGACATGACGAAAGCCTTCGATCATGTTGACCACTCAATTCTTTTGAAGAAGCTTAGTGGGTATGGTATTCGTGGCAACATCTTGGATCTGTTTAAGTCTTACTTGAGTGATAGAGAACAATACACCGAACTCTCACAAATCTGTTTGCGCACTAAGCATGTAAAGACTTTTAAATCTGAAAAGAGGCGTATCACATACGGTGTACCTCAGGGAAGTGTTCTCGGACCTCTTCTATTTTTACTGTATATCAATGACCTTCCTAGGCATATTAAATACCCCATGGTCTTGTTCGCTGATGATAGCACTGTAATTATAAAATGTAATAATGTAGCAAATTATGAATATGAAATTAATAACACTATTGATGACATTGTTAAATGGCTTAACGCAAACAATTTATTAATTAATCTAGACAAAACGAAAATTATGCATTTCTACCAGCGTAAACCTCCACCGCCTATTTGTTGTAGATATGAAGAGACGGATATTGAATCAGTCTCAACCACTAAGTTTCTAGGAGTGCACTTAGATAATCACTTGTCATGGAGAGCCCATACTGAACAGGTGTGCCGTAAACTCAATCAATATGCCTACTCTCTCCACAAGTTATCAAAGCGAGCGAGCCCTGATGCCGTATTAACTGCGTATCACGGCTTTGTAGCATCAACGCTGCGCTATGGAATCATATTTTGGGGTAATTCCTCAAGTAAATAAGAGGTCTTCAAAGCACAAAAAAGATGCATTCGAGCAATGCGGGGTCTCCAGCAAACTGATAGCTGTGTACCACACTTCAAGGAATTGAAAATTTTGACAATGCCTTCTCTCTACATTCTTGAAGCTCTATTATTTGTTAAAAGTAATCAAACAATGTTTAAAAAAGTGAATGTGACTGGCAGGCATATGGAACGGGCTGAGAACATATGTGCAGTTTTTTCAAAAACAGCGTTAATGCGAAAAAGTCGCTCATAATTAGGGTGTACAACAAATTACCACTGAAATTAAAACAATTAGACATGCCTCAATTTAAACGCAACATAATCAAACTACTGTTAGATAAATGCTTTTATTCAATTTCCGATTATTTAAATATTGACACTTTATGTACATAAATAATTTTATTTTTCTTTTTATATATTTGACATACCATTGCGCACCCTAATTTCATGTATAAATTATTAACTTGCTTAGTATTTAAGAAACCTCCTTAGTTTGTACGCCAACTGGCAAAACATAGTGGACCATTATATTGTATCGAACACCTCTGTATTATTCAGTGTGACCTATGTTTACAAATAAAGCACTTTGAACTTTGAACTTTGAACTTTGAACTTTTGTATTTTTCCGACCTTATCCACTCTCAGCCACAGCAGATAATGAAAATATAAACCGTTGTTAGGGACAAAGGGGCGAGATGAAGTTGTAAGGGAACCGCGATACAGTGCCCTAAATCACGGAGATTTATGACCTCCGTAATCGCGAGACGAGCTTAGCCCCTAATATAATGAAGTGGATCTGCTTCTGTTGAAATTTAAGAGAAAATGCGTGGAAAAATCTACGACTCAAACTTGGAACTTGGAAAAAGTTTAATTACTGTGACAGTTCTCGAGAACGTTTCTTGATTTTTATGGGGAGATAACGTTTCTGTGAATGGCACACACACAACCACTTTTGCCGTACTGAATGAGGAAAGTTTCGGAAATTCTTGGAACCAGCACATCACTACCGTTACAATTCTCTGTTATATGTTTCGATAAATGTCTATTTATAACCTATCTCGCTAGATTGCTAAATATCGGTAGAAAAAACCGAAGAGTGCTTCTAATATGGTGTTATACATATAAATTATCTCTAATGTTACTTATTTGCAAACGAGCTTAGACGTGCCGACAGCATCATAATCTCTTCTATTTTAAGGCCGATTTAAAAATAAATTTAATATTTCACTCCCAAATATTCTATACCTACTAGTACACAAAAATGTGGTTTTATCATAAAAGTATGAGTATAACATTATTTACAAAAGAAGGTATAATAATAATACATATAAACCAAGGTTGAGTAACGCACAGAAAAGAAACAAAGTTATATATTCCCACATTCCCAATCCTAAGGTAAATAGAATTGATGAGGAAGCATACTCCAGTTGAATTCCCCAAAGTCAATTTCCCTTTATTTGACATCGAAGGCATACATAATATAACGAACCATTATCTTCCCGATTATACCTAACTAATGTTATCTTATCCTTACTAATTAGTTCTTCTATCTAACCAGAATAACAAAGCAGAAAAACAAGCCATAGCAAACCCTAATCCTGTACCAGTAGGTTCAAATAAACTGTAAACCAAATCTGGTGTAAAAGCGGTTAGGAACCATGTTATTTGGAAAGTTATGTAAAGGAAAATAGGTTTTATGTTGTCAGGATTGGGAGGCTACGCTTGGAGCGCTATGTTGGTAATGTAGTGCTTCGTATGCATGAGATTCGGTGCTCGTTTTCGATATTTTTCGGGAATTACACCCAGTCCGGGTTGTTTAAATTCTGCTAGAGGAGGCATGTTTACTGGATGCTGATAAAAATATCTTTAGAATCGAGTTTAAATTCAAATTTAAGCGAATTCAGTGGCGGCTTTTAGACATGGCTTTACATTTTGTAACTAGGTTACAGTGTAACAGAGTACTTTAGAAAAATAATGTGACCATTTTGGGTCATTTGAGTATTTGAGAATTATGTTTGGGTTGTGAAATGCACCACTTTTGTGATATACATTGTGGGATTTTTTCAAATATTAACCTCACATTTTGCTGTACAATCTAGCCGATTTAGCGTTAGTTGTTCCTAAGTAGTGATTTATTTGTTTCCTTTTTGTATTTTGTTTGTAAACTGTTTTTACGGGGCGATGTGGTCGCTTAGCGACAAAGCCCTTTCAATAAATAAAAAAAAAAAAAAAACCTCACATTTGAAAAATCTCACCATGTCAATCACAAATCATAGGCAGATTACTTATAGATTATATTAGTAATTATTATTATAAAAAGATTGTTTGAACTCGAAAGTCATTTAATCTCTTTACACACACACAATTAACGTACATAAGAAATATTGAGAGAAACATAGGTTTATGTACTAAACACAACGTAACATTTATAAAAGGCTAGAGGTGCAATGATTGCGCGCGAGTTGTTCGTGCCGTCTGGCGAGCGGCGCGGCCGGTGTCTACGGGTGGAACCGCGCGGGGAGGGAGCGGCGTTGCTATGGCAACGCAAAATGGCTGCGCGCACGACGACGATTGCGAGCGTTAGGGTACCGTACGGTGCGTTAGCGGGTTCCGCCTTATAGACTCCCCCTCTAGTTCGAACTGGTGCCCTCACGTTCGGGCTAGGACTCTATTAACCTACGCGGCCTACCACGGCGTCGTTTAGGTCGCACTGGGGCTTCGACCTGACCTATGAAAGGAGTGAGATGCGACACATGATATTTTCCCAAGCTTGTCCCGTCTTGAATGTTATCCAGACTATACGTTGTGCTACTCAACACATCCTTAATCCGATACGGCCCATCACGACGCGGAATAAATCTGGACGATTGGCCGACACTCGTATCGTTGAGTCCTTGCGTTTTGAGAAGGACTAGATCGCCTACCTTATAATCAGGTGGCTGACGACGACCTTCGTCAGCGTTTTTCTTCTGAAGCGCCTGCGCCTTTTCGTGGATGTCTCTCGCTTCGGCTAAGGTAGCAGTCATCTTCTTCAGGTAACGTATTATGATCGGGACGAAGTTATCGTTATCCACGATCGCTCGCAAGTCGGTGGTAGCTTCGGCAGGAGTTTGGAGAAGGCCTGCCGGTTTCCTGTTGTCTGCTTTGTATCGCTGGCATGCTAAGCACTCTTTGATATGATTAGTCACGGAAGTTCTCATACCTGGCCAGTAGAAACGTGACCTAATGCGGCTCAGCGTGCGCTCGACACCAAAATGGCCTGCTGTGGGCGCATCGTGAAAGTCGGCTAGTACGGTGGCGCGCTCGTGGTCCGGTACTACCAGGAGAGCATCGTCGTTGTCGTCACCTTCGAGATCGCACCTGTACAGTACTCCGTCGGACATTACGTAACCGCGATCAGACCAAGGCCTCCCCCTAAACGGATCGTCGGATTCCATGTCGTCCATAATCTTGCGTATCTCGGGGTCCTTGAGCTGGTTCTCGCGGACGTCACCTTTGTTTCTCGAAGGCATGTCGACGACAGCGAGGCACAGGTCGCAGCTGGTATCTTCGGTGCAAACTGGGCGGGAGAGCGTGTCGGCAATGACATTCGCGCGGCCCGGAGTGAGCTCCGCGTCGTCAGAACTGGTCAAGTGGTACTTACGTACAAGACAGAATTGATTATCGGGGTCGTCCGCAAAATTCCAGGTATCCCGGGAACCATCGAGCACTATCCCAGCTTTGGTAATAAATTCAAAACCAAGCAGGGTTTTGGTTTCACCTCCGGGCAGTACCATGAAGTCAGCAACAAAGTCGCGGCCGCCAACAGAGATAGGTACTTCAGCGGTGAGTACTTTTCTAAGCTGCTGAGACCCGTCGGCTAGGCGTATCGTTCGCTGCGTTTCCTGGAACTTGACATCATTAGACACAAAAATTTCATACAGTTTCGGACTCGCAATACAATGGGTGGCGCCAGTGTCGACGATCGCCACTCCTTCAAGGCCGAAACTTCTCACCATGATCATCGGATGTGATGAGTTCTGAAGCGAACTACAACTGTCGTCACTATAATTGAAATCCGCGCGCTTGGGAGGATTGCAAGTGTCGCATCTAGACCTTATTACCCCTCGTTTCCCGCACCCGTAACATCGAAGTTCGTTTGTTTCAGTATTCGGGTCATTTATTTTAGTATTGGGACTGTTAGGAGTAACGGGCGCGGGTGCATTTACCCTGATCTCGTCAGTGCCTAATGGAGGTAAATGCTTCTGCCGTACATTGCGGCACTCGTCCACTGTATGGCCGTATATTTTGCAATAAGAACACCGTACTCGATGGCGTTTCGATTTGCCGTCGGACGCGATCGGAATAATCCCCCTAGAGTCGGTAACGCTTTGAGCGCCCGCGCCTCCGAATTTCGCGGAACCGCTAACGCTCGCAATAGTCGTAACGGTTGGCGAATTAGTTTGAGACAAGTGACTGATTTTACTAACCTCTGATATAGCATCCTCTGTACCTCTTGCCTTATATAATAAACAGTCGACGGTGTCGATAGTATCGCGAGGTAAACGTTTACGGATTCGCCTATCTAACAAACAATAAATCATATCGACTTGCATTTCTTCTGGGACAACATACGGTAATCTTATGATCATAGCACGTAAACGACACACAAATATTTCCGCGCGTTCGTTTTGTTGTTCCGCGGCGAAGATTTCGCGTAGGAGTTTGTAGCCGGGGCGCGGGGTCCCGTAGACAGCGCGCAGGCGGGCCGTCGCGTCGCGCCACGTCGTCACCGACGACTTCACTCCTCGCCACCACACGGCGGCGTCCCCTTCCAACAGCATAGACAGGCCTCGTACGGCATGCTCGTCGCTCACGGCAGTACACTCTCGGTACGTTTCAGCGGCGTCCAGAAAAGCTTCCAGTACTTCCGGGTCTCGCGTCACTCCACTGAAGCGCGCGGTGCAGTTACTGAAGTTCCCGGCGGCGGCGGCGGCGGCGGCGGGCGCGGCGGCCGCTGCGGGCTCACTCGCGCTCGATGACGGCGTGACGGCTGTGGAACGTAGGGTCTCGATGAGGTTTCTATTAATTTCGGCTTGCGACTGCGCGAAGGACTGCATGAACGAAGCGACAAACTGCTGCGCGTCGAAGAGTGATTGCTGGGGCGGCGGTTGCGGCACTACCGTAGCGTGCGGCGCCTGCCTCGCATGGCCGGCGGCATTATCAGCCTCGCCGGCAGACTCCTCGTCCGTAGAGTTCGTGTCCGGCGCGCCTTGTGAACGGCCAGCAGCTTCTCGTCTCTTCGGCGGCATTGTCACAAACACTGTTTACGCGGTAAACACGTCACAGACTCGGTTTTCACTATTTATGAGTTCTGCCTCGAGTTGAGCGCCATTATAAAAAGATTGTTTGAACTCGAAAGTCATTTAATCTCTTTACACACACACAATTAACGTACATAAGAAATATTGAGAGAAACATAGGTTTATGTACTAAACACAACGTAACATTTATAAAAGGCTAGAGGTGCAATGATTGCGCGCGAGTTGTTCGTGCCGTCTGGCGAGCGGCGCGGCCGGTGTCTACGGGTGGAACCGCGCGGGGAGGGAGCGGCGTTGCTATGGCAACGCAAAATGGCTGCGCGCACGACGACGATTGCGAGCGTTAGGGTACCGTACGGTGCGTTAGCGGGTTCCGCCTTATATTATTTTAATCTGTTCTTTAAGCATGTCAATCATCTGTAAATTTATTAAGTGTCTGATAAAGTGTTTATGACGATGATATCAGATCGTATCGCTGACTGGTAAGTTACATGTTACAAAAAGGGTCTTGCAAACCAGCACACAACATGTACAGATTATTATTGATAGTTGGGATCCACTTTTTTGTTTTTTTTTACATTAGTACAACGTATGGTAATAAAAAGGGGAGCCTAAGTCGCAATGGCAACTGACAAGAAACCAACGGTGTCTTGCTTGAAATACTGTTTTGCATTTCGGATACCGAGCGATGATAAGTGGCCTCAAACATACGTAAACACCCACACATACAGGAAAGATATACAAAAAAAAAAACAAATATATTTTTTAATTTATATATATACAAATAAATATTCGAGTTCATCACACAAATATTTGCCCTGGCTAGGATTCGAACTCGGGACCGCCGGCTCAGCAGATTGAAGAAATAATGAAGGAAGTAAAGAATATAGGTTATAGCGGGCTAGTTTTCCGCAACTCGACGTCTTACAATGCGAAAGAAGCAGTAAAGAATATTAGTTTTACATTGCGATCTATCAGTAATAAAAAAAAACCTTGAATGTAATTATTTATTCACTGCGTTATATTTTTCCTGTATGTTTTATGAGGTGTGCAATAAAGAGTACAATACAATACAATACAACAATTCTTTATTGCACACCAACACGAAAAATTTTACAATTGAAACCTTAATTTAGTACTTGTATTGTATTGTGTATTGTAATTATTTTTCAATTTTTTTGGGACAACACATATTAGTTCAATAATTGTTCATTACGATAACTCCCTATGATTGACTGCTTAAGTATATTTAAAACAATAACACGACTATTACAAACTAACACAACTAAATTGAGGTCAATGTAACATCAGGTCCTTAGGTCCGTGGAGATACACGAAAATTAGGTCCTAATTAAATAAACACGTGAGCTTGAAACAAGAACAGTCGGTATTCCTTCTTTACTACACCTTAGTGGCCCATCTATTTAACATATTACTCGCCGAATACTGTAACTTACTCATTATATCCTCAGAATTCCTTTATATCCTTTGTTGCTTAGAGCTAAAGCTTATGTACTCGTAGTAGGTAAATCTGTTTTTAGGGACAGTGTGAGTGGACGTTATTTTTACTAGACTAAGGAAATACATTTTGATATTGATATGAACATAACTACGACTATCTAAGTTGTAAAATTCGACAGGGCGAGTCATATTGCTAAAGTGGAAATGAGCGCAAAGCAATGTGTCTTATTTTGCTAAGTTCAGCTATCCGTATCTCCTTTGTAATGTCAGCTTGTCAAGTAAACTTGCGTACTCGGGTAAAAAGGATTCTTAGTTATAGAATGTTTTCTATTACCTTGGATGTGTACCACAATTGTTTAACGTCCGTCCAGCTATTTCGGGGTGACAAGCACATACAGTATACAGTCTCGGTGCCTACGATGGTTAAATTATAGTTTTGTTTTGGCCTTGTAGCAATATTCTTAAATTATTGGTCCATGGTTAAACCATAAATCCCGTATGCCCATAGTGTCCATCCCATAACACCAAACTGCTCTGCTGGAGGCGCGCCAGCCGGCCATCGACGCACATTATGAGATCTATAGAGTCTCGGAGTGCCATTAACAATTACAGTATTTCAGGAAAAATCCGAACAGTGGCACAGTACATATAACGACGACGCGTTTGGTGCAGTTTGTAGACACCTGCCTACTGAGCCGGCGGTCCCGGGTTCGGATCCCGGCCAGGGCAAATATTTGTGTGATGAACTCGAATATTTGTGCTTGAGTCATGGTTGTTCTATGTATTTAAGTATATATTTATCTATTTAAGTATGTATATCGTCGTCTAGTACCCATAACACAAGCCTTCTTGAGCTTAATTTGGGATTAGATCGATTTGTGTGAGGTTGTCTGATATTTACCTATTTATTTATTTATATAAGGACATAGCAGTAGTAAAAAACTCCGGCGACGAAGCCTATGATACTTCGTTCGGGAGCACTGGGTTGTCGGGCAACTTTTATAAGTATTATAGTTACCTACTTAGTACGTTTATAGAATAGAATATTCTTTATTTTACATTTCAACGGGAAATAAATCCAAACAAATATAGATTACACGTAACATTCAATAGAGATCACGGGCAAATGTTATTAGTAACGTAACTTATAGCACAAACTCGGTATTGGTTTTGCGTATGCCTTATATGTAATATAAAAAGAATATTAAATTCTTACAAATGAAGCGAAAATTGAAAAATTTAATGATTCGGACAGGATTCGAACCTGCGTTTCCAACGGCTTTCCGGGCCAACACTGGCGTCCTCCCAATTGGACCACCGAATCAGATGTCAGAGTCATTGAATTTTTCAACCAGTTGCTTCGACATGCCTTAGAGTGGCATCGTAGCGCCATCTACCGTAAAGATTTAGACTTTATCGTCGGCACCATCGTCTCAAATTTGTTGAGAATCGATAGTAACGATGTGCTACACCCAAATTACTTATTTTTTATTAAAGCAGTAAACTAAATGTTTACAACATTTAGTTTACGTTAGCAGACGTTACTGCTTTAATAAAAAATAATATGAAATTCTCTCATAGCTTGATAAGTTGCCCCAATTTGAAAATATTACTAATCGGAATACTATCTTTCGTTCAGCTTCTGAAGTAAATATATGGAAATAACTTTATTACGGGGTACTGTTGATTTTTTATTTTATTTGTGGATTAATATTAAGGTCTATTTTTTTTTTACGTCAGTCACATCCGATGATTTTCAACGTCATCAAATATTTTATTTGTGGATTAATATTAAGATCTATTTTTTTTTACGTCAGTCACATCCGATGATTTTCAACGTCATCAAAAAGTAGTCCTTGTCAGTAAAAGAAATGAGTGCCACTAAGGGTGCGTCTCCACTGGTGCGGAGTGGAGCGGAGTCGTGCGGAATCGACCAACCACAAAAGTGAAGCGGGGCTGAGATACAGATTTCAACTCAGGTGATTGGTCGATCCAATTCAATTCAATTTTCAATTCAATTCAATTCAATTTATTCAGTAACAATATACATTGTGTTTGAAAAACTTACTAGCTAAGATACATATTACACTTAAATTATTATAGTTTTAACATGTTAACTATTCCCAGTTTTGACAATATATTTTTATCATATCTCATTTAAATAAAAACGATGTGCTTAAATAATGCTAACTACATTTTATTTTATAAAAACTATACATTAATTATTATCAATTTATGTCACGATGAAATAATTCTTCTATACTATAAAAGCAGTTTTGCAAAAGAAAATGTCTAATTTTATTTTTAAATATATCAGGACTAGAAACACATTTGAGATCTGTTGGCAGCTTGTTAAAAGCTTTTATTCTTATATCCCGCACGTCTCCGCTCCGCTCCGCTCCGCTTCAATGGAGACAGAAATCCTGAAAATCCGCAACATGGCGAGGGTTGAAAATCAACTTGTGGGGTTATACTTAGGTACTTCATTTATTTACTAAGCAAAATTATGGTGACCAGTACATGGTGACCAGACAAATAAACTTAAATCCTTTTAATGTGATAAATAGTGTCATTAATAACGCTCGCGTCGCGTTTAGACGCTAACGAGCATCATTACTCAATGCGGCGAAAACATGTTTTAAATCTAAAATACGGCTGTTTGGGCGACAGATTTACAGTGAAAATATATTACACAGTAACACCTACCGAAGTTATGATGGTTAAATTATGCGTGTGTATGTGGCAGTTGGATTGTATAATCCTCAGTATTACATTACAGCTAGCCTTTATCAAAAATGATTAGCCAGATTGTCGTTGCGATACGTTCTTGAATAAGGCCACGTTTAGCCGCATCGTATGAAGCGCGAGAATAGCACTACTAGCAGTAAAGTAAGTAGGTTAGGTTAAGGCGACTCCGTACGTGGAATGGTGATTTTTAAAGTCCTAAGGCTCGTAATCTAGCCAACGGAAAAATCTGAAAAAAATATATGTTATTTTTGACTATTTCTTCTAAAAAATTATAGTTGGATTTTTTTTTAAAGCAATAATTACTATGGAAAAAATAATGTTGAAATAGGGTCGTTTTCAATTTTCAATTCCCTAAGGCTTCTAAACTACAAGTGATATTTACACGGCTCTTTCGCAAGAACATTGACAATTTATTGATCTTTAATCGTATTGTTTAAAAGTTAGTAAAATGGAAATTCGGTCTAATAAAGCATCAAAAAAACTGAATTTCCGCGAGCGCGGCCGTGCCCGGGCTGCGAGCTCAGTGTAAATCTAACCGTCGAAGGGGAAGGCTGTGTCACTTGCTCTCGCGATCCATCTAGCTACGGAAAATTGTTATAGTACCGGATCCCGCGGAGGTTCGATCTGTCTTCGTGCGTTTGAAGTATATTTTAAGAGAGTGTAGTTCGTTTTTTCACACGACTACGCTATGCGACATAACAAAAAGCACTCATTTTCATATAGAATTAAATTCAACTGTTTTTTTTCGTATTAAGGTATCTATTAATTTTAAGTACTTTTAAAAAAAATTGTCATTGCTTAGCATTCCCGAACACATTTGGATACTTAGATATTCTCAGTCATGGGCCCACACCAGACAGGATTCCCAGAAAATAACACTTTTGGTGTGGTTTTTAGGGCCCTTCTCTGTGTAATATTAGAGTACCTTAGGTATTTCGGTTAGTAAAAAAAATCTGATAATACAGATATTTAAGTATGATAACGTCTAATGTTCTTTATGAATTCAACCCTAAGAGATATGAATATCGTAATGCAGAACAAGTATTGTTCGTGTGAATACCATTGTAATATTCGGTAAAACGCTAATTTACGAATACGAATATTTATTGTAAGTATTCACATTCGTTGCGTCACTAGTACAGTACATGGCATATGATATAAAAATACATTATCAAAAATTACAATAATTTTCTAGTCCAAGAAGGCAAGTGACAATTTTGGCATGAGGGCTTATTTATGTAAATATAGTCAGAATACATATTTGCATCAATAAATTTCCCACTTCATATTTAAATCTAAATGAGCGTTAGTAATTATTGATATATCCGCCGGGCCTAGCTAGACATACCTAGCCTGGCCATAAGTTCTGTTCCAATTGTTTACCGTTTATAAAATAAAAACCTGATTTTTATTACAAAAGGGTTGGACATTGCTGATCTAAATAAGGACGAGTGGAAAAAAGATAGAGGCTTTTACCCGACAAAGGGACGGCACAGGCTTATATGCATAATAATCTGAAAAAAAAACTTTTGAGTCATGTATAAGTACATTCAGTTATCGAAAGCTTGTTATTTTATTAAATCTTTTATCTATCCAAATATCATAAACCCTCCATGATGCGTTCAAGAACGGCACATTATGACCACCATAAAAATAGACTGTTTTTTAGCACAAATTTCTTATTTCGATAGTATTATTTATTAAAATTTCGAACATCTCTGAAAAACAAAGAAATTTGATTTGACCTCTATTCTAATATCAATCGAGATGACGTTTAGTTTGAAATGAATTGTAAATTTTCAATCAAATTTGACAAATGTCACACGTAAGTAAGATATCGAACGATATGATAGTTAGGGCCGACTCTAGTTTGTCTCTGAATTAAAATAAAAACAATGACAGCTGCCAGAAAACTTCATTACCGCCATTTAAAAAAAAATATAAAGAAATAAGGATTTCTTGCAAGAACAAAAAAAAAAAAAATACACATGTTACCGCCATTACCGGGTAATATTTGTTATAATGTGCGACTTCTGAATGCATCGTGTAGGCTTATGATATGTGGCTAGATAAAGTAGTATATATAACTGTATATAATTAGGCATTAAAACACTCGTGTGATGTTATTATGAAACTTGCCTTCGGCTCGTTTCATAAACCCACACTCGTGTTTAATACCCTTCAATTATGTACAGTCACATGAAGTACTATTTATTGTATTCATATATCACATTACACCGTCAAAATATGTTATTACCTTCTTAAACTTCAAAACCTACCTATGCACTATAAAATGGTAAACATTTAAAACTAAGGCTTGTTCACGAAATAAAGTAGCCACAGAGAAATACAAATAAATCGTGTATTTTTCGCAATATTTCAAACAAACAAAATTAAATCTGTACCCTATTATTTGAAAAATTATATATTATATAAAATATTAATGAGACCCTAAGAATGAACCAACTGCTTGACCTTTTTTCGAAGTCCTGCCTTTAGTATAGATAGATAGATTTTTTATTTGTAATAATCATACATTGTCAATCTAAGCTATAACACAATCATAGCCATTATTATTATTACATATAGAATAAATTAAATTCAGTATTCTTATTTTACATTTGGTATACATATATGTCAAGTACCTACCAACAAGTCAAGTGTTACAAATAATTTAATTTATATTAATAATTGAGATTAAGTAGTTAATTATATTGAATAAGATGTCAAAATGATGGTAAGATTTTAAAGTTAAAAATTAGAAAATAATTATTATAAAATTTCAATAAAAATATTATTATTTAGTCATCCAAGAACTCATTTATAGAGTAATAAGCCTTCTTAGTGCAAAACATTTTGAGTTTATGGGTGAACGCGCGCTCATTTGGTGAAGCCCTAATCTCTTCAGGCAGTTTGTTATAAATACGCGCTCCCATAATGCCCAGAGATTTACCTGTCTTTTGTAGTCTGTGTGCAGGAACGGCAAGCCCTGGTTTCCTTCTGGCAGAGTAGCTCTTGCTGATAGGGAATTCGCTCAAGTTCTTCCTCACATATTTACTGAACGATTTTATACGAATTGAACTAGAAGTGAACTGACGAGCAGCTGCGTTCCATATCTTTTTAAAGTTAGCTTCACTGTCGGCTACTGCACCTTTCTTGAGCAGGTATCTCTAAATGTTTGCCCAATATCTTTCAATCAGGGGAAGTTCTGGGCAATTTAGTGGGCTCATTCTTTTCGGAACATAATTGATACTTTCCTTATCAAGGAACTTTAAGGTGTCCTTAGCGTAATGAGCAGTAGCTAAATCTAGCCAAAATATTGGGGGATGTTCATGTTTCCTATACACGGGCAGAATTCGCTTCTTAAGACACTCCTTCTGGTAGACATCGCCGCCGATTGTACCCGTAGTGAAAAAGCTGGAACTTTTAAGTAAGCCCACATGAGCAAATTGCTTGCCATACGATGATTTTTTGGAGCGAATTTTTCAAATGCCACGCACTTATACTCTTCTAGAATATCCTTGCTAGCCTCACACGTATAAAACTGGGGTCCCGGTAACGTTTTTGTGTCTTTTGTAACGCATGTTTCATCATCCATGAGTATGCGTCTGTCGCGATTTTTTATTAAAAACTTGTTAGATAGTTTAGCTCGAGATTTCGCTCTTTCAAGCAGGCCAGCACCATTTTTTCGGGATTTTCTGTTTCTTCCTAGTCTGTAAATTATTTTTTTTTTTTTGCGTTATGCACGTTCCCAACCGCAGTTTTCAACTTTTTTGCTATATCTCGCGTAGACGCTGATGGATTTTGACGAAACGACGCAACTATTGCCTCGTCCAATTTCGGTTTAACGCAGCCTTTTCTGCGAACTTGACCTGGCAGATCATCTAGTGTATTAAATTCCCCAAACTTTTGTATAATTTTTCATACACCATCTTTAGATATCTTATGTCTTTTTGCGAGTTGACGCATGGATATGCCCTTTTCTGCACAATAAGACACTATAATTAATTTACAAATATTTTCATTTATCCTCGGCATCTTGATCTTATCAAGTCAATGACATCCAATATATATTTTTCTTAAACCAGACATTATATGTATTGAACTATGACATGAAACCATATCAAAAACTATCTATATAATTATATAACCCCGAATTTACGTGGCTACTTTATTTTGTGAACAAGCCTTAGCCTGGTTATGAATAAAATTTTCCATCTTGAAATTTTATGCGAATGACCATTTTTATCGGCTAAATTTCATATATACTGATTAAAAGTGATAAACCTCATTATTTATAGATTTAGGTATTTTTACCGGAAAAATCGGAACCCATAGGATCATTTTGCTGACCGTCCGTCTTTCTGTCACGACCCTTTATCTCGGTAACGCGTGTAGGTGTCGAGTTGAAATTAAAACCGTCTACACGTCGTACTTTGGTCTACAGTCCCTTGAAGCTGTAAAAAATCGAACTTCTAAGTTAACGTAAAAAAAAGATACGGCTCTTTATGCCGCAAAAAAACGTATCTACGCTGGAAAGGAAAATTATCCAAGAGACACGGAGCTAACTTTACAGGAGATCTAAAAAACTACGACCTTTTTCAAAAAAATAAAAAGTTATTAAATATTCTGTGGACCTACTTTTTAAATGAAGCATTTTATAATTATAAACAACATCATGTTCTCTACATGTCACTTTTGTTATTTTGTCTATTAATGGAATATTTTAGGATTTAGCGTCGCTTACGCAAAATGGCCGTCAAAATAGAATTATCTAAACGACACGTTTCCCGAGAAATTAGTCAGGTAAAATTGTATAATCTATTACACAACAATCAACACAGTTAACAATATATATGTGCATGCTCATTTTATAGTCAGGTAAATATATAAATGTGCATAAATCAGCATGAAATAAATCAAGAAAAATTATCTAATCGCCTTTGTAGGAAATATTTCAGACATGAAAAGCTATTTATCGTACAATATAACCTCACGATTAATGTTTTAATTAGAGGAAAATATTTATTTTCAAACATTAAAATTAATGAAGTGACATTTAAAGTTCTCTAAGACAAAAACTTATGGTCCAACTACGCAATACAAAAAAAACTGCTTTAGAAATGTTAAAGATTTATTCATCAGATATCACGTGAAATTTCAATTTTATCAATTTTTATGTGTGATCCTGATCTGCTGAAAGATTTCCAGTAGTTCTAGACCAGTGTATGGTAGCAAACGATAGCTATGACTAATGAGAACAGCACAAGAGTTCTCAAGACTGCAGTCACTCGGTACTCATTAAGGAATTTTAAATCACGAACTACGTGAAATTTCAAGTTTTACAATTGCAATGAGATAATATCCTTTCCTAACAAGAATAACAAAACTACCTACAACTCTGTGTGGTATAAGTGACGTCTCGTAAGACACTGTTTGAGTGAGATGGCGTTTGGGTCCATCAAGCGAGTCCAAAGTAATGCCTTAGCGCCACAGACACAGATTTACACCGCAGGTGGGCCTAACGGCCTTTATAAATATATTGAATTACTACTAAATGTGTGATATTTTATAAAACAGAACCGGTAAAGTTGTCTAACTACCAATTTAAAGAAAATATTTGTTTTTTTAGTACATTCTATGCGACAAATACGACTCAATTGTCATTCAAGCAATTCAAGATAAGCGACAGTAGTCGATCAAAGTCATATCAGGTAAAAAAGGATAAGCGACAATGGTTTCATAGTATCAAAGCAGGTAAATTTGGATAAACGCCAATAGTTAAGATACGACAATCAGGTAATTTAATCTAACTATGTTATTTTTTTTTGTTTAATAATGTGGAAATACCACATTTTTACTTTTTTGCTAATGCGCATAAGCATTTTAAACACACATGACACAGAGGGCGCTCCAGTAGCGAAGAATTATGGAATCAAAGATTTAGTGTGATTGACGTAACGATATGATAGCTCAGTTGGTAGAGCACTACACCGGAAACTTAGGGTCGCAGGTTCGAGTCGTGCTTACATTGCAGTGGATCACATTAAATGTTTCTTTCATAATTTACCTTTATGTTAATTTTATCATAAAGACATAGGTAAAATGCCTCAAACGATACTAAAATATATTTTACGATCAGGTTAAAACAGTTAACCAACAAGTGCAAGGTCCAAAGGTTGTCTGGAAGAGATCGCTCTTTAGCGATAAGACCGCCTATTGTCTACCATTGTTTAATTTAAGATTTCTCATGTAATATTTTTCTTGTTGGTGTGCAATAAAGTGTTGTTGTATTGTATTGTATTGTATTGTTAGTTGCAATAAAGAAAAATTATCCAAGTTGTTTGATCTGTTTTGACAAATAAGTAAAAAAGCTCTAAGGTTCATTATTATGCAAAAAACTTTTTATGTAATCTCCATTTTGCTAAAAAAACCCTCAAAAATCAAGTCGTTTAGTAGAAAAAAAAGTAGAGATTCTCTAAATCACCGACGGGATAAGCGACACAAAAGTCGTCAGACAAATGTATACGAGACCCAACCCATTCGATGCAGAAAAATCTGCCGATCCCAACAGTGTGTATAACTCAATATCCCCAAAAATGTCGCTTAGATAAGTTCTCCTTTCCAGCATTTATAGGGTATCCATTGACCTTGAATATTGAAATTTGCCAAAAAATTCGTCTAGTAAAATATCGTCAATATCAACAAGTATAGGGGAACATCTGAGAACATTACTAATGTAGTCATAAAAAACGATCACTGTTTATAAGTAGGTAAAGGACGTAAATCCGTTTTCCAACGGTAAAGTTGAGTTAGTCGCTCTATTATTTATAGTTTATCTTTTCATTAGATCTTTTCATTTGACGACGCGTTTGGCTCGGTTTGTAGACACCTGCCTACTGAGCTGGCGGTCCCGGGTTCGAATCCCGGCCAGGGCAAATATTTGTGTGATGAACTCGAATATTTGTGCTTGGGTCATGGTTGTTCTATGTATATAAGTATATATTTATCTATACAAGTACGTATATCGTCGTCTAGTACCCATAACACAAGCCTTCTTGAGCTTAATTTGGGAAAAGATCGATTTGTGTGAGGTTGTCCGATATTTATTTATTTATTTATTTATTAGAGCAGCATGACCCGGGGGATAAAGCTGTGCCTCCACTACTATGTTAAAATATCGGTTCATCCGCTGGGTCACGATATGATTTATTTATTAAAAAACGATATTTTTTATTTCTGCATGATTTTACACGTATAATCAAGAAACTTGTCGGCATTTTAACTATTTCTGGTAGGTACCTACACATACAAAAGAAACTAAAAAGTATTTTTCGATTCGAGACTTCCAAATGGCCAATTTCACTTATTTTTTTGGAAAATAGCTTTAACGCATTTTATTTTTAATATTCTACTGTAGTAGGTAAATAGATATTTAGTAATCCGAAATAATTATATCATTGTTTAAATGATTTATTTTACTTCGAGATTTTTCAATGCCTTTAAATAAGGTATAAGGTTTGTTGATCTTCAACTCACGCTCGGACTATGCGAGTGTATGAAGCTGCTTGGACGCCACTCAACGAGATTATGAACGAAGTAATGTTCCGGGGGCGCACGGTCGGCGGGGGGAATAACGTTAGGCTCCGCCCAGATCCTCAAGGACGTTGGGATTAGGAGTCGCCTTAAGTTACAACTGCGACCACAACAGCGCGCGAGCCGAGCGAACGTACCGCGGCAGCGGTTGGCGAAGCGCCAGAACCGAACTGCTACCAGTAAAGTAGGTTAGGGTAGGTTGAAACTGCGACCATAACAGCGTGCGAGCTGAGCGTGGTAATTTTCATAGCCATAAGATTCACTTTTCTCTGAAACGGATAATAAAATAAACTAAACCTAAGCTAATATATTTTATTTTCAAAACACTTGTAAAGTTGATAATTTCAGAATTATGGCTTTAACAATTTTATGCCAATCAATACTTACAAACTAGTGAATCAGAGTCTTAAACTAACTGAAAAAATCGTAACTATTTACGTACTTGTTTTTTCATGACACCAGAACATAATATAATTTTCGCTGAATATAATTTTCTGATTTTTTTTAAGCTACATGTCTATGTTAGCTAGCAATGCGACAACAATGTAGAACGTTACAGTTCGTATCTATACATGGATTTCATAGTAATTTACTCGTTCGTCTATTGCTTACTTTGTAGCATCTACAACAATGTACTATATTTACAAATGCAAAATACAAAATCCATTCCAGTTGATTGAAAACGTAATTGAATCGTATTCACCTCTACAACTACAAAAGGGTGTAAGTGGATTGATATCTCAATACAGAAACGACGAAATTGACATGAATTATCCTGGTCGAACCGTTTTAAGTTCAAAGGTAACGTAAGATATCAAATTCACAATACGCGGATCACAATAAACAATTTTCGTAGAAAATTTCATTTTAGAGACGTACGGTACCGTATCCAAATGGGTTTCCAGAGGATCTTTTTATTAAGTTTCTAGTATCTGTCTATCTTAAGGCTCTATGTAGACGAGGACAACTAAATACTATCTACAAGAGAGTTTATGACGGTTGAAAACTTACAAACATATCCTCCATAGTATTCACTCTGGGCAGAGTGATCGTGGTTGTATGATGAGACCTATCTCTATGGGTATTGTGGAAAATGCAGCTCGAAAATCAAATAGTAGTAGTATCCTTATATCCCCGTACCGATAAATGACAAAATCTGTCCAGCCAATCTGGCGTGGTGGCAAGCTTCACAACACGCCGCCATTCGTCGCTGATAGCTGCCTTCCTCATGCATTCGTGGCGTAGTGACATCGCAACGATATTTTAAACAATAGAGGGCGTTGGTGTACATGTTAGCCTACACTTAAGTGTATAGAAAACCGAATTATGTTTGTACATTGATTCTACAAAGTAAAACCTTTACGGGCGCTCCAAATACCAGTCCAAAATCCGCCATATTCGTTCTAATATAGCTGTATTACTCACAACTGCTGTCCAGTGTCATGCGGCGCGTGTCCCCGAATGCGAAGGACTAATTAATGCTTCTAACGTTTGATGGCGCCGCCGCTGGGCACACCGATGCGAGTTGGGGACAATAACTGTCTAGACTCGTGAGGCCCAATGTACCTCTCAATGCACATAAGTACAGTAAACGGCGATAAAGAATGCACATCGGCAATCATCGCATTTCCGAATACAAACGAATGCTAATTTCCATGTGCATCAATTATTGGATTAATCGTTCATCAGAATTTGAATTTAGAACTAAATACTTTATTGTTGTTTTGTTTTGATTTCACGTGGAATATATAGAGCTGTAAAACTCGATGTAATTATATTTAATTATTGCTATGTTCTTGTTGGGGAAAAATAATATACATACATCGGGGGGCACGGCAGTGCCCCCGCCAAGTCGAGCGCGAAGCAAACACTGCCGTACCATCCTTTACTGGAACCATTTCGCCGCATTTTCAGGCCCCTATTTGAGCACCTCTGGATAAGACCAGAACGCAGAAATTTTCGTCATCCAGTAAGCTATAATCACATACTTAGAATCCAAAATTTCAAGTCTGTAGGTCATTTAGTTCCGAAGTTAAGCGAAAGCAAAGTTTCGCATTTACGACACTCACTCACTCACTCACTCATGATCATCAGTAAAGAACTAGTACTTCCCATAAATTCAGAGAGCTGAAATTTGGTACAGAGTTAGGGTTTAATGGCCACATAAAGCGAAAACTATAAAAATTGGCCAAGTGCGAGTCCGACTCGCGCATGAAGGGTTCCGTACCATAAAACAAGTTTGTTGTATGGGAGCCCTTAAATATTTATTTTATTTTATTTTGAGTATTTGTTGTTATAGCGGCAATAGAAATAGATCATCTGTGAAAATTTCAACTGTCTAGCTATCACCGTTCTTGATATACAGCCTGGTGACAGACGGACGGACGGACGGACGGACAGCGAAGTCTCAGTAATAGGGTCTCGTTTTTACCCTTTGGGTACGGAACCCTAAAAACTAGGATAATCGAAGATCTGGAGTACTCTGATTAGAAAACACAAGAGCCCAACCAAACTATTAGAGATCGACATACCGCCTTTACCTACAAAAAATATTCAACTTGTTGTGTTCGGTTGGCCGTCGCGACTGATCGTCTCTCCTGATGATGGATCGCGTACCGATTCGAAACATGTCGAGCGTTATTCGATTTCTACGACATGAGTAAACCCGTTTAAGTATTTTAATATTCAACTTGGTGGGCCGCTTCATTTGGTGTCAAAAATCCAAGGTCTGAAGTATTTTGACGACGCGTTTGGCTCGGTTTGTAAACACCTGCCTACTGAGCCGGCGGTCCCGGGTTCGAGTCCCGGCCAGGGCAAATATTTGTGTGATGAACTCGAATATTTGTGCTTGAGTCATGGTTGTTCTATGTATTGAAGTATATATTTATCTATATAAGTATGTATATCGTCGTCTAGTACCCATAACACAAGCCTTCTAGAGCTTAATTTGGGACTAGATCGATTTGTGTGAGGTTGTCCGATATTTATTTATTTATTATTTATTTGATGAAGAACCCTCAGCTGGTCTCAGCTGTATTAGAGATATGGTAATGCCCCCTTCTACTATTGGTAAATAAAAAAATCGACTGTCATTGCAAAAATCCAGCGTAGTGGGATACATCTAATTTAATCTAGCCTATAGCGTCCCACAGCTGGGCGGGTTACGTATTTAAAATCCCGAAAGTTCATAAGACCTACAGTTTAAATACCAATGGTCAAATTACCGAAAATCAAAATACCGAAAGTTCAAAAAGCCGATATTCGATAAACCGAAGCTCAAATTAAATACCTATTTTCAGAAAATCGAAAGTTCAAAATCTCGAAATTTCATAATCCCGAAATTTTATAATCCCGAAAGTCAATGAGCACTTTAAAAGTGTCAGGACACTAAACTAATCTGACTTTTCCGTGGAACCGATCTGCTCCGGTGCTGCGGGATGTTCAGCCCTTCCGCCCTAGCGTAAGAAAGTGCGGCACCTACGCTCGCCTCCGCAGCTTCGGCTTTTTGGTCACCTTCGGCGACCAGCCTCAGCCGCTGCGGCTCGCTTGATGCCCGCACTTTCTTACGGCGGCCGGGGGCTGCCCTCCCTCCGCGCCTCCGGGCTTTTATATACACTCTAGGGGTAGGGCAGACAAGACCACGTGGAATCGGGGTTGACAGCTTCGGTTCTGTGGCAAGTCGATTAAGAAAAGGAAAGAGTCCGGGAAAGTGGGAAATTAAGTATGACACTAAATATTCGATATTATGATAAAATATTCTGTCATGGACTGCCAACCGAACCGAACTTGTCTGGAACCGAAGCTGTCAACGCTCGCCTCCGTAGCTTCGGCTTTTTAGTCACCTTCGGCGACCAGCCTCAGCCGCTGCGACTCGCTTGATGCCCGCACTTTCTTACGCTAGGGCCACAGTATAATAAAGAGTACTAACGTACTTAGGAGGGGCTGCACATCCCGCAGCGCCGGAGCAGATCGGTTCCACAGAAGAGTTCACTTATAAATAGTAAGTATAGTAGTAGGCAAGTAGGTTACGTAATTTAGGTTAATATTCTTTGTATAAAATAAGCATTAGAATCTGTAAGACTACAGAAATACGAGATAATTCTCGAGAGTTTAAATAATATTCCGGATTACAACCTTCAGGCAAGATCATAGTCTTCGGGATTATAATCTTCGGGATTACAGTCTTCGGGATTACATTCTTCGGGATTACAGTCTTCGGGATTATAATATTCGGTAATTCATCCTTTCGATCAAACGTTCTTTCGGGATTTTAAACTTTCAGTCAAATAAACATTTGACATTTTAATTTTCGGCCTTCCATCCATAGGTCTTATGATATTCGGTATTTTGAACTTCGGCTTTGTAATACGTACCCGCTGGGCGAATGGGCCCTTCTACTTTTAATACGCATATAAATAAAATTAGACTGGCTTTTATACTTATACTTACAAGTTTACAAGAAGAAATAGTCAAACGATTAACTTTATTCTACTCGAACATTACACAAATTAAATAAACAAATTACACCAAAATATTAATTTCGCTCAAAATTTGGTCAAAATATAATGCATTGGACTAAGAGTGGCGGTGATACCCGCACACGTCGCTGGATGGCGCTGACTGTATTTTAAAATGCGCCGTCGTTTGTTTTTCCGATAATCTTATGTGGCGAAGTGGCAACCGGCCGCATTACAGTCGTTTACGACATTCTTCTACTGCGCTTGGAAACGTTTGCTAGGGATTAGGAGGGATTATTTGCATTTCGTTGATTTCGCTTATTATTTCGTGAGGTTTGCTAAAGTGAATTAGCAGGTTGTTATAAAACAATATGCCCACGTTTCTACAAAAAGAAGTGAATCCCACCAAAAACATTCTGTAAAAAACTAGCCAAGTCTCGATGGAGCTGCTTGTTTATCTCTAAAAAGTAATGAAATCTAGACAAAGTCGTACCAAGTCTAAGGTTCCTTACTGCGATTTCTTTATTATTATAGTTAATGTTGTGTGACTTGGCCGTTGAAGGGTACACAAGGGTACAAAACCAGGTGCTCCATGACACCATTGCACCAATCTGTCGACATAACCGCTACAAGTCAATTTTGTTTACACGTAATGTTATATCTGTTGTAACTACCTATGTTTGTTAAGCGAGATAATAACCCATACTGGTGTACCCTTCAACGGCCTAAGTCACACAACATTAACTATAATAATAAAGAAATCGCAGTAAGGAACCTTAGACTTGGTACGACTTTGTCTAGATTTCATTACTTTTTAGAGATAAACAAGCAGCTCCATCGAGACTTGGCTAGTTTTTTACAGAATGTTTTTGGTGGGATATATATATATATATATATATATATATATATATATATTCAAGCCCATATTCCTAAAAGGGGTTGATTGAGCATTATCAACTGATGTTATACTACTAGCATACTTAAATGTGGGTTAAAAAAACGACAAAAAATTAAATATTGCGGTGACAAGTTGCTAGGCCATCGCCCACAACACGGTTAACCCTGTACCCTTAGTCGACTCAAGTGACACCCCCGGGAAGAAAAGGTTGATGTTATTCTAATCCGACACCACACTGGGAAAAAATAATACGGAAATAAAATTAAAATAAAATCATATATATTCAATTCCTTCCATTTCACTATCTGTGCTCTGATTGAGGTCTATGTCACTGTCACTATCAGCTGTATTTATTACTAGTCTATTTAATCTATCTATTTTGTCGTCCATAGAGTGTTGAATTCCTCGATATTCATTCTCGCATTTGACCGCATGATCGCAAACCTTTTTCCACTCATCAGCCCCGATCATGTTTAGGTACTTTTTCAGTTAATAATTTCTTTATTGAAGTTAAATTCATATCCACGTTTCTCGCAGCTACATAGCCTTTCAGTTGAGACCATATATTTTCAATTGGATTAAAATCCGGATGGTATGGTGGCAATCGCAACACAGTGTGCCCATGTTCGGCTAGTATCTTGTCCACGGAAAACTCTGTAAATCTCTCCTTGTGCTGACATATAATATTATATATCTGGGGTTTTGTCAATTTATGATCAACTGGAATTTCGTGTCTTTGTAACCAGTTGATCATTTCCGGTTTATTGGTGTTTGAGTTGGGGGGTCTTTCAACATATTTATTGTGATAGGGTGCGTTGTCGATAACCAGAACAGAATCACTGGGTATATTTGGAATTAATTGATTAACCAGCCATTTCTCGTAGTTGTCGTTATTCATTTCATTGTGATAATCACCTTTAGTGTCCGTGGATTTATACGTTAAAAAGGCTCCTGGTACAAAGCCTTTTTCGTTTCCTGCGTGAACAATTATCAAACGTTGACCTTTTGAAATCGGGTTTTTTACTCCTATTTGCTTATCATCACTCCAAGTTTTTCCTTTAGTGTGGGTTGTATGTATGTAGGACTCGTTGTAATGCTGCATCTGAAGCTTACCCTAACTCTAAAGCTATCCTGAGTCACGGGACCACCAATCGTAATGCTTATCAAGACCATCTGCTAAATAAATACATCCTGGGAACGAGCACCAACTTGTAATGTATCGACGACGAGCTACCTATTAAATACCATGAAAATGCATCTACTGAAATATATCTACGCCTAAACTAAAGGTACAGGTCCTACGCCTGCTTCACCCTCGCCACTAAACTCTACTCCTACAACGAAACCCTAGGAAACCCTTCAATGAATACCTAGCCTTCCAGAACCTACAACTAACCAAGCCTAAATATGAAAGGATCCTTAATACAATTGAGCTGAACATTTCTTAATAATTAATGGCCAATATGTGATCGGGATAACCGTTGTGATACGTCTAGATGGTAGGAACCTACGTTGAAGTAGCAACTCAGTTTCTTTAAAAAGAAACTTAACCGTGATGTGTCGCTAAGTGCTTCCGTACCTATATACTGTGCTATGCTACTATGTATTTCCAAATAAATGTGTACTCTCTTAATTATTTAATGCAAGCTTCTCGTATCCTACTGCTACCTAGGTTCCTTATACTAATTAAATTTCTAACTTAATTTAATTGTATCTATCCTCATAATATAAACTTATTACTTCCCAAGAAGTCCAGCCAACAAGAATATCCATAGTTCCTATAGCAAGATTCAATATGAAATATTATAAATACTCTTATAAAAATATTATTTAATTCTATAAAATTCATCTAATCCATAGTTAGGTATAGTTTTACTAGATTACTCCATGTAACAATAAAGATCAGTATGTGAATCAAACCAAATATTATTAGGATTCCGAAATGAAGGGTAATTTAGTTTTTAAAATTGCATGTTCTTACTCCAGGATGATTAGAAATCATCTGTCTAAGTACAATATGAAACTATACTTCATTACCAATCTATATATAGATGGAAGTTACAGAACCTATGAGATTTTATTATGACTTTAATTAATCTTAAGTTTTCATACTTGACAAAAATTAAGTAATTTTGTTATTATAATCTAATCTGGGAAGATGGTATACATCCCTTAAATAAGTTATAGTAGGACAATCTGAGGTGGATTAGACCTATACAATAAGTAGTAAGTTGCTATAATCACCACAATAAAAAAAAACTAGTAAGGACTAGATTATAGTATAATGGAGAAGGTATCTCCTATTGTGAAAAGAAATAAATATAAATTTTTGTTAATTATCCCCTACCACCCTGAGTGCGCGGAGAATGTCACTGAACGCTTTACCTATCTATTCCTGAGAAGCAAATCGAATTAAAGCGTTCAGCTAGAGGATGGGGAACTCCGCACCTATTCTAAACTGAACAAACCACTGTGGGATCTCATCACATCTATGCATGACGTCCTAGCCTACGGCATAGTGTCAAGGATCCATCTTTTTGGGGAAGCCTTTTGGCGCAGGCTTCTCTACGTTAACTACACAAGGCCTATTTTAAGGATTTTACCTACCTATTTAACTAGATAAATATATGTGATGGTTGTAAAACTATTATAATTCAGAAAAATAAAGTTATAATTGTATTTGTAAGAAGTCTAATACACTACTCCTTCCTAGTAGGTTTGAACCCTTCTAATGAGTTCTAGAACTGGGTTTTCGTTTGACCATATTCATAAATGTAGTATATCCTTGAAATCATGAAGACTATTGTGCCTGTTCGTAGTATCTTTCAACTTTCGACTGACTTATTCTGATAAGGGAATTCTTTTACGCCCTGTGATATAAATTAATTCAATTCTGGGATCTGTGATGTAAATACGGGAACGAATAACTTTCATTATTGCTATCCATAAGTCCCCGGCTTTTCTTAGCAATTTACACTTCAGATTCTCCACATCCAGTCTTAGGAATGCTTTGTATTTCCACACTATACAACGATCCACAATTTCCTTATCAAAATTATAATAAAGTTTAAAATTACTTCTGTTCATTGAAAAAGCGATTATCTACTGCCAACTGACTCAACTTTACCTCAGTGATGCCATTCTATCGCTTAAGCTATACCAAAGGTTCATTACTTTAAATCATAATCGGTAAGTTCTAATTAATTATTCCTTTAATTTAGGTGTTAAATATCTGGTTGGCCTAAATAACTGGTTCCCTATCCCCAATCTTTACAAACCGCCACTAGACTCTGTTCTTCCCCTACTAACTTCCCGGGTCATAACCACTTAAGAATTTAATAGTTCAACCTCTTAACCACTATACCTAACAAGGTTAAAATAATTTGAATAAATGTTATGCTAGTTAATGACGATTGACCGATTGCTCAGTAGGTAAAGATCCCCGTCCTAATGTTCCTATTAAGGTGTACCTATCGCTAAACCCTGTTCCCTAGCTAATACAAAGAACACTAGAGACCTAGGTCTCATATTTATATTTAAACGTGTATGGGGCCTAGCTAAGCTAAACTGTAAGTTCGGGAGATTAACCCGAGGATGTGACTATCATCAGTGTAATTAAGCCCCCCCCATGTGGCTAATGAGACGCCGGAAACATGGAGTAGCTTGCCCTAATATGTGTATATAAGCAGATATATAAATATATAGTTTATGAGACCGAGCCTGGAGGTCCGTTTGGCTTCAGCGAGCGCGGAAAGGCCCGCATGTCCATCACGTGTGGTCCTCGCTTTCACCAAACAAAACTATCCACACTCGTAGGCTATTCACTGCACTTATATATGGCTAGTGTCCGAATCGCCTAATTCGGATAAAACTAGAAGAGTCCGAAAGATATTCGTTTAACAGCCGCAAGGTTAAATATCTTTCACCTGGTAACCATGTACCAAAACACTGTTTCTGGCATGTGACTAAGCTTAATATCCTTTAAAACAACAGAAACCCCACTAAATTTCAATAGGCAAATATAGTTTCAAAGACAATCAAAACCCCAATAGAAATTCCCCTTAGAATTAATTTTAATACCTTAACTGCCAGAAAACAATGTTACTCGGACGAAGTCCCAAACAAAAAGAATCCCCGTCCATTAAGCCGTTGCCTATTTATAACCAATATCTCCCGACATTCCAGATATTCTAGACTTTTCAGACTATCCAGACTTTCCAGACTTCAACGACTTTCGCGTCATTCGCGACATTCCCGACACGTCACGTGACCTAGCCCCCGCCCTCCAAGCGTTGTATATGGGATTTTGATTCTTATTTGGTCTAAATAAAGCTCAACTCCTCTGTTGTCAATTTGTGAATATCAACTTGCTATTTTTAAAGTGGTAGCATGTTTTAGTTATAGGAATGGTTTTATTTGCTTCCGCAAACATTCACACTATTACTCATATTTTGCATTTGTATTGTCTATATCTAGTAAATGATAATTTTAGTATGAGCTTGATGACGTATGATGCTAATATGTCTTAAATTCGATGATGATAATGATGATGTGAGTATCACGATGATGATATATGTTTATATGATGGCGGGCACATGACGAGATCATGTGAATCGCCACAATCGCCCCCCTGCGAAAGTTTGAAGTGGATTGACATCGTCAAATAACGTAGAACTTCGCATTCCCCTTATTAAATTGTAAAATAATTAAAAAAAAACAATATGTATATTTATATATGACAATTATTCTTAAAGCAAATAACATTTTGTGATAATCTTGGATATTCTAAATCCGTTAGTATTCGTACCCTTAAGTGTGTGTGTGTTTAAACCGATACTTGGGAAGTCACTTGTGTATTAAATCAGAATTCAAACCATAGAATAATATCATTGAATCGTGAATATATTTCTCCAAATCTCGACCACATCGTAAGAAGTGTTTGGTTGTGAGTCAAACAAGCCCTATTAGCTCGGTTTTGCCTAAACACCTCAAACTTGACCTGCCCATTGCTCAGCCTTATTTGCGAATTCACCTTGTACGAATTCTTCGATGAATTGACAAAACTCTCTTCAGACAACATAGCAAAGATCTTTGGTATAGATACTGAATATTCATCCTTACTTCAATTCAATAACTGATTCCGATTTCAAATTCTTCTCCAAAATCACATGCGACTCTCGTTTCTCGGTGCGTGTTATCACATCAAGAATAAACAAGCCAATTTCAGCTCTATAATCATACAATTGTGTTTTTTTTTTTTTCTCGTAAGACTATAGACTTACTAGTCGAATTGTGAAATAATGTTTCATTTCAAAATTATGCTAAATAATACTATTATACCAGAGGTTCATACAAATATATCAATTCAGTTTTATCCTGCCTTTACGGATAAACCAATCCACAATTCCTTTTATTTAAAAATATACAGTTGGCCAATCTATTTGTTGACATGGGTGTGTGTGAAACCTGCACGTTCCTGCCCGTGCTCGTAGAAGGTTAGCCCGTAGGCCATGTAAAGTATTGTTTTGCACAAACTACCGCACAATCGGTCTTAAATCGAAACTTCGATTTACTAAGCCTAACTTCTAAGTATGTGCAAACCAATTGATGTCTTTAGAAAATACTCCCGTTCGTACCTCTAAAGATAGTAGACCCCCCCGTTTTGGACCCGAATACTTTCGAACTTAGCTTGAATACATATAGACAACATCCAACTCAAAAGGTCCACTCACTCCTGTTCATTCTTATCATATCTTTCATCCATCACACAAGCATACATCGCGCACTAAAACATTTCCATACGTCACACTAACAGGCTCCTACATTCATTTTTTCGCATTGACTTAGTCAGAAGAACATCACCCACTATGTATTCAAAATCCATACTACTTTACTTTCCTATAATATCCCAAATTCCCCTTTACTTCTTTCATCAAAATCAAAATAAAGATTTTCTCTAATATAAATAATAAAATTGACCATCCACTTCACACATTTCGTATTTTTGTTATACTCTAATAAAACTCGTAATTTTTCAATTCACCCCTAACTACCCTTTTGAACTTATCGAATATCAATTCATTAAAGAACCCCAAAATACGTATTAATGGAAACGATCCATCCCACAAAACATTCAATTAAATATACTACTAACGACCCCTAGTGGAATTTACTTAAAACCATATTCAAACCTCAACTTACAAATACCTATACTGCAGTACAACTTATATATGATGATATCACGATCGTCTTTAAAATTTTCGTCGGCAATCGATTCCTTAATTGATCTTAACTTAATACTCCTATTGAATATTAGCTTTAGACTGATAAATCACCGAATTATTTGTACGTTGTTTAATTAAATAATATATAAATAAATATTTAACTATTCTTTATAAATACAACGTAAATTTTACGAACTAGGTAGGTGAATCTATACTTTAACAGTAGTTACCATTTATGACAACTTATTTCTTTAACATGTTAACACTGTTGTCTTTCCTAGTTTCAGTGGGTTTTACCAATCCCCTTCCTATCCTCTGTTCTCTGACTACCTTCCTCCTAGAATCCTCTTCTGAAGATTCCTTAGTTGTCCTATCGGTTGACTCAATCCTTAATGGTTCACTAGCAGTCCTGCTACCCCGCATTGAATCTTCTCGGAGCCTCGAAGGAACCAATCTTTTCCTAGAAGGTCGTTCCATCTTACTTATAGACTGCCCAAATCGTCCAATAGTTGTTACTCCCCTTTTGTTTTCCCCTTTTATTTTCTTTTTGTTATTATTTGTTTTTATTATTTATTATTGTATAAAACTGTACTATATTTTACTTCAATCAATAAACGCAAAGTAGATTCCCTACTTTTGTTTTGTAATTAGTAATCGTTAACCTAACTTGATTCAACAGATTTTTTATTTTATGTTCCAGATTTTTGACTATCAAGGCGAGCCTGGAACAATCCCTTAACCTGCTGATTCTGTGATTATATTGATAAATATACTTAAAAAAATTACTTTCATTTCATTTGTTACATTATGTGTAAAAAAAAAACTCAAAAATGGATCGCCCCCCCCCCACTTATGAAATCACTAACACTCCTACTTTCCTTATAATTACTATATTTAATGATTCTAACAGGTCTTATAATAAGCTAAAAGATTAATACTCAATATTGTGGCTAGGAGCCTTATACACAGTTTAACATTGTAGTTAGTCATGTTTATCGGATCTTATTCTGAAACCTTTCCTAGATTGAGCTAAAGCCTATAAATAAACCCGCGCCCCCCGAAATAATAAGTCCTTAGTATCCTCATAGTCTATCCTTAATTTCATAACAAATTTACAACACAGCTTGAACTAATAACTGATGAAAAAAAAAATTTTCACAACCTCATATTTTCTGTAGTCAAGAACAATGACATCTTTATTCTACCTTACTTAACTAATTTCCTACGATATTCCGACTTTATAACTAAACTAAAATTAAATTTATTTAAATAATCATCCCATCTCGATATCATATTAATTACTGATAAATGATAACAGATAACACCCTGTCACTTGTCAACTGTCAAATCAACCTGCTCAGGAGGCGTTTTGTTCACTCAGCCTTGATTATGTTTTTACTTTAAAAAAAAATGAATTACCTATTATTGTTTTTCCCAATTATGTAAATAATGCATAAATAATATTAAATGTATCCCTAAATATCTAAATCTTATGTTATATTAATAATATGAACATATTGAGTAAAGTTGTCTACGTATCTGATTGAAACTAAAGTAAGTATATTATTACTTGATATTATTATTTTATGTAACGTAAATAATTATCTAAAACTTAAATAACACACCTATTTCATTATTAATCAATATTAAAAATTAGCTTTGTGAACCATAAAACCAATCGCAACGAATTTAATCATATCTCAAATAATCCAGTATAGATACAGATAAAATAATAAAATGACTCAATGAATGAACTGTCAATTGATTACTGTTTGCAAAATATTGATTGATAAAATAATCACGTTGTTCTAATATAAGTCTTTTGTTTCAGGTACTATTACTATGTGAAATAAGAAAAATATCGTGTGTTATATCAAGAAGCTACTCTATTCACTATAGTTTGTGTATAAATATGCAACAAAATGTGTTTCTTGACGATGTGCACAACACAACCCATCACGGCTAAATTCTCCTTTCCATTCTCACGTCAACAATTGTACCCTTGAGGGTCTCATAGTTCAAAGCTCAAGTGTTCAAAGATCCCTTCAATAAAACCGTCACTAACAACTCAACTAAAATTCCATGGCGAAATAACAAAATGAAAGACAATTGTTGAACTACAAAACGCAAGAAGACAGCAAGACATGAAACCTCACGACAAACTACATCGGCACGACCTCAACAGTCCCGGACTGATCCTATCCATGGTCACGGCGCATATTGTAATGCTATCGACGAAGCTTACTATAACTCTAAAGCTATCCTGAGTCACGGGACCACCAATCGTAATGCTTATCAAGACCATCTGCTAAATAAATACATCCTGGGAACGAGCACCAACTTGTAATGTATCGACGACGAGCTACCTATTAAATACCATGAAAATGCATCTACTGAAATATATCTACGCCTAAACTAAAGGTACAGGTCCTACGCCTGCTTCACCCTCGCCACTAAACTCTACTCCTACAACGAAACCCTAGGAAACCCTTCAATGAATACCTAGCCTTCCAGAACCTACAACTAACCAAGCCTAAATATGAAAGGATCCTTAATACAATTGAGCTGAACATTTCTTAATAATTAATGGCCAATATGTGATCGGGATAACCGTTGTGATACGTCTAGATGGTAGGAACCTACGTTGAAGTAGCAACTCAGTTTCTTTAAAAAGAAACTTAACCGTGATGTGTCGCTAAGTGCTTCCGTACCTATATACTGTGCTATGCTACTATGTATTTCCAAATAAATGTGTACTCTCTTAATTATTTAATGCAAGCTTCTCGTATCCTACTGCTACCTAGGTTCCTTATACTAATTAAATTTCTAACTTAATTTAATTGTATCTATCCTCATAATATAAACTTATTACTTCCCAAGAAGTCCAGCCAACAAGAATATCCATAGTTCCTATAGCAAGATTCAATATGAAATATTATAAATACTCTTATAAAAATATTATTTAATTCTATAAAATTCATCTAATCCATAGTTAGGTATAGTTTTACTAGATTACTCCATGTAACAATAAAGATCAGTATGTGAATCAAACCAAATATTATTAGGATTCCGAAATGAAGGGTAATTTAGTTTTTAAAATTGCATGTTCTTACTCCAGGATGATTAGAAATCATCTGTCTAAGTACAATATGAAACTATACTTCATTACCAATCTATATATAGATGGAAGTTACAGAACCTATGAGATTTTATTATGACTTTAATTAATCTTAAGTTTTCATACTTGACAAAAATTAAGTAATTTTGTTATTATAATCTAATCTGGGAAGATGGTATACATCCCTTAAATAAGTTATAGTAGGACAATCTGAGGTGGATTAGACCTATACAATAAGTAGTAAGTTGCTATAATCACCACAATAAAAAAAAACTAGTAAGGACTAGATTATAGTATAATGGAGAAGGTATCTCCTATTGTGAAAAGAAATAAATATAAATTTTTGTTAATTATCCCCTACCACCCTGAGTGCGCGGAGAATGTCACTGAACGCTTTACCTATCTATTCCTGAGAAGCAAATCGAATTAAAGCGTTCAGCTAGAGGATGGGGAACTCCGCACCTATTCTAAACTGAACAAACCACTGTGGGATCTCATCACATCTATGCATGACGTCCTAGCCTACGGCATAGTGTCAAGGATCCATCTTTTTGGGGAAGCCTTTTGGCGCAGGCTTCTCTACGTTAACTACACAAGGCCTATTTTAAGGATTTTACCTACCTATTTAACTAGATAAATATATGTGATGGTTGTAAAACTATTATAATTCAGAAAAATAAAGTTATAATTGTATTTGTAAGAAGTCTAATACACTACTCCTTCCTAGTAGGTTTGAACCCTTCTAATGAGTTCTAGAACTGGGTTTTCGTTTGACCATATTCATAAATGTAGTATATCCTTGAAATCATGAAGACTATTGTGCCTGTTCGTAGTATCTTTCAACTTTCGACTGACTTATTCTGATAAGGGAATTCTTTTACGCCCTGTGATATAAATTAATTCAATTCTGGGATCTGTGATGTAAATACGGGAACGAATAACTTTCATTATTGCTATCCATAAGTCCCCGGCTTTTCTTAGCAATTTACACTTCAGATTCTCCACATCCAGTCTTAGGAATGCTTTGTATTTCCACACTATACAACGATCCACAATTTCCTTATCAAAATTATAATAAAGTTTAAAATTACTTCTGTTCATTGAAAAAGCGATTATCTACTGCCAACTGACTCAACTTTACCTCAGTGATGCCATTCTATCGCTTAAGCTATACCAAAGGTTCATTACTTTAAATCATAATCGGTAAGTTCTAATTAATTATTCCTTTAATTTAGGTGTTAAATATCTGGTTGGCCTAAATAACTGGTTCCCTATCCCCAATCTTTACAAACCGCCACTAGACTCTGTTCTTCCCCTACTAACTTCCCGGGTCATAACCACTTAAGAATTTAATAGTTCAACCTCTTAACCACTATACCTAACAAGGTTAAAATAATTTGAATAAATGTTATGCTAGTTAATGACGATTGACCGATTGCTCAGTAGGTAAAGATCCCCGTCCTAATGTTCCTATTAAGGTGTACCTATCGCTAAACCCTGTTCCCTAGCTAATACAAAGAACACTAGAGACCTAGGTCTCATATTTATATTTAAACGTGTATGGGGCCTAGCTAAGCTAAACTGTAAGTTCGGGAGATTAACCCGAGGATGTGACTATCATCAGTGTAATTAAGCCCCCCCCATGTGGCTAATGAGACGCCGGAAACATGGAGTAGCTTGCCCTAATATGTGTATATAAGCAGATATATAAATATATAGTTTATGAGACCGAGCCTGGAGGTCCGTTTGGCTTCAGCGAGCGCGGAAAGGCCCGCATGTCCATCACGTGTGGTCCTCGCTTTCACCAAACAAAACTATCCACACTCGTAGGCTATTCACTGCACTTATATATGGCTAGTGTCCGAATCGCCTAATTCGGATAAAACTAGAAGAGTCCGAAAGATATTCGTTTAACAGCCGCAAGGTTAAATATCTTTCACCTGGTAACCATGTACCAAAACACTGTTTCTGGCATGTGACTAAGCTTAATATCCTTTAAAACAACAGAAACCCCACTAAATTTCAATAGGCAAATATAGTTTCAAAGACAATCAAAACCCCAATAGAAATTCCCCTTAGAATTAATTTTAATACCTTAACTGCCAGAAAACAATGTTACTCGGACGAAGTCCCAAACAAAAAGAATCCCCGTCCATTAAGCCGTTGCCTATTTATAACCAATATCTCCCGACATTCCAGATATTCTAGACTTTTCAGACTATCCAGACTTTCCAGACTTCAACGACTTTCGCGTCATTCGCGACATTCCCGACACGTCACGTGACCTAGCCCCCGCCCTCCAAGCGTTGTATATGGGATTTTGATTCTTATTTGGTCTAAATAAAGCTCAACTCCTCTGTTGTCAATTTGTGAATATCAACTTGCTATTTTTAAAGTGGTAGCATGTTTTAGTTATAGGAATGGTTTTATTTGCTTCCGCAAACATTCACACTATTACTCATATTTTGCATTTGTATTGTCTATATCTAGTAAATGATAATTTTAGTATGAGCTTGATGACGTATGATGCTAATATGTCTTAAATTCGATGATGATAATGATGATGTGAGTATCACGATGATGATATATGTTTATATGATGGCGGGCACATGACGAGATCATGTGAATCGCCACATCGTCCATATAGATAATGTTTTTTCCTGCTTCGCGAAATTCGCGTATTTTGTCCAGATATTCAATTCGTCTGAGAGCTACATCTTGCTTTTCCATCAGAACTTTTCTGTTGTCTTTCATTTTAGTGAACTCAAATCCCATCTCATGAAGAATTTTTCTCAACGTCTTTTCAGACCCATTGTAATTAATAGCCTCAGATAATTTAGCTTTTAATGATTTTACCGTCGGCAATTCTTTGTAACGCAGATGAAAATCGTACACCATTCTTCGAACAACATCATAATCAAAATCGTCCATATCTAAACGAAATTGTTTTTTTGGTCTACCATTTTTCGGAGAGCTGAACTTTGTTCCACTAGAATCTGTATCAGTGCCAGTGCCGACTTCGTTTAATAAATTGTTCAACGTTCTTCTTGAAATTCCAGTGGCATCTGCAACTCTCTGTTGAACCTTCTTAAAATAATTACTTACATTAACTTCCTCATGTGTTTTGAATTGGTCGGCTTCAGTCACAAAATATTTATAAACATTGTAGATAATTTCGCGTGACTGGCAAAGTAACGGCTTACCTTTTTTTCCTATAGATGCCATAGTACAAATTTAATTTTGTGTAGGTTTTAGCAACTCTATATATATATTGACTTGGATATGCGACTGCACTCTCTCGAATTTGAACCACGACCACGACTGACAAAACAAACGTCATGCACTGTGCGACACAGATATCGCTATACGAAGTCGAAATTAGCCGATTGCCTCTTTCCAAAGACCGATGTGCATTCTTTATCGCCGGTTACTTGTATTTTTTATAACTCGGACCCAAACAATTTGTGCTATACGCACGCGTAAACGCCGCGTGTACAGGATTCATTCGGTGCATTCGATTCGTCTAGAATGTTCTAAAATAATCGTTGAAAAAAAATATATAAAAATAAACACATTAAACAAGTCTTGGGCCACAGGTACAATGTACCTAAAGAAATTGTACATGCATTGGAATGCACATTGGGAGTCTAGGCTTTATGATTTTATTTGGGCTAGGGCTTCTCATGAGGCTAGCATATTTTTGACACGCGACTTTTTGTCGCACGAGAAATACTATCTGCCACTTTCCTTTCAATACCGTGCGAGCAAGACAGCCCTGCAGATGTATGGGTTTTTGCAGCCGAAAAATATAAGGTCTTTGTGGTGATAAAGCATCTAATGAAAGATTTTGAGACCAATTATTTATAAAAATGGAAGTAGGAGACGTAGAAAACTGGCTCTTCCGTTACAAGCCTAAAATTTTGACCCAATAGGGATGACTAACATTTGGGTCCACCTGGCGCAGGCGATCTTAAAATGCGATGTAAAAACCAACCCCCTATGGTGCAAAACCGTAGCAATAACAACAAAACACGTCACTAACAAACTCAATGCAAACTCATTCATAAACGGGAATCCACAAGACCAGATTTTCAAAAAAACATTTCCTCAAGTAAATGACGATGCTGCTAAGATTTTTCCGACGGCGTGGGAAACTAGAGTCAACAGAGTCATCGTCATGACAGTAGAGGGAAATGATTAGCATAATTGTAGGCGGAAAAGTTTAATGCTCTAGTTTGTATGCGTGTCAATGACTGCAGTTGGGGAAATATGATTGTACGAACTTTCTTTCTTAACTACTGTAAGAATTTAAGCATAGAGTGTTAAAATTTTATGGGAATAGTTGTAACTGGGTGATTCTCCGAGCATTCTAACTGCACGGTTCTAGCGTCATTCCTTTTTCACGATTATTACCACAACCGAAGAGCCAGTTTTAATTATGATTTAACTAGGGTTGCACTCAAGAGTGGCTTCGGGATACATGAGGAATCGACTTCCAACATAAACAGATTACTTTAACAATTTTTGCAGTAATGGGAATGAGAAAAAAATGCCTTACAAACGCTGAATGTGCACCTAACTAAGATACCTAGCCAAAAAAACAATTTTTACTAGACTTCCTACAAAGTGGACAGGAGACTTTATGTGGATCGCGGTAATCCGTTGGATGTGGATACAAGACAAAGACGAAAAGGAAATATACGACGAAGTGCTCCCCAAGCATTGGTCAAGTAGTGTAATCATTCCGCTATGATGGTGATAATTGTAACTAACTCATCAGGGCCAGTGTGTCAAGGATATGACATAAATTACTTTATACTGTAGATATGGCTAGTAGGTTTAAAGAGCAGTGACTTCTATTTTCTGAAATTATTATCGAGTGTTACAAACACAATACCTTGCAGTGCCCAACAGGGTTCACAATGATCTGTAGCTTTGATATCTGTACCTACTTTTGTGACATTGAAATAAATGATTGAGTATTTAGCATTGATGCTATTATGTGACATTCGGTGTGACATACGCCCAGGTACGTTGCACGAATCTAGCCACTACCGAATCGCGTGTTGTCAATACCCGTCGACGGCTATTGCCGTCCTGGCTAATGTTCGACTGTAACGCATCGTATTAACCACAAACACTACACACTATATTCAGTGTATTAATGTTAATTGCCTTTGTAACACGCGTAGTCTATACGTATGCGGAAGGTAATGATGGTATCTCCATTATCTATGGTGTATTCGGATTCAAGTTTATTTAGTGTAACATATGTTTTCGCGACTGTATCGATTTCGTCCTTTTAAATATTATAGTCGTATTCGTATGTCGAATTGTAATGGCAACAATTTTACTTTTGTTATGCATCGCTATCGTAATCGGACTGTTTGACTTTCTAACCCTAATCTTCGGCATGATAAATGCACCTGCGTCATTTTAATCTTAATTAAAAACTGTTATTTTTGTAATTGTGTAAGTTTGTACGTAAGTTTCAATAAGCTGACATAAAGAGTTTTTTTTCTTGAGACCATGAATTCAAACACTTCATAATGATAAATATTTCGCTCGAATAACCAGGTACGTACTGTATAAACCAATATTTGAGGCATAATAAATATACTTAACCTTATAATAGCTGATATCGATGTTTATTTTTAAACAACAAAATATTAAAGATATATATTAAAAAAAAGTTTATTTCAATTATTATTGTTTTCGTTTTACAAAGCTTAGAGGAAATCTTTAATTTATTAAGCCTAAGCATACCACTAGGTAAAGGCTCATACCTATTCCTAGTAATATGTACTCAGAATACTAAATACACCTATGTATATTTAAGATTCTATAATATAAATCTCTAGAGCATGAATAGTTATGCCAGAAATAACACCCAGTATCGTTTGATTCGTTATTTTGAGGGATTTCCCGTCGGTGTTTTCAAGCGTTTTAAAATCAAAGTCATGTCGGACCGCTGCCAACTTGGCAGCCACGATCGCGTTTGTTTTCTCCGGCTTTGATTGAAAACGCCGGGACTTTTGAAGATATACGTGGAAGATAAGCCCGGCAAGGCTTATCCGAGCTTTTGTGTTTGTGTTGGTAATTTTAGACATGGGAAATGATATGGGATATTTTTTGTAGTGGGCTCTAACTTATTTTAGTGTTGTAGCCTTTGTTCTAAAAATAAAGTATATTATTTCTAACTATATACCTTTGATAATGTTATTAAAACTATCGTGAGACATCTTTAATAATTATAAAAACGGTTTAAACTCACGTAAAAATTGTCAGGAACGGCCCGACACAGTGGGTCGCGAGTCGCGTAGCAGCACGGATAGCTACCCCTGATGAAAAGCTCCAAATGAGTTCAAAACATGTCGGGCCGTTCCTGACAATTTTTACGTGAGTTTAAACCGTTTTTATAATTATTATATACCTTTGCCTTTATTGTACCTTTGTAACTAAACTCTGGGGGATGCCTGCCACAGGCAAACTGTAATCAGTCATTTTTACATCCACGCTACACATAGCAAAACTTACTTCTCGCACCTAGGTGTTCTGTTCCACCTTTCGGCTTTACTGGGGTTAAATCTGTGTGCATTAATTAGCCACTCCGAGGTGCACACACCGTCGGTCGGTGGCACCCTCGCTTCACCGCCAATTGCGCCGCATTTTAGACTAACAACCAATAAAATACATTTCTTAGATGGTTTTTCAAATTAGAGAACCTTCTGTAGTATTTTATTCTCTGCTACTAATAAATTAGTATAAAGCTGATCCTGCCTTTTAAAATGTACCTTAATTAGCTAAGACTGAGGAAGCACCAGTTGTTAATAATCAATCTCATCTCTTGTTAAATTAATTTAGACTTGATTAGAGCGGAGCGAGTCCGGGGGGATTTGTAAATGCCGGGGTGCCAGGGAGGGACAAACTTCTCACTATTCATATTAAACTAGTTGCAGTGGTTTGGTAGTGTTTTAATTAAGTATGATTATTGCTATGATGTTTTTAATTTAATAAATGATTGCGAAAAAGATTTTATTTTTATTGTCACGACTAATGAGTTATATTCGTTGTCATTTAATAATCGCTGCATCATTTAGAGGTATGTTGTTCGTGAGTGAGTGATACTAATGAAGTATATCTTTTCATCCATGTCAGTAACTCACTCACTGCACTGAAGGATAAATCTTTTTTTGTTCGCAACCACTCACCACTTGATATGAACTGAAACTGAATGATTAAAATAAATTAACGACGTCTTGTAATTTAATTCGTCGATTATTTTGGGAAGAGTAACATTATTCCAATAGCGACGTCATTATTATGACGCATCACTTAAATTAACCACTGAATGAAATGAAAGACATGAATGAAATGTCTGATAATATGATGGAGCAGTTTGAGCGAAAGCTAAAGACATTAATCGTTCTCCTTCATTTGAGTGACATGATTTGTGTATCTCTAGCGTCATTTATTGATTACCCAGTCTGTCCTCCCTGCAAGTTGTTTACAAAGAAGCTACCAGAGCCTCGAGTACATAAATCCGAGCGCGAAGCAGGCTGCATATTTCAAAGGCTTTGTACCAGGATCATCCCCGTTCAGCTTGATAAATATTGACATTAAGCGTTTATTAAGTCTGATGACCATTATACTAAAGTTTATTACTTTAACTAGCAACAGTTTGGCAATTCGGATATATTATACCATTTTTTTACGATATATTATATTAATTAAGAAACCATTTCCGGGACTAGTAAAAAATTACGTTGTGTCAAGTTAATATATATTTTTTTGAGTTTCACTTGTCCTGTGCCGTGTTGCAGTACAAGTCAAGTCAATAGATCGTCATCACAAAATATGTACTTACTAAGAAGAAAAACAAATAAATACATTTAACTAGCAAACGGATAAAATTATTATCTTTAATTGATGTTAATAAAAAATAAAGTGAGCGGGTGGCCTTTTTTAAATACATATATCCCAATTTGGCTACCTCCTTCTCAAATGGAGGCCACAAACCGCAAGAAATAGCTTGGGTAGGTCTCCCGTAAGATGGATGGCTTGGTTAAGGTCAGAAGTGTTTGTGTCTGTTCATTATGGAAATCCTTGAACTAGGGTAGTCTTCCTTTTAGTCTAAATTATACTATAATGTCGATAATAATATCGTAGAAAGTAACTCACACAGCAGTACCATATTTTTATCTATAACAGATAATAATTTCCTGATAATTCATATTTTAGCGCGCGCGCGCGCCGTCACGACAACAGCGCTTAACACTGCTCTAAGCATGTATAAATTATTTAAAATATAAAAGTTCCGATTTATAAGGTTTCCTACATACAATCGTGAAGTGGAAAAGCAAAGAATTTCAAAAGTGTAATCAGTTTGTGACAACAATGCGGAGTTAAAAAGTTATTAGAATATAAAAACAATATAATATCAGTGATCAGTGAATGCAATACGTTATCGCGCGGTCAGCCGGCGGTAGCGGCGATTCACTGCACGGCGCACCCGCAGCGTTTGCGGCGCTTGCAGTTTTTCGGCGGTCTACAGAGTGCGTAGTTGCAGCAGCGCTTGCAGCGCCGCCGGCGCGAGCACGAAGCGGTAGCTGCACTGCAACGACTAACCGTTTTGTTACCGGAGCGATTATCAGCTAACAAATTGAAAAATGAACTGTTTAGCATGCAATACAAACATAGACTTTCGCTCGGAGCTGCTAGTATGTATAGCTTGCAAAGGACTATACCACTACAAATGCGCAAATTTAACAACGGCTTACTATATAGAAAAATCTCACATTTTAAAACGATCCTGGCGGTGCCCAAGTTGCGATAGCGGCATTACACTTAGGAAAAATGACGACGACACTCCCATACGTTCCAGAATGATGCCAAATCTAGACGACACAACAATGTCAGTAGATGACCTCCTGAACTTCGACGAGAACGGGTCACATGAAATAGAAGCTCCTACCAGTAAAAAAACCGAGACTTCTGTTCCACAAAGCCACGCACAAAGCAATAATTCATATCAACAAATCAGTCTAGAGCAAATAAGCAGTCTTCTTGACTCAAAACTAGAAAAAAATAAAATGGCAATATTTAATGAATTAAAAAGTATAATAAAATCAGAAATAACCATAATAATACAAAATTTAACACAAGAAATGTCCACTAGTATCAACAAGTTAGCCACGCGTCAAGATGTTCTACAAACAGAACTAGATAAAACTAACAAAAATATCGAAAAATTAAAAAAAGAAAATCAGGAACTACTAATTGAACTTAGCGAGTTGAAAAATTATATGAAAAACCAAGGAGAGCCGAGACAACAAGAAGTACCTAACGCAAGTATTCCGAGCACTAAAAATATCATCTTATTCGGACTTGACGAGCAGAGATATGAGACTGATTCAGAACTATGCTATCGAATAGATAATATGTTTCGTGACATACTTAATATAAATATTAATGGATTTATAGAAGGAGTACAGCGGGTCGGTAAAAAAGGGTATCGACGTCCAGTACAAATTGAACTACTCAGCAAAAGGATGGCCTCTTATGTCGTCGAAAACGCGCATCTCTTCAAAAACACGGGATACGGTGTTTCTATGTTCCTAGATAGAAAATCCCTGGAACAAAGAAAAATCCTCAAAGAAAAAATGGTAAAGGCGCGCCGAGAGGGCAATCATGCAATAATAAAAAATAATAGACTTTACATAAATGGCAAGGAATCATGCTCTGATTTGACAGTTGACGGCAGAAACGAGCATAATCACTATCCCGTCGACAAAAATACATCTCAAAATGTACCCGAAAATGTTTCTGACAAATCAAAAGAAACGAGTACCGAAACGACAATCGAAACCGTACGCCCGACAACTTCACATTCTTCACCATCAAACTCTGGTAATCAAAATTTAAATCAAAAGCAGCCCTTTCGAGGCTGAATTTCAAATAATGATCCAAAATATGCAGAGCATAAAAAATAAGACCCACATCTTAGAATCGTTCGTGCACGAAAAAAAAGTCCCAGTAATTTGCATCTCAGAAACTTGGATCGCATTGAACCAGAAAGATTATATAACCATCGAGGATTACAACTTCGCGGCAGCATTCTATCGAGAATTACACCAGGGAGGCGGCGTGGCGATACTAACACATAAACATATTGATTACGTCGAACGGTTAGATATCGCAAATATGTCGCAGGAATGTATCGTTGAGTGTTGTGGAATAGAAATCCCCGAACAAAATACGATTTTAATCAATATTTATAGACCGGACCGTGACGTAGATATATTTTTTAATTGTTTACATAGAATATTGCATAGTATAAAACGAGTAGAACAAAAGAAAAATATACTTATCGTCGGAGACTTTAATATAAACATGTTCTCTAAAGACATAATCACTAGAAAACTTGTAGACTTAATGTTGAGATATAATTTGGTACAAATTGTAAATGAATCTACAAGGGAAGTCAATAAGTCTAGTACATGTATAGATCTTATATTTACAAACAAAAAGGATTATACTATCGAAGTAGCGGACCACGGCTTATCCGATCATAAAAGTATTTTTTATAAAACGAAAACCTTAACGCCACAAAGCCATTCAAATCAAAGCCACTATTATATAAACAAACGAATATTTAATGAAAAGAATATGACATCCTTTAGACTAGCTTTACATGACATAAATTGGAATAAAATACTCTCGGACATAAATAACATAAATACCAATTATAATTCATTTAATAATGTAATACAAAAATTATTAGATAAGCACATACCTCACAGACGCATAAAATTAATGCCATTGAGTCGTCAAAAATCTTGGCTTACAAAGGGCTTAAGGAAGTCATGTAGACATAAAAGGCAACTTAAAATCATGGTTAACATAACGAATAATGATATAATTCGCAAGTACTATAAAACCTACGAGAAGACCCTAAAACGCTGCGTAAAAATATCAAAACAAATTAATTTTACAAATAAAATGAAAAAATCTAATAATAAAACTAAATCCATGTGGTCTATTATAAATAAAATTACGAAAAAACAGAAAGATCGGGAGTATAAAAATATAACGTTAAAATTAGGTGATAAGGTCGTTACGTCACCCCAACAAGTAGCTAACTCATTCAATGAACACTTTGCGTCGGTGGGCGAACCGCGCGCGGGAGCGCCGCCGCCCCCGGCGCGCGCGCACCGTGTGCACACCCCCGCTACTAATTCCATATTCTTACAACCAGTCAGCGAACTCGAAATAATAAAAACTATTAAACACCTCAAAAATAAAAAAAGTACCGGATATGACCAAATACCACCCACACTTATAAAACTATGTTCAATGGAGTTAATACAACCGCTGCTAAAGTTAATTAACCAATCATTTGCTGAAGGGACGTTCCCGGATTTACTTAAAATATCTAAAATTAAACCTATTCTTAAACCAGGTGGAAATCCAACTGATTCTAGCCAATATCGACCTATAGCGCTTTTACCGGCAGTGTCAAAAATTTTCGAAAAATGTATGTCAAATCGCGTCTACAACTTTTTCGAAAAATATGACATTTTCAACAAAAGCCAATTCGGATTCAGAAAACGCCATTCAACCTCGCTAGCTGTTTATCAGTACATCCTAAACATCTTAGGCCACATAAATAATAAAACATATAGTGTAGGACTGTTGCTAGATATGACTAAGGCGTACGAAAAAGTTACCCACGAAATTTTACTAAGTAAGCTGTATGGCATGGGCATCCGCGGTTTGGCTCACAAATGGTTTAAATCTTATCTCGGTAATCGTAAACAATCCGTGGAAATTGAATACCTCGATAAAGAATATAGGCAAGTTCAAATGATATCCTCAGAAATGCGGCATATCACGTGCTCTATCCCCCAAGGGAGTGTATGCGGTTGCCTCCTATTCTTAGCATACATAAACGACCTACCTACAGTCCTAAACCCAAACATTACCTGCGTTATGTTCGCTGACGACGTATCATTGTTAATAAACTGTAATAACAGTTCCGAATGTAACCTACAGCTAAGTCACAATTTCGAAACTACACAGAAATGGCTCAGTGACCACAATTTAGAAATTAATTTAAAGAAAACTAAAATTATACAATTTAAACCAATTCAAAAAAAACCGTTAGAATTAAAATTAAAAACAGACGCGTGTACGAGTAGCAATATAGAAGAGGTCAAAGAATTTAAATTATTAGGCATTACAATAGACTCTGGTATAAATTGGAAAGCTCATATTCAAAATGTTAAAACCAAATTATCTAAATTTGTATATGCACTAAATGTATTGAAATCAAATACCAACTTTGAGTGTGCATTATCTGCGTATTATGCGTATGCACATTCATGGCTCCAATACGGAGTGGTGCTTTGGGGAGGTAGTACTGAAGCCCAGCAATTGTTCGTCATGCAAAAAAAATGCGTTCGCATTTTGGCCAACGTCCACATACCCAACAGTTGCCGTCCATATTTTATAGAACATAAATTATTGACTTTACCATGTATTTACATATTGCAAGCAGCTCTTTTTGTTCGCGAAAATTCATACCTGTTCGAAAAGAAAAAAGATGTCGCGACGACCAGATCACAGTATAGGAATAAGTTATTGCTACCAAAGTCTAACTTGGCAATGTATAAAAATGGTCCACATTATAAATGTATTTTAATTGCAAATAAAGTCCCGGAATCAATTAAACAGGAAAGTAACAACAAAATATTTAAAAATAAGTTAAAGGCACTTTTAATCGAGAAATGTTATTACACAGTAGACCAGTTTTTAAATGATAATACATTATAAATAACATACTCAAATTGACATTTTATATTCTTGTATACTAATCTATTTGTATTAAATTGAATTATATTAAGTTAAATTATGCATGTTAGTATTAAGTTATTGTGTGCCCTTACAGGGTGTCATGTTCTGACTTATATTGTATGTAACACCTTAACCAAAATGTACATGGCTTTACAAGTGAATAAATTATCAATTAGTCGGCAGGTTAACTAAATAATGACGTCCTAAACAGAATTTTGAATAAATTATAGTTTGAAAAAATACACATCATTGACTGCGTCATCTCTAACAAATATTTGTTGTGTTGAGGATCTAGCTTTTTGATGAATAAGTCTGTATCTACTTGAATGTATTAAGTAAGTTACATTTGGTGCCGTATCCAGGATTTTAAACTATGTCTAGACAAAGTTGGAGGGGTTATTTTCTAACAATGGTAGTTTTTATTTTACAGTCACTATTTGTATATTCGTTGATAAGTTAAAAATATACTTAATGGAAAAACATGTTCTACTCACGCGCTCGGTCTGGTGTTGCCATAGAACCGATGCTCGGTGTAGAAGATGGCAGCCCCGGTCAGCTCAGCGAGCTCATATGCCAGCCCGCCTTGCGTCCACGAGGGGTGGATGGCCCACTCGCCACCAACGAAGATCACGATGTTGCCGCGGTCAGCAAACTCGTCGTTGTAGTAGTAACGCTGTAGACAACATTAGAGTTAAGGCTTGTTGACTTCATGGTGCTATAGATGTGTCAATCTCTGTGCTACGCTAGTAAGAGACGCTCAAAGATGGATCGCCAAGATGATCAAGCGTATCAAAACGTTTGAGGAAAATGGCCTCACATCCTCATACGAAAAACCAGCTACATAAAGAAAGACCAAAGCCCTCTCACACGTACAGTAAGCTGTCAGAGAAACCTGACCCTGTGGTTTCTCTTCAGCTTGCTGTACACTCTACTGTCACGCGCGCAACAAAGAAAGTATTTAAAACTAGTCCTAGCCAGCCATATCAGAGCCCACAAAAGACGAAGTCCATAATGTTTAGGTACTTAGGGTCGCCGTCATTGAAACCGACGAGGAGGATAATGTAGTAATTAATAATATCATGCTGAGAAGAACCGTTTAGAATGACTTCGTCCAAAGTCCCAAATCTCCAATTACATAGTTGTAATCTCTTTCAGTACTACTACATAGACTGATTGATTTTCGAAGTGATATTAGGAAGAAATAGTTTTAGTGAGTGAATGAAAATGTCCATGATTTCGAAATGTGTCCGATTTTGGAATGTAAAAATGTAAACGAAATAGAAAGCCTTACTATGGTCCTTGAAGTGGTCTAGATTGAGGGTGAACTACCTTCACGGACTCGATCCTGGAGACCCGATTAGGGCCGAAGGTTCCAAGTCCCAACGTCATAACACCAACTCAGTTGAGAGCCACGAAGATAGAAGAAAATAGTCTTACCATACGGAAAGTGTCATTGTTGCTGGCCTTGAAATGATTCAGTCTGACGGTAAGCCAGCCCTCAACGGGTTCATTCCTGGAGACTCGGGTTGGGGCCGGGGGTTCGAGGTCCCGCAGCGCGAACGCTGATGAGGCCAGGAAGAGAATCAGCCCTGGGATCCCTGGAACGTGAACGTTATAATCATAAATTTCTCTTAAGTGGCTGGTTTGATTCAAGTCAACCTTGGAAGTCAATTTTTTTCATCTTTTCCTTGGCCCGAGGACTTCTCGTGATTTGGTGCTTGTGCCAGATTATCGTCCAAACCTAAAACGATTTTGCGAGAGTAGCCTGTTATTGATTTACAAAAATGTACGCCTGTTAGACCTTCTATTATAATTTCAACCAATTCCTTCCCTTAAAGGCTGTCTGTCCACTGAACCAGAGAGGATGAAACACCAATCGGTCTGCATCTTTGTAAAACCCGAAAGAAGAGTATTTAAATCTAAGAAAGGTTATAGGTCCCTTTTATGTGGACTGGCAGCCTAAGGGTGCGTCTCCACTGAAGTGGAGCGGAGCGGAGTCGTGCGGAATCGACCAATCACAGACGTGAAGTGGAGCTGAGATACAGATTTCAACTGAGGTGATTGGTATATCAGGTGATTGGACCAAGGGTTGCTTAAAAAACCGCGTACCCAAATTGCGAATTGAAGATCCTTATCAAAAACTAATGTCAGTTCGAGGCTTTATTTAGTAGATTCCGATTCCGTATAGGCCGTTAAGCGGGAGTGCGCGTGTATTATCTATAATTATCTGGGATTATTCGGGGTTATCTATAATTGTGAGACCCAATTGTAATTAGAAGCTAATCCTTTGGGTTCCGCTTTAAATAAACAGTGCTTACGGTAAACCTTTTAGTTTGTGATTGTTAATTATACGGATGTTTACTCGTGTATAAATCATACCTGTGCTAACCCGGGGCACGCTCTAGGTATTTGATATCGATAAAAAAGATGGCGATATATATTAATATATGTCTCATTGAAGTTCTCGATTACTATAAAACGGTGCGATATCATGTCTGATAAAGTGGATATTTTCATCCAGACGGCAATTTTTAATACCGACGAATATGGAAATTATATTAATTGTGCACTTACTACGACAATTATTTAAAATTATCAAATAAATACACGTTTTTATTTGTTTATTGTTTTCATTCTCAAATGAAGAGAAAAAATATATATTTATGTGGATTAACATTTATATGTTGACAGTAACATCGAAATATTTATTAGTCGATAAAATATTTTGCTACATTATTTGAGTATCAGTGCCCCGAGTTAGCACTGGTATGTAAATAATTCTATATTGTAGTTAACTAGATATGACTTAATAAATGAGGAAGAAAAGACAAATTAACGCGACAAGATGATGTTTCTTTTAATAACGTATATCAATAGTTTAAGTTTACACCTATACACCCCTTGGATTTTTATCACCGTACCAGCTTTTGCCCGCGACTACGTACGCGTGGAACTTGATAAAAGGGATTATTAAAAGCGCCTAAGCAAATGTAAGAGCAATTGTGCTTTTGGTCTAATAATTACATTTCCTACAGGGTCACCGCACCCCAACAGAAATGTTCACTCACTTTTCAATATTTTTAGGTATAATTTCCAGGATGAAAACTATCCTATGTCCTTCCTCGGATCTTAAACTATCTCTATGCCAAATTTCATCAAAATCGATTCAGCGGTTTAAGCGTGAAGAGACAGACAGACACACTTTCAGATTTATAATATTAGTATGGATTTGGGTAAAAAGTATTCTACATCTTTGGAGGTTCTCCAGCTATCCTTGTACCAAAATTGGTTAAGATCCGTCCAGCTGTTTTGGCGTGATGAGCAAACAAAGATTTTTACCAACAGATGGCGCCGCAATGTACTAATGGCGCCGCGCGCCCATACAAATCCTGCATCGCGCCGTTAAGATTTTTAGGGTTCCGTACCCAAAGGGTAAAAACGGGACCCTATTACATACTGAGACTTCGCTGTCCGTCCGTCCGTCCGTCCGTCTGTCTGTCACCAGGCTGTATCGCCTGTATCTTAAGAACGGTGATAGCTAGATAGTTGAAATTTTCACAGATGATGTATTTCTATTGCGGCTATAACAACAAATACTGAAAATAAAATAAAATAAATATTTAAGGGGGGCTCCCATACAACAAACTTGTTATTATTTTATTTATTTCAGAAAACAAAAGTCAGTAAAAAATGGCGAACTTAATGACTAATGGCATTTTCTACCAGTCAACCAAAACAAACAGAGATGCTTCAAGTGGGTGCAGAGTAAAAACAATCGTTCGGAGAGCATAATAGTATCTTCTCCGAACGATTATGTACTAAGATTTTATTATGTAGGTATTTTTCCGAGTTATTGTTGTATATTTGTATAAACAGAAATATATATTTTGTATTTACTTGTACTCTAGATCCTCTCTGTACCATCAGATTTCTGATTTGCACCCACTTCTAGTATCTCTGTTTGGTCCTATGGTTGACTGGTAGAGAATGCCATTTGGCATTAAGTCCCCCATTTGTACTGATTTTTGTTTTGTGCAATAAAGTTTAAATAAATAAAAAACCGGCCAAGTGCGAGTCGGACTCGCGCACCGAGGGTTCCGTACAAACACTTTCCATCCCTAAGTGGTTAAGTTAAGTTTGCACCTGGTATGTATAGCGCCCTATATAAATTAGGTGCAAAGTTAGGTATTAAAAGGTTAAAAAAAACTACTTACTAGATCTCGTTCAAAACAATTTTCGTTGGTAGTTTTTATAGTAATGTACATCATATGTTTTTTTTAGATTTTTCATTTTCTTATTTTAGAAGTTAGAGGGGGGGGGACCAACTTTTTTCCACTTTGGAAGCGTCTGCCACGCAAACTATTCGGTTTGGAAAAAAAATATTTTAGAAACCTCGATATCATTTTTGAAGACCTATCCATATGTGTTTATACATGATAGGTACATGATACACGTATGTGTTTGATGAAAAAAAAATTTTTGAGTTTCAGTTCTAAGTATGGGGAGCCCCCAATATTTATTATTATTTTTTTATTTTTGCATCAATATCTTAATGCGGTTCACAGAATACATCTACCGACCAAGTTTCAACAGTATAGCTCTTATAGTTTCGGAAAAAAATGGCTGTGACATACGGACGGACAGACAGACATGACGAATCTATAAGGGTTCCGTTTTTTGCCATTTGGCTACGGAACCCTAATTAGGTATTTCGGGGTTTCACGCGCATTGCGTACCTACATGGCCTCACCTACAGACAAAAATTACCGCATTCCTGTGGTAAGTAGGTAGTTATATGGTGGTTTACAGGGAAATACCGGACAGGTATATGTTTGATGGTGGCTACATTTTAATTTTTAACCCTCGACGAATAAAGACGGGTGTTATAAGTTTAACACGTGTATCTGTGTATTTGTGTATCTGTGTCTGTCTGTGGCATCGTAGCTTTGAAACGGATGGGCCAATTGGAGTGCGTTTTTTTATCGAACGACTTGTCCCGAGATGGTTCATAAAGTAAGAACCATTTAAGCTAAGTAGTTTCCCAGATATTCGGCATTAATTAGAACTAGTGACTAGATCTCAGCCAATATTGAAGGTAAGAACTCTAAATTGTGTAGTTATGTTCAGTTTTAGTAGCATTTTCTATATCACTCATTAAATGTGTATATATTATACTTATGAATATGTGTATTTATCTAAATATTTATTTATTAAAACTTGTGTAAGTTAGCTGCACCGCCCACAATTTCTCTGCTTTGCCCGAAGGTTGACTGGTTGAGAATGCCTCATGGCATTAAGTCCACCTTTTGTACGACAAGTTTTCTTTTGTGCAATAAAGATTAAATAAATAAATGAGAATCTCATGACTGACATGATTTTAATGTAGGTTGTTGTAACCAGAGTTCGATGAAATGAAAACCAGAGTAAACCTTTAAGTAAATACCTATAATTGGCACCCATTTGCCCACTGACCTTAATTACGATAACTATAATTAATATATTAATGAATACGTCAGTACTTACACATGATGTATCGCTGTTGTCGTTGTTTTCACTAATGGGTGAAATATTTCCTTATCACTGTTATCATTTGGTAATCGATATTTAATTCGCACGGTCTGTTACAAGGATGCAAGTAAGAAATTAAATTTTTGTAAGTTTGATAGTCATTTCTATTATCAACCGACTTCAAAAAAGAGCAGTCCGAACCCAGGATAGCTAGCTTCAAAGGCTTCTTAGGCTTCAAATCGACACTTTGCATCAGTAGAAAAAGAGGTCGATCGGTTTGGCATACCTAAATACATTATCTTTCTTACTTACTTAAAATTGATGATCTAAATGACATAAAAAAAACCTATCGAAGACACTAACTAGGCATAAATAGTTATACATCTATGAATTCATCGTCACTATACGTTATCGTACAACGTTTGTAAATTGAGTTAAAAAAATGCGTGTCATACATTAAATAAAATAATAAGTATTTCATGAGAATTGCTAGTTTAATGACACTCAAATTCACTATAAAAATATGAAAAAGTAAGAGAAAATCATATGCCAGTAATGTAACCCGGGTTTAAAAACGGTCCCCTCGCAGCCGCTGGAAAGACTTGATTATCCATAAAAATGATGCGCAAATTTAATGTCGCCGTAAAAATGAACGTAAAAAAAGTGTAAAAACGAAAAACGAGCTTTTGTACTTATGTCAGTCTTGTAAGGAAGGAACAGTGGCTCCGGGTTATACTGAAACGTGTGTTATGAATAAGAAAGAGAGGAGTGTAGTCAAAAACGGTCAAGTGCCATTCTGACTCGCGCACCGAGGGTTCTGAACAAACACTTATCCCATCTTAACTGGCCGAGTTAAGTTAAGTTTGCACCTGGTATGGCGCCGGATAAAAATGAGGTGCAAAGTTAACGCAAGCGTTTGTTGTATTTATTTTATTCAGTTTGTAATAAAACTTGTTGTTATAGCGGCAACAGAAATATAAATAAAAAATACTGTGAATTTTCTCTTGGTTCTTTAATAAAAGTATAAATTATTGGGTTACGTCGCTTTACTGTCTCCATACGTATAGATAAGTAATCCAATGTTGGATAAGATAAGAAAATTAGGCGATTACTTTACGTTTTCATAACTAATTAATTTCTGATTTGTTCCATTGATTCGGTAAAAGAGGAGATTCTTAAACTTTTTTTATATACGTACAAATCATGACACAGTTAACTATACACACATAGACCTTAACACGTTGTAATAAGGTATATATTAGTTAACAAATGTACAGTTATCAGTGTTTTTTTATAGTAATAAAGGAAGCGTCCACAAAGGGGTTTCGACTGATGTTCAATTATACAACACTAGCGACCCGCCCCGGCTTCGCACGGGTGCAATGCTGATAAATTATGAATATATTATACATATAAACCTTCCTCTTGAATCACTCTCTCTATTAAAAAAAACCGCATCAAAATCCGTTGCGTAGTTTTAAAGATCTAAGCATACATAGGGACAGACAGACAGCAGGAAGCGAGTTTGTTTTATACTATGTAGTGATACTGTAGTTATATGAATAAATAATAAATATTATGGGAAAATCATACACAAATCGACCTAGTCCTAAACTAAGCAAAGCTTGTACTATGGGTACTAGACGACGATATAAGTAATATAGGTACCTATATATAGATAACATCCATGACCCAATCACAAATATTTGCCCTGGCCGGGATTCGAACCCAGGACCGCCGGTTCAGTAGGCAGGTGTCTACAAACCGAGCCAACCGCGTCGTCAAATATGAACAAAACTTGCTCTATAATATGTCATGAAACAAAGAAAAAAAAATATTTTTGAAAGTGCCGTCGAATTAGGCCCGATTAGTCTGAGCTCCATCGAGTGTAGTGGCTACCCCCCTTTTATTGGTAAAATATTTATATGGCCGGGGATTTTCTCGACAGCGACAAACGTTTGAAAATTTTATCAAAATCCGTTCAGTCCTTTTCACGTGATGCGAAGTTAAATAAACAGACAATCAGATAAACAGACAAACATTCTAAAAACTGTTGGAACGTGTTCTGTTATCGATTCTAAGTATATCCTGCCAATTTTTTTCGAATATCTTGCATGTACAAACTTTCGAGCCTCTTCAGCTTTATTATATGTAGGTATAGATGGGCTGTGACATGGGATAGTAATTACATAACACAATGTAATATAAAATGAATCAGCGCATGCGCTAAAACATCTACCGTATTTTATTTAATTGCTAAAATTCTTTCCCACAAAGTCATACAAACAAGATTTCTATATGGAAGTTCTGAGTCAACGAGGAAAACGATTATGGGCGCTTTGCATAGCCCTGCCTCGTATGTAGGTATGTATGTATTGTTGGGAAACTTAGATGGCAGTGTGACTCAGGGTATCTAAAACAACTTTCATGCATAATTATTGTATTAAGCGGTTTATACCCATGTGAAATTGTCAGGAACGGCTCGACATGTTTCATGTCAAATTTCATGTAGCAGATAAACCTAATTATTATTGGAAAATAAGCACTAGATATTTCCAGCGATTTCATCTACTAGGGTAAATTATATGTATATACAGCATTTGATTCAATGTATGTAGTACCTACGCATTGTCTAGCTGGAAATTTGACTCCAAACATTAAATAAGTAAATAAATATCGGACAACCTCACACAAATCAATCTAGTCCCACAGTAAGCTCTAGTAGGCTTGTGTTATGGACACTAGAAGACGATAAACATACTCATATAGATAAATACATACTTAAATACAAATAACATCCATAATCCAGGCACAAATATACGAGTTCATCACACAAATATTTGCCCTTGCCGGGATTCGAACCCAGGACCGTCGGCTCGGTAGGCAGTTGCTTAACCACTGCGCCAACCGCGTCGTCATTAAATAACAGCTGCCAGAAAAGGAGGTAAGGTTAGGTTAGAACTGTGATCCCAAACAGAAGATAATTGCAATCCGAAAAGTAGGTGTTTAGAATTAAATTATTACTTCAGTGCAAACATTCGGCGCAAAGAGGATTTTGCGTAAAAGAGTTGCTTATATGTAGATAATTATATTATTTATGCATTCAATTGAATGGGTAGACGTCTAGCTAAACTACTTTACTGCCGTAGTCGTCTAATAGAATCTAAGTACCACGCTTTCCTAAGGGCGGAAATATAATAGAAGCCCCGCGAAGCGACTGGGTTGAGCGGTGAGTACGGAAATGTTTTGCAATTGGATTTTTTTCTTACAGTGCCTATGTACTTAATAAATAAATACATTTATTTGTTCAATAGAACCTTAGCATATTACAGTCTATCTTATAATCTAGTTACACTTGCAAGTTACAGATTTAATATTTGAATCTTTGTACTTGTCATTGTAGTTAATCATTCGTCATAATAAATTAAATATAATTTCAATTACTTATTAGTAACAGGTAAGCGTTGATAGTTAAAACCAAAGGCTATAACATTATTATGTATTTCTGAATGTTAATTTGAATAATTATTTTTGATCGTGGTTTTCATAGTAGCTATTATGAATGAATCATAAATATTCTTTAGAATGATTAATTAATATATTAAGGTAGGTAACCGTGATTACTTAATTACTCATAAAGCTTCTAAAGTTGCTTATTATTTTTTATTTTAAATTGGCTTTTGGACTTTGGATTACAAAATATTACTGAAGTTACTAAAGTTAGGTATTCTTTGCCGTAATCGTGAAATATATTGATTTAAACGTACATGATTTCCCCACATCAACACAAGAAAACAGTACTTAATAGCGTATTAATTACCTCGACGTTAAGAACGTGATGGTTCATGGTCTCTAAGGGACTCACAAGAAAACTAAGAAGGGACTTAAATAAACATTTTTTGATCGCGATAAGTCCCATTTTGTTATTATAATAATAATCGTCTAACGACTTAAGAGTTTATACTAAATAAAGTATTTTAGGGTTTATTTTATTTATTAAATAATTGCATAAATTAAACAGTTCACATGACCAAAGCACAGAAACACAATGAGGTAAGTACTTAAACAAAAAACGAAATAATAGTAAGATCTATACATCTACAATAAGTACATGTACATATAATACAGCTGAAGAGGGTCAAAAGGCTGTACATGGAAGATGCGAAAATAAGTTGGCGGGGGATACTTAGAATCGATACCAGAACACGTTCTAACGGTTTTTAGAATGTTTGTCTGTTTATCTGTTTGTCTGTTTCTTTGACCGCGCATCACGTGAAAAGGGCTGAACGGATTTTGATGAAAACTTCATTAATCTGTCGAGAAAATTCCCGGATATATTATTTCACCCCTTTCAAGGGGTCTCTAACTCCGGTGTCCGTCCGTCTATCTGTATGTCCGTCTGTCACCATGCTGTATCTCATGAACCGTGATAGGTAGACAGTTGAAATTTTCATAGATAATGTATTTCTGTTACCGCTATAACAAGATATTCTAAATAAAATAAAAATATTTAAGTGGGGTCTCAATCGACAAGCGTGATCGGTTGCGTTAAAATAATTGAATAAATATTAAGGGACAATCTTACACAAATTGACCTAGCCCCAAACTAAGCAAAGCTTGTATAATGGATACTAGACGACGATATATAAATACATATAATTATAGATAACATCCATGACCCAGGAACGAAATATGGAGTTCATCGTACAAATATTTGCCCTGGCCGGGATTCGAACCCAGGACCGCCGGCTCAGTAGGCAGCTGCACTACAAACCGAGCCAACCGCGTCGTCAGAAGTCGTTAACTTTGTACCTCATTTGTATCCGTCACCATATACATACCAGTTGCAAACTTAACTTAACCCGGCCAGTTAAGATGGGATAAGTGTTTGTACTGAACCCTCGGTGCACGTGTCAGACTCGCACTCGACCTTTTTTTTTATTTAAGTACGTCACCAGTTGGCGCATCCAACGTAAGTATCCTTCGTCCCTGGATAAGGTTGTTTACAACCTCAAGACATCCTTAAACTACACGCCATGACGTATATTGCTGGATAAGACATTGAAATGAAAACATGCCTACAGGAAAACTGAAATAATGTTCCTTACTTCCCTATTAATATTGTTAACTAACAAGTTTGTCTGTTTTGACAATTTAAGACCTTTTAGATCATCATGAGATAAAGGCGAAAAGGTTCACTAATATGTTGCATTTAATTAATTAAACCTTCGACAGAAACATCATTCCCCGAATTTTATTTTGCATATTTTTTTTCTCATTATCGTGGTTTCACATATTTTTTTATATCAGAACATTCATATGGCAGAATATGAATAAGCATTCTATTTACATGTCCGAATACTTAGTTATTTCGAAGAAATTTATATCTCATAAATCTCATAATATTTAGATTGCATAAAAATTGTTCGAAGCAGAATGTTTTCTGCACTACACTAATCTAAGATTAGAATAGAATAGAATACTCTTTATTGCACACCTCAAGAAGAAAGAAATACAAATACAGATGACACTTAACATTACAATAGAGGCAAACAATAGGCAAGATTAGTGTAATTCTTTCAAGGAATAATTCATAATTAATTAATTACCTTAATCTTAATGTATTTTGCATGTCTCAAATAAATGAAATACGATAACTACTCCTTTTTTATTTCTACTTACCACATGACTAATATTTCAATATTGTGGACATGAAAATTCTTTAAAAGCATTTGTGCCTAATTGCAATTCAATCGGTCCAATATTTTTGCAGCAAATCGGTTGTAACAGACGGACTCACAGAGCTACAAGTGATCCTATAAGGGTTCTATTTTTGCTTTTGAGGTATGGAATGAGACCCACGTTATCCTAATAGATGTTTAAATTTGTATTTGGTGCCATCTCGATTGTCGTCAAGGCCAGTGCGGGCGGCGCGGCGGGACTGCAAGAGTAGTCATCGGGAAACTTCCTGCAGCCGTAATAAATGCATTCAAGCTTTTCAACAATAAAACGGCTAGACGGATATGCATGAGGGATAAGCAGATTACACCCTAACACACAGGCTATACTTTTTATCTTGAAAAAAGCAGCGTTGCCGTAGGATAATGTAGGTATATTATATAGGTTTGAACACGAGCGAAACCGCGGGCAACTGCTAGCTATGTACATATTCTTAGTCAGAGTTATTCCCCGAAATATAGTTGTTATAAAAATGCTTACTGCGGTTTTGTAGGAATTAACCGTTAAACAGTCATTGTTGATAGCATTGAAATGAATATAAAAAATATATCGCTCAGTAAAGTCCTGTTTATTTTTTCGTTAGAGCAATATGTAGTGCTTTCGTAGTTTGTAAGAAACCCTCGGCGCGCGAACCCAACTCGCACTTGACCAGCTTATATTTTATATCCAAAGTATTATGAAACTATAGCAATAGTAAATGCAAGTTGTTTGATGTTATGTAATCAGAACCCAATGGCATTAAGGCTCATAGTTCAACCGTTCCAAATTCAACTTCAACTCATTGCATTATGGTGTATAATCGCACGAGTGTATCTTGCAGTTAATGGATTCCATCTATAATGTATAGTTTTGTTATTGCAGGTACCTACGTTGCGCCGGCGCAGTGAATCACAGGCACGTGTCAATGTCGAGTGACTGACGATTGTGCGGAAGTAAAAGATTCGCCGAAGCGGTAATTCTGCGCCTGCATTCATCATTCATTCATTAGCAAAGAGCAGTTGTCCGAGCGAGCGAAACGTATCCGTTTAGGCTTGGGCAAAAATGGGGCCTATATTTACTTTTAGAATTATTGTTCGTCGAATGTTTTACATAAACTATTTGAGGTTTTAAAAAAACAAACCGAACCTAATCATTTAATCAATATTTGCAAGAACTATGAAAAATTTACTAAAAACACAGCAAATGATTTTTCAGCGAGATGAAACATTGGACGATAATATACCTACTGAGCCGACGGTCTTGGGTTCGAATCCCGGCCTGGGCAAATATTTGTGTGATGAACTCGAATGTTTATGCTTGGGTCATGGTTGTTCTATGTATTTAAGTATATATTTATCTATATAAGTACGTATATCGTCGTCTAGTACTCATAACACAAGCTTTCTTAAGCTTAATTTTGAGGGAGGTTGTCCGCTATATAATTATATTCTTTTATAATATGCTTCTGGGAGTCGAAGGGCTCCACGCTTTTTGTATGTGTGAATTCTGGATGTCCAGACCTCCGGCCGTTCTCATCTACCGGTCGCATTTATTTTATTTATTTATTTATAAAAAAAAAAAAAAATCTCAACCGATTCTGGTAAAATTTTGGGAGACAAAAACTACAGCACATTTTTTTGTCAAGTAATTACAATTTCAAGAATCTGTATGATAATAATTATCTACGAGTATCTTGATATGTTTTTAAACTGTTCAGGTGTTTCAAATAGAAACATGAAAACACTTCATAAGGTTAGTTTCTTCCTCAATTTTCGGATAATTTCGGAGCCTGTCATCAACTCACCATGCCAGTAGCGAGCCAGTAGCTGCCCAGTCACCTGATTTGGACATGCGAACTCGAACGCCTGCACGTGCGGTCGAGTCAACACGCACTGGATGTGGCTGCGTGGTTTGTGCTGTGGAGCGTATTTACGAGAGGATTCATCAACTTGCCATGCGAGTAGCGTTCCAGTAGCTACCCAATCACCTGATTTGACCAAGTACGTGCGAGTCAACGAAATACATCAACTAGTGCTAGATGTGGTTTGGATGTTATTTATAGTCGTTGGCGTGATTTAGTTTATTTATCTTTGAGGAGTTTTTACATGCCAATTTTTTGTTTCAGATAATACTAGTATCTCTATAGATAGGGAATATATGCATGAAGTAGAAAACCATAATTATTTTAATTATATCATAATTGTTTTAATTATATTATTGTGTTTTAATAAAGTTTATTTTATTTCAATGATAAAAAAAAAATTATATCAGTTCATTAAACGAACACTCATACAACTTCTAAAAATTGCATCATTTCAATAATGTGACCATTTTTTTTATTACATCATTCAGTAAAACTATTCGTAATGATGCTATCAAATTTTACAGGAATAAACGTGTACATACGAGGGTCCTGAATGAATACTTCCAGATAAAAAAAAGATTTGAGTCAGAATAACCTATCGTTAGAATTTTTATTACAAAATTTTACTTTTATATTTTTTTATTGCATGTCTCCCAACGAGGGAAATATTAATGTTAAGAGGCCATATTCCTTTTAAAATGCTGATTGTTTAGACATTTTTTCTCTGTGACCAAACATGTTACTTGACAAATTATTGATGTTACTACCTAGAACAGGGCTATTGGCAGTTATTGGTAAGTATATATTTGAAAACCTACGGTTTGAATTTTTCTTTGATAACTTTTGTTTGAATAACTACTCAAAATTGACAAAATTCACGTGGAAAATTAGTTATTTCAACTTATTTTCGATTGCACGCAATGAAAGCATGAAATAGCTATGTTACTACCTAGAACTCGGGGAAAAGTATTATTCACTTCAAAAAATTGGTTGAAATTACCAATATATTCGTCATTATATGGAAAAAATTGATTTTAAAAGGAATAAGACCTCTTAAATGTCAAAATGACAGTTGCGACTGACCGTTACTCTTCCAGCGATTTGTCGCAGTGATCAGCGACAATCGCACTTGAGCTTAATGACTAACGAGTGTCGTCTGACTCACAGGTGCGACTTATCAGCGTTGACCGCCTGAGCTGATGACAGGTCATGGAATTGAGGCGATTGGGGCCTCCGGCAAATGATGTATGACAAAATATTTCGACGAATCGTATAGAGACAGACGACGCCACTTTAGCCGACTACACTGTCCATTTTGACAGCAAGTGCTAAAACGTCATCGGGGTAAATTTGACCCTTTCGTGTAACATTGGCCCATACTAACACTAACAAGTTCTCATTTAAAATACGTTATCTAAAAATAAAACTTTTCATTTGAAATTCGTTATGAATGAAACAGTAAAACAATTAAAACTGACTGTGTTTAAGTAAAGACCATGTTATACGGAAGGATCAAAGTTACCCTGCTTGACTGTAGGTCTTATTATGAATTATTCGTTGATTCGTTCGTTGTTTTGCAGTGAAATCTAACCTAATGTGGCCAATTCTTATTGACCTGGATAAGCATAATATTTGCCAGTGGTGAATGGAGAAGCATTGTGTATGGTTTATCAACGGCAATAGTATAGGTGCTACAGATTTTTCAAAGGTTTCTCAATTTATTTATTTATTTAATGCACAGGCAGCTTATAGCTGATGCGTGCATATCACTATTCACTTGTGTTCTGTGTTTGTAAATGTTTGTCTAGCCTATTTTTGAAAGAGTTCACTGAGGGTGCACTAATCACGGATTCGGGTAAACTGTTCCACACTTTGACCACGCGATTGGCTAGAAAGTGACGCCTAGGTTTGCTAGTACTGGCCGTTAATACCAATTTCAAAAAGTGTCCTCTCAGTCGCTCGTTCGTATTTCTTGTGTAGATGTCGCTCAATGCTCAATGGTCGATAATAAACGTCAAGTAATTAATTCGTTGTTTATTTTTGCACAATACTGTTTATTTACAGTAGATTATGTATCGATCATGACTAAGATAGCTTAGCCCTGCATAATAGTCATTTTAGTTCTTAGCAGGCAAACCAGCTTCCCAGTTTGGTGTGTGCATAGTCACAAGCTTTCCTAACTGCATTGTTCCACAATAGGATAGACAGGAAAAGTCAGGGATTAATACAGTTCACTTTCTAAAATTAGTAATATTGTGAGTCAGAGAGGTGCACTAGTACAATTTATAATTAAGTACGTACCTAGAAGTCGTTTACAGCTCGGCTTGATTGAATAACGTCATTTGACCCACTTTTGTAATAATACGCGGTGTTATGTAAGGCCCATGGAATAAATCAGTAACGTTGACAATATACCTACTGGGTGAAACGGGTCAATCAACTATTTTCTGATGTCCCTTGGGTCACTTTTTAAAACTACGACTTTCCGAGGTTATATTTAGCCAAAGCTTTGTAATTTAAGCAGAAGCCCATTCTTATGTATTAAGACTATCTCCTGACAATACCAGTAATATAAATAATCAACACTTTTCTTTGAAGTTTAATCACTATTGTCCCCTGGGTCATGTGACAGAATAACAGCAAGAAAAAGTTGATTCACCTATATGGATTGATCGATAAGAGCAGCTACGACTATCACATGAAATTGCGCAGAAGTCTTTTAAAGGCATTTTTCTGAAAGAAGATTTCTACATTATCTACTATAAAAAACATGGTTTTACAATCCGTGATATAACTTATATGACGTACTGGTCGGTTGGTTCAAAAGAGTATTTGATTCATAGCAGCAAATATTTTTTAGTAAATAGGAAATACAACCTAACGTACATTCGATATTAATTTAGTTCTACATAATTTATCAAAGTAACCATTTTCAAAGATACCTAAATACAATGCAAAGATGTCACAAAAAATATTCGCCGACATTAAAAAATCTGTAATGAAAAAATACATTGCGCGATTAAATTGCAAGTTTAATGCAGTGCATTACGATTCTAAAAATGAGGTTAAGCTTCACCTTGCTCTGTTGAAACATATTGCCGGATTTATGATAGATGTTATCTATGTATGTATTCATATATTTATTATGTATTATCATCGTCTAGTACCTATAGTACAAGCTTTGCTTAATTTTCGACTAGGTCGGTATGTGGAAGATTATTAGTCCTTTAATAATACAGGTAAGTTTATTCTTAAACATTTTAGGTTTACTTGCTGTAAAATGAGCTGAGTGGGAGCATTACTACGTTTCACACAATATTAATGATTAATAGCCTAAGGTATATACAAGGATAATGCGACTCTATGTATATGATTCATTGCATATAGTCGAGTATGATTCATTGTATTGATTATGATGGAAGCAGTTTGCTGAACTTATAGCTAAGTGTATATAGCAGTGAAATCTTACAAGTACATAAAGGTGTAACATTAAACCTATACAGAGGGCGCTATAGATTTTTAAGGGGTGTAAGAAAAGACAATTTTTTGTAGTTTTAATGCATATTAATAGTTAGGTATATTTTACGGTGTTAGTATTTAGATTTATACGCTTTGGTTGACCAAATACATAAGTAAAAGTCGCGGTAAGTTTCCAAAAAGTGGAGAATTTTTTCGAAAAAAATGGAGACTTCTTCTTAGTATCACCTGATATTAAGTGACTACGGGTTATTAAGTTTCGCGACTGTTAGATGGGGTATTGTTTTTATGACCCATTTTTTAAATATTGTATTATACCTAGGTTATTTTAGAGTAATTTTGCTTCTGTTGTTCTTATTTAGTTTAAGTTTTTACTGTTACTTTGCTTTGCCGTTCTGTGAACTTATGAATAAGCAATAATATATATATACGGACTGTATAGTCATTTCAAACACTGCCACAAAAAACGCTGTATAAAATCATCTGATAAAGATGTAAAGGCCTATGATGATGATGATGATGATGATGATGAATACAGTAGATCAAATACGATTGGTCAAACACGGCCTGCTCTCGTCCACTCACGGCCTTTACTGTTTCTTTAATATTTTTTTTCTGTAACGGCAATACATAGTGGCTCCACTTCGCCTGATGGAAAGCAAAAAGGGGAGCCCAAGTCGCAATGATTGAATTAGTAGAAGCGCACTCTTCAAGTAGAATGTACGTAGACATAACTAGGATGTAGAATCACGTCCGAAACGTCGAGGTAACTAAATGAACACCTTTTGAACTCGATTAAGTCCCATTTTATTAAGTAATGTAATAATAAATATTTATTATATATAACCCCAACCAGGGGTTTTCATGTACAGTCAACCAAAAATGTGGTCTACCACCTTCGACTCTATTTTACATGTAATAGAGTCTAAAAATGGTAGACTACTATCTTTGCTGACTGTATGTTTATTTATGTATTATTTTAGTAGCTTTTTAATAGATTCCATTGTCATTGTCTTGAGGAGATCGCTCTTTAGATATAAGATAATATAGGCATATGTATATATATAATTTTATTTCCTTCGATGTTGAGTGTAATATTATGTTGTTTTTGTACAAATTCTGTTAATTGTTTATACTTAGTTAAGATTGTTATATCTGGTATGTTGTATGATAGGTTAAGATCTGTAACGCTTTGGCAATTTAGCTGTAAGTTACGGATATGTAATTGTAAATAAATAAATAAGATAAGTCCGCCTGTCATTTACCTCTTTTGAATTTTACGTGTAATCTTTTTTTATTTGTATTAATTTCGAGTTCAGATGTGCAATAGAAAATATTCTATTCTATTCTATGCTGGAAAAGTAAAACATTTTCTTCATGTTTCTGTCCTATGATATCATCAATGGATGTACTCGCCTTCTATGATGTAATAGTCCCAACTGACCTTCCTATTGTAATATGTGCGGCGCCGTAATTTGTCCTGTGTGTCGGGTACTTTACAGGCATAGGCACGAAAACTTAGCTGGTGTAAAAAACGCATTATATATGCGCCAATCTTTGTTCTAGTGGCGTTAACGTTTAATAAGATTGATTACTGCATAATATTATACTTGTACTATTCAATTCTCGACAATTATCGACGACTGTTCTATTCTACCATACAATTATGGTTATTATCTCAGGATAAAAATATACCTGTATAGTGATGCAGGACTAAAGTCGACGTTGTTTGTGTAAATATATACCTTTTTTAATTACCAAATTTGCCGCTAGATGGCACTTTGTAAAGCAAGTCAACTTCTGCATCGCGGTATCGTTTGGCCAACGTAAAATGTATAAAAAGTTCGCAGTTTCTAGGCAATATAACTCTTGCCCGCGGGTTCGGCGGGCTAGCGCCGCCCCCCGCACACTACTGACTAGCGGATGCAGCCGTATATGGCTTCCGTCTTATCAATGTTAGGGGAAAAAAAGGCAATATAACTTGTTGCAACCCAAGAGTGTTTTATTTCACTGGGTTCAGAGGGCGTCCTGGTCAAGGCTCAAACAGTGGTTTCTAACGATATGACCAAAACATTTACGCTATACGTCTATTCTAGCGACATGATCTATTTATGTACATTGTACAATGCAGCTCGAACAGTAATAATCGAAATATTTTCCAGCGAAACATCTCCATTTCAGTTTGGCCATAATGTATTTCGTATGTTTGAATTTCAGCTGTTCTTGCTTACAGGTCGCATTTCTCAACCGATTCTCTAGAAATTTAGCGAGTGGGTTCCATAATTATAATAATATATAGATTATATCGTATATTCAGTGTTTCGCAATTCTTAATAATGGCTTACATAGAGGGTTTGAAAACGGAAAAAACTACATTTTAGCAATTTCAAAATAAATCGTGAGCTCTACAGCTCATGGGGTAGTGACCTGAGTTATATATATGTATGTATGTATGTAAACACTTTATTGTACACAAAAACAAGAAATACATTTCAAAAGAATAAGCATGTACAAAGGTGAACTTATCCCTTTAAGGGATCTCTTCCAGTTAAGTTCTGAGCAAATGAGTGCCAAACACAAATTTAAGTGGTAGACAAACCAAGCAACATGTATATACAATACGAAGGGGGATAACTTTACAATAATACCAAAAGAGAGAGATATAGAGAGATATGCATGTCCGTGATGTGAACGACACAACTATGCCAATCAAATAAGACCTCTATAATAATAATAATAGATCGTTTCTTTCAGGCATCAAAGGCCCAAACCTTTTCCTTTCCACCTTTCGGCCAAAATTCTTCCTTCATGAAGGTCGCTAGCTGGTCAGTCGGAAAACATAGTTGTTTCCTTCTTTTTTCTTTTTTTCGACACTTTTTCTTTCTTCGTTTTATTCTTTCGTTTCGCACAGGCCTTTAATCAGCTCGTTAACAGCGTGTCGATAGAACAACTTCGATCCTCGGCAATTATCGACGATTGTTCCACAATTACGGTTGTTATCTCAGGATCTGAGATCACCGGCGCCTCTGTTGCTATGGATACCTGATACACAGCGACGCGGTTAAATATGCACTAGGAGATCGTTTTACGGTACCATTAACACCTGTCCTTCCTGACGACCAGCATTCATAATTTGTCAGTTTAACTTAAGTTTTATGACGAATAGATTGACAATTTATTATTAATTGAAGTTATGTACTATGTGTAGGACATTGGAATCCAGGAGGTTACTAATGATAATGATACTGGCTCCTTTGTTCTAAACAAAATTGCGTTTAAATAAAACAATTTAAACGGATTATATCGCTATATTAATTATTTGAGCCTCCGTGACGTTTCGGTAGCTTTCCACTTAACGTTGTCAAAGGTTGACTGAGAAAAACCCAATTTTTCTCTGTTAAAGTTACATTTGAGCAAACTATCCATTTTGTAAATATGAATTAAACATAAAGGTGTACATACATGCCAGATGGGCCTAATGTGTAAAGACAGTTACACATGTGCTAGAAGGCTTTCATTATTTTATAAAAAAAAGTTAAGAATATCTACCAGCGGTTCACTATAAGGCTAACTGAACAGACCGAAGAAAATATTAAAGTTACCTTCATTGCTGGTTTGTCGTACCGCTTTCGCACGGTCACATGATTTATTTATTTATTTAAACTTTATTGCACAAAATACAGAAGTAAAAGTACAAATGGTGGACTTAATGCCATGAGGCATTCTCTACCAGTCAACCACATGATCGATACATAGCTCGAATAAATTCAGCCGAAGTCGGGGTGCTTATATTATCTGAATGAGTTATTAAACTACTGCTGTATTCCATGAAAAGGATTAATAGCACATCTAAAAAGAGACAAACCTCTTTTAGCAATTTAACTATAAAAAAAAGATATAATATAAATACTTATCATTTATTTTATTTTAATTTGTACTCTTAAAACTAATTAAATTCATATGAAAATGTACAACACCAATTAAATCGTTTGATTTCTAAACAGTAAGTAAATAAATTATTATGATATTTCCTATACGTTAATTAATAATTTTAACATGAATACGAGGGGAACCAATATCTGAGCCGATTCAAAATCATTGATTTACCTTATTGTTTTTCCTTTGTTTTAATTAACTTCGATAAACCTTATACATCTACACCTACTTACACATACGTTCAGGTACATTTAAAATAGACTACATATCGGAATAAGGACAGTTATTTTGGGAAGACAGACCGACAATAATCAACTAAAAATACACATAATGCGATAATGTTGCTTATTCATATTGGTGGTAATTAATTAATACAGAAATGTCGAGGAAGTACATAACAGAATTTTAATATTTCTCTCAAGTATGCTGAAAACGAGGGAAACTCACTCAACCACGTCTCTAAAATAAGTATGAATAGCCTTGACACGTATAAATTGATATCATTGCTAAAGTTGACTTAAATCTCACTTCGAATCACAAAACACAACATCACTAAATCTTACAACGGTGTTTTCTTCATCTCAATGTCTGAGGCGTCAGACACCGCTGATTTCCTCTTCATCCCCACCGACAGAGCTAAGGACGCCACCAAACCCAGGACTCCGAAGAAAGCGGTGATCACTGCCGCTGCAGCTAAAGATTTGAGGGCTATCCTGCTGTAGGACACAGCGACAGGCGCACATCCGTGTCTGTCGTTCGCATGCTTCGATGTGAACTCACACTTCATGTAAGAGTTCTCTGGATAACCACAGCAGGAGTTGGGGAGATACTTCATGTGTCCTCTGTAGGTTGATGGTCCTTCAACACCACAACATTCTAACCATCTTTCAATGTTGGAGAACATTTCTAGTTTCAGGTCGTTTGTCTTTGCTTCAGATGAACCGTCGTTGAGCGCATCCTTCAAGTAATCATCAGTTGCTATTGAGTCTCCGTATTTCAAGGTAAGCACTGCACTGGTGATCAGCACGATCAGAGTCATGAGGGTGAAGATAGCTTGCATTATCGTGAAGCCCTTGTTGTTCTTAGAAGCGCTGCAGCAGCCGCAGCAGCTGACGAAGATCACGAAGAGTCCAGCGATGCAGGCAACGAAGGGAATCACTTGGGGCCAATACAAATTGAAGTCCAGCTTGTAGTGATGGCTGTTCCTTAACGCGGTGAAGGACGTGACGTATATGCAATACGCGACGCCTCCGAGGAACAATAGTAGCCCGAAGAAGGCGTACAAGATGTTCAGGATAAAGAGAATTACTTTCCTCATCTTGGTGCTTTGAGTACAGGAGTGGTTTCAATGGCGCCTGGCAGTATAATAGCATGTGTTAAATAAATGGCTCAGTTATATAAACGGGAGCAGTTTCCTGTATGATTCACGGAACACTTCCAAGTCAGCAATTAATTTGTTTACTTGTTATTCCACAATTACGCAAGGGATGATAAGGACGCTGAACGTTGGGTAGAAGTAAAAGAACATGCGTCAGAAACCTTCGACAATGGTTAAAAACAAAGACTATATAATCTCTATATTTGTATAGAATCTTTTTATCGATTCATATTTTTTTATGTGGTAATACCACATTTTTATTTTTATAAATAATGACACAAAGGTAAATTAAGAAAGAAAAATTGAATGCGATCTACTACAATCGAAGCGGGGTTTGAACCCGCGACCTCTGCGTTTCCGGCGCATTGCTCTCCCAACTGAGCTATTCGACCGCTACGTCAGTCACACCAAACACAACACACAACACACAAATATTTGGAACAGCGCCATCTCTCTCGCAGTCTTCACACTTGCTGCAAAGCAATGGGGATTGGGGATCGTGCGTGTAAAACGCACATCCTAGGGTATGGCTAATGCGCGATAAGCATTTCAAAAACATATATGACGCAGAGAGCGCTCCAGTAGCGTAAAGGATTAAGGGATGAAAGATTTGGTGTGACTGACGTAGCGGTCGAATAGCTCAGTTGGGAGAGCAATGCGCCGGAAACGCAGAGGTCGCGGGTTCAAACCCCGCTTCGATTGTAGTAGATCGCATTCAATTTTTCTTTCTTAATTTACCTTTGTGTCATTATTTATATATAATCTCTGTTCAGCTTCATAACCTCACCTAAAACACACCTAACATAAATTAATGACTCTATTTAATTACTTATTGAAAATTATAATGAAACATTTTGCCTTCTGGTAAAAAGATACAGATGGCATGAAAAAATTCAACATCAGAGTGAATATTGGATTCATGTTCCGTGATTGTGATTAATAATGAGAATTTATAGACGTCGATATGATTAGAACACTCACTTGAGGCTCCAGTCTACTATACAAAAACTAGTCGTAGTAAGTGACTATTTTCCAAATTATTTCTTCTCAGTGCATGTTTTCTGTATATATTTGTGCGATACGATATCACCTTTTTATTTATCGTGTCTAAATAACTCATTATTGAATTATTGACCTTTTTTGATAATATTTTTCTTCGATAGTTGTATCAAAATCAGAAAATAAATTATCAAATTCATTATTAAAAAAAGAAGTATTTCAATCGTCATTACGATCGTCACACTTCATGTCCTACGCACGATGCGCAAAGTCCTGTCATATCTCATCCTGCTACCAAGTGCAAATTGCAGTGATTAAACTTGTATTGTAGAGTTTTGATTTGTATACAAAATCAATGATTCAACACATTAACACCGCATCTCCATACGGATGATATTCTATTACATTTTCTAAATCAAACTGGTCTTAAGTGTCGTTATATGTAATTTTGTAGTTCACAGTGCCTTGGTTTGATGTAATGCTATGTTACTAATTTGAATAATAAATAAATAAATTACCGTCCGCACGTCGCAGCGGGATGCGGCGCCAGCATGATAACCGTCTTAGTTATTGTAATTTGCAGTGCTCGGATTGGGTGAATGACCTAATTACTATACCTAATGTGGATATGTCCCGGGTATTCTCGGAAAGCCCCTTTTCTGATGACATTATGTAACATCTTTTAACGTAACGTTTGTAAAGAACGTATGTCTTCATTAGAGTTGGTAACTATATAAGTGATGGATAAAAGTACAGGAGTAGAAAAACAATTATGATGGATGCATGTATAATAATATAAGTGTCAATCTTTTTTATAACTGAGTAATATTTTGGAACCAAACATAGGTATATACTTATTTTATTTTGCATAACGATTATAATCCCGAGATTAAGTCATATCCATATAAATATTACGTTACAAAGGCCCGGGAAAGCGCACACCCCAATCCGAACACTAGTAATGGGTGTGGCATTCCTTTGCCTGTAAAATTACTTTAGACCATCTCGTTTATTTATTTAATCTTTATTGCACAAATAAAAAACAGATCGTACAAAAGGCGGACTTAATGCCATTGGGCAGATAAGTTAGCATAACTATGCTTCACGACTCTTTTTTTTGTTTTTATTCTTTTATTATTTATAGAGGGTTGTCACGCGACTCACATTACTGTACAAAAAGAGATAGGGAGTATATCTCGCGGAGACACAGTCTTGGGTCGCAATTATGCTAGAGGTGCATGTGTGGCAGCTCTTAACAATGTTTGAGGGAATTCAGCCCAACCAGGTTAATAATATCGTTTATTACTTGTTTGTAATATGGCAAGTCTCCCATTTATTCAGTCATCTAAATAAATTAATATCTCAGTATGCTTGTTTATGACATTACTGAGGGTCCATATTGGCTCACATAAAATCGATCCTCCGATTTTTTCTTCTACTACCGATTTGTAGTCAGAATCATCACTCTTCCGAATTTTTTACTTCATACTTTTGTCCGTCATAAATTTGTACTACTACTAACCGAGTTCATAACATACAGTTTTCAGAACATTGTAATTCATAATGTCGTCACTCAGATTATGTGTGTAGTCATAATTCTGATTTTCATATTTATTTTATTCAGAACTATAAATTACAATAAACTTGTCAATCATAACATTTAAATATCGATACAGTTCTTCTTCATAACGTTTTTATTCATAATGCTTGTTTTCATATTTCTTTCAATAATAACCATAAAAATTCATAAACATTGTAAATCATAACATTAAACAGAACTCTGGAGTCTACTCATATTAAAATTGTTGATGTCGAAACATTTTGATTACATTTGTATTGTTGCTATAGTTCATCATTGAGGGTATCTATCGTTTTGCACTGACGCTACGTCTTAACTCGGCCGGCTGCAAGAGTAGGGGTTTTGTAAAGCCACGCTTTGTACAGTACAGCCATATTTGCCAAGTCCATTATGACTCAAAAAGCATGCAAGCATTTTGACGCTCCGCTCGCTTCGCTCGCTCCGCTATACGTGGTTACAATACAAACCTAACCTAACCTACAGTTTTCTGTTTTGGACACATGTTCCATTTTGGCGCAGTTCTTCCTAATGGTATGTATTATTGGTATATGATTATTTACTTACTAATTACTGTGTCTTTTTGAATCAATCCTGGCTATGCATTTGCTTATTGAATTTTGATGTAATAGTAGATTATTTACGATTAAATATACAAGCAAGCATGCAAGCATTTTGACGCTCCGCTCGCTTCGCTCGCTCCGCTATAGGTGGTCAAAATAGAAACCTAACCTAACCTACAGTTTTCGGTTTTGGACACATGTTCCATTTTGGCGCAGTTCCTCCTAACGGAATAACGGTAACGGTATTAGCATACTCTTACTTACTACATACATACTGTTTCTTTTTTAATCCATCCTGGCTATGCATTTGCTTTTTAAATTTTGATGTAATAGTAGATTATTTACGAGTATACATACAAGCAAGCATGCAAGCATTTTGACGCTCCGCTCGCTTCGCTCGCTCCGCTATACGTGGTCACAATACAAACCTAACCTAACCTACAGTTTCCGGTTTCGGACACATGTTCCATTTTGGCGCAGTTTTTCCTAACGGCATTAGTATACTTTTACTTACTAAATACTGTTTCTGTTTCATTGATTATTGATTAAAAATAGTTACCGAATAATAAGAATTGCATTTTTATTATTTATTATGTTATAATATGCCAGCAAAGAACTTACCTACTCCGCGTATAGTCTATCCGGTATTTTAAAATCAAATTCTGTCAAACTGGCACAAGTGAAAAGCGACCTTAAATTTACACCTATACAGTTGTTTGTACCTTGTCCCAAAGTGACTTCATTTATCCTTAGAGATCGGACAGGCTATACCTAGACCTAAGCAAAAATAACCTACTTTATTACGATCAAAAATTAAGGGTAAAATTCGTTTAAAATTGATTTGTACATGAAATTATTCTTCTTTGTTTTAAACATCTATCGTTGTTTATGTTATTTGTACGTTTTTTCTAATAACCTTTTAACATATGGTCATTTACTTCGCCTATGGACGGCGGGGTCATCGGGATGCCGCGGTAGGTAATTTGATCTGCATTGACAGTGTCAAATAAGTCACAAATTTATTAAAAAAAAATAATGATGTTGGAGTTTATAAGTCAACACAAGTCAGTGTACAAATTATATGATAGTGAAGTTTATGAGTACAAATAAGTCTACTTATAAAATATTATGATAGTGAAGTTTATGAGTAGAAACCAGTCTGCTTAAAAAAATTATGACAGTGAAAAATAGGATCAAAAACAGTTATGATGAATAAATGTATGAAAACAAAAAGTAGTATTAGAGATATTTATGATAAATTACATTATGATTTTAAATAGTTCGGAGTTATGATCGGTAGTAAGAGTGACTAAGTATGAGTAGTGACTATTATGATGAAAATTTTTATGAGAAACATTTTCGGAGTTCCAATAATCGGGGTTGAAAAATTATGTGAACTTTGGCGCACCCCATTACTGAGTATCTAGCTGCATTTCCTTGTTATTGAACCGATTTGGTATAAACAGGATATAATCATATTCGGCCAATATTTTTTATGTAAGAAATTATATCGATTAATTGACGTTAAACGTTAAATTTGTTTTTACTATATCTATTTAAATGTAACCAAGTCAAAATTATTTTAAAGTTAATTATAAGATTTTCTGTATTTTTATTTATTTATTCCCATATGTTTTGGACAGGAACGAGTGGAAAAGGGAGGAAGGCATTCGCCCAACAGTAGGACAGTAATACAGGCTGATACGATTATATTAAATAATAAAAACAATCCATTCTGAATAATTTTATCGTAAAAACCCTATCTTAATAAAGTGAAAAAGGTGGTATTCATTGTCTTCACAAATTATTCAGTTTATACAGTAAATACAAACCATGACAGATTCCATAACAAAAACTTGTAAACGAGTTGTAAATGATATCAATAAGTGAATAATAATAATTATACAATACATTTTGTAGCCACTTTTTACATTGAAAATGTATACTTTCGTATTTGTTCCTGTTCGTACTATTCTTTATTTAATACTAGCGACCCGCCCCGGCTTCGCACGGGTGCAATGCTGATAAATTATGCATGTAATATACATAATATACATATAAACCTTCCTCTTGAATCACTCTATCTATTAAAAAAAACCGCATCAAAATCCGTTGCGTAGTTTTAAAGATTTAAGCATACAAAGGGACATTATACAGTAAATAAATAGTGACTTATTTATAATGTAAATATTTAGCTATATATATAGCAATAATATTAGGTCCCAAGAAAAAATATAAAAACCTGACATGAAAATAAATATATTAATTCTCAATCTAAATCCCTTTTATATGCCTACAATAATGCATCTGTATTTTCCTCTCTTTCAGAAACACTATTAAAATATTAATCACATCACAAAACACAATATCACTTTTTTACAACGGTAAAGTCTTCGTATCACTCTCTGACGGTGCAAATACCATTGGTTTCCTCTTAATTTCCATTGAGAGAGCTAGAGAAGCCACTAGTCCTAAGATCCCGAAGAAGGCAGTGATAAGAGCTGCCGCTCCCAATGCTCTTAATCCTATTCTGCTATAAGCAATCACAACAGGAGCACAACCGTGTCTGCTAGTCGCTTGCTTGGATATAAAAGTACACGTTTCAGTTGAAACGTCTTCATATCCACAGCACGAGTTAGGCAAGTTATCCAAATATCCTCTGTACCCTGAGAAATCGTCAATGCCACAACACTCTAACCATCTCTCGATGCCTGAGAACATTTCCCGATGATTGGAACTAGTCTTCGCTTCTGAGGCACCGTCGCTTAAAGCATCTTTTAAATAATCATCAGTTGCTGATGAATCGCCGTATTTCAAGGTAAGAGTAGCACTTGTGATGAGAACGATGAGAGTGATGATGGTAAAGATAGCTTGCATGATGGTAAAACCTTTGTGGTTCTTTGAGGCACTGCAGCAACCGCAGCAGCTGACGAAGATCACGAAGAGTCCAGCGAAGCACGCGACGATTGGGATCACTTGAGGCCAGTACAAGTTGAAGTCCAATTTGTAATGATCACGGTTCCTTAAAGCGGTGAAGGAGGTCACGTAGACACAATATATAATTCCCATAATTAAGAGAATCAGCCCAAAGAGGGCGTACAAGATGTTCAACAGATACAGCACCATTCGACGCATTTTGACGTCTGTGTTATTACTAGTTGATTGAATAGTGTCCGACAGTATAATGGGGATTAAAAAATAAATGTCGCAGTTATATAAACGGGATGGAGGAAACCTACACTCTGAATCACAATCGTGACCGCCTGTTGTTAAGACTCATCTGTGCCTTTGTTGAGGCCAATACGCTGGGAAACCAAACCATTTCCTTGTCCTACATAAATCTTATGACCATTACTCTAATAAACTACAGGGTTGTCAAAATGCACCAAATTCAGTCAGAATCATTTTCTTCTGTTCTGACAGAAGACTTGTACCTACTTGAGCTTAAATAAGAAAGGTTTGGATAGCCCACCTTGTGGACGGAAAACTGCATTTAGGCACAATTGATAAGCTAGGTAACACTTGTTTTGTCTTGTATAAAATCAAAAAACTATATTTCCAAATCAAAATGTTTATTCAGTATTTAGGCCACAAGAGCAGTCTTGCAAGTCTACCATTGCCATTTCAGAAGATGAGACCGTTGTTGAGAAGAAAACTGAAAGAATCTCAACAGCATTTTCTCGTAAATTATACAATTATAATTAATTGGTACCTACACATAATATACAATAGGGATAAATTCGCCTTTGTACATGTCACATTTGTTATCATGCTATTTATAACCTTTGTTTGTGTAGAATAAAGTGTTTACATATAGGTACATAATATATAATTTAAGCTCTAAATCCTACAGATCTAGAGGTCTCTAGGCGTCAAAGTGAATAAGGTACATTACACAATAATTATTCGATCTACATTTCTTAGAGATGTAAGTTGTCTCTATGTTTTTTTTTTATATTAAGACGGTGGCAAACAAGCATGCAGCCCGCCTGGTACCGCCAGCAGTTACCGTCACCTATGGACGCTTGCGACGTCACATCTTGCAATAAAATAAAATAATCAAAATCCTTAGATTTTTTAAAGGTTTTTTGAGTGAACGCCGGTTCATTAAGAAGAACAACTGAACAGAAGACACAAACGTCAAAATGCGAGAAGAGGAGAAGCTTTTATAAATAATGTAAGATTACCCTTTCATATTTGAGTTAAATCCGTGCCGCTGAGTTTATTTAAGTATGTATTTATATAAGTCGTCAAGTGTCATGTATTTTACGCGCGTACATCACCAAACCACACACAAGTGCGTAAGTTGAGTCAGCGTGTAATAATAAAATAGTATTTTTTGTGACTAATAACAGGGATTTTAAATATATTTTCTCAAACATGCAATGAAATATCGTCAACGTGCGCTAAAACAGGCTTCGAAGTGTCGCGTTTCCGGCGGAACAATTCGGGAGAACTGTAAAGGAATTTCATACAAAATTGAAGGCCTAGACCGGGAAGTATTATTTTTTAAACATGGCGTCTGTGTGCATGAACGGGCTAAACATCTGAATTATGTTTTTTGAGTGGTGTATTTTTTTATTTCATTGTTTTTTGAGAAAAGCGCTATACATGCCTTAGCCGTGAAAAGAGCTTGCTGGCTTCGTATAGCTATCCGTCCGTCTATACCTAAACTCACCCGGCAAGCCCCTCGTTCCCGGCATTTGCAGTAATGTACCTACTATTGCACTGAGTTACAGGCAGGAAACATAGAAAATTACTGTGAGTCTCAGATATATAATATACCTATACCTACATACGAAACGGTTCTACTCCACTTGCGTCGCAGATGATATTAGACTGAATGTCGTTGATTCCGTGGGGACTGGGCTTTTGTTCCTTTTGGGGTCGAGACTAGGCCCGTGAATGAATGAATGAATGAATGAATGAATGATCTTTATTTGCATAAAATGTGGTACAAGGTTGTTTATGCTAATAGTTACATTAGTTACGTGGGGTCGCAGTGCCCACAAACTGATGAATGACCTCAGTAAAAGGCTCATTGAGTCTACTGGTGACCGAAGAGCTGGCAGCTTCCTCGCACAACGCATCAGCATTGCGATTCAGCGAGGAAATGCTGCCAGCGTTTTCGGGACCATGCCGCGGGGGCACAGGTTTGAAGATTTATTTTAGCTTAATGTAATTTATTTTAGATTTTAGATTTTAGTTCTTTAGTTGTAATTTTAATTTAATTGTCTTTTTATATTTTCTTTTTTTTATCTACATATATAAGTATGTATATCGTCGTCTGGTACCCATAACACAAGCCTTCTTGAGCTTAATTTGGGACAAGATCGATTTGTGTGAAATTGTCTGATATTTATTACACTTCTACGACGTGAGTAAACCTGTTTTGTTTGTATTTGAATAAATCGTAATCGTAATGTATCGTAATGTAATCGTTTGATTCAGATTTTGTTTCCGGTATTCCCATGGTTACTTATGTTATACCGCGTGAGAACTTAATAACATAAAGCGTGGCCCATTTAGATCGGTCTGTATGGGAAAGTCTAAAACTATAAGACATGCAAAGATCTGTTCTTAGGAACCATGTCATCGATTTTAATAACAAGAAAAACTGCATTCATACATTAAAATTAAAAAAAGCTGTGTTCAGCTCGGGAATCGAACCAGACCGTTTTGAATAATAACACTAACATTATAACGAGCCTGTAATAATGTATGACGACATTTCATTGCATGTTTGACAAAAAATTAATTTATTTTAATGATAGTTAATAGTTAATCTGAACCAAATGAAGTGTCGCCTAAAATAGGCGTTATTCGAATAAACAGTTTAGTGAGCATTCAACTGTATCCAGCCATTCATTGCTGCTCGTTTGCATGTGAATAGCGGATTTATGTGCTCCGGAACGGCTTTGTCGCGGTCAGACCGTCCCCCCCCCCCACACACACACATAATACACCATTATAACTATATACAGGGTAATGAGAACAGAGATTGATATTATAGCATGTTTCCTAAAACCGTTGTGATAACGGACGCATGGTTGTCTATTGTTTGACCGAAATTTATATGCAATAATATTGATTTGCTCGAATTTCACTTACCCGAATTTCATTTGCCCGAATGTTTCGTTTCCTAGAAAAGTCATTTGACATACTCTTGTATTCCCGAATATTATATGCCATAATGATACGTATGCCATAAGTATTGTTTTCCATAGTATTAAGTGCCATAATATTGTTTGATAGAATATTTAAACGCCATACTAAATATTGTTTCTGTGCGAATCCAACCCGGCTATGCATTGACATTGTCTAAAATTGTGTTTTTTTTTTCTAGTCATTTCTAGCATTCTGATGTAATAATCGTCTATTTACGATGTACACATGCAAGCAAGCATTTTGACTATATATTGTGGCCACGTATGTACATAGACACTATGTACTACATGGTCACAATACAAACCTAACCTAAAGTTTTCGGTTCTGGTCGAATGTCGTACGTCCTTTTATCGTAGTTCTTCTAAAACTGTAAATTAGGCTAGGATTTGTATTTTGAAGCAAACATTCTGACGCTCCGCTCGCTTCGCTCGCTTCGCTATACGGGTCACAACACAAACCTAACCTAACCTATAGTTTTCGGTTTTAGATCCATGTACTATTTGGTAGCAGTTCTTCTAAAACTAGGTTAGATTGTAAATTAGGAAACTGTAAATTAGATTAGGATTTGTATTTTGAAGCAAACATTCTGACGCTCCGCTCGCTTCGCTCGCTCCGCTATACGGGTCACAAATCAAACCTAACCTAACCTATAGTTTTCGGTTTTAGATTCATGTACTATTTGGTACCAGTTCTTCTAAAACTAGGTTAGATTGTAAATTAGGAAACTGTAAATTAGATTAGGATTTGTATTTTGAAGCAAACATTCTGACGCTCGACTCGCTTCGCTCGCTCCGCTATACGGGTCACAAAACAAACCTAACCTAACCTATAGTTTTCGGTTTTAGATCCGTGTACTATTTGGTAGCAGTTCTTCTAAAACTAGGTTAGATTGTAAATTAGGAAACTGTAAATTAGATTAGGATTTGTATTTTGAAGCAAACATTCTGACGCTCCGCTCGCTTCGCTCGCTCCGCTATACGGGTCACAACACAAACCTAACCTAACCTATAGTTTTCGGTTTTAGATCCATGTACTATTTGGTAGCAGTTCTTCTAAAACTAGATTAGATTGGGTTTGTATTTTGACGCTCCGCTATACTGGGTCATAAAAAAAACCTAACCTAACCTACAGATGTCGGTTTTCGACCTATGTTCCATTTGGATAGCATATGAAATTATAGCATGTGACAATTATGGATTACAATCTTTATGGAAAATGTGATTATTGGAATTAATATTATGGGAAACAAAGATTCGGGCATAGGATTTGTTGTAGAATGAATCATACTTGTATGTAATGTAGGTAGTTTTAGGTTTTATACATATGAAGGTAGATCTGAAATAAATCAGTGTTTGACCAAGCATCTGTGTTTCACTACATGGTGGCAGCGGTAAAGTGATAAAAATAAGTAATACACAGTTAAAAATTACCGTAAAGTGTTTTAAAAGTGTAATTATACTATTGTTTGTTGGTGTGTTTACACGTAACATGGAACACGCGCGTCCACCGTCGGAATTAAATGTCGAAGGCAGCGCGGCGGCGCGCGCCGAGTCATGGAGAAAATGGTGGAAGCAATTCTCCGTGTTTTTAAAGGCATCGGGTGTAAGCAAGGAGGCGGCGGACGTACAGGCGAGCTTGCTGGTCAACCTCATTGGCGCGGAAGGATATGAGATTTTTTCAACGTTTACGTACACCAAAGATGAGAGTGCCGACGATATTGCTTGTCTTAAGCGTAAATTTGACGATCATTTCGGTACCAAGGTGAACGTGACGATGTTACGCTTTAAGTTTTATACGCGCAACCAAAATCCAGGTGAAACAGTCAATCAATATGTGACAGCATTAAAACTGCTCAGTCAGGGATGTGAATTTCAAACGTTGGAGTACGGACTTATACGAGATCGAGTAGTCTGTGGTATTTCGAGCAACATCGTTAGAGACCGTCTGCTCAGGACGGACGATCTCACGCTCGAAAAGGCGATTCAAATATGTGAGGCGCACGAGATGTCGGCCGAAGAGGGTCGGCGGATTGAACAAGCTCAGGCTTCCACGTCATCGAGCGCTCAAGTGGACGCGCTCGGGCGCGGCCAGGGGGCGCGCGGGCGCCGCGGCCGCGGCCGCCGTGGAAGCCGCGCGGGGCCGCGGGCGTCGCGCGGCGAGCGCGAGCCCTGCGGGCGCTGCGGGCGACCCTACTGCGATATTCGGTATTGTCCGGCGGCTAATGTGATGTGCTATGTTTGTGATACGCGCGGACATTACGCTAAAGTGTGCCCCAGGAGGCCGAAGGCCGATCGTGTAGATTATGTGTCGCTTGCGGAGGACGTTTATACGGAAAACTCAGAGGACGATGAACTGTATGTTAATGCTTTGTTTGTTAGCGCTATTAATAACGAGTTAAAAAGAAGTGCAAATAATGTTACTAAGGAATGGAATGATTGCTTGTATTTTAGAGGTAAGAGAATAAATTTTAAATTGGACTCTGGATCTATGTTGAATGTTCTTTCTAAATCGGAATATATGTCTATGGGTCTGAGTGCTGATGATTTGGTGCCCTTTACGAAACGGGTATTTTCGTATACTGGTAATTCGGTGCCTATAATGGGAGAGTGCGAGTTGGTCATGGAATATAAGAATGACCGACATAAAATAAAGTTCGTAATTGCAAATATGAGTTGTCAAAATATTTTAGGTTTAGATAGTTGCGTAAGGCTGGGAGCGATTCAACGATTAGATGTATTGAATGTTGATAATTATAAAGAATTGTTTAAAGGCCTAGGAGAATTACCAGGTACACATGACATAATAGTCGACCCGACTATACAACCAGTAATTTGCCCCGTACGTAGAATACCGTTAGGCATGAAAGATAAATTACGTGATGAGATAGCGAGGATGGAACGGTTAGGGGTAGTGAGAAAGGTTACTCATCCAACGCCTTGGGTTAACGCTATAGTAGTAGCAGCTAAAAAAAATGGAGATATCCGTGTATGCTTGGATCCCCTGCATTTAAACCGCGCGGTGCGGCGCGCGCACTTCGCGCTGCCCACGGTGAGCGAGCTGGCGGCGCGCCTCGCGCCTGCGCGGTGCGCGCTACTCCAGCGTGCTGGACGCGCGCTGCGGGTTCTGGATGCTCAAGCTCAGCGACGCGAGCGCAGACCTCTGCACATTCAATACGCCTTTTGGTAGGTATCAGTTCCTCAGGCTTCCGTACGGGATCAGCTGTGCACCAGAAATGTTTCACGCAAAGGTAAGGCAGTATTTAGAAGACTTAGATGGAACCGACTCGTTTATCGACGACATAATCGTCTGGGGGTCCTCAAAAGAACAGCACGATTTGAGGCTACAAGTTGTTACAAAGGGCAAAAGAAATCGGCATTCGATTTAACAGAGACAAATGCAAGTTCGCGGTGGAGGAGATAAAGTACTTGGGTCACGTGTTTGATCAGCGAGGAATGAGACCGGACGAAGACAAGGTAAAAGCCATAGTGGAGATGCCCGAGCCGGAGGACAGGCGGGCACTAGAACGATTTTTAGGCATGGTGAACTATTTATCAAAGTTTATACCTAATTATTCCGAAAGTGTCAAAGTATTGCGAGATCTTTTAAAAAAAGATGTGAAGTGGTTGTGGGATAAACAACACACAGAAGCGGTAAACATATTAAAGCATAAGATTTCAACAGCGCCGGTGTTAGCGCTGTACAGCGACGAGCAGCCGCTGCTGGTGTCGGTGGACTCGAGCGCCGGCGCCATGGGCGCGGTCCTGCTGCAGGGCGGCCGACCCGTCGAGTTCGCCTCTCGCACGCTCACCGACACGCAGACGCGTTACGCGCAGATAGAAAAAGAGATGTTAGCGATCGTTTTTGCATGCAAACGGTTTCATCAGTATATATTCGGTAGACGAGACGTTACCATTCAGAGCGACCACAAACCGCTCGAAGCCATTTTAAAAAAATCCTTGTCAGCCGTGCCGGCGCGCCTGCAGCGCATGAGATTGCGCTTGCAGAGTTACTGCTTCCAGGTGAGGTACACTCCGGGCAAGTATATGTATATAGCCGATACACTCTCGCGAGCGGCGCTGCCTGACCTCATGCACGAGCGGATGAACAACGAGATGGAGGCGCAAACGTGTTTCTTGCTAAGTAACGTACAATTTAGCGATAAAAAATTGCAATTGGTAAGGGAACACGTTAAAAAGGATTACTTGAGCCAGAAGATCATCGCTTACATAATGAATGGATGGCCTAAAAACAAATATGAGGTGGATAATGATACAAGGATTTTGTGGCCATACCAAGAATGCATGCATTATGAGAATGGCATAATTATGAAAAGTAATAGGGTATTTATTCCAGAGTCATTGCGGGCGGAAATGTTAAACAGAATCCACGAAGGGCACTTAGGCATCGACCGTTGCAAGCGGCGCGCACGTGACGTCATGTTCTGGCCGGGCATGTTGCGCGACGTGGAGAAGGTGGTACGTGAGTGCGCGACATGCGCGCTGCTTGCGCCGCTCCCGCCCCGCCAGCCGCTCATGCCGCATCCCATTCCCGATGAGCCTTGGTATAAACTGGGCTCTGATATCTTTGAGCTCAATAAAAAATATTACTTGATATTGGTTGATTATTTCTCAAATTTCGTGGAAGTAAACCAATTAAATTCTATAAGTAGTCATTGTGTGATTACGGCCATGACAGAGCAATTTGCGAGACACGGGAGTCCTATTGAATTGATTACAGATAATGGCCCGGCTTATGCATCGAGAGAATTTAAAAGGTTTATGGAAAAATGGGAAATAACTCATATCACTTCTTCTCCGTTATATGCGCAGTCGAACGGGAAAAGTGAACGAACCGTACGTACCGTTAAAAAAATGATAGAAAAATGCATACTTTCAGGACAAGATTATCATTTAGGGTTGCTTAACTTTAGAAGTTCACCTAGAGATGGCCTGGATGCTCCAGCGACGGTTTTAATGGGAAGAAAAATTCGCACACGTTTACCGATGTATGAAGATACGGAAAGAAAATCAAAACATGAAAAAACTGATCAGCCGTTAGTAAATAAACACCTGCGACAAAAGTTCGATTACGATAAATCGACGAGAGACCTCCCTCCACTACAAAATAAAAATGTTGTAGTGGTAGCCGACGGTCGGAAACGCGAATTTATGGAAGTGGTAAGTAAGGCTCCCGAGCCGAGGTCTTACATTTTAAAAGATAGTCACGGGCGAGAATGCCGGCGTAACAGACGCCACATAATTCGACGCCAGGCGCAACCCTCTCCCGCCGACAACATGCAGGGTGTTGTCGGCGGCGACGTGCAGCAGCCCAGCACGAGCTCTTCGGCTGCAGACGCCGCCCCCGTCGCCCCGCCTCTCCCGGCAGCAGGCGCGCCCGCGGGACTCGCGGTGCCGACTCCACAGGTAATAATACCATCTGATTGCTCCAAGCATACCGGAACACCCATTGGTCCTATAACTAGGAGCAAAGCTCGTAAAATTATGCCTACTGTTCCAGAAATCGACTAAAAATAAATACATACTTAGTAATAGAAAAGAATTCCTTAACCCGTTAAGGTACCTTAAGTAATTCTTATCATTATATACAGAAAGCTTATACTTGTATAAGTCTATTCCGATACGATATGCGATGTTAATTGCTAAACAAAAAGTACTTAAGGTTCTAAAGTCTAAGGTCTATTGTTGTTAGTTTATATCGAACCCAAACAGCTGACGTTGTTATCGATACTCAGTTCATTATTTATTTTTTGTATAAATGTTTACGGAAATTTAATTTAGTGTTGTAAAGGTTATAACAGTAATATTGAAGATTTATAAGGAGTACTAGGTTAACTTGGTAGCTTTGGTAGCAAGTATATATGTATATAGCTATGATATGTACATTAGTTATTAAAAATATAGTGTTATAAATAATGCATAGGTACATAACAGTTGTGTTATGAGAGAAGAATAGTAGTGTGATGATTTTTGCTAAATGTAGGGTAGAATTATAGTTTTAATACATTGTGTGAAGGTTTTTTGTAAATGCAGCGTAAATACTTCTTTTAAACATTATACATTATTTTGTGTTGGCCACACTGTCGAGTGACAACACTGGGGAGAGGAAAAAAAAGTAAGGACTGTCAGATTGGTTTTTACGCGGGATTGAAAAGAAACATTGTAAAACGATGAGAAATTAGAGAATTAAGCACTGTAAGAGATTATACTTATGAACATGAATAAATATTATTGTATCCTGTTTCTAACTGAGTTTCGTTTTATCAAAACTCAGAAGTGGTACGAGATCTGCAGCCCATAAGGTACGAAAACATTCTTAAATGTACTTATTGAAAATTATTGTTGAAATTACCATTTACCTATTATATTTTTGCCATATCTGTTAATGAAGTGACTATAATTTGTTAATTAGCGCAAGTATGCGAGGTTATTTTACTACAAATACAAAATTATTCATTGTTTGAATATGAGTGGTTATAAATACTTTTAGGGTTAGTATTGGTCATATGGATTATGCGATGTTCATGCCATTATTGTTTCTACCTAGTCGTGATTCTACACAATATGAATTCCACACAGCTGAAGTTTACCACATGCGTTATTCTTCACAGTCATTATTTCTACACAATCTTGACTCTACCTAGTAGTGATTCTACACAATATGAATTCCACACAGCTGAAGTTTACCACATGCGTTATTCTTCACAGTCATTATTTCTACACAATCTTGACTCTACCTAGTAGTGATTCTACACAATATGAATTCCACACAGCTGAAGTTTACCACATGCGTTATTCTTCACAGTCATTATTTCTACACAATCTTGACTCTACCTAGTAGTGATTCTACACAATATTAATTCCACACAGCTGAAGTTTATCGCATGCGTTATTCTTCACACAATTATTTATATTTCTATACAATTGAAATTATCCATTACTGTTTACATTCGCTGGGTGAGAAGTATTAGGTGGGGGCAATGGGCAACCCTCTAGTAGCATAACAACTATTGTCATAATATCGATTGTCATAACACTTTACGCGTGAAGTTGCTGCGCGTATTTTTTTTTTGCCATAAATTGTACGATGTCATAATTTCACCACGTCATAATTGTTTCAGCCATAATGTCGTATGCCATACATTCATTTAGTCATAATATTGATAGTTATAATTATTTTCAGACAGATAAACAGACAAACAGACATGTTTTTCTGTTTATCGGCGTGTCGGTTGAACGGATTTTGATGAAAACTTCATTAATCTGTCGAAAAATACATATAATAGGCTATAAACAATTTACCAATAAAAGGGGGTTCGCCAGCCACTACACTAGAGTCAGTTAAGTTTGCATCTGAATCTTATGACGCTACTTAGGAATGAGGTGCAAACTTTTTTCAAACATGTGCTATACGGAAAGTCCCGTCTGTAGGGTATCAAGAAACTGTGATAAAGCAAAACTGACACAGACCGATTGTCACACGTGCGGAGCCACGGGTATAGTTAGTTTATAAAATGTTAGTTTATTTTGAAATGAACACATAAAATATCTATTACCATACTAAAAACTATAGATAAATAAAGAAAGGATAATTATAGGTACGTACAATGGCTTAAATCTAATTAAAAAAAATATATGTATACATTTTCTATAAAAAAAATACCCAGTCCAGAAGGTCTGCCTGTTCATAAAATTAGTAATATGAATACCTAAATACTTATGACGAAATGAATCTATGACATACGACATTATGGCTGAAACAATTATGACTTGGTGAAATTATGACAGCGAACAATTATGACATCGTACAATTTATGGCAAAAAAAAATACGCGCAGCAACTTCATGCGTAAAGTGTTATGATTATGACAATCGATATTATGACAATAGTTGTTTTATTTATTTAAACCTTATTGCACAAAATACATAAGTAAAAGTACAAATGGCGGACTTAATGCCTTTAGGCATTCTCTACCAGTCAACCACTGGGTTACGCAGAAATATGTTGGCGGTGCAGGATCAAAGGTTACAGACAAACAGTAATACAACACAAATCAATTACCTAAAGATATATATAAGAATGTATATTATATAATTAATTTTTTATGCCACTAGAGGGTTGCCCATTGCCCCCATCTAATACTTCTCACCCAGAGAATGTAAACAGTAATGGTTAATTTCAATTGTATAGAAATATAAATAATTGTGTGAAGAATAACGCATGCGATAAACTTCAGCTGTGTGGAATTAATATTGTGTAGAATCACTACTAGGTAGAGTCAAGATTGTGTAGAAATAATGACTGTGAAGAATAACGCATGTGATAAACTTCAGCTGTGTGGAATTAATATTGTGTAGAATCACTACTAGGTAGAGTCAAGATTGTGTAGAAATAATGACTATGAAGAATAACGCATGTGATAAACTTCAGCTGTGTGGAATTCATATTGTGTAGAATCGCGACTAGGTAGAAACAATAATGGCATGAACATAGCATAATCCGGTCATATCACAATCAACCAGAATTTGTACTACTTTGATTCTCAATATGCATGTTATTATTGTTAGATTAAAAATAGGTATGGAGATAATAAATCAATGTCATGGATAGGTACAAGAAAATAAAGCCTGCTACAGTAATTAATAATTCTTAAATGTCAAGGTGATAATGATAACATAAAAAAAAAAACATATGTTAAACAATGATAGTAAAAATAATAAAATTGATTCAAATCCACAAGTCATCACTTAGTGGTTACAAAGTGTTAATTAAACAAAGTACCTACCTACCTAGAACATTATTCATAGATGCCACTTAAATAATTTGGTTTTGAAACCTTGACAATCTAAGCTTGACAAACAAAGAGACTTTTGTTGATTAATTTATTGTTTATATAATTTGATACAATATGATAATGGTTATCATTCCTCTGTGACTGGTAATAAAATAAAATTTCTGTACATGTAGTTAATTAATTGTTATTGTTTAAAGAAATTCTGATTAGAGAGAGTATCCTTGATTACACTATATCATTATAAATTGAGAGTTCAGACAGATTTAATGTGTTTAGATGGGGTGATTATAATTTTAATTTTTAATAGTTCATGAATCCACTGGATAGAACTGCACCAACAAGAGTGAAACTCTTAAATAATAATAATGAATTCATTACAAAGGTGAATAAGATCTGATGTTGCGTTATTGTAATGAAAAGTAAAATAGATATATTAAAAAAAAAAAGGGTTTGAAATGAGTGGCTATAATATGGGTCCTGACGGCGCTATGTATGTTCCGAATTCACCCAAGACTATGTAGGTCTAGCAGGAGCTACGTATGTTCGACAACCAGTCCCAGGCTATTTATGTCTGGATCGAGCTATGTATGCTCTATCACCAGTATAGGACTATTTATGTCCTACCGGAACTATGTACGTTCCGGTACTATGTCAGACCATGAGCGCCTATGGAACTAAGTATGTTCCATCAGCGGTATTGGACTACGTACGTCCATCGAAGCTATGTATGCTTCGAAGCCACAGCAGGCCTCATGTGTTTCGATGGAGCTAAGTATGTTTCATCACCAGTATAAGACTAAGTATGTCTTAACTCGATGGAGCTAAGTATGTTTCATCACCAGTATAAGACTATGTACGTCTTAACAGAGCTACGTATGCTCCAAGGCTGTGTTGGACTGCGGGGTTCCTGATATACCAATTAGTATGATACCTATGTGATTCTATTATTTTTGACAGTCACAATACGAATTCATATCATTGCGACATTAATCAAACTTGTATTAAAATTTTCACCGCACAATAAAATATCTTAACTTATTAGGTAATCCTGGATACTTTCCTTAAAAGTTTTGTGAATGTTATATTATATTGTTAATGAGTAATTCTTAAATGTATCAATGACTTCAGGAAACTGCCCAAATATACTTTATTTATTTATTAAAATTTTATTGCACATTAAAATTATACAAATGACAGACTTAATGCCTTAAGGTATTATTTACCAGTCAATCGCTGGGTTTAACAGAAATATGTAGACAGCGCAGGAGTAGAGAGTAGGTACAAATAAAAAGATATTATACAGTTAGTCATACAGACACAATTCAGTCACTACTTAAATAACATGAATATATATTTTATAAACTTACATGAATACTTTATATAATATACCTACTTACATAGTTTAGTTACTTATGTTTTTATTATTTTAATATTTAATATGTATGTTAGATTGTAAGGTATTTATCTATGGGCCTTTGATGCCTGAAATAAATAAATTATTATTATTATTATTATTATTATTACATATATGATATGTACCCAAAGTAAAATATTTCAAAAAGAAGTTAATGAGAGGTGTTGTCTGAAAGTTTCTTGCGCAACATGCGATTGAATGAGGTTTTGTTCTAAGCTTGCCTGATATTGAGTGGGAGAGCGTTCCAGATAGAGCTTCCAAATCGGATGTTCGGATATTCATTTTATCCGAATATTTTGTCAAATTATGTATCCAAACAAATAAAATAAAAAAAAGATATTCGAAATATCCGGTTCATAAAATTGTAAGAATATTGCAAGCCCTAGTTCCAGAGGCGTACAATGTATGTAGTATTACGTACATGAAACAAAACAAGATACTAATTCTTTTCTTTTCTGTTCTTTCCGAGCAACAAAACAACGAAGTACTTATACGCACGCAGTTGCTCTCCAAGAGAAGATGCATTCTTACTGTGCTGCGGCAGCGTGGGTTCTATGAGAGTTGCGGCGTGTTATGTGGACTTCGAGCGTAACCAGCGACGTCTGTAGAACTACAGAGCATCCGACCCGAGCAAATGACATTTCAACATGAGTAATTGGTGCTACGAGCAGTTAAGGCAACAGCCTGAAACGAAAACGGAATAACTGAAGCAGACAACTTCGCAGTGTCAGCGCCTGTTTATCCTACAGTCAGCTTTATTATGAACGAGGGGTTTGACATCCAAAGAACCCGATTCCTACCTACTAGCCACTAAGGGACCATGGAATACCATCCTCTGTTGCTACCGAAGAAAAAGTGAAAGAAGTTTGTCCCGGCTTGCGTTGAGTTTTGATTGGCGTCACGCGACTCGTATGTGAACACTCTATTGTAAAAAAAAAACAATTAGCCAGAAGTTAAAAATAATAGATATCTACACAGGTGAACTTATCCTTATCCTTGTAAGGGACTTCTTCCAGTGAGTTTTATTATTATAGTTTATAATTATCTACTGAAAAGGGAAAAATAATACAGATACAGATAATTTATTAATAAAAGCAAATGCAGTTTACAAGTCACATTTCAATATTTAAAATATAATCGAATACTTAATTAATTACAATATCACAGTTATTATTAATTATTTTACAATGTTTATTTGAGGATTATTATTATTACATAAAATAATAAATAAATTTATATTTGTGCTTTTACATTAAATATTCAATTGAGAATTTTAAAAATACACTTTGTAATAGTAGCTGCCTATCTACCTTATGTGTTTTATATAGCGTCTGTTGTGTTTGTTCAAAGAAAAGCTTGATTAGGTAACACTTATAGTTATAATCGAAATTTAAGATTCGATTTCGAATCAATGTAGCACGAGTTTAAAGTGTCTAAAGGTGCCGACTTTTCTGAGCTTTTTCTAAAATTTGTTTGCACTGTGAATTAAATGGGAGAGGTAATTTATTCAAAGTATTTACAAAGTCTAAAATATCGAAATTGATTAATAATAATTTATAATTAGCAGTGTATAACTAATTAAGAACACGATATGAATGTCAATTAGAATAACTCAGAAACTAGCTTAAACAGAAAGTACACTGTAGAGCAATATGTATCTTCTGCTTACTTGATTATTTTAGTCCCATGTTCAATGTATCTGAATGGTGCTCTCAGTGATATTTGAAATATGTTATTGTTTTTGGCAAATGAGAAATTATTGTTGTTATTAGTTTTGTTTATTCTTGGAGTAATACCCACGGATCTGTTATCTGAATAGATAAGTCTCGTTTCCTATTTTACTAGGGAACCCAGCGTGTCGATTTTTAAACTGGCACTGCCAAATGTCAATAGCTTGGTAGTGTAAGTACTCCGTCCGCGCAATACCGATTAATAGCATCCTACTCTATTCGGTCGATAATCGACTCCTATAGACATAGGTACGGTACGTATGAAATGTTTGTAGGTAGTTTCATAAAAAAAAAAAAAAAAACATTCATAATTATATTACGCTGAAACATATTTTTTAGATGTTTTGATGTACAATTAATCAGTTATTTATATTTTGTGACTCGTGTAACCGCCCCTAAATATTTTTTAGTATGTTCGGTTAGTCAGTTCTAGTACAGTCACCAGCATTAAAGTGTTTTCTTGGGAGCCAATTTTTATACTCCATCGCGTCTCTCCATTTTTACTTGATATTATTTAGAAACTTCAAATTATTATGATTAATGTCATTCTAAAGAAATCACTAAATTATCAGAGCAACTGTACAACACTAGTGGTTGTGCATTTGAAATAAATCTAGCATATTAGACTGTTGTTTTGTATCTAAGCAACGAGTACTTAAATGATGATCATAATTTTATTTTCATTGCATGTTTTAATAATAATTAATCAGGCTTTATAACTTTTCAACGAAAATCAGCATCGTGCTATGTAACAGCTTTAGTAAATGTGCAAAATGTAAAATAATATATTTTGAATTGAATAACGATCAATTTAAGACAAAATATAAGAATATATGTACCATTGCAAGGAAATATTTCCCTTTTTCGCGGCAACTATTATTGGAGGTATTCATGCAGCTCAATACAGAATAATTGGGCTTTTCTTCGGAGCCTCGTTGACGTTACGATCAGATAATAAATCAGGTTTTTATTATGAGGTATAATTTTGATACATAAAACATGTGTACTTTTAGTCTAGTTAGATAATATGTCTGTAGTAATCCCATCATCGCCAATATTTAAATTACATAATATAATTGTATTGTCATCGAAGCTACGTAGGCATACCAAAATTTCAGCCTAATCAGTCCCCGAAAAGAAGACTTGCAAAAGTCGTAAATACAAATGTGAAGCCGAATGAAAGTTTCTAAGAAAAGGCATCGGAGTCTATCAATTTCCATAATTTGGCTAACAAATAAATAATATATATTTCTGTTTATTATAGAGAACCTATAGACCCATTTACAAAAATACTAGAAATAAAACCATAATGGCTATTAGAAGAAGGTTTTGTGTTCGTAAGGTATATTTATCATTTCTAGACCAATGTATTAATTTTATAACAAGTTGCCTGTTTTAAAATGAACCTTTCCCATTCTGTAAATCAATATTAAAATTATATATATATATATAATGTAAAAGGAATATCATATAGTACAGATCTATCTGACAGAGATAAATGTATGGCCTGAATCAGAAACCAAGTAATTTATTCCTTAATATTTGTTCCATTGGACCTGACTAGTTTAAGGGAAGAAAGCTTATAATTAAAAAAAAAATGTATTATATTTTGCGTTATTAATTTTAATACAATATTATTATTTTATACATGTTGTCGTCAAAAACTGCGTATACTTACTTAATTCAAAATTTTTAAGATTTGTGCGTACTGGGTTAAGGTCATATTATACTGCAATAGTTAAGTATCCTTTATGGAAATTACTGACTCTTGAGTTCATTTCGGTGTTTCTTCTCAACAGTCCTCTTGTGAAATGCAGATTGATTCTGTGTTGATAAAAAAAAACCCTTATGACACATAATAATAAAGTTCATTATTTCATGAACGGTAAAAAGTTACACAAAGTCGATAATAGTAGGTATAAACTCTGTAATGTCCAGGAAAATTTAATTGGAAAAGGTAAATCGTTTGAAACTGTTGTTACTGGTCCCGAATAAATGTTCGTTTTAATTCTAATGCTGCGGTTTCCGTAGAACCAACCAGTTGTGACTGATGATAGCCTTATTTTATTTGAACAGCAGCAACAACTTCAAGTACGCTAAGAGTTCGCTTAATTAATTAATTCCGAATGTGATGATTTAAATAGATTTAGATAACTTTTACATTAGTTACACTATGGTCTTCTCAAGTGTAGCAAAGCAATGTAGTCACTGAGTTACCTTGTTGGTTCAGCAATGTGTTGATAATAATAATTGATAAGTTATACGAGTACAATGTATAATAAGTATAATGGAAATACGTACATAAATTGAAATGGTCAACCTGTAAACGAGAGGGACGTTTCCTGACAGATCAAATCAGCAATATTACTTTTCATGGAATTTATTGTCAATGGGTCAATCAATTTTTTCTGTTGCTTGTTGCCATGGTGATGTCCCCTGGGTTTCTCTTTAAAACTACGATTTTTGGCAGCAATATTCAACAAAAATACTGTAATTGCAACAGTTATAAAACCATTCTTATTAAGAATATCGCTTGAAAATTTTGAAAATAGAATATCTATTAGAATGTCTCCTGGGTGACGGGACAGAATAACAACAAGAAAAAGTTGATCCACCCCAATACTGGAATATATAAGAAAATCACCAACCATTACGGTCAACTTGGTTTCTTTTATTTAGAGAATTTATTTATTTTGTAATATTCACATAATCTAAATAATAAATTACTACAGTGATTCTCAGAATACATTTTTGATATTATTTTTAATTATTGTTATCGAATAATTTATATTTGACATTAGGGAATTAGCATTATCTGGCATTTAATTAATATCTGGAATTTGTCTTGATTACTTAATAATTGTCTAGTTAATTTTGAAAATGTGCATGTAGATAAGTATACACCGGGAGGTGCACTCGAGCGGATGGCCGAATGTGATGATTTTTGCTAAATGTAGGGTAGAATTATAGTTTTAATACATTGTGTGAAGGTTTTTTGTAAATGCAGCGTAAATACTTCTTTTAAACATTATACATTATTTTGTGTTGGCCACACTGTCGAGTGACAACACTGGGGAGAGGAAAAAAAAGTAAGGACTGTCAGATTGGTTTTTACGCGGGATTGAAAAGAAACATTGTAAAACGATGAGAAATTAGAGAATTAAGCACTGTAAGAGATTATACTTATGAACATGAATAAATATTATTGTATCCTGTTTCTAACTGAGTTTCGTTTTATCAAAGTAGTAAGTATTAATTGCTAAATTCATAGCTTTATAATATCATTAAGTACTACTGTTTTAGTCTTGAACTTCCTTAGTGATAAGTAGGTTAGTAATACTGTAATAAACACCATTTCTATAAAGGGAAAGATGTTGTAGAATGAATCATACTTGTATGTAATGTAGGTAGTTTTAGGTTTAATACATATGAAGGTAGATCTGAAATAAATCAGTGTTTGACCAAGCATCTGTGTTTCACTACAGGATTAATATGGCAAACAATGATTATGGGAAACATAATAGGCTAGTTGACTCATGTCAAATTGTAATAAACTAATGTTTATTCCGTATAGTATTTAGCAAAGGAAACCTAAATATATATTTTTCAATTCATAAAAGTGAAAGATGGCTGAAAAAATTTAATTTGAAAATATGGTTTTTAATCTGTATTTTGAAATGCTTAAAACGCTGTCCGCCATTTTCGCTTATGATAGTGACGTCATTGGTCATGTAAACAAAACTGAAAGTCTACTTTGACGACTTCGAATAGTGCCGTCCCTCTCGATCTCCTGTCAAAGTATATTGGAGTGTGCGGAATGGCATTATACGACGGTCGAATTTCGAATATTTACAGGTAATACTACGACACGCCACAGATTAGCGAAAGGGAAAAATGGCGGACGGCGTTTTTGACTGTTTATGAAATTTCTAATTTTCAATTGATAAAATTTAGCTTTCTAGCTTTCAGAAAAATACAAGACATTTTTTTTAGAGCTAGTAAGATCATTATTAACCATTTCCAATATATTTCGAAACTGGGTCAACTAGCCTATTATAAGAAACAAGATTCGGACAATTGAATATTATGGCAGACGAAATTCGGGCATATGAAATTCGGGCAAGCGAAGGTATACCCGGACGCATATATGGCTCTTTCGTTTGTGGGGTTCACTATTATCTTGTAGAAACTTTTTTGACATATATTTGTTTTGCATAACGATACTTGGCAGAAGTAACGTTTGGCAGAAACATCTTACGCAGAGTATGCTTTGGCATAAATCATTTCGCAGATTTTTATAATACCGAATCTTATATTGGCATAATGTTGATGAGAATAACAGTCTTCTAAACGAATAGTACTTTCGCAGATAATTTTTTTGCATAATATTTTAGGCGGCATAAAGTTGTCAAGCCGAATACCATTTAATTCCAAGATGGACTTCATTGTCTTATCTTGTTGTACAGGACATATGCGGAATACCTAACCTAATCCAAGTCGGACCTGCCGTAAGGTGCAATCAGTACCTAATTTATGCATTACAAATTGTTGTGATTACACATTTTGTCCATGGAGTGGTATGGTAGCCGGCCGATGCCGCGCGGCTCGCTCACTCGTTAGGGTCTCAGTTCAACCTAACACTCCTCCTCGCTTCGCTCGTCGTCGTACCTAACCTAATCCAAGTCGGACCTGCCCTAAGGTGGAATCAGGACTTAATTTATGCATTACAATTGTTGTGATTAAAAATTTAGTGGCAGTTGCCCCGCGGCGGCAAGATACCTAACACTGCTCCTCGAACCGCTCGGCGCGCTCGTCGTCGTACCTAACGGTACTTATATTCTACTACGTAAAGTTTACTTAACGCACTTTTCTGCTAGTAGAAAATAATTATGCTATTGTAATCGTATGCTATAGGATTATTATGGTACATAAAATTATGCTAAACCAAAGTCGGCCAAAGAGATGTTCTACAAAACAATGTGCTGCAAAATGTGTCGTATGCGAGGTAGTAGTAATGCCAACTATGCCTTTATGCCATCTTACCATTCGACCAAAAGTGTTTCTGCGAAACGTGTTATGCGAAGTGTATTTCTGACCAATATTATTCTGCCAGATGAGGGTAACCCGGTCTGTTCACACTAGCAAGGGCCAAATTAGTTGTGTAGTAACTGCTTACCAGTGTTTAGTGAATTGACGTGAGAGACTTCATCCTGTACTCGATTGAAGTTATTATTTTTTATTTTTTTACTTAGAGACTGTATACATCTCTAATAAACTTAGTGTACTGAATAATGACGCTCAGAGACCTTATACATCTCTAAGAAATTTAGGTTTAATAATTATTGTCTATTGTAAATTATTCACATTGACGCCGAGAGACCTTATACATCTCTGTGGAATTAAATTAATTAAGTAATTATATTTTATTGCATGTTGTGACACCTAGAGACTTTATACATCTGACGACGCGTTTGGCTCGGTTTGTAGACACCTGCCTACTGAGTCGGCGGTCCCGGGTTCGAATCCCGGCCGGGGCAAATATTTGTGCAAAATATTTGTTCTTGGGTCATGGATGTTATCTATATATGTATTTACATATTATGTATATCGTCGTCTAGTACCCATAGTACAAGCTTTGCTTAGTTTGGGACTAGGTCGATTCGTGTATGATTGTCCCTTAATATTTATTTATTTATTTTATTTATCTCTGGGTATATTTAATATTTTAAACTGATCGTTAAAATTTTATTTTAATATTCCTACCTAACATTGATTTGGAGTATCTATATATCTCCTATACGTGTACGCATGTAATAATTAGTTATAACACTAATGTAATGTAATTGTTCTAAGTATTGTTTACGAAAAAATGACTTACTGTTGAGTTTCTTTCGGCTTTCTTCTCAACAGCGGTCCCCTCTTGCGAGATGCCGGTAGATTCACAATCTGACTTGTAAAAGTTTGTGGCCTACTTACTGAATAAATTATTTCATTTCGTTTCATTTCATTTCATTTCATTTCATTTCATTTCATTTCATTTCATTTCATTTCATTTCATTTCATTTCATTTTATATCATTTCATTTCATTTCGTAATGTGTATTAAATTAATGGCCCTGGGTTCGAATTCCGGTTAAGGCAAGTATTTGTGTACTTGGTTCGGATATTTGTTCCCGGGGCATAGATGTTTTTACAGATTTTATATTATGTCTCGTACTCATAGTTCAAATATTGATTACATTTTATTCAAAGGCAAGATCGATTTATGTAAGATTGTCTTTTATTTATTTACATGGATAAATTCGAATTCCAAATTCATTGTGTTATTTATTTAAACTTTATTGCACGAAACAAAAGTCAGTTCATATGGCGGACTTAATGCGGAATGGTATTTTCTACCAGTCAACCATAGGGTCCAACAGTGATACTAAATAGAAGTTGATGCAAACCAGAAATCGAATCGTACAGAGTTAATTACCTTTAATTCAGCGACATATCGACCTTAGATCACGGCAAAATAAGAAACATGGTATCGTCTTTTGTTACTTGATTAAGTGACATGGAAAGAGCATATTAATCTCTATTAATATGCTCTTTTCCAAGAGTACAATAAAACCTGCTAAAACCGCACTAATAAATAAAAAAACCTAGTACTTCCATTATAAAAACAGAATCGATAAGAATATTCTAATAAAACATCAAGGAACAGTGATGTCATAATCGTCTTAAGAATAATACAATTCGGTGTACCCCAAGGTCCATTACTTGGGCCTTTACTTTTCTTAACATTCCTTAACGGCCTTCTGAGTTAATTCTTACCTATAAATCCCCCATTCTCATGCAAATGAGCAGGAATGACTGAATTAACTAAATGATATAAATTAGAAGATAACTTGGCGACAAAATTGTATTTTACTTCAAGTTTTTAAGCACCATGTTCAGGTGTAACTTTTTATATACCTCACCTTACTTCTAGTGAGACGTATATCTCCCTCTCTCTCCGTCTTGGCCGGTCCTGCACCGCTTTAGAATCCTGCATCAGACCATCTATCCACCTTGTAGACGGCCTACTACGTCTTCCAATACATGGTCTCCTTTCAAGAACTCTATTTTGCCGCTTACTAATACTTGCATTCGATTTATCGATTGGCATCTGGATATCAAAGAAGCTAGAGCTAGACACTCAAGAGTAACACTTTAAGGTTAGACCACTTTGAGAACTGCGTGATATGGTACAATCATTTTCCCATAGATGTACACGTACAGTCTAAATAAGAGATGTCACAGATGCCAGGCCACAGCAGAAATTGTGTATGCAAATGGTCTGTCCATAGATGTAGTGACGTAAACCGGTGTAAGTTAAAGAGGTAGCTTATGTGTCATAGTACAGACTTACAGAGTTTGGTATGCTGATAAATTATGCATGTATTATGTATAATACATGCATAATTTATCAGCATACCAATAATATATGTATATAAACCTTCCTCTTGAATCGCTTTATCTATAAAAAAAACCGCTTCAAAATCCGTTGCGTAGTTTTATATGTCCGAGACGGTCATGAGTATGGAAGCTCAACGAAGCCGGCGCGCCATTGGAAGCGCCAGTTTTGGCGCGCTAGACAGTCTTGATGGTTCACTCAGCGAACGCCCTCCACTTTGGGTCACCATCGAGTACACTACTGCCTTGGAACTGTCCCGTTTCGTTGTGCTATACCAAGTTGATTAGAATCAGTGAATTGTTATAACTCTGCAATGTGCCTAGTGTTCATTTACTATTCTACTTAGGTATACTTACTATTGACCATTCTGTTCGAGACTTAGCTTACAGACCTCTGTGCGAGAAACTGTTATTTTGTGCTTCATTTTATAAGAAATAAATCAAGTTAATTGTATCTGAAGTGTTTCATCTCGCTCGAACTATCTCCTCGTCCACAACAATGTCGGATAGCTCATCTAATGTGCCACACACCGCACCGGCCATCCCTACCCATCCCACGACATATAGATCTAAACATACATAGGGACAGACAGACAGACAGACAGACAGACAGACAGACAGACAGACAGACAGACAGACAGACAGACAGACAGACAGACAGCAGGAAGCGACTTTGTTTTATACTATGTAGTGATTAGAAGTAGCCGGCTAATGACTGGGCGCTTGGTATCCCGAGGGTCACAATTAGCATGACAATTGATGTTAAATTCTACAACATACTGCAATTATATGGATAATATTAACTCAATATGTCATAAAACAAAGAAAAAAAATATATATATAGTATATATATAGTATATATTTATATAATATTTATATATTTTTTTGACGTATGTGACTAAAGGTAGGTACCTACGCAAATTTTGTGGTTTTTGTTTAATATCAAAAAGAAATTTTGAAATTGTTCTGAGAATTCTCATAATTTAACAAAACAATAATTTTATGACAACCATGTTCTTAAATCCACTTTTTCACAGTGAAAATGGCAAATTACTTATTGTCTCCATACAAATATTGGTATCGAAAACATATGATGACGTCACGATTTGGTGACCATTTGTATGGAGCGTTTTTAACGCTCCGTAGGAATGTTTAACGGTAATTTCAGACTTTTAGAGCAGTCTAAGTGTAGTTAGTCCCTTATAGACATTTGATCCTAATAAAAAATAGAATCGATTGACATCCTCAAAAAAAAATTGTCATGCCTTGTAGTGCCCGTAAAAGTGTTCAAAAAAGCATATATTCCCACTGTTTGTATATCCAATCAACAAATACTAAAAAGTTTTATATTGAAACCTAAGATGCAGAGACTGTTTTATATGCTTTAAAACACAGCTTAACTTTTACTGCGCAATGAAAATGTATTGGTTTCAGACTATCTTGCAACTCAGTTGTGAAACGACTAGCCCGCCCTTTACCCCTGTTCCAAACGGCCCATTTAGCACTAGACAAAGCCATAGTAAAAATGTAACTCCATAAAAATTCAAGCAAAGTTCCGAAGACAAAAATGTTTAACTTCTGCCGAGTCAGCAAAAACTACCAACTAGTTGTCATTCTTGCGTTTGCCCCATACCCCATCGCAGACTCCTTGCAAAAAGGCAGAAATATGTAAATTGAGATCCAGAATGAACGCATACACAAACCTAAATGCGATCCTCATACAAAACATCAAGCAAAAATAAACTTTAACTGTAACAAAAAAAGCGCTAGTAGACTATTTTCCGTACGCAAAAAACATTGACACTACCGACAACTTTATTGAATACCTTTGATAAACCAAAAGATACCCGGAACTAAACTTTAATGATACGTGTTAAGAGTCGCAGTGTATTTAAAAGGCGGTAACGGTACGTTGTTGGATATAGGGTAGCTCAAGCAAGCTTACAAGGGTTGGGTTGTACCGCATTGCGGGCGGGACGTACCGGAATTTATGGTACAGATTCAATCTCTAGGAGTTACCGAGTAAGGCGGTGTCAAGTAATTGATAGGAGGAAATTATTTTATGATACTCTTGCTTATTATACTCCTCTTACCCTGTTGGTAGCGAACCATTAAGAAAGTCATGTTTATTTTATGGTTCCCATAATTTTAGGGTTTCGTACCTAAATCGGCGTTATCAGGATCTTTATAGGATTACTTTTATTCATCTGTTCTATCTATCTTCATGTTAAATTTCTTTTCAGGAACGCGCAGAGGCAAGCTTAGATAATCAAATACTTAAGTCCCCCTCGGAGCGGAGCCGTGAGAAAGGCTAACTTCCAAGGAAACGTAATCAAATCAAAATATACTAGCGTTTATGTTGTTTTTTATGCTGGCAAGGGAATCAAAACCTATAGGGTACCTACTTCTCGTTGATCTGCAATCGTGAAAGAACCATTTAACACATCAAGTAAATAAAAACGTCCAAAAATAAACTTTTCAATATTATTTAACTTTCAGCTAGACTTTATTTATTTATTTGCTCTCTAACTTGAATAGCACTCACAGATATACTTTACATGCTAATTCTTAATAAATACGTATTATATTGCATTAATTATATATTTTTACAAAAAAATTACATTAGATCATTAGATTACATTAAAACATTTATTAAATGGTGCTAGTCGTCACTATTGATTCCAAGTAGCGGATCGCTGCTGTCAAAAATTTCTACTCCAAGCTAAAAAATATGTCAACTTCGCTATCGCTGTTCAGGTCGCTAGGAATAGGATGGCGAACAGGTCGCGGCGGCGAGCGCGGAACAGTTTAGCGGAGACATTGGGGATCCGTAAGGGTATCTGAGCTAGCGGTTGGGGATTGGTTGTGCTCTCCCACGTATTAAGGCGTAAAAGTATTTTAATACTCCTCCTTGCTTCAAGGAATGTGTAGCTTACCATTCCCAATATGAAAAAAGTAGGATAGAGTAGAGGATAGCTGCCGCATGGTTTTTTATATAGAAATCGAACAAATGACTTCTGTGCTGTCACCACGAGAAGGGTATATTGTTGTTCGTGAAGATTCCATTCGACTCCAATTTACTGGTGGTTGGTCAATATTTTCGCCTGTCGGATAACCACACAATATTGTGTAATATGGTAATGGTATGGTTAAGATAGGGCTCTTTCCGATGACGTCACAACTAGCTAAAGCTATGAGTTAAAGGGCACGTGTATGAATCAACTAGACCACACCCACTCGTTAATCATCTTACTAGACGTATTGTAGTCATTCATTGAGGATGTACTGAAATTGTCATGGTATTGGGTCCGTCCTGTCTTCGCCAGCGGGCTCCCCCGGCACACCAAGCTGGGGCTCTACAAGGCTTACGTCCGGTCGCGGCTCACGTACGCCGCGCCGGCGTGGTACGCCTTGCTAAAGAAGACCAACAGGACGAAGCTGCGGACTCAGGAGACGCGTACGTTGCGCACTATCGTGCGCGCCCAACGATACGTGCGCAACGACACCATCATGCGGGACCTCAAGTGGCACCCCCTGGAGAAGTTCATCGGCAGGCTCGCGCGGTCAATGTTTGGCCGCGCGGACCGCTCACGCCATGAGCATCTCCAGGGGATCGCCCCTCACTACACGAGGCCCCCGGACAGCAGAGCTCGGGCATTGCCCAGAGAGCTGCTGACCGACTCCTGAAGTCCCCTACGATACCCGCCGCCGCTGGGAGCAGCCGCTCGCGGCGGCAAGAAGAAGCAGATGACTCAAGCCGTGCCACCGCTGAGCTCTGCTCGCGGTGGTAAGAAGAAGACGGCCCACTCACCCCGCCGCTCGAGCACCATTACAGGTCGCGGCGGAGAAGAGGATAATTCAAGCCGCACCACCGCTGAGCCCCGCTCGCGGTGGTAAGAAAAAGACGGCCCACTCTCACCGCCGCTCGAGCACCATTACAGCTCGCGGCGGAGAAGAGAAGAGGACCATATCAAGCCGCGCCACCGCTGAGCTTCGCTCGCGGTGGCAAGAAAAAGACGTCCCACACCCACCGCCGCTCGAGCACTATTATAGCTCGCGGCGGAGAAGAGGATTTATTCATCTCAAGCCGTGCCGCCGCTGAGCTCCGCTCGCGGTGGCAAGAAAAAGACGGCCCAGCATCACCGCCGCTCGAGCACCCTTACAGCTCGCGGCGGAGAAGCACATACCCAAACCATCCACAAAATGATGGACCGAAGACCGGGTGCGTTGTCGCGCGCCCGCGACCCCGATACTGCATTCAAGGGCCTCATCGCCCGCCGCAATGCCCGCAAGTCTCCGGCGAAGCTATAACGGCTAGCCGGGGATCTTAGCAACTTCGACGATGGTATTGGGTTTGAGAAAAACACTGTATGAGTAACATAGACGAATAAACTAACTAAAGTACCGTAAACCCGCGGGTGACTAGAAGTCGCGATAATTTTTCGAAATGACTGATATATAAGGTCATTATTGTATTAAGCGGTTAACACTCACGTGAAATTTTCAGGGATTTAATCAGGAACCGCTTAATGCACTAATTAAATATGTCTCTCGAAAGTTTTAATAAAATTATATTAGGTCATTTTTTACGTTTTCAACTAGTTTTATTTTATAGGCAAAATATCCCCTCAGCCACTATTATTGAGAACTGTCAAATTGCCATTAAAAATAAATAAACATTTCGGATAAACCATGGTAAAGAAAAATTCATGACCTGCACTGCAGTTTGTACAGTCTGGCGAAAAAGAGTAGAAATTAAAAAGTGGCAATACTGTAGTGCCGTCCCCGTTTTTTTGATTTTTTTTTTTTTTATTCAAGATAGCCATGCATTTAACCGCGATTGCACCTGATGTTAAGTGACAAGAAAGATTGATTAGAAAGGGACAACACTGCAGTGGGTCTCCCTCGCGATCCCTAACATCGTCTGTCCTAAAATCACTTACCCGAACTGTTTTGCCCTAAAGGGTATTAGCCCTAACGATCAATTGCCATAACAATCATTTTCCATAACGTAATATCCATAATATTTTTAGCCATATTCCTCGCAATCCCTAAAATCAATTTTCGTTTTTTAAAGTCCCCGCCCCTGTTGCAACCACCGAACTGCTACCAGTAAAGTAGTTTAATGGGTTAGGTTAGGTTAGAACTGCGACCACAACAGTACTCGAGCCGAGCGATTAAAACCAAAATTAGAGCATATGAGTGTTAGGAAAAATGATCATTATGTCAAATGACATTAGGATAAACTATCAATATAGCAAGTGACATTAGGAAATAAGATATTAGGAAAACCAAAATTAGGGCATATGAGTACTCATAGACAAGTGATCATTATGACATAAAACGTTAGGGAATGCAACAATTGGTTAAAAAACGTTAGGGATTCAGATATAGATCCCACTACAGTATTGCCACTTTTTAATTTCTACTCTTTTTGGTCAGACCGGGGACTACCAAAAAAATACACAATTTAAAGGTTTTTGAAATATTGTCATCATCATCATCATCATTTCAGCCATAGGACGCCCACTGCTGGACACAGGCCTCCTCAATTGACTTCCACATGGGCCGGATAGAAGCGACCCGCATCCAGCGAGTCCCCGCAACCCTGACCAGGTCGTCCGACCACCTTGCGGGTGGCCGTCCTACGCTGCGCTTGCCGGTACGTGGTCTCCACTCGAGAACCTTTCTGCCCCAACGGCCATCGGTTCTTCGAGCTATGTGCCCTGCCCATTGCCACTTCAGTTTGCTAACCCTGTTTGCTATGTCGGTGACATTAGTTCGTCTACGAATCTCATCATTTCTGATTCGATCACGTAGAGAGATCCCGAGCATAGCCCTTTCCATAGCTCGCTGAGTGACTCTGAGCTTCCTTAAGAGGCCCATAGTTAGAGACCACGTCTCGGCTCCGTAGGTCATCACCGGTAATACGCACTGGTTGAAGACTTTTGTCTTCAAGCACTGAGGTATCTTGGACGAGAAGACACTTCGCAGTTTCCCGAACGCTGCCCATCCGAGTTGAATCCGTCGATTGATCTCTTTCTCGAAGTTGGACCTGCCTAATTGGATCGTCTGACCTAGATAGACGTATTCGTCGACAACTTCGAGGACCGAGTTCCCAACCAATACTGGGGTGGGTGCTACATGGACATTCGACATGATCTTCGTCTTGTCCATGTTCATCTTAAGGCCTACCTGTTGGGATACTCGGTTGAGATCATCCAGCATTATACCGAGATCCTCCAGCGACTCCGCCATGACCACAATATCGTCAGCAAACCGAAGGTGCGTGATGTACTCGCCATTTATGTTGATGCCAAGTCCTTGCCATTCCAAGAGCTTGAAGGCGTCTTCCATTGTGTTGGTGAAGAGCTTCGGAGATATTACATCTCCTTGTCTCACACCTCTCTGCAATGGAATCGCCTCCGTACACTGGTCTTGTACTAAGCCTTATGCCTGTGATGGTGGAATTAAGCCCTTACAACTCTCAGAAGGATAAATCTGACGACGAGGTTGGCGCAGTGTGTAGTGCACCTGTCTACTGAGCCGGCGGTCCTGGGTTCGAATCCCGGCCGGGGCAAATATTTATGTGATGAACTCGAATTTCGTCCTCGAATATCTATCGTACAAGCTTTGATAAGTTTGGGACTGGATCGATTTGTGTAATATTGTCCTTTAATATCATTGACGTAAATACCTCAATGTTTAATATTTATTTATTCATCTCATGATATCGCGATGGATATTTTAATGAACAGAATCCAAGCCATAACTAATAGTGAAGCGTTAGAGTGGCCAGTCTGCCAACCAAGGCAGTATATTAACGCCTCAGAGGGGCCGGAGGGGCCACAGGGGCACAATGGGGCTTAAGCCGGCTTAATTGGCCCCCAGGCTTTGCGGAATTACCGGGGATAGCTTTTCAAAAGGCCAGAGCTTTCGGCGGAACTTTTTGAAATGAAAATGCGGGCTTTTTGCGAATTTCGGCAAATGTTTTTGGTCAGGTTTTGCGGGGCGTTTAATGCATTTATGGGGTTTGTGTCATTGGCAAGATTATTTCGCTTACGCTTGAAATCGTTTAACGTTTCTATACTTATTATTTGACCTTAAAGTAAAATTGTACTGTAACTTGAAAAAGCAAAGTTAAAAAGGAAAAGTAACCGACTTTTTGACCTTATGTAGCCTCCCAAAACGAATTAAAAAAACCAGCCAAGTGCGAGTCTGACTCGCGCACCGAGGGTCCAAACTTTCACTCATCCCATCTTAATTCGCCTGGTTGAGTTAAGTTTGCACCTGAAATGTATGGCGCCGGATACAAACGAGGTGCAAACTTCACGCAACCGAGTTCCCCAAATATGATAATTGAAAAGGACTATATTCTTTATGATTTTATTACAAATGTATAGTTTTCTGATTTTTATAATTATTTGTAGTATGTGAAGATATTACTTGCCAAATTTCATAGTTCTAGGTCATCGGGAAGGAAGTACCCTATCATTTTGATTCCCTTGAGTGTCGAAATGTACGTTTTTTGTGACATAAACGACACGTTAGAAAGAAAAAAACCTTTTTTTTTTCATATCCTTTTCAGATTTTTTACTTGGCGGTAGTGACCCCTAAAACTGAATTAAAAATAAAAACTGTGACGTTTCTTCGGGTCCTAGAACAGAATGAGGGGGGGGGGGGGAGAGAGTACGGGGTTAGAAAATAAGCAACACCCTAATGGAGAGGGGCCATGATTTCAGGATAAATCTTAATAGCGTGATGCAGGATCTTTTGTATAGTCGCGCGGCGTCATGCCAGTCTGGCGCCATCTGTTGGTCATAATTTCATTTGTCCTCGCATCACGCTGAAACGGCTGGACAAATTTTAACCAAATTCGGTTCAGGGATAGCTGGACATCCAGAGATGGTTATGGGATACTTTTTATCCGACTAGGTTATAAAATGAAAGTTTCTGTCAAAAATGACATTTTCGTGGCAAGCTTTTATAGCCGACTGTACTTTTCTTTGGATATCCATCAAATGCTCACTGAGACGATTCTAAAGAGCCCAAGCTCGGTAGGATTGCTTTTTCTATCATAGAGTTCCTATAGCCACCTTCCGGCTCCATCATCAGATCAGCCCCATGGTAACATATTATTGTATTGTCATCAAAGTTAAGTAAGTATGCAAAATTTCAGCTCAATCGGTTGACGATATCAGCTTCAAAATAGAGTTGCAAGATTTCACCCGAACAAACATACTTAGATACATACATACATACAATGCAAGTTAAATTCGCGTACCTAGTTGCTTTAATTGTGAGGATATCCTGAAAATTATAACTAGTCACTTCAACGCAAGAGTGAATAGGCTGTTGCTGATGCAGCGACCTACATCTTGAATCCAGTAGTCACTTTTACCATCAGTGATAGTGAGTGATACCGTGGTCAAACGCTGGCTAGTAAATACATTAAAAAAAAACTACAAAGTGCAAGTGAAAATTTATCCAAGTAAAAAAAATGCCAATTTAGTGCCACCTAGCATCAGTTTCCTATTTTGGGGTTTTAACCGATTTAAAAAAAAATGTTCTCACTTCGCGACTTTTATGTGTCTACCCCAATAAAAATTATGAGAAAAAATTGCTTTTGGTCCCATTATCATAAGGTTAGACTGCTTAAACTTAAGTGGCAGTGGGAGGGGCAAATTGCTCTTAGAATCAATGGCCGTTGGGGCAGCAAGGTGTGGAGAACTTTGGGGGAGGTCTTTGTCCAGCAGTGGACGTCTATCGGCTGATATGATGATGATGATGAGACTCTGCTAGTAAAGAGCACAGAAATCCGTTTATTATTGTTGTAAAGTGATTATTATCATGTCCGCACTTCAGCAAACTCTTGTAGATAAATGCTAGAAACTCATTTCAATAGCTGCATGAAGTGACATCGAAAAATTTACAATAAGGTAAGGTCGTTTATTTAGTCCTTATTATGCGCCACCTACTAATTTCAAACATTAATTTTTCAACTACTCCGCTACCTAAAGGTTGTCTGGAAGAGATCACTTTTTAGCGATAAGACCGACTGTTGTTTACCTCTGCCTGTTATTTTAATGTATCTCATGTTGTGTTGTATATTCCTTGGAGGTGTGCAATAAAAAATATTTGTATTTGTATTTGTCAGGTTGGGTAAGAGAAACACATGGGGGAAGTGAAACACTTTGGAATATTTTCTATATTATATTATAGCTTTAATAGACATAAAACGACCAACTACAGGGACATTATTATTGCTGAACCGGCGAGCTACATCCTCGACCCCGTAGTCACTTTCCATCAGGTGATACTGAGGTCAATCGCCGGTCTGCAGTCTGTGAATAAAAAAAAACAAAAAACATTTACTTATTTTTTACCTAGAACTGTTTCTAAAAATCGGGTTCACCACATACTGTACTGCGATTTATTTTAAGTGTTTCCCTTACCCCAATGTGTTTCTTTTACCCAACCTGACCTTACTTAAAAAAAAGAACATAAATTCAAACTTCCAATTTTCAAAGAGGGAAGGGTGCACTTCACATCTAAAAGATCTGTAAAAAAATACGTTGCCTTGAGAATCCTCCCTATCCTTCATAAGTCGCGTTTAGGGCGTGGCCACATGTCCACGACACGGCGTCGTAAACGTAAAACGACACGGTGTCGCGTCGGAGCGCGACACATTATCCACCGTGCGAATATACGTTGCCGCGTCGTGTAAACACACGACACGGCGTCGTAAACTTAAAACGATGCTGTGTCGCGTCGGAGCGCGACACATTATCCACCGTGCGAATATACGTTGCCGCGTCGTGAAAACACACGACACGGCGTCGTAAACGTAAAACGACGCTGTGTCGCGTCAGAGCGCGACACATTATCCACCGTGCGAATATACGTTGCCGCGTCGTGAAAACACATGCTGCGCCGGGCACCGCAGGTCGCGCCGCGCGCCGGGCAGATTAACTTTGCTGTGTTGAGTAGATGCACGGTGCGGTGCCACGTTCGATTACGACGCCGCAGCTTCTCGTACATGTTCAAAATATTTTGCGATCAGTTTTCAATTCGACATGGACTTAGTATATATATTCTTTTACATGGATCCTATCACACGTATTCTTCTTTCTAATAAGTTGCAAGATTCTACCCAAACCAACATAGATACAAGTGATACAAGATACGAGTACCTACAATGTACATACCTACCTACTCGTAGTTACATATTGCAAGTTGTCTATATTGCAAGTTAAATAAAAATGCAAAAACGAGCGACTACATAGTTTTAATATTGATTTAATCGTGAAATTTAGTCGATTGAAACTAAAACTAATTCAATTGTTAATCGAAGATTCTCACAACTAATTCAATCGCAACTAAATTAGTCGCGATTGAAAAATGACGATTGATATTTTCAATCGATTGATTAGTTGACTAAAAAATTAATCGATTAATGCCCATCTCTGGTTTGCACAACGCGGCAGCGTATATTCGCACGGTGGATAATGTGTCGCGCTCCGACGCGACACAGCGTCGTTTTACGTTTACGACGCCGTGTCGTGTGTTTTCACGACGCGGCAACGTATATTCGCACGGTGGATAATGTGTCGCGCTCCGACGCGACACAGCATCGTTTTAAGTTTACGACGCCGTGTCGTGTGTTTACACGACGCGGCAACGTATATTCGCACGGTGGATAATGTGTCGCGCTCCGACGCGACACCGTGTCGTTTTACGTTTACGACGCCGTGTCGTGGACATGTGGCCACGCCCTAGTCGAGTACACACCTCTGTGCTGTCGGTACGTGCTTTCTCGCACGTCACGTGTTAGCGACATGCGCCTGCGCACCTGCGCTTCTGCGAACTGACCCATTGTTCTGAGGAAGGAACTGGCCGAGTATTTTGATTGATACGCCCCATAAGCGGCTATCACGTGACTTTTATTACTAGTGATTCTGTCAGCTGTATAATGAAATAATGAACTTTATTCTTCAAGTAGGCCACAAGGGCACTTTTATTTGGAACCAGACTTGGTGTACAATTGTCCGATAACAAAAAAATATTTATAGAACAAAGCTCCCATAACTAAGTGTTAATGCCACGACTGTTACAATAGCATTACGGTCATAATGTCAGCGCGAAACTTTTGTTTCCGCTAAAAAGTGTAGATAAGCGTAATATCGTCGCCACAATGCGCCAGGAAGCTGTTAAAAGTTAGCGCGAAGACAGATATAAATAATACTCTGGAAGAGCCTTCAATAGTACATTACTGCGGACGCCGGGAAAGAAAGGACAGTAGGTTTAGACGGATTGTGATACGAAGCCGGCAAGCCCCTTTCACGGTTAGGCATGTATAGTGCTTTACTCAAACGTATGCAATGAAATAAAAAATACACTACCCAAAAAAATATATAATAAGTACAGCTGTTTAGCCTGTTGATGAACAGTGATACTACGAAGCCTCTTATAACGCACGTTATGACAACATTTCAATGCATGTTTAAGAAAATACATTAATTTATTTACCATAAAGTTTACACGGCATTAATTCAAATTCAAATTCAAAATATTTATTTCAGACAATGTCCATAGAGTGTTAGTTACAAAGGTCTTACAATCTAAATAAATAACAAAACAAAGAATAAAAATAAAATAACTTACAAAATGTCATATACGATGCCTCGAGAGCCCATGTGTAAGGAGTTCCAGTGCCTCCACAGTGAGCAAGTAGGATTCTCCCAAACAAGTCTTACGAGGGTGTTGGAGCTGTCACGCTCATTAAGGGCTATATTCATACATGTAACACCGACCTGTCACAGTTCAGTTACAAGTAGTTACAACTTACAGAGCATTAGCCTAAAACGTGAACTAAACCACAACCAATCCACCGCCAGTACTACAAACAATGCATATTTAACTTAGGTAGGTAATTACTTGTCTGTCTGTGGCTGTATAATACAATACTTTGTGGCACATTAAAAGGAAATAACAACAATTGAAGAGGGATCATACTTAATTTGCAAAACACATTATTTTACGTGCATAAATGTTGTATATCTTTCAAAACACACGGTTATGTTTTTTTAGGTTTTTTTATACATCTGAATCAACAAAACATTTGTTTAAAAAAAAGAAGAGGTTCTATGTAGGAATGTATGTTTTTTTTAAAGACACAAGGATCAAAGCGTAACGAAAAACATAATTGAAGGGATTACAAAAACAATATAACTGACTAGACTGGTTGACACCAACTGTAAATAGAAATGTTTCGTTATAAGTGTCAACCAGTCTAGTCAGTTATGTTGTTTTTGTAAACATTCCTTCAATTACGCTCACCTTGCCCACACAAAGAATCGAACCTGGGCCAAATTTCATGCCTTTCTGTTATGTCGAAGAGGTACTTGTCGAATCTACTTAGGAAATTTAATGAGAATCGGTTGAAAAATGTGGCCTATAGGCGAGAACAGTCGGAAATCCAAACATCCAACCATACATAGCGCTTCCCTCGCTCGGTTATAAATGGGAGTATTAATTTAATCGTATGTATTCATTTCTTTTTTATAAATGAATGTCGGACAACCTCACACAAATCGATCTAGTCCCAAATTAAGCTCAAGAAGGCGTCTGTTATGGGTATAGACGACGATAAATATACTTATATAGATAAATACATACTTAAATATAAGTAGGTAACATAATTAAATATAAATACAAACTGCGCCAAACGCGTCATCAATTGGAGTACAAAGGTACGCTAGTCCGGTCATAGTATAAAAAAAACAAGGTATGGCATTCCGGAATGACAGGCCAGACTTGTGACGTCATCACGCTACGATTGGTTGGTTGGTTCCGTCAATCCGTTTCTGCGTTGCCAGTAGTATATCATAATACTCTCCGATTCCCTTGGTAACCTGTATGAATGTCTTAAAATCGTGTTTAAAAAGAGTGTTTAAAATCAATTACTACGACAAAAAAACATTTATTCAATAAATATGACAATTGTAATGCAAAAATATTTATTTTTTGTAAGACTGGCGTTGGTTGTTTAAAGTTATAAGTGACATGAATTGAATTGCAATTTTATTCAGTGACAGCGTTTGATTGTCGTTGCGTTCAGGTTAAATGCAATCTGAGCTCGATCAGCATTTCGTGTGTGCCGTGCCGTGGCGCCACCTATGGTCCCACCGGAAGATCAGCGCTGACTCTACTACGAGTCTTACCATGTCGAGTCGATACCATGAGTCCGGCTGAGGACGTTTCCAGTATAACAATGATCTCTAGAAGGAAGCGCCCAAACAAAGGACATTCGCATCCCAACGAGGAGGATTTATTCGGCAAACTTCTAGAGTGCCGCCGGTATCTGATCGAGTTACAAGACGTTGTGAGCTGGTTATTGCGTTGTTGGTTAGTGTGTAATTAACGCATAAAGTAATGAAAAAGAACTAGAAGAATCAGGGTAAGATAACATTCGACATAATTCGAGGAATGCCCACGGCTACATTATACCATCGCACTGCTCGCCACCGGCAGGGTGTTCATCTTCACAGCAGAGCCTAAATGGTCGAGAACTGTGCGGTTCCAGAGGAATTTCCTACCGCTCCGCCCCGCATGTGGAATGAGCTGCCGAGGAGTCCCCGGGGGCTACAGTATGCGGTTCTTCAAGAGGGGAGTTAATATGTTCTTAGGTATTTTTGATTAAATTCATTTGCAGTCATTATAAACAAATTATCTGCTTAGCCCAATGGTTGACTGGTAGAGAATGCCATATGGCATTAAGTCCGCCTTTTGTACGATAATTTCTTTCTTTTGTGCAATAAAGATTAAATAAATAAACAAGCTTTTGCCCCGGCTTCGCTCGCGTTAAATTCGGGGTGCTCTATCCTACGAGAAACATGCTTATTTTTGGGCTATTATGCTTACAAAGTTAGGGTACTTATTAACTATCTCTGTTTCAAATTTTCTACAAATCAGTCCAGCCGTGTTGTCGTGAAGAAATAATTTGTTATTATACCACCGATTATACACTACATTATATTACACATTGAAACACACAAACAAACTTTTATAATATTAGTGTGGTACCTACATACCTACCTACACTAATCAAGTGGATTTTAAATATTAAAAAGTATAGCTTTTAGAGACGTAGGCTTAAATAAATCCCACTCGGCGCAAAAAATATTAATCGTTTCACTTTGTAATTTATACTGCGTATATCGTATTAAAACTTGTTTTATTCTTCCCACTCTCCGCCTTCCATTCTACAATTACCACCTAATATCCGTTTATCCTAGACTTCCGGTCTTCTATTCTTAGAATTCTATTTTATGTTTGGCTGAGCGATAAATAATTAATAAACTTCTCAACAGTTGAAATTCCCACAGATTATGTATTTCTGTTGCCCCTATAACAACAAATACTAAAAAAAAACAGAATAAAAAAACTGTTCAATGGGGCTCCTATACCTACAACAAACGTGATTGGTTGCGTTAACTTTGCAGCATATTTGTATGCCTGCTGCAGTGATTGCAGTGCAATACATACCAGGTGCAAACTTAACTTAACCCGGCCACTTAAGATGGGATAAATGTTTGTACAGAACCCTCGGTGCGCGAGTCCCACTCGCACTTGGCCGGTTTTTTTACCTTTTGGGTACGGAACCCTATAATCTTGCAAATAAAGTCAATGCCTCTGCAGCCCATTACCACTAAAGCACACAGGTATATCAGATAAAATGATACTATACTAATTGTAAGTATATTTACCATTGTAATATAGTCTGTAAGTTGTTGCGTGCTTTGTACGTTTTTGTATGGCAGTGTTTCCGGAAGAACGGTGTCGGTGACCTTGACTCTTATCTCGGCGAGGCACGAGTTAATGTTATAAAATGTGCACGGTTTAGTAACTGTTGCTGTGACTTAATTGATGTACATACAGCGGGCATGTAATCAGGAGGGATGAACGTCATATTGGTAAAAGAATGTTAGGGATGAATGTCGAAGGACGAAGAGTGATAGGTAGGCCAAGAAAGCGATGGATGGATATTGTGAGAGAGGACATTTTTTTTTTCTTTTTTTTTTTTTTATAACGGCACAACATAGTGGCTCCACTTCGCCTGAGGTAAGCAAAAAGGGGAGCCCAAGTCGCAATGGCAACTGACGAGAAACCAACGGTGCCAAGTCAGTTGACACTGCCATGCTGGCCCGAGAGATGCTTCTTCACGCTTCGTTTGAAGGGTCCCAAGTTATAAGAAGGAGGAAACACATGAGCCGGCAAGGAGTTCCATACTTTAATAGTTCGGCAGATGAAGGAATTGCCAAACTTCTTGGTACGTGTGGGAATATTCTCCACGGTGAGGCGATGACATCGCAAGCTCGCACGTGTGGTTCTATGACGGAAAGGGGAGGGTGGGATAAGAGAAAATAACTCTTCAGAACACTCGCCATGGTATAGGCGATAGAAAACGCTCAGCGACCCAATGTCCCTACGTAATTGAAGGGGTTCGAGGAATCTGGTACTCGTCACCTATGATGTGGACATGAGAAAGAAAGGAGAAAGTGCTGAAATGACGAATAATAGAGATGAATGGAAGAAGAAAACATGTTGTGCCGACCCTACATAAGTGGGATAAGGGCAGAGAGATGATGATGACAGCGTGTATATTTTTGATATAACCGCAAATTGAAGCCAGATGCAGACGGAGATTTTAGTGCTCTAATCTGATATTATATAAAAATTATTAATTTATCGTTAACTGCCATAGCGCAATTAATACTTGAAATTTTCTGAGCAGCAATGAATGGCGTAGTTATGTTACACTATGTTAAGTATCAACAAAGGAATACATTGCGTGCTGAATTATTTATACGGAAAAAAAGATCGTTTTTTTAATAATTTACTGATCAATATATAAATAAGTGCCTATCCTAAGACTCCGTAAAGTTTGCGGTTATATCAAATATACACGCTGTATAATATAAGGTATAGCTAAAATATCAGACAAGCTTACACAAATCAACCTATAGTCCCCAATTAAGCTTATTTTGATGACGATGACAACTTTTGGCGGTTTGCGCAGTGGTTAAGCAACTGCCTACTGAGCCGACGGTCCTGGGTTCGAATCCCGGCAAGGGTAAATTTTTATGTGATGAACACGAATATTTTGTGCCTGGGTCGTGGATGTTACTTGTATTTAAGTATGTATGTATTTATAAGTATGATTATCGTCGTCTAGGACCCACATCACAAGCCTACTTTGCAACAATTAGCACGTAAAGATTAAGTGTTACTGCTGGTTTGTAATAAATAAGTAAATATAACTTACTGTGGAATTAGATTCATTTGTGTGAGGTTGTCCGATATTTATTTATTTATAAAAAAACTCAAGGCTTGAACAGGCGGACATGTTACCTTTTATTTTTTACATAATACCACAGAATAGATAATAATAATACCTTTATTTTTACGTTAGTTGACATGTATGTAGTCGTATGTTTTATCTAAAAATAACGAACTTTTATGAAGGAAGCAATAAAGCCAATTTACAGAGACGTAATAAATAACTAGTACGGACATACAACTGGGCGTTAAATTCAATCAACTTAATGTTCGGAGCAAATGACCAACCAACTTTAAAAAGGGAGGTATTTTGAGTATAGTGTTTTCATGAAGCACAGATTAATTCAGACCTGTTGGTACGAGAACTAAAATAAATGAAGAAGAAAGAGTCATATCGCTTATGTAAAAATGGCATGAGCAATAGTAATAAGAGTTTGTTTCGAAATGTCTGAAATTTTGTCATTTAAGTATTATCCTTTTCAACCCCTTCTATTTTATATTTTCTAATAACAAATGAATGCTACATACTTATCGAATCTACTCACAAAATTTTATGAGTATAACTTAAAAAATGCGTCCTCTAGGCGAGAACTGCCGGAAGTCGTCTGGGTATATGAAATAATTTTAGACCGAGCTTAAAGCTTTGTTCGCTCGGTCATATTTCTGTAAAAAAAATTACTTACCGTCATGTAGCAAATGTTATAAAAAAAAACTTGTTTACATAATTCTGATACTGTAATTAGTAAGGAGTCACCATAGGAAGTCTTATAAAACCATGACGACATATTCCGAGAAAGCGCGGTGACGTTCCAAGAACCGGTCGGCGATGACTCATTTACGCACAAGAGCGGAATGAGTAACTTTATCATTGGAGGCTGCGTAGTGACTCATAGTTCATTCACTGATTTTATATTGAGATTAAGGGAGTTCTGTTACTTTTAAGTTTTGTGGTCATAATCTGAATTGCCAGTTAAATCTTATGTAGGTATTTAAGTTTTAAAGGTCGATAAAATAATATTTTCTTCCGTTTCCGCGACTGTCACACATTTAAATAAAACAATTTAAACGGATTTTATCGCGTATATTCATTATTTGAGCCTCCCTGACGTCTCGGTACATTTACAGATACCGTTCTCAAAGGTTGACTGAGAAAAACACTGTTGACTGTGTTTTTCTCAGTCAACCTTTGAGAACGGTATCTGTAAAGCTACCGAAACGTTAGGGAGGCTCAAATAATTAATACACGCGATATAACCCGTTTAAATTGTTTTATTTAAATGTCGATAAAATAAGTTTCAATGGACCCATATTTTTAAATGACTTCTAACTCCTTCTTTGAAATTTAAATCATTTATTCTCAGACAACTGTAGCCGATTCGTTGAATAATCTGTGGTTGAATATATCTTGGCTCCTCAATCTATAATGCTGCTGTAAAGAAACATAAGATTTCTCTTAGTTCTGTTCAAGAAGCCAAAAAGCTTCTCTATAACTGGCTCAGTAGGTACTCTGGATTATTCCGACACCGAGGCTCTCCTTGTCAAGGGAGTCTAGAATCATACATCTTTTTAGTTTTTAGTTTGATTTATTAAATACTTAATTTGGTAAATGAATATTGTATTGGTTGATCTCATATTGTAAAATATTAAACTTGTTACATGACATTGAATTGCCTAGTGTGGAGTCCATTGTCAATTTATGTATTATGTAATGTAAACATAGTTCCGTATTTCAATTTGTTGCCTAATAAATGTATTTTTTTGTTGTTATCTTATCTTATCAATAGATATATATACCGTAATAACAAGGGTGTTAGGTACAGATATAACTGAACCCTAACTCTTTACGGCGCGTAGTCGGGTGAAAAGGAGGGTTGTGTCAGTTCAGCATAATTATTTATTTATAAACAACTAGATTATTCTTGATACTTCTTCCCTATGTAAGTGTTAGGCTTACCTATTTTATTTATATTTGGATTTATCCGGAACGGTCCTGACATACATCTTTCGCTTCATCAACATTCATTAATCTCCTCATGCATGCTCGTCGGTTTAGAGTACTTTTGACTTGCCCTTTTTTCAGAACGAACGTCGCAAATCTCCGAAACATTATCTTGTTTAATAAATAAAATCACGGTATGCTAGTATACCTAGGTGGGATTCTGGATGTCCTAAAACCTAAATAATTTGCGGTTTCACAGAAAACCCTGGGTTCACCCGACCCACTTTGTCATTAAACTACTAATACTTAAATGGGAAAGCCCGGACCATGTTCATTTGTAAAGGTTTACGCTAAGTCACGTGAAGAATGTGAAAACCATAATTTATTACGTAAAACGTTGCGGTAAATTGCCACTAAAATGAGATCTAGTTTGTAAAGAAACTAATACGGCTAAATCATGACCCAAATAAAATAAATATATTCTATAGTAGTTATCTTAGAAAATGTTTTGAAAATTGGTTTTCTATGTAGAAGGGTCATAATTTCTCCAAAAAGCGGACAAACTCTTAAGAGCAGACAAATGAGGGATTTGTAACCTGCGAAGTGAAAATTCGGCATAAAATTAAATTGTGAAAAGGCAGAACTCCTCTTTTTATACGTACATAGGTTTAGGCATCAGAGTTGTATTGAGATAACGCAAATAACTTCATTAATATTTTCATCAGTTTCCGCGACTGTCGCACATTTAAATAAAACAATTGAAACGGATTATATCGCGTGTATTAATTATTTCATTTACGATGGCGATATATTGAAATGAGTTTAGTGCGCTTACCTGTGCCGCCCTAGTCTCGACGAACTTTTTTTTATTAGGGAATTAAAACATAGGTAGGACGACCAAATAACTATTTAACGCAACGACCTAAAGTGGATCTTGGCCTCCGACACCAATTCACGCCACGCTTCGTATTGCCAGCTCTCACTGGTTACGCTAAGGTCCTTGACATCCTGGAATCATCACTCCAGTGATATCTACGCACCTGCGGGCCTGCTCCTCTTATTTCTAAATCAAGCACGTTTCTAAATCAAGTAGGTACGTCCAATTGGCAATATTTGAATGTCAATCGAATCTTAACCAACCCCAGATATAGTATTTAACTCCATGGGAATAAATTTAGCTAAATATCTGACTTTTCTTTAATCAAGAGACTGACATTCTTTTAGTTATGTATAATTTTGGAACTGTGCCTCTTAAAAATGGGAGATTAGTTTTAGTATTCTTAGATTTTTAAACTGCGTTGCACGAATCTGATCTTATCATGGGGAAAAAAGAATTTCGTTATCAGTCTACTCGTGAAAGCGGAAGCTAAAAAGATTCCGAAACATCCTTAACTCAAATCCATTACTATCTATCTATCAGCCACAGATGTCTATTGTTAAGCCCATTCCTTCTGCCACAAGGTGCCTCCATCGACTCCTGATCTGATCCTGTGCGGCAGCCGTATAGGAAATTGCAGCGTGAGACCGCCACCTAGCGCCGACTAGGTGGCGGTCTCACGCTGCAATTTCCTATACGTGGATGCCACTCCAAGACTTTGCTGTCCTAACGGCCATCTGTCCTCCGGAATCCGCTTAAATCCATTTATTAAAATGAATAATCTTCTGAAGTAACAAAAGACCCTACAATATCAAATTCACATACGACTTTGCTATTTTTATTTCATTACGATGACTTAATGGAAACTGTAAGGTGGCTACTACAACATCGGAAGTACATAATAAACCTCAGCCAGCTACCAGGAAAACATGACTCATCTGTCTTCTTGTTTGTTACATGCAAACATCTGTCGTAAGTCAACCATTATAATTAATTCTGTATTTTCATAGCCGCAAAAGGACGCAAGTAATGTTAATTTACTACGAAAATATTACTATTCGCTTATTGTATGTACTGATGCAACCGAGTGCACGAGTACTTAGTTTAATATACTGGAATCTTTAGACGAAAATACACTGCACATTCTTAAGTAATATGTACGAATGTAATACAAATATTAATAAAATAAAGTAAATAAATAAATATTAAGGGACAATCATACACAAATCGACCTAGTCCCAAACTAAGCAAAGCTTGTACTATGGGTACTAGATGACGATATACATAATATATAAATACATATATAGATAACATCCATGACCCAAGAACAAATATTTGCACAAATATTTGCCCCGGCCGGGATTCGAACCCGGGACCGCCGACTCAGTAGGCAGGTGTCTACAAACCGAGCCAAACGCGTCGTCAAAATATCTCCTTTATTTATCTTTCATCTTAGGCTACGTTTTTTACAATATTTTTTTTTTTTTTTTTTTTTTTTTTTCCCCACACTTACAGCTATCTTTACAGGACTTAAGACCTAAGACAATAGCGTAACTATTTCTATAAATTTACATTATTAAACTACTTATCTATACTATTCTGTTTATAACTAATTATAAATAATGCTGACTTTGTAAATACATTCAGGGAACAAGAGAACAAATCTAAGTCTTCCGCTATTAGGTTGAGGGTGCGTATTGCGCATGTCAGCGGCGCCGCGCCGAGCAGGTTGGTGCGCCCGCGCGGCTCGACCAGCAGCCGCGGCCGGCGGCGACGCCAGACGTATCTATCAGGGACACACAGACTTATGCAACTCAAAACCTGACCGTTAAATATTTTACCCCTAATTAATTTAAATAAGTATGTCACCATATATAACTCCCTGCGTACTCGCAGCTCGTTGTATCCAACCATACCCAGTATAAATAAAGTTGGGTACATTAGAGGGTAAAAAGGATATACTCCATACCTTCGCCAATATAAAAATCTGACGAATTTATTTTGGATGCGCTCTACCATTAACACGTTCACTGCGAGAGAAGGCACAAAAAGCCCCATCCGTGGCCGAAACCCTGTGCGGCAAAGAAAATAGTGTACTTTCGTACGGTGCGGGGAGCGTATCTTGGCCGATCGTTGGAGTAGGACAGAGACAAATATAGTTTTATGTATAGTTCTTAAATTTTGATAACATGGCATACTTAGTTTACGTGAGAGGCACATTAGACCTCTCCCGCACTGAATTACTTTTTTATCATTTCAGTGCGGGAAGGGGTCCAATAGACCTTCGACCCATCAGACGCCCCATCCGCACTGAGTGTGTACCAATGTCAACGAGTAGTGTTGTGCCACTCGCGAAAGGTGATAGACGATTGTTTTTTATTGCGTAGGTATTGTTTGTGTTTGTTTCGAATAATTTTCGGAAGAAAAATGAGTGTACCATCAAGGAGGACCAAAAAGAAGTTGGATTGTTTATTCAACTCGGATGAAGAAAACGATAGTGAGGTATTAAGTTATAAAAAGTATACCAAGTTAGTCAAAATATAAATAATGAAAATGTTACCGGAGGCGTGGACATGACAGATACGTTATTTGATTCGGATAGTGATGAATTAATGATAGCATTTTTAACCTAAAACTTCGTAAGGTGTACGTATATAACGTAACGTATTCTCACGTAATATACAAGAACCGAACCCAGTGCTCGGTTGGCCGCCGCCGCGACTGATCGGCTCTCCTGGTGATGAATCGCGTACCGATCCGAAATATTTTGGGCAATATTAGACTTCTTCAACGTTAGTAAACCTTTTTATGTATTTTTACTGTACAGAGTCTAAAAGTCCTTCATCCACCGGAAAGTTGCGTAACGGTCCACTGTCACACCGGGCTGATTTACTAAACTCATTGCTGGTTTGATTTCCGCTAATTTCACAAGTGCACATTTCACATACGCCATTATTTATTCGGTAATCATAATCCAAATCATAACATATCATAATATTATGTTGTAGACAGTAAAACAAAAGAAACTTGTAACGGCGACTACATGGTCCTGTTTAACATCCTGAATATTCTACCAGTGCATGAAAAAGTTAAATATCTAGTAGCAACTGAAGAATTTAAAAATCCTGAATTTAAAACTCCTAGAACATAGAGCCGCGAGCTGAGGGCCTCGACGCGACGGCAGTACGTGGAGCCCGAAGCCAATAACTACTACGGACGGCGGACACGCAGTTATTTGGTACCTCGAATATTTAATAAGATTTTTCTAGAGAATGAATGTAGCAGTCGAAGTGTTTTTAAAGTTAAGCTAAAAAAGTTTCTACTAGATCAGTTAATTATAAATACCCCATAACTATATAGTTATTTTAAAATTTGTATATAGTTTGACCTTAGTAATATTACTAAGGTCAAACTATATATGAGAGAATACTCTAATAATTATATACTTAATTAGGTAATTTTTAGATAAACGTAGTAATAAAAGTGAGCGCAGCATTCGCCAATAAACGTATGTTTGGCGAAAGTAAGATAAATGTACCAAATGTAAGCATTGTATGAGATATAAAAAAACAAAATCGGACATCTTGCAAATGGTTTAAGATCATACCTGAGCTTAACGTCTTGCAAATGGTTTAAAGATTTTAACTGAGCTTTTCAAATGAAAATCTAAAGGTCTTTGTCGGTAATAGAATATCTTTAAAAATTTTCATTTAGACATTTTGGTAAGACTAATAATTATCTCTTAAAAATTCCTTCCATCAAGCTATCAGCCAAAGAGGTTCACTGCTGAATATAAGCCTCCCCATGACTCGCTACAGAGTGCAATTCCATGCAGATCGCATCCATTGATTCCTCGCTACCCTCACGAGGTCATCCGTTCATATATAGGGTCTATTCTCCGGGCTACATGGCCTGCCCATTGCTGCTTCATTGCCACTTCATTTTTTGAAGACGAATGTCATCGTACAGTGCTTGTTGCCAGTGATGACTTACGGAACTGAGACGTGGTCCTTCACAATAGGACTTATAAGGCGGCTAAGAGTCACGCAATGTGCAATAGAAAAACTGCTTAATTAGTCTAAAAATAAGAACAGGTAGCGCATTTTAATTGTACGAACGACAGCAATGGTTTGAATTGCTTAAAAGCAAAGTCCTCAGTAACATCAGTCTGAGTAAAGAATGCGGGAAAGGGAAGCCATTAAAAATAGATACCTACATTATACGTATATACGTATATGATATACATACAGGTTAATGACGTCATTCATTTGGGGAAAATCATGCAAAATTCCGTAAGCAATTCAAAACATGTATCTACACACGTACGTACACGTAGCAGCTTCCGAGTTATTTACCTCACAATAATAATAACACACGTATGTATAAGTAAGTATACTTTATATCGTATTTATGTAAGTTTATGCAAATATATACCTGTTTATAAAATTAATATCAATATCCATTATACAAAAAGGCTCTGCACCATACTGATGTTTCTGTTTAGTCCTACGGTTGACTGGTAGAGAATGCTTTAAGGCATTAAGTTCGCTATTTGTACTTTTGCTAGTGTATTCCGTGCAATAAAGTTTTAATAAAATATAACATATGTCACTTCTAAAGAGATTTATTTATTTAATCTTTATTGCAAATGAAAAACAGATCGTACAAAAGGCGGACTTAATGCCTTAAAGCATTCTCTACCAGTCAACCATCGGGCTAAGCAAATAAGATGAAGTTTCAGGTACACAAAAGGAATCTCTCCTCGTCTCAGGGTCGCGGACACTAAAGACACCTTCGCTGAATGTTCTGATGGATGACTCATAGCAAAAATAAAGTCATATATAAACTTGTTATTACAAGCTTGGGTTTTAACTAGAAGCCACAAGTATCTGATTAAATGACACACGTTTTGTCATTAATCCACAACTTTGTTTTATTAAATAGTTTATTTTTTCAACTAAATATTATTAGCCATTGCTAGCTGCAACAAGCGTCTCCCCCAAAACGATGAGCAGACTTGTGCTTCTCTCATCCAAAGGATTCTTGAAAAATCGTCGGTCCACCTTGTAAGAGGCTTGTGCAAGCTACGTCCCTTCGTCGCAGCTTCCAGGCCTAATCTTTCCTAATTACGTCGTCTAGATTCTTCTAGACTAAAGTTACTATTTATTAGTGCCAGACCTCAGTTTAGTGTTCCACTTTAAGTCTGAAGGAACTGCAATTATCAATAACGACTTCCTTAACGATATCAATTGAGAAGATTATCCGATAAATTCTCCCGAGCCGTCTCTAAAAATATTGAAGGCGACGGTCAAACTCATTGATGACTGGCCCAAACAATTACCGTCATAGGCGGCCAGCTGTGAATCACGCAGGAAGCGGCTCCCATTTATAAAACCGAGTCAATTTTGCACAGGCCATTCAATTGCCAGGCTCCATTCAGATCACTCCCGTACAACTAAAACAAACAAGATGCGTAAAGTGATTCTTTTCATCCTAAACGTGCTGTACGCCCTTTTCGGGCTCCTTCTGTTCTTTGGAGGCGTCGCGTATTACATATACGTGACGTCTTTCACCTCCTTAAGGAACAGCCATCATTACAAGTTGGACTTTAATTTGTACTGGCCTCAAGTGATTCCGTTCGTCGCGTGCTTCGCTGGACTCTTCGTCATCTTCGTCAGCTGCTGCGGTTGCTGCAGTGCATCTAAGAACCACAAAGGCTTCACCATCATGCAAGCTATCTTCACCATCATGACGCTCCTCGTTCTCATAACAAGTGCAGTGCTTACCTTGAAATACGGCGACACGAAAGAGACTGATGACTATCTAACAGACGCGCTGAACGATGGATTCTCCGAAGCGAAGACCAGCGAAAGAAACCTGGAAATGTTCTCAAACATTGAGAGATGGTTGGAATGCTGCGGTGTGGAAAGTTCTTCGAGCTACAGAGGACACACGACGATATTGCCTAACTCCTGCTGTGGTTATGATGATAATTCAGATATGAAGTGCGAGTTCACGTCGAAGCAAGCGAATGACAGACACGGTTGTGCCCCGGTAATTGTCTCCTACAGTCGAATAGCCCTCAGGGTTTTAGCGGCGGCAGCTACCATCACGGCGTTCTTTGGATTCCTGGCAGTAGTAGCATCTTTAGCGTTATCGAGCGGTATCAAGAGGAAACCAGCAAGTTACGAAGCGACAGATATCGAAACGAAGAAGGGACTATTGTAAAAGTGATAGTGTTGTGCTCTGAAATGAGTAGGTAAGCTTTAATGTCCCACCAAGTGGGCGGAGAATAACTTCTCAAGTTTTATTATATAAAGCTCTGATAGAAGTTTCTAGATGCATGAATTAGAAACGATGTAAATACGAAGTATATTGTTTGCCAGTTTTAAACGTTTAGGTAGTGTTTGATTGCTGAAACTAATAATTATGTTTTTCGAAGTTTTTAACTTAATTTTAAGTAGTAACTATGTTTTAAGTGCGTATGTGAGTTGTTAGCAAGCTAGTGTGAATTACCAAAGAAAATAATGTATATACAAGCGTGAAATGACAAATAGTTTTAAGTTAATTATAAGTATTAATCTTTGTGATTCCAAACGGATTTAATTGAAACGGTATGAAATGTTAATATTTAAATGAAAATGTGTGCAATAATAATCGTGTATCTAAGTGAAACTGAAGCGTATCATTCATAATGTACTATACAATGTATTGTGTCTGATGGTCATTGTGATTTTTCGCTTTTGTTGTTTTTATGGCGACCTTTGCACGACAGTCGAGACACAAAAGGTCACAATACAAGTACAACAATTGTCAAAAGATTTATAAATATCGTATGATTTAACATATTTAATATGACCAACCGTAGAATAAAACTGGTTCTCTGCCGTTACGCTGAATTATTTTTCCTCGAATGTGTAAATTTTTCCAATGTGTCGTTGAAACCGTGAACTATTTGGGATTGTTAGACAACAAACCTGACCTAACCTAATCAGTAGGATGATATTTTCAAGAACTATAAATAAAATATGTCTTGCAAAAAAAGTCGACGAAAAGAGAATTCGATGAAATGAAACATTTAGATGAAACGAAAATAATTTGGCGAAAAGGCAGAACAGCAATAACATGTGAAGATGCAGTAATTCTTGTCACTAGTTTTGTAATTAAATTTAAAAGAACAACCATCAAAGTACAGTTACCATGTGAATCTTAATAATTATTATAGTTCATTTAATTGTTACATAAAAGTGAAGCTTTAACCAGATATATATTGTAGTATTATTTCTGAATGTCTGACATTATGTAAATCATCCTTGGATGATTTACATAATTATAGCAATTTTTACGATACTAATTATTATCAATAATAAATAAATATTAAGGGACAATCTTACAGAAATCGATCTAGTCCCAAACTAAACAGAGCTTGTACTATAGTACTAGACGATGATATAGGTACATAACATCCATGACCCTCGAACAGTTCAAATCCATCACACAAATATTTCGCCTGGCCGGGATTCGAACCCCGGACCGCAAGCTCAGTAGGCAGGGTGCACTACAAACTGAGCCGACCGCGTCGTCCGGTCCATGTCACGGACATACGGCTGAATTTAGTCGATGCATTGATTTATGCTATTCGCTAAGTTAACTATTCAAGATAGAGCATATCACAAGAGTCTACGTAATATGTTGACGATACCGTAGACAGACGATAATAACAATAATAAATAAATAATCAATATCAGACAACCTCACACAAATCGATCTAGTCCCAAATTAAGCTCAAGAAGGCTGGCTTGTGTTGTGGGTACTACACGACGATATACATACTTATATAGATAAATATATACTTAAATACATAGAACAACCATGACCCAAGCACAAATATTCGAGTTCATAACACAAATATTTGCCCTGGCCGGGTTTCGAACCCGGGACCGCCGGCTCAGTAGGCAGGTCTCTACAAACCGAGCCAACCGCGTCAAAAGATAATAGATGTGTAGAAAATGCCGTTAATCTACCAATAAATAACCTAACAATACTCTAAAATTCCACAACTAATTCTGTACCTATTCAGTATGGCTGTTTACAGAGTTCTAGTTAGTAACAGCTATTTCATGCTTTCGTTGTATACAGTCGAAAATAAGTTGTGTGAATGTTGTCAATTTCGAGTAGTTTTTGAAACAAAAATTAAAAAATGAAAAATTCAAATTTTAGGTTTCAAATATATACCAATAAATCGCAATAACCCAGTTTTAAGTAATAACGCTGATAATATGTTAAGAAACATGTTTGATGATAGAGAAAAATGCCTAAAACCACCAGCATTTTGGAACGGATAAGGAGCCTTCAAGTGATATAACAAACAAGCCCAGAATATACGCGAAAGAATGTGTAACTAATTGAAATGTGTTTGTCCGTGTGTTGCGTTGCCCTTTGTAGAGGACAAATGAGTTAAACAATTGGAGGTGTGTACTTTCAGTCATTATGCCGTGATGCTGACAAACAAACAAAAGGTTTTTGTAATTAGATGTAAAAAATGTAATAATAGAGCAATGAATCAGTGTTGCAAAGATAATCTAGATGTTAGTTAAAAAAAATCGTTAATTTCAGACCTAACGATCCATGAAGTAACATCAAGACTATTACAGAGGATTGGAGAGAGAAAAGAGAGGGCGAGATTTGCAATATTTATTACAGGCTAGGAAAAAAAGGTGTAGTTTCATTTTGTGTTCATTTGACATTGAGAAATATATTACTCCATGTAAATACCGAACTTGCCAAGCAAACATTTTTATTTTAAGCACATTATAAATAGCTATATCATAAATATTGTATTCCGTAGAACATTTGAATTTACTCAATGCAGATATTCTAAATGCACAATTTAAATAAAATGTTATCGCTTTGGTTGTTCATTTATAGGTACCTACCTATTTTAGTTATGAAGTATTTTTTTCACTAAGGCGCGCTTAATTACTTACATAATAATAAAGTTAAATATTGCTGATTATTGTTATTCGTAATGTTACTTTTATAATATTAATTATTTCGTCCATTCTTATTAATAATAGTGCTGATATTTAATGATAATAAAACAATTAATGGGCCACTGTTTGTCATTTTGTAAACTATATAATTTATCTACATATATTTGACGACGCGGTTGGCGCAGTCGTTAAGCAACTGAAATTACTAGCATAGAGGCATTCCATCTTCGTCCTCCGGGTAGGCAAGCACTTGTAAATCCTCTGGTGTTGCAGGTGTTTATGGGCGACGGTAATCGCTTTCCATCAGGCGATACGTTTGCTCGTTTGCCCCCTATGACATAAAAAAAAAAAAAAAAAAAAAAAAAAACTGCCTACTGAGCCGACGGTACCGGGTTCGAATCCCGGCAAAGGCAAATATTTGTGTGATGAACACGAATATTTGCGCCTGGGTCATGGATGTTCTATGTATTTAAGTATTCATTTATCTATATAAGTATGTATATCGTCGCCTAGTAACCAACACAATCCTTCTTGAGCTTAATTTGGGACTAGGTTGATTTTGTGTGAGGTTGTCTGATATTTAATATTATTTATTATTATTATATGTATAGCCGTTACTCTTCATCTTAACTCATGTTAACGGACGACACAGACAGATGCACTGCCTTTGAGCTGCAAAAATGCAGTTCTAGTACAGTTGATGTAACTGCAACTGCATCGAAACTGGTTCTCACCAATGGTGCAGTTTACTGGTAGTCAGAGTGCAGTTTCAAAGACTGGACAGCGGCTGCCAGTTTTAATACACAATTGTGGATATACAGTCCGATACAACACTCGGTTTTTGTGGAGATTGAAAGAGAGGTTTAATTATATTATTAAAACCTTCGTGAGACATCTCTAATAATTATTATAAACGGTTTAAAACTCGCGTAAATAGTGTCAGGAACTGCCCAGCAGCATTCGGCGGCAGTGCTTTGTGGATCGCGAGGCTGCACGGATAGCTGTCCCAGATAAAGAGCTCCTTACGAGTTCGAAACAAGCCGGACCGTTCCTGTCAATTTTTACGTGAGTTTTAAGCCGCTTATAATAATAATAAGAGGACTGTCTGTGTAATGGTTTATTCTGTAACTACTCAATATTGTTATATGAAGAGTAAACGTTTTGCGTATACCTACATTTCGGTTTAACCCTACCCTAGTGGTTGACTGGTAGAGAATTTCTGGCATTAGCGTAAGTCTATATTGGAAAATAAAGTTAAAATGAATAAACAATCTTTCGCGATATATTTTAGTTAGTGTTACGGCGTAACCTTCAGCTGAATTGAAAGTAATTAAACAATTAATGGCAAATTGCTGGGCCTTGAGTAAATACATTGATAGGTCTGTGCGCTCACGACACATTTATTTATTTATATAAACGTTATTCATTAAAATTAAGTAATCTAGTGACTCTGTGACCTATACCAGACCTCGCGGTAATCTTTTGAAATGGTTGTATTTTTGTACGTTTTCACCGTAATTTTGAAAAATGTCGAATACTGAATCATAGGACATTCTATAAACTTAATCACAAAATTTCATGAAAATTATTGTGTCAGGAACGGCGTGACAAGTTTCGAACTCGTATCAATCAAAGGATCAGTGATGAAGATACCGCGACTGCACGGGTAGCGGTCCCTGATGAAGAGCTCCATACGAGTTCGAAACATCTCGGGCCGTTCCTGACAATTTCACTTGAGTGTAAACCGCTTTATACAATAATTAAATATGTCTCACGAAAGTTTTAATTAGTTTATTCATGAATATTGGTTGAGAAATGCGACCTTTAGAGCCTTATCACACTTGCGATTTGCGAGCGTATTTTGTATGAAGGCGATCGCGCAGCGTTTTCGCCGCGTCGCTTATTTGTATAGAAAAAACGCTCGCAAATCGCAAGTGTGATAAGGCCCTTAGGCGAGAACAACCGGAATCTGGACATTCAGACATCCGGAAATCTGGACATCTGAAAGAATATTTGTATAGAATCTTTTTATCGATTCATATTTTTATGTGGAAATACCACATTTTTATTTGATCTGATAGCTCAGTTGGAAGAGCAATGCGCCGGAAACGCAGAGGTCACAGGTTCAAATCCTGCTTAGATTGTAGTAGATCGCATTCAATTTTTCTTTCTTAATTTATTTTTGTGTCATTATTTATATGAAGGAATTTTAGGCCAAGTTGAGACGGAGACGCTTCTCTCGGTCAGTGATGATAAGATGTGTGGCAAATATTTGTATTTAATAGTATACTTATCTGACGACGTGGTTGGCGCTGTTTGTACTGCCTACTGAGCCGACGGTCCTGGGTTCGAATCCTGGCCGGGGCAAATATTTGTGTGATGAACTCGAATATTTGTTCCTGGGCCATGGATGTTATCTATATATTATGTACATCGTCATCTAGTACCCATAGTACAAGCTTTGCTTAGTTTGGGACTAGGTCGATTGGTGTAAGATTGTCCCTAAATATTTGTTATTTATATTGTTACTTTATTAGTAGGTATTGTTGTATCTGTCACTCATGTTGTTATTCGCAGCCTTCAATAGTTTCACAAAACTGCCTGTGTTTGTGTTATACCCGGTGATATTAACATTGAAAGAAAGAAAGAAAGAAAGAAATACATTTATTCGTGACGAGACACAAAACATAATTACATAAAAGGTGTGACAGAAACAATAATAAAATAAAACAGTATGCAACTATTTTTATGGCTGTGTCACGAAAAGGTCCCACCTCAGCAAGATGCTAGCTCGAGAGCCAGCGCTGATCTTCCGGTGGGACCATAGGTGGCGCCACGGAGAACTGCACGCACGAGCTCTAATCGCGTTTAGGATGCGTGAACCTGAACGCACACAAGCGCTGTCAGTGTCACGTCAAATGTCAATTCGAGAGGCATAACCTAAACTAAATAAAAAATGCGATGTTTGCGTCGTGAGCACAGCTCTAAAAATAAGACAAAAAAGAATACCTAACATTATATAAACGGACAAGAAACAAGAAAAACTATAAAATACCAGAATGACAACTCAATAACAAAATACAATTAAACAATGTTGCCAAAAGTACTAACTAATAACTACTGAATTAAGTGAACTCAAACTACTAAAATACTACGAGTATTAACACTATTAACAAAGGGAATATGGATAAAACAAAACAAAAATGACGCCAACACACAAATGGGACATAAAACTAAGGTACTTATGATATTCAAATATAATTTTTACACATAAAAAATAGCAAATAAGGTAGGTACTAGCATTAAAAACAGCTCGTATCTAGTCTCAAAGTTCCTTGTTTTAATTGATGTTCAAAAATAAATTTCGTAAGTTTAAGTTTAAAATTAGTGTAATTTTGCAGGTTCCTTATTGGTGGCGGTGGTGGCATTGCACCTCTTTCGTACACAACATCGGTAATACGAGGTGCTAACTTACCGTAGCCGGGTAGTACTCGTACTCACACATGCATAAATATAATAACACAGGCAATAAGACATTAGTTGCATTGTTTACGCTATTATTGCTGACTTCGTGGGAAAAAGCAGACAAGGTTATCTTATCAAAGGTTCTCCTGCAAAAATGTATTGAATTAATGCGAATAATGTTACTCGTAATTGTCTGGGGTTTCCCTGTTAATTTTAATCTATCCATCTCATCGGCACAGCGTGGGTAGGCCCCCACAAGGTGGACTGATGACCTGGTGAAGGTAGCTGGAGTCCGTTGGATGCGGGCGGCGCCGGACCGGTCATGGTGGCGTTCTCTGGGAGAGGCCTATGTCCAGCAGTGGACGTGTTTTGGCTGACGATGATGATGATGATGATGATGATCTCATAACTCAGGAACAAATCGAGTTCATCACAAAAATATTTGGGCTCGCCAGGATTCGAACCCAAGACCCCCGGGCAGCCGGGTTCCTGGCTCAGTATAGGTCATAACAGTTTAGGTACTTGTAGACTTTACATTTATGAATTACTATTACACTATCAGAATAAACCGAAAGTGTATGCTGAGTTGTGTTATAACTGTTATACGACAAACCAGGATGAATTGACATGATATAATATATATCAGACTATTAAAATGTACTAAGAACCTTTTAAAAATGAAGTTTTGAACTGACATACTGTCAATATGGGTAGCTTTGTCCCTTCCGTACAACATTGGCCCACATCTACACTCAATTTTAATTGTTTTGACAAGAAAATTAAATGAAAAACGTTTTAATAATTTCGAGTAACATAGCGCATAGAATTTCTACGCTTACTAAGCACTGTAAAACAATTAAAATTGGCAGTTGTGACTTTAAGTGAGGGCTAATGTTATACGGACGGGCAAAGTTATCCAAATTTACTGTTTTATCAAGAAAACATCAGCATTTACATGCAGTACTTATAAAACCTAGTTCCTACCACGGTCTGTTACATGGCTTTTGAGCATATATATGCTTTTGATCTTGAAGAAAAACAAGTAATAATACTTTGCCCGATAATACTTTTGACATCATACCACTACTATCCCGTATTATCATTCAGAAAATAATCAAATATTCTATACATTTTGCCATTTTGAAACCCACAAAATATCTCCAAACCTAACTACGTTTCATAATAGTGATAACAGATAAGAATAGCCGAATAGGACATTGACCTTGCCTCTTGCAATGAAAACAAAACCTTCATAATACCTCTTTCCTTGAAGAAGAAATATCACTAGCATTAGAAAACCAACTTTATCTTCATATAACTCAACGTTTAAAGTAAGATTGCTTATTTTTCAGGCATTTAAGACAATTTTCTTTTAAAGACACAAAAACTGCAATCACGTATCTCTTTCTAAATGTCTCCTTTAGAGAAGGACGGTGACGACTAAATTTGGTTCGTCGTTCCACGTAGTTTTGTCTTTTGTCTTCTAATGAGGTTAATTTGGGATGTTTGGAAGTTTAACCTTGTTCGGCTATAAGTGAGGTAATTAACCCTATACAATAGGTACTCGTACACATTTAGCGTATTTGTGTTACTACCGCTTTATTCTTAGGTACGTGTATTAATTTGTACTTAGATAATTTGCGTTTTTAATACGTGTGCCTATTTTGAGCGCCGTAGCGAATTTGTGTGATAACAAAGTTTAATGAAAGGAGGCTTGATCATTCATCACGAAGTGGCACTCTAAAAGGTGCAATTTCGTCCGTGTAGTCTTTTAAAAAATACATAAAACCATATTTGTGCGTATCTCTGTATCAAAATTGGTTATAATCGGTCCAGCCGTTTAGGCGTGATGAGCAGACAAATTATTGTTTACCAATCGAGTACGCCCATGCAATTCTTGCATCGCGCTGTTAATTTTTATCATGAAATAATGTCCCTTCTACATGGAAAACTGTTTATCAATACAATTTTAAAATGTTATAGTAGTATAATAATAGGCTATAAAAGACCCAAAGACAAATACTGAAAAACAGAATGAAATAAATATTTAAGTGGGTTCCCATACAGCAAACGTGATCGGTTGCGTTAACGTTACACCTCATTTGTATTCGGCGCCGTACATGCCAGGTGCAAGCTTTACTACTAACTTAACCCGGCCAGTTAAGATGGGATAAGGGTTTGTACGGAACCCTCGGTGCGCGAGTCCGACTCGCACTTGGCCGGTTTCCTTTATTTCGTAAGCTATCCAATAAAGAGTGCATATCATTGTATTTTTCCCGATATTCATTTACTTACGATCAAATGAGCACAACAAGTCAAGTGCGGCGCAGTTTTTGTTCAAGTAGGTATTAGGAGTCACGCTTCGTGACTGCATTGGTCAATGTCATCAGATCATTGCATTTGTCATGCGCCAATGCACTGGGTAGCGCAGTCATACCCAAGGGAGGTCACACCGAGACTTTTGCAGCGATGCAGCAAAAGAAGATATGTTATAAGTACACTAACATGATATTTGCAATATTTACTTCTCAGGTCACGGTCAATATCAAGTCTGAATGACGTAAGCTTATTTCTATACAAAGCGACATCATGGCAGACAGAAAGTCTTCTTTTTAGTTTTTGTCAAGTTAACTAGTGATAGTTTATTTGGTTCAGTGTATTCTTAAATGTAGAATTTAGTAGTTTCAATAACATAATGAATTTTCACCATAGTAAAATACCGTATTGTGTTTCGCCATTATAAAATGTATATTTGTAATGATTTGCACTCTTTTCACCCTTTGACTTCCCGCTTTACATAAGGAAGTAAATATGACAGAGATCACCGAGCCATGATAACACCCTGTATAACCATATACGACATATATGACACATCGCCCCTCGTCATTCACAATCATACGCCATCATTTCTGTGGGGTTCCTTCGATGACTCATTGTGTTAATGTTGATTAAATTATTTTGAAACAATGACATACGAGTACTTACCCATTACAAAATTTTAGTAATTGTATTTTCTCAAGTATGCAATAAAATGTCGTCAAAACGTGCGTTATTTATAACAGGTTTCGAAGTATCACGTTTCGGACGGAACAACTAGAGAACTGTAAAGGAATTTCATACAAAATTTAAGGCCGGGAAGTTATTTTTAGGGTTCCGTACCCAAAGGGTAAAAACGGGACCCTATTACTGAGACTTCGCTGTCCGTCCGTCCGTCCATCCGTCCGTCCGTCCGTCCGTCCGTCCGTCCGTCTGTCACCAGGCTGTATCTCAAGAACGGTGATAGCTAGACACTTGAAATTTTCACAGATGATGTATTTCTATTGCCGCTATAACAACAAATACTAAAAATGAAATAAAATAAATATTTAAGGGGGGCTCCCATACAACAAACTTGTTATACCTATATATACATATATATAGGTACGGAACCCTTCATGCGCGAGTCGGACTCGCACTTGCCCAATTTTTTATTTTTAAATGGCGTCTATGTTCATGAACAGGCTAAACAACTAAATTATATTTTTTTGAGTGCAGTTTTTTATTTCATTGCATATGTTTGAGAAAAGCACTATACATGCCTTAGCCGTGAAAATGGCTTGCCAGCTTCGTATCACTATCCGTACCTACTCTCTCTATACCTAGTCATCCGGCGAGCTCTTCTTTCTCTTCTTCTGCAGTAATATACTGTTGAATGTAACTAATTGTAAGATTTTGTTGCGTTGTATACCATTATATTTAAATGTGTAATTAGAGTCAAACGACGTTAACTCTTCCAAGCAAATGAACTCTCAAACTTAACAAACTGACTCACTGTAGGTATGCAATTTTGGGTGAACGACCTTAGATGCAATAGTTAATATGGATATGCGTGTAGTTTAATAATAAGTATTTTACAAACCTTGTTTATAACCGAGTCATATTTTGTCCCTCGTCGTTCTTAATTATATGCTATCAGATCGGTGGGGTTCCCTTGGATGACTCATTGTGTTAATGTTGATTAAATAATTTTGAATATGACATATTATTAACATTTAGTAATGTAATATACATTAATGGACCTAATTAGACATTTTACCGTGAAAACATTCAAAAATCTGAGTTGATTAAAAAAATCAGTATAATTGTTGAACTTGTTCACAAATTCGCGAGTAGCGATTGAGAAATGCGGCATGTAGGTGAGAACAGCGAGAAAATTCGGACATCCAGACATACGAAACATTATTTGGCTAAGCTGAAATAGAGACGCGTCTCTCGCTCGGTTAATTATAAAAAAAAAACTATTTTGAAAAACTGGTCTTCACCGTTCCTGCGGGCCTATGATGGTTGCTTTTTTCAGGCGATAAATAAGTGACAAAGCATCTGTCACGTTTTGACAAAATGCCAGCGTGAGTGACAGATGTTATGTCACTTATTTATCCCGTAATAAATGCAACCATTTGGCAAATATGGTAGAGGCGCACAATGACAATTAGCTGGAGATTAATTCCATTTACGTCGTTGCCACTTAGGTCAAAAAATTACTTAGGCCATTTAGGTCAACTCTAATCACTTTTAGATAACCTTCAAGTAGCATGTATGTATGAAAAAATATACTTGTTTTAAGTGACGAAATCATAAAAAAAAGTTAATTTATTTACTTTTAATCTTTGTTGCGTGAAAGAAAAAAAAAAATCTTATAAAAGGCGGACTTATTGCCATAGGGCCTTCTCTACCAGTCAACCTTTGGGCTAATTTGTGGGTAGTGTAAAACAAATGACTGACTGTTGAGTTTCTTTCGGCGTTTCTTCTCAACAGTGGTCTCCTCTTGTGAAATGCCGGTAGACTCAGATATGTAAAAGTGCCCTTGTGGCCTACTTGCAGAATAAAGTTCATTATTTCAATGTCAATAGATATATGATTAGATAAACACATATGATATGACTATATTATGAATAGGTATATAAATACAGATGAAACAAAGTAGGGTAGACTGGGGTCAATAGAAACACGTCATGATTGAAACAAGTCAAATTTCTCGAAAACTATAATACCTACGCGTCTGACGCAAGACTCAGAACACGCAGTCGGCCATGTTTGAATCTTTGGCCAGTAGCGCTCGAGCGAGGGTGCAAGACGGGGGTGTTCACGAGGCAAATCAGTTTTTCGCGGTAAAAAGTAAGGATTTGCGCTGTCTTATATTTTCTTATAACTTCGTGTACTCTTGTATATTGACTGATCAAATTGTTTTGAAGTTATAGTTAGGAATAAACGAATGTTTTTAATGGCCGTTGATCAGCATTCGAGTCTTTTTTATATATATTATTTGACCTTAAAGTTAAAAACGTAGTGTGGGGACGGTAGAAACAACTTGCTTGTGGACGATTGAAACGTTTCAAGCGTTTTAATTGTCCCCAAAAGGAACCGATTTTAAAATATGTATATCAGAAAAAGTTTAGTTTGACATATCGCCATGTTTTTGTTTAGTAATATAATTGAAATTGATTAGGTATTTATTGTGTCATTTTACATCCCGACGTTTGCAACACTATGTCACAGGGTAGCTACACGGAATGGTTATGATTGAAACATTGTCATAGTTGAAACAAACACTTGTATGAAACATGATTATGCTTGTGTTCTGAAATTCAGTATCTTTATATCTTATCATTGCATTAAAACTACTTTGGCTAAGCAAAATGAATAAGATAGCAGCAACAAAGAAAACTAAAAGTAAGTAGTAGTTTTTTTAAAACGCTTTTTTGTATTGAGTTATTCACATGCTCATAAATTGAGAAATGTTAATGTAATGCTTGCGATTTTTTTAGGATCTCATTGTATTCCGTGGTAGTAATGAAAAAGATTAAAACAGATATAAGTACTTTCATGGTGCCGAAGATATTCGAGTGTTTCAATTGACCTAACATAGTGTTTCAATTGACACTCATGTGAGGTCAATTGAACCATTCTGTCCCATTCTCTTCATTACATGATTGTCAAAAAACTATGGATTATAGACCAACCAGGTGCGTTTTATTTAGGAACCAGATAACTAACCTTGAAATATTTTGAGTGTACATCTTTCTACTCATAAAAATATAACCGTTACAGGCGGTTAAAGGCAAACTGTTTCGTTTGACCCCAGTCTACCCTAATCAGATGAGCTAAGAGTTCACATTTCTGCCAACATATAAATCACATAATTAGTGTATATAATATATATCTTAGGTTTTACCTGGGTCGGATTTCCGACAACGTTGCCGAATTCCCATCTTTATCGTCCATTTCCTCTTTGTTAAATGTTTGACAATATAATGGGGATTTTTATAATTATAGCTGCACTACGGAATAACCCAAGAAAGCTATAACCAAACCAGTCTTGAAGATGCTTTGATAAAGAATGCCTTTACGTCTGAAATTCCCATACCGTATATTTTCCTTATAGCCCGAAAATTATGAATTTGGGACCAAGCAAGATGATCTAAGTGTTCGTTAATATTTTATTAAAATTATTCCCCATTTTGTTAGTAACATCAAAAAATTATTTATAAAATATTAACAACATTTTTATAAAAATATAAATGTGGTATTTCCACATTTAAATAGAATCGATAAAAAAGATTCTATAAGAAGATTAAAAAAGTATATGTTTTTAATTGGTATACTGCATATTTTATAAATAAAAATAACTTAAATAGTAAAATACCAAGTATGTGTAGGTATGTGATTGTTATTGTTATTTTTGTCTGGTACATTTATATTTGAATAGTTTCAATTTGGTTTTACTGTAGTTTAATAAAAAAGGAATCCTTGCTTGAAATTATACGTTATTTACTTACCTACCTACGTACCTAATGTCTTTAAGTGTAGGAGCATAGCTATTCTATTGTTTCTAGACTTAGGTACTAACAAAGATAAGGATAAACTACCTGTACTTGAATATCAAGTTAACATAACTTGTTTTCTTTGATATTTTTATCATATAGTTGGAAAACCGTGTAATTAAATAAATCCAATTCCGATATTTATACAATACCTACTACAATTTGAACAATACTAGTTGTTGGTTTAAAATTTTCATTATTTAGATTGATTTAGAATTATAAAATCACTGTCTAAAACTTGCCGATTCGGAAATAACCTTTAGGTAATTTTGGGACCCATGAAAATATTACGCACATTACTTAAGAGTAGTCAGAATATCTCAAACTATCAAGTATTTTCCGCTATATAACCCCAATATAATTTTAATGCCGTGCGGAGCCTGCAAGTACAATTTTATACACCATAGTTTTCCACAAATCAGTAGTACAAACTACCAAAACACACATGACGCATTCGCACCTTTAAAATCGTAAATGACTCATCATTCGCCGTATCCTTACAACCTTGATCGAGAACTCACAATGCTATACTTGCTATAAGATCAGTTAGTCGTACGAGTGCGCCATTCAATTGTCAGCCTTCGTATACGTCGCGCGCGCCGCCCGTTTCTAGTAAAAACAGTGCAGTGAAACTCGCAAAATGGCCCAAAAAGCCGCTCTGCACGTGCTAAACATCGTTTTCACGATCCTCGGACTGATCCTGGCCGGTGGGGCCATCGGATTCTTCTGCTACATCAACATGTTCACGAGCCTACGGAACAGCAATCATTACTTACTGGATTACAACGTTTATTGGCCACAAGCGGTCCCTTGGATGTTTTTCGTGTGTGCGTTATTTGTGATCTTTACGTCGTGCTGCGGATTCAAAGGCGTCAAGAACAACAGTAAGTCCATTGTCACTACATATGGAATCTTTGTCTCTGTGGCTTCAGTTTTCCTTCTCGCCATGGCCATTGTCGCGTTAGCTTGCGCGGACGGGCCTAGAACAGATAATTTCATTAGAGATACGATCTGGGACGCTTATTCCCAAATGAAAGACCACCCAGATCTAGAAAAATACTTTGGCAATGTCGAGAAACGTCTGTATTGCTGTGGCGCTGACAGCCCGAGAGATTATGTTAGCTGGAGGAACGAGTTTCCGACTTCATGCTGTGACGTCATCAGATACGATTTCTTAGATAACTACGCTATTGACTGTAGTACAACAAACAAGCTGGCAAACGAGAGGCACGGATGTTCGGAGGTTGCGGCTCAGTACGCGCGAATCGGAATAAAGGCGTTGTCTGGGCTGTCCATCTTCACTGCAATAATTGGGATGATCACATTGGCCGTCGCGTTCAACATGTCCAAGAACATCAAAAACAGGAGGCCTCAGGTTATAGACGTGAGACACGAGATGGAGGCCAAAAAAATACTGCTTTAAAGACTTTAACATGATAGTGTAAGATTGCGTTTTGTGTGTCAGTTTCTATTCTCACGATAGTGAGAGTAAGTAACCCTTTTTTGTAAACAAAAGGGCGTGATGACGTAATTACGTGTTGCAAGACTTGTGCTAGCTTAAGCTCATTTGACACTATTTATTTGAATCATTAGCTTAGCATGTAATGGCATTTATCATTAGCATAGTGTTGGACTAAAAACGCATATGAGTCATCGATAAATCATTTGTAATTTTGTGTTAATGTAGATTAATATTAGGATACTAGGACGTCGGCTTTCTAATCCAAATCTTATGTAATCAAACATTTTTCACTTCTATCGATCGCATCATCTTATGTATGTCACGACACGACTGGTTTCGCTCTCTGGCCTTCGCGCGTTTATAAAAGAGGTTGCGCGCGCGCGGCCGCCTCATTTCATCGACAACGATCTCGCGCGGCGGTCGCCATGGCTAAGGAAGATTTTTTGAAGAACGTGCTCTACGTGGTCAACATCATTTACGCGGTATTCGGCCTCGCTACCGCGATCACGGGAATATGGTTCTTCGTGCAACTCATGGAGTTCGTCCGACTCCGGAACATGAATCACTACCTCCTTGATTGGAGAGTCTATTGGCCTCAAGTGGCGCCATGGCTCTTTATCGTCTTCGGAGTGATGATTATCATGATCGCCTTCTGCGGATGGTGCGGTGCTAGCCGGGAAAGCCGAGGACTACTGGGAATTTACACGGGATTCATGAGTTTTCTCATCTTCTTCCAAATTCTAACAGCAGTGCTTGTGTTTGTGTACGTTGATGGTGAGGACACGGATCGGTTCATTAAGGACACAGTGTATGACGGCTTCTACAACATTCAGAATAACCGGGAACACGCGAAGCAATACGAATGGATTGAGAGGAAGCTCAAATGCTGCGGTGCTAACGACGCACGTGACTACCGGGCGTTTAGGAACGACCTTCCACTGTCCTGCTGCCATGACAGTCTTTACAAAGCCCTGTGTGACTTCACGGATAAGGAAGCTAATGAGCGAGTGGGATGTGCTAAAGTAGCGGCAGTTTACACGAAGATCATCAGCTCCTCAGTAGCTGCCTCATCCTTATTGATGATGATACTCGAGATCGCTGGTGTCGCGGTCGCGTGGAGACTGTTCCATCTGTTCCGGGAGGTGGAACACTACATCCCTGAGAAGAAAGAGGGTGAGACCGAGTGCTAGTATTAGTTGTTGATTTAGCCAGTATTATTACCGCCGATTGTTTAGGTTAAACGATCCGATTCGACCCGATTCCCGATAAAGTCTGATTTTAAATGTGACGTAGTCTTAATCAAACTTGTCTATCGGCGTATAGGTATCTTTAATTATAAGAAGTATGCAATTTCAAGCTTGATTCTAGACCATTAAGGTTTAAAATTACTTGGAAATTTGCTTGGAATGTCGATATACATAATTGATTTAGTATTACTTCACAATTATACTTTGATTCAAGTTCCATGTTTCCTTCTCGAAGGAAAATCAGGCAACTTGTCTTACAATTCACAATATAATAATTATTTAATTGTAAGATCTCCGCATTCTTATATAGTTTAGATAACTTATAATTAAGGTCCTTAATTTGCCATAATGGAGTCTCGACCAAGCCTGAGGTCAAAATGCCACTCTTGAGTGATTTTAATCAGTATCCTCCTTAACTCGATGATTCATGTCTACCTGCTGAGTCAATTGAATGACTTAAGCGTATTTACGATTCAGCTGTTCTTTGGATACATGTAACTTGTTTGTGAAATCTTAAGGTCATCTTTAGGGCGATTCGTCCTTCTAATAAATCTTAACTTATCGTCAAATGTTCCAACTTCGCCAACTAGTTCCAACTTTGCCTATGGGATTTTTTCATGAATTTAAATTTTAACCATTTTTATTCTCGGTCCAAACTCAATTAAGATAAATCATATATTATTAATTGTAAATATGATATAATTTTGTCCCACAGGGAATGTAAATGCTAGTTGGCAAAGTTGGAGCAATTGACGGTACCGACCTCGGGCCCCACCAAGCAACTAAACACGTGACGAATTATAAAACCATTCGCGTATGTACCTCGTCCAAGTCGTGTTTCGCAAGACGCGCTCTAAGTTGGCAAGAAAGCGGGCGCGCCATGGACAACGTGTTTTGGTACTTGTTAGAAGGCCGCTTATGAGAAAATGTTCGACCTCAAATGTTGTGATGTTGTTTAGTGGTCGAGTAGAGTGTTTGGGAACCGATAGGTTCTGGCCGATTGTATATGGAAATTACGCAACTTGTGTTCTGTGTGTTAATTTATTTGGCTTCGCGATGCCGCTCGAAGACAAAACGACGTAACTCTTTGTGAGTTATCGTACGATACGTCATTTTGACTTGGTTTGGCAAGTTTGCGGAGTATTTTATATGTCAAAGTGCCAATGCACCCATGTTTTTTGGTTGCGATGTATACATTATGCAATAGACTATGCAATATTTGATTTAGATATATATTTTTGGATCTGCGATCATACTTCCGTCCTTTAAGCTATTTTTTGGATGTTTAGACTAAGTCTTTTATGTTTTCTGCTCATATGGAAATCTTTAGATGTAACATATATACCACCATTATTTTATAAATATATTTTCTTAAATGTTATCGCATGCCAAAGAAAGATATAGGTACAAATATATATGAGATCATATAAATTTATATCATGGATAAGCTAAGTTTGCACCTTTTTTGTATGTTACACCATACAAATCACGTGCAGACTTAATTTAGTCATGTAGTTTGATTAAAAATATTTTTTGCATGCAAAAACTATCACGTGTTAGTATAAAATTAGTTATAAGTTTATAAATCACAATATTATAAATGTATATAATTATTAGATTTTTATACGATGCGGATATGTTTTTAAAAAATTGTGATTTTTCAAAAACATATCTCAAAGGAGCTAGTCTTAAGTTACCCTTTTTGTTGTGAAGTGTCAGGAAACTGTAATAAATGACATCATACTAATCACCTGGTTTTACTTGTCTAGAAACGATTAAGATAAAAAACCCAATTTGGTCGCGTATAATACTAATTCATTTTATGACTAACGTCTTTAAAAACCTAGTGAAGACGTTATCTAAAATCAGCGTTAGAATTCTCTTGTAAATGAAAAAAATGTTAAAAGCATTTTAAACATTAGTACAACACGTTTATTAACGACATATATAAATCTAAATTTTTGTTTACTCAGCTGTCATGCGACCACAGACAAAATGTAACGTTTCACCTTCTGTTACCTTTTAACAAAAAAATTCTGCACTTGTTATACAATTAATAATGAGAATTATAACTATAAATTCTGCCATGATACAAAAAAAACAAACGTCAGTAATTCATTTAGTAGTCTCTCTAACTGATTCTAAATTAATAATACGTAACATAATTTATTGTATAACAGCAGAATTATACTGTTGCTAAAAAAATGCATTATATCAAAGGCTATGCGAAACGTTACATTATGTCAAGAAATATTATATCAAAATCGCAAACGGGACAATATACACGTAACAATGCAAGAATGTTAATTCACCTAACATTTAGTATCTCCAAGGCAACCCAGTTTCGCACAAAGTACTATTCATTCTCCATTCGCCTTGAATGGCTCGTGAGAATTATTTATGTCCTTCTGACATTGTCGTGTTTTTGCAAATCTGCATCCAAACCGGTTTTGAACCTGCAAAAACAGATAATATTGATTATTATTTATATTTGATAGGTATTACGTAAGGTGCATAGTTTTCAAATGACGTTTAAATGTTCCCAAATGAAACGGAATATAAAAAAAACTGTTCTTACTACCGATTTTCATATTTTTTGGCAAATCCGTTGATGACGTTATTTAATTACTTAATAATTCGATGTTGTTGGTAAATCTAAGGTTATATTGCAAACTTAACGATTAAAGGTCAATGGAAAAGTATGCGCTTTAACTATCTATATTATATAAATACATTAGACATAGCAGTAGCTTTAAAAGGGGGGATAGAATGTGTCCCCCCTTAAATCCACCCACTCTCTGACACCACAGACTTTATACTCTATTTGCTTACCTAATAGTAAAAGACAGAGATAAAAGATGCATCTCACGCCTACTATATGTGTGTACCTGTATTTGAGACCTTTCGTTTTTGGCCAAATGCTATGCTGTGATCCGAAAATTAAAAGACAGATACTAGATACATCTCGTAGTTTTTGTGACCTTTTGGTTTTAGTCGGGCTGTTGCGTATGCTATGATCCGTGGAGTCGACGCCCTCGAAAATTGAGGTCAAATATGAGGCTCAAAAGGAGGTCTCATAATTCATTGCTGTTTGACAATAGCTTGTACCTCAAACTTTTTAACAGTGGCGTTCACAACACTCGATTTCTATCGGATTATTTAATGACTTTGGGGCAGAAAGGTTCTGTCGGAAGACGCATCATGGGAAGGCCCCTAACAAGGTGGACCAACGACCTGGTTAGGATCGCGGGCAGAAATTGCATGAGGGCGGCGCAAGACCGATCGTTGTGGAGAACTTTGGGGGAGGCCTTTGTCCAGCAGTGGACGTCTATCGGCTGATATGATGATGATAACAATGACTTTAGAAACAAGCGGAACCCTAAAAACAGGTTTTTGCTCACGGGACTCGGAAGGGTTGAAAAACCGTAATAGGTAGATACTTGACATTTTCGCAAGATACGCATTAGTATGGCCGCATGTATCAACAAATACAGAAAGAAAGGTAATGTGTTTTTATGAGCATGTAGTTCTTTAAGTAGACTTAAGACCATATGTATGTACCAAATAAATGACTGATTCTGATTCTGATTCTGAGCTTTTTTATTAGGGTTCCGTACCCAAAGGGTAAAAACGGGACCCTATTACTGAGACTTCGCTGTCCGTCCGTCCGTCCGTCCGTCACCAGGCTGTATCTCAAGAACGGTGATAGCTAGACAGTTGAAATTTTCACAGATGGTGTATTTCTATTGCCGCTATAACAACAAAAACAAAAAAAAAAAAATATTTAAGGGGGGGCCCATACAACAAACTTACAGATAATGGTACGGAAACCTTCGTGCGCGAGTCCCACTCGCACTTGGTCGATATTTTTTCAGTATTTGTGGTTACTAGCGACCAAACACATTGTGCGAAAATTTGAAGGGTCTACTTATTACGGTTGGTAATGTTCAGCGCTGTGACAAACGAACAGACAGATGGAGAGACAACGAAAACTTGGGAATACGAGTAGGTTCCGTTAGTAGGTACATTTTGTGCATGAAACCTGGAAAATGACTGTTCACTCATGATTTAGGTATGTGTCAGAAGAACTTAATTTGGCAGTTTGGTATATAGATTTTAAGTTACACGATTTTCGAAAACAGGACTTACTTATACCTAATCGCGTTCAAAAAGTATTTATTTAATCCTTTCAAGACCATGAACGTAATATCACGTTCAAAACGTCGAGATAATTAAATAAACACTTTTTAAACGTTATTTAAGTTTTGTTACAATAGAAATTTGGTATTTGGTTCGCTACGAAGTTTATCTTTCAAGTTAAAAACATAATAAGGCTACACTAGGTTCTAACTGTACTGGGTTTTTGGTAGCGCTATAGTCAACTTTAAGTGTTGCGAAACTTTTAATACGCATAAGAATGACATAACATTATAATTTATATCACGTACATACAACATTTTCGATAGGTACACTATAGTGTCAAAAATGCATTAGCAAAATTGCCTAATCAAAAGATTCATATAACAAAGAAGATTCGTAATCTATAATGAACATCGAAATGGAAAATTTGAATACTACGGTTGTATGCAGCCAAATAAAATGAGCTTTGATTTTAAGAAGAACATACTGGATTTAAGCTTAATTTAACAAATTTTCATTTTGCCTATATTACCTGTTATTTCAACAAGTGACAGTCACAGAAATCGAAGTACATACCTGAGCCATACGAATATAGGTATGTATAGGATGGTATAGGGTATAGGTACTATTGCCAGGCCAAGATTAACGTGTCGATCCCACTCGCTCTTCAGAAAAAGCAACGTGTGTGAGCGAGCGACACTGTCGGCACGTTCTTTTTGGCTCTACTATACTAGTAGAGACTGGTAGTCTATTATAAAGGCAATAATGCATTAATAAAGCAACATTATATAATGGAAGAGATACAAAATCGATAACGAAGATGTCGAATTTACTGTTGCTTTATAAAGACAAGCTTTGATTTCATTGTGCACCTCAAGTATTCACCATGGCCGACCTCAGTATGAGATTGAGGTCAGACATAACACCATTAAAAAAACACTCACGATTTCTTGCGCAGTGACTCAACCTGCAGTTGTATTAAAAGTTGGAACGGTATCTGAACTATAAGTAGGTATAGAATGAACGGTAGAGGTGCTATTTACTTCCGTATATGTACTTATGTAGGCATTGCAATGCAATGACTCAACTGAATGTGGTTTACTGACTAAGATCTGGGGTGGGAATAGAAAATCAAAAGTATGGTAACTGTTAGACAAGCAATCATTGTAGGCAGTTGTTTTTTAAATAAATGGTAGGTACATTACTGCAGATGTCGAGAAGGACCGGCTTGCCGGGTAAGTAAATATAGATACGAAGCCGGCAAGCGCTTTTCACGGCTAAGGCATGTATAATAAATTTCTCTAACCTATAAAAGGAAATAAAAAAAATATACCACTCAAAAAAATCTGCTGTTTTGCCTGTTCATGAACACAGACGCCTTGTTAAAAAAAATACATCCCGGCTTAAGCCTTACATTTTGTATGAAATTCCTTTACAGTTCTCCAGAGTTATTACACCCGAAACGTGACAATTCGAAGCCTGTTATGACGCACGTTATGACGATATTTCATTGCACGTTTGAGAAATAGTAGATTGTTAACCAAGGGTAGAAAGTGGCCCATTGCACCCGAGATATTTCTGGCGCGCGAACGAAGTGAGAGCGCCAATAGATCGAGGGTGAAATGGGTAATTTCACCCGAGTTAAACACTCTACTTTTCATTTCGACTGCGAGGTTAATAAAATACTACACGCACATGAGTGTGTTAAATTAATGTCCATGTCATTTGTAACCAATAATTAATAAAAGACACGGTATTTATATTTAATCTCGTGTTCCCGCTTTTTCTATTGCAAACATTCTTTATTATTATTTTTAATAGAAAAAAAAAATACGTACCGCCAACATTAAAAAAAAAATCAATGCAATGGTTTCTATTTTGTTTTTTATCTAATCAGGGACAGAATTATATGTATGTATTATGAATATAATGCATATTTATATATTTCATAATTAGATGTAAATAAATTAAGCTTGCATATAATATATCTAACTTTTGGTGCTTTGAGTATTTATGACATTTTTTCTTTGGCCACTTACCATGGCCGACTAGATTGTACCTAATTGAGTTGGTCACGACGTGCATCTAGCTGGCAATTATCTTTGACTCCGTGGCAATTAAAAAAATATTACTTTCCACCCTAGGGATGGAAAAGCTATTTTCCACCCGGCTATCTACTCATGAAGATGACACTTTCCGAACAGGAGAGATGAAAATAATATTTCCTGTAGAATGAGTAACTTTTTACCACGGAGGTGGCAAACAAGCGTATACGGTCCGTCTAAGGGTCTAAGGGGATACCGCAGCATATCGATACTTCCAACTCAAGGAAATTCGCATGCGGGTCGTCCTTTTCAAAATTTGTGCGTACAGTCGCCATCAGACAGTCATATCGTAGCATGTAAGGTATTCATAAATATCTGAACACGACTCTTATTGACTGGGCGTTACAGTACATGTTCACATATTTATGAACGCCTTATATGCTGCGATATATCTGATGGCGACTGTACAAAAAAGGAGTGTTTCTTTTTTGAAGAACTCCTAACTGTAGTAACTTAAATTGCGGCTCCACACTTTTCGCGTAGTCGGCCGGACGGTTGGTTGGGTGAACATGATAGTGTGGAGAGGCATGCTCGCTGCGGAAGCCCACACTTCGGCAAACTTCGTCTCGGCCAACTTCGGTCAGCTTCATGAGTAGTGTAGATTTAGGGAAAGATTTTCCTAAGGCAGTTTATCCAGCCCGTCTAGCATACATCTCCCTCACAGTACCACCTATCTCTTACTATAGAACTGTGCAGAAAGATATAGGTAGTATGTCTCGCGCGAGAAAGAGACAATTCTCGCAGTTCTGTTGGAAGAGCCCATAATTTTTTCCACACTGTTTACTTGTTTATATTCATCTACCTCTAATTCAAAGTTGGTCGTATCGACTTTAATATTAGCATACCTACCATACTTAGTCACCAGTTATGTAAGTTCATCGGAAGTCAACTAAATTGAATCATCTAACAACTATTTAGCAGCCCACTTTCCATCGACTCTGTGACGCACGCTTTCATTTTCATAGTGTTGTATACAAACAAACATGATCGATCTTAGGTTAAAACTTTTTGCTTCACTCTTCATACAAGAAAAAAGGTTTTATTCGACTCCGTCAGAAGGACGATTATGTTGAGATATGTACGAAAAATGTGTACTAAAAAGGTGGAAACTAGATCAGGATCTTATTTAGCAGAAGAATCGTAGATATACCACGCTAACTAAGTAACTATTCCTCTTTTTTAATGTAGGTGTCCAATTGTAAGAAGCGTTTTTAGCGTTTCATAGGAATGTTGAACTTTGACGGTCATTTCTGACTTTTAGAGCAGTATAGACATTTGATCCCAAAAAAAAATTGAATCGATTGACATCCTCAAAAAAAATGTCCGCACGCCTATTATTGTTTTGATAAATTATGAGGATTCTGAAAACAATTACAAAATTTATTTTGTTTTAGGTACATAAAATAGTCAAATTTGCTATCCTTTGAAGTGACATATATAATAATTTTTTTTTTTTTTCATGAAGTATTGAACTAATTTTATTCATATAACTACTAATTCGGTGAATAGAGACTAAATTACTATGGGTGACCTTACAAACGGTCCGGTAGTTTTGAATTTTTGATATGTTGTCTTTTTGACATGTTGATATGAATTTTTGATATGTTGTTTGTTGTCTTTTTGATAAGTTTTGAATTTTTGTAATGCAAAATGCACAATTCCCCCCTCGCACCCGCCGCCATATTGAAAAAACCGGTACGTTCTTCATATTTTTGCTCATATCTTCCTTTAGGGGTATTTTAGCTAGAAGAAAGCTATATTATAATATAGAAAGTTAAATTTACTATATTCTCCATTTTATATTTTGTTTCTAGGACAGATAGTTACGCACATTTAAAAAAACGTAAAAAATTGCAATTTCCAACTCAAAAACCAACTTCAGGATTATATCTTCGTTTAGGAGCATTTTAGCTAGAACATAGCTTGGGCAATGTTGTAAAGAATTAAATTTACTATAATTTACATTTCAAATTTTGTTTCAATGACGGTTAGTTACGTAAACACTGACTAACCATCCTAGACAACATATCAAAAATTCAAAACTATTGGACCGTTTGTAAGGTCAAACTCCTTTATTCACTGGATTATACAGTATGTTGTATAATTGAATATCAATCTACCTACACCCACCTACTGTTTCTAATCAAGAACGCCTTTTCTAAGCAGAACTAAGCAGAACTCAGAAATGTGACCCGATCACATCGTCGACGAGGCGTGGAACTATGTGGTTGTTCCGCCATTGCACGTGCGATTTGGATAAATACTTGAAACGTGAGACCGTTGCGGTGCAGCTTAGATACTCATGATTGTGATGAATGATTACGATTTCTCAGGGGTATTAATGGTTGAAAGTAATGCTAAGATTAGATTAGATTTTTTTATTTCATAATATAAAATGTCAATATAAATTACGCTACATTTGCATGCATCTCCACTATGATCGTCAGTTGAAATAATAGTAATCTACGGCAATAATAAGAACAACATAATTGATAACAAAACAAATCACTACATGTCAAAAATCTAATAAATTAAGTACCAAAGAAATTTCAAGATCACTTCGTCATCAGTTATCATCACAGTAAAAAAAGTGATATAAGGAATATAAAATAATATCATACAAGATAATAAAACGCAATAAAACGGTCGTCGATGAAGTCGATCAAGATCATTCAAAGTATTTCTAGGCATGTAATTCTGTCAAAAATAAAAATAAATGGGCAAGTGCGAGTCCGACTCGCGCATGAAGGGTTCCGTACCATAATCTATAACAAGTTTGTTGTATGGGAGCCCCCTTAGATATTAATTTTATTTTATTTTTAGTATTTGTTGTTATAGCGGCAATAGAAATACATCATCTGTGAAATTTTCAACTGGCTAGCTAGAATAGAATAGAATAGAACATTTATTGCATATCACATTACAGACATAGGTGGATTTATAAATAAGTCAAGGGATACATGTGACGCCCTGCAAGGGCACAAGCAACATCAGTAGGCTAATTTTAATAAAACTACAATTACTTAAGATTAACATACTCAGCTGAATACACATTAATTCAACAAGACCAATAAATTTATATTATATACTTTCGTTGTCCTTAAAGAACTCGTCTAAACTGTAAAAGCATCTCGTAATTAAGAACGATTTTAACTGTTTGTTAAACAATCTTGGGTTATCTATGTTTTTCAAGGAGTTTGGGATATGATTATAAATTTTAATGGTCATGTAATGGGGGCTGCGTGTGACGAGTTTTAATTTTGAGAAGGGCATTTTAAGTTGGTTGAGATGGCGATCATTTCTTTTAGGTTTAGTCGTTGGTTTAGGTGAGTATAAATTAAAATGTTTTCTAATAAATTTACATGATTCAAAAATGTACATGGAAGTTACGGTTAATATTTGGTGTTTAATGAAATAAGGTTTACATGACTCCATTCGATCTATGTTAACTAAGATTCGAATACATTTCTTTTGTAAGATGAAAATTTTATTGATATCACTGCAGTTTCCCCATAGAACTAAACCGTATGATATTCTCGAGTAAGCATACGAGTAGTATGCTGCTAGAGCTGTTTTAAAATCAGTTTCGCGCTTTAGGTGCTGGAGGGCATAGATAAAGGACGATAACTTTTTAGTTAATTTTCGGATGTGGTTTGTCCAGCTCATATTGGAATCTAAATCAATGCCGAATAGAGTGGCAGTGCTCACGGTATCTAGTTTTGTATTATTATATTCATAATCTATTAGCAATGGTACTTTTTGGTAAGGTTTAAACTGAATTATTTTTGATTTGTTTACATTGAGTAGAAGGTTATGGGATTGCAGCCAGCTTGTAATTGTATGTAACGTTGAATTTAATTTATTTTTTATTTCGGTAACACTAGTACAAGCAAACAATACGGATATGTCGTCGGCAAAAAGCATACTATGCTCTTCCAATATGTTAGGGAGATCATTTATATATAGAAGGAATAGTATGCATCCTAAAACACTACCCTGGGGGATAGAACCCTTTACGGGTACTCTATCAGATCTAATGTGTTCCATTTTACCTGAATCGAAGTCTGCATTTTCTATTTCTACATACTGGAAGCGATCTTTTAGATAAGACCTAAACCACTCCAGGGCAGTACCTCTAATTCCAATGTTATACAACTTGTCTAATAGGGTTATATAACAGACTCTATCATAGGCCTTACTCATGTCGAGCAGGAGGCCTACAGCATACTTTTTTGTGTTTATAATATTGAGTATCTGTTGTACATATTTATATATTGCTAGGGTAGTTGAGTGGTTCTTCCTAAAGCCGTTTTGAGTATGATGAAAGATGTTATATTTTTCGCAAAAACTATAAAGACGTTTTACCATTGCAGTTTCGAAAATCTTTGCTGATGTCGGTAATAGTGCAATTGGACGGTAATTATTTATGTCGAAATTATCTCCTTTTTTGTGGATAGGTTTTATTATCGAAACTTTCAATGCGTCTGGGAAGATGCCCTGAGAAAATGACTGGTTTACAAGTTGTGTATAGGGAATTGTGAGGAACTCCGCACAGGATTTGACTAAAGTAGGAGGGATTTCGTCTATGCCGAAAGAGGACTTATTTTTAAGGTTTTTTATAATAGTACTTATTTCTTTAGGTTCAGTCGGCTTTAAGAAAAAAGAGTTAGTTACAGAGTTTAGTAAAGGTAATCTATTAACGGGGATGGGTTGACTATTTCCAATGGAGGAGAAGAAAATATTAAAAATGTTAGCTATATTTTTTGGGTCGTTAATTATTCCATCATCTGGTGTCTTAATTTTGAAGTTTACTTTATTTTTTGAATGGCTTTTATTTGTTACTCTATTTATTATTTGCCACATTGATTTGGTTTTATTGCTGGCTTTTGCGAATTGATTTTTATTATATATTTTTTTGGAATGAGCTATCACCGTTCTTGAGATATCTACAGCCTGGTGACAGACGGACGGACGGACGGACGTCCATCTAAATTATTTTGATGACTGTTCATTTTATTTATTTTAATATTCATTTACTATATCATTCGATAATTTATAATAAAGATAAGACAAGAAAATAAAACTGAAAGTAAAAATTATTATTATTAAATTATTGCAATTGGGATTAAAACCAAAATTAAAACGAAAACATAAGACTAAAATAAACTATAAATAAAAAATTCGTAACAAATACTTGAATAAATAAACGTGGGCATTTGTTTTATTTCACCTCTATAAACAAAGTATTTTTACTCCAATATTAGGTTCTAGTTTAAAACAGAAATATGTACTACAGTCTAGTGTTTACATTACGTAATATGATGCCAAAATGTTTCTCCAACACAACAGATGTCATGCCCCATTTGCTTTCAATAGCATCACAAAGCGACAAATCGCCGGACAAAAACCAAGGCTACCGTAAGGCTATACATAACCAGTCTAAGTTTGCATATCGTTTGTATGACGTTCCATACAAACAAGGTGCAAACGTCAAATAACTGGGTTATGCTATGCTAAAAACTTAAAGGGCAAAGGAAGATGATAATGTAATGCGACAATAATAGGGCTGTGTAAGGTCGTTTCGGTTTTAGGGCACTTAATTGAGGTAAATAGAGATGACACTGTGCCAGATTTGGTTAGAGTTGCGTTATTTTGTCGTTTTCTTGGGTGCTTGAATGTTGAGTGTTTTATTGTGTGTAATGTGCGGTAAATATTAGCAACTAGAGCGAAGAGACAGTTATACATTTGCGTCCGTCGTTGTCGTCCTATGAGCCCAACTAGTGCCAAGTAAAGAAGAGAATAACCTAAATAATTCAGAATTATAAAAATCCTGACCCAACGAAACGTAGCTAAGATCCATCTCGACAGGCAAAGCTTTCGATTAAAATAAAATCGGCATTCAAATCAGATCATCCTAGTTATTGGGAGACACGTGTTAAACTTATAACACCCCTCCTTTTTGTTGGGGATTAAATACAGAACAAGAAATCCCTTACAGGGATATATTTACCTTTCTACATATCTATCGCTCTTTTGTCTTTCTTTTTTTTATGTACAATAAGGAGTTTATAGATATACACACTATTTGAGCTCGCTGTCATTGTTCCCGATCAAGAGGGCCACAATCATACATACCTATATACTAAATATATAAAAGAAGAAACTGACTGACTGACTGACTGACCGACTGACATATCAACGCACAGCCCAAACCGCTGGTTCTAGAGAGTTCAAATTTGGCACGTAGGTTCCTTATAAGGTGTAGAGGTGCACTAAGAAAGGATTTTTCAAAACTCATACCCTAAAGGGGCGAAATGGGGTTCCAAAGTTTGTATGGGGAAACAAGATTAGTTAGACTATTTTACTAGAAACTTCACAGGAGTATTTCTAACGATAAATGAGTAAACACGTGTTTCAGGTTTTTTGAAAATTCAACCCCTAAAAGGGAGAAATGTGGTGACAAAGTCTGAAAATCAGCATGGGTATTGTTTTTATGGTTTATCGGGTCGCTGATTACGAAAACCGCAACGATTTTAAAATCCAACGTGGCGGGCGTGAGTTACCATCTCCCCTGTTGGGGTGAAATGGGGTTGAAATGTCTAAATACTAAACCGCTGGTTCTAAAGTGTTCAAATTTGGCACCTAGGTTTATTATAAGGTGTAGGGGTGCACAAAGAAAGGATTTTTCAAAACTCACTTCCTAAAGGGGTGAAATGGGGTTCCAAAGTTTGTATGGGGAAACAAGATTAGCTAGACTATTTTATTGGAAACTTGAAAGGAGTATTTCTTACAATAAATAGGTAAACACGTGTTTTAGGTTTTTTGAAAATTCAACCCCTAAAAGGGAGAAATGTGGGGACAAAGTCTGGAAACCAACATGGGTATTGTTTTTATGGTTTATCGGGTCGCTGATCACAAAAACCGCAACGATTTTAAAATCCAACGTGGTGGACGCGAGTTACTATCTCCCCTGTTGGGGTGAAATGGGGTTGAAATGTCTAAATACTAAACCGCTGGTTCTAAAGAGTTCAAATTTGGCACGTAGGTTCCTTATAAGGTGTAGGGGTGCACTAAGAAAGAATTTTTCAAAACTCACCCCCTAAAGGGGTGAAATGGGGTTCCAAAGTTTGTATGGGGAAACAAGATTAGTTAGACTATTTTATTCGAAACTTCACAGGAGTATTTCGAACGATAAATGAGTAAACACGTGTTTCAGATTTTTTGAAAATTTAACCCTTATAAGGGAGAAATGTGGTAACAAAGTCTGAAAATCAGCATGGGTATTGTTTTTATGGTTTATCGGGTCGCAGATTACGAAAATCGCAACGATTTTAAAATCCAACGTGGCGGACGTGAGTTACCATCTCCCCTGTTGGGATTGAAATGTCTAAATGCTAAACCGCAAATTCTAGAGAGTCCAATTTGGCACGTAGGTTCCTTATAAGGTGTAGGGGTGCACTAAGAGAGAATTTTTCAAAAGTCATCCCCCAAAACGGTGAAATGGGGGTCCAAAGTTTGTATGGGGCAACGAGATTAGTTAAACTGGAGGAAATGGAGTTGAAATGTTTAAATACTAAACCGCTGATTCCAGAGAGTCCAATTAGGCACGTAGGTACCTTATAAGGTGAAGGGGTGCACTAAGAGAGAATTTTTCAAAAGTCACCCCCCAAAGGGATGAAATGGGGTTCCAAAGATTGTATGGGGAAACAAGATTAGTTAAACTATTTTATTCGAAACTTCACAGGAGTATTTCTAACGATAAATGAAAAACACGTGTTTCAGGTTTTTTGAAAATTCAACCCCTAAAAGGGAGAAATGTGGTGACAAAGTCTGAAAATCAACATTGGTAATGCTTTTATGGTTTATCGGGTCGCTGATTACGAAAACCGCAACGATTTTAAAATCCAACGTGGCGGACGTGTATTAACATCTCCCCTGTTGGGGTGAAATGGGGTTGAAATATCTAAATACTAAACCGCTGGTTCTAGAGAGTCCACATTTGGAACCTACGTGTCCTTATAAAGTCTAGGGGTGCAATAAAAGAAGCATTTGTTAAAAGTCACCCCCCAAAGGGGTGAAATGGGGGTCGTAAGTTTGTATGGGGAAAAAAGATTAGTTCGACTATTTTATTCAAATCTTCCAAGGAGTATTTCTAACGATAAATGAGTAAGCACGTGTTTCATGTTTTTTGAGAATTCAACCCCTAAAGGAGGAGAATATGGTGACAAAGTCTAAAAATTAACTAGGGTAATGGTTCTATGGTTTATCGGGTCGCTGATTACCAAAACAACAACGATTTTAAAAACAAACGTGTTGGACGTGAAATACCGTCTCGCCTGTTGGGGTGCGATGGGGTTGAAATGACTAAATATGAGTATGGGTGTAATTTTTATGGTTCCTTGGGACGTTAATTACAAAATGCCATCGATTTTGAAATTTTACATTGTGGACATGAAAATTCTTGAAAGCATTTGCGCCAAATTGCAATTTAATCGGTCCAGTAGTTTTGCAGCAAATCGGTTGTAACAGACGGACTGACAGACAGCTACACGTGATCCTATAAGGGGGTTATATTTTTGCTTTTGAGGTATGGATAGAGACCCGCGTTATCCTAATAGATTAAAAAATAGTATTTGGTGGCATCTCGATCGTCGGCAATCGGTACCTAGGCGGGCGGCGCGTTGGGACGGGAGGAGGAATGATCGGGAAACTTCCTGCATCCGTAATAAATACATTCAAGCTTTTCAATAATTATGTTAAGTCAAGAATTCTGAATTACGTTTATCTGGCTCAAAATAATACATTTTTCATTCATCAACGATGAGAACCTCAATATCTTACAATAGAACATGACGTAACTTAGAACATGGCTTAGAATCATTAAACCAATATCTCGAATATCCCAAGTCGATAAGCGAAAGGCTCGGGACATCATAAAAGCTTTATACAAATAAAATGCACACATATCCCGGTGTCTTAGCTTCACTTCGAGTTATGAATTTTGAAGTGAACTTTATTTGGATACAGTAAAAGCTGAGATCGCTTGATTTGAGTGCTTGAGTTTTCGGGTTGATTTGTTAAAGTGGAGTTGTGATAACTTAAAAATATATTTCCCAGTGATATTAGAAAAGCGAAAGTCTGAGTATGTTTGTTACTTCTTCACGCTAAAACGGCTGGACGGATATGCATGAGGGAAATGCAGATTGCAGATTATACCCTGACTTAACAAATAGCCTACTTTTAATCCTGAAAAAAAGAGCATTTGTTCCCGTAGGATGATGTATATTATAAAGGCACGCGGGCGAAGCCGCGGGTTAATGCTAGTACTAAATAGTTCCAGTATCATGAATGTTACCTATACGCATAGGTGTTTATGTTATATATATTATTACTAGACTGGTACTGATAGGACAAGCATTGGGGAATTGAACATTATTATGATATTTTGGGACACGACAGAGGATCAGTTAGTAATGGTTTGTAAATAAAAGTGTACAAAAAAAACCGTATCCGAATGTAATTCAAAATTACATTATCTTCGTCTATCGACAAATCAGACGTTTTACAATGTAAAGGAGACGAAGGATTCTTACGTTCTAAGATAAATAAATAAGATGAAGTATGCATAGAAGAGCGCGTAAATGAGAAGCGAGCGAGAATAATGTTATTTTGTCGATATTATGTCTACCAATTATTCACACGAAGCAATTTTACATGGGAGACAAACAATAAGGCATCTGCCTGCGACTGCGACTCTCGCACTCATATGCGTGTCGGAAAGGATGAATACTTTATAATTGGTCTATCAAACCATCATACTTAAGCCCGCTGAACCAGTGAGCAGCTAATGTCAACGCCATAGTTACATTACATACTATCGAGAGGTGTGGAGTTCACAACTATCAGTAACCAACTATGGAGAGACGATTGGTCAGAAAAACTCGTGGCGTCATCAGATTCACATAACACCAACAAACGTCATTCGTATTGTCAAAGCCCAGCCTGTACCACTCCCTGGAACTGAATTATCCGCTCTACTGCTCACAGGTCACTAACCCATAGCTTAGGCATAAGTTTTAGTAGTCCAAAGTGGGTCAAACGACGTTAAGGTCAGTACTAGCCGTATATTCTTGAAACGTAGCCGGAGCATTGAGTCCAAAAGGCATTATTAGGAATTCATACTCTAAGGACATACGCCCTTGTGTGGGATTGAAGTAATGTGTGCTTTGTTCGCAAAATGCTTGGAGATTACTTAAGTTGTAATGGTCTGTGGTGGATTTGCTTTATGTTGAGTTTTAGTATCTAATGACGTAATAAATGTACTGGTTTTGGCCCGTGGCTTCGTCTGCATAATACATGTTATATCGCTGTAATTAAACATATTAATTGTGGACGTCCACTGTCGAATTATTTGGCTTTTATGAGATAGATGTCATGATAAATTGTACCCAATCAACGTTAAAAATAATGTAATTTTAAGTAGGTAAGTAATTAGTCGCCTTAAAAGATAGTAATTATTAGTGTGTTAGTTCGAGTGTGTCAAAACAGTTGAATAGAAAAAGCACTAAACATTATAAGTTATTTTAGTTGTTGATAATATAGTCGGGTCGTTCGTCATATTGTGACTTTATGTGATGGTGTTTAGGTACAAAAGTGACGAACCTTTTCATTCCGTGACTGCACAAGTTAGTTACATCAGCAGATTTTAAATAAAAGTTTCTGTAGAACTGCTCGAAGATCGAAGTGAACTTACCAACAACGACTTTGATTACGGTCTCTCTAAGGCAGTGATTAAATTTTGTATACTCTAATGAAACACGGGGATCAGAGTACACAAAATTCACTTTTCTTTACTGTTGTCATATTATATAGTATCCAAAAGGAGACAATAAGTGTTCGGTTACAATATTCTGTTGAATATCACTAAGGCTTTTTGATTATCACTGCTGAGTTTTGAGCTTCTCTTCCTTGCAAAATCATATACTATTTCTAATATGACTGTAGTTTGATTTACACCTATCTATACTATGCAGCTATTTCTACGTATATATGAGTAGCTGCTGATACAAGTATATAAGTACTTGTAGATAAGTGTGCGCACATAGCTATCGTCGTCTTCGTCACTGAACGTGCTTTTTGCAAAAACACGTATAGCGACCGCATTGAAGTTTGCCTCTTGTCATAACCTATAACCCATTTATATTTAATTTTATACATATTGTCATAGAGTACAATTTTGTATGAATGGATCGATAATGTAGAAGCCGCACATACTAACGTTTTTGCTCTATTGTTTCGGAGTCATAGCAATTAGAAACTGAGGTTTTCTAATTACATGCCCGTAAGTGGGGTCAGCAGTCGGTACTTCAAAAGTTTGAGTGTTTTCGGAAACGCGTGCGGCTTTTTCCGACATAAAAAAGAGAATTGACTCTAAGTAAGGTTTTTCATAATGCTATTTTTATTCATTACTAGAAGGCATCAACAAGTCTGAATAAAGTTGTGGCCGGTAAAGAAGTTTATGACTAGTGAGTTGGAAAAAAAAAACCGGCCAAGTGCGAGTCGGACTCGCGCACCGAGGGTTCCGTACAAACACTTTCCATCACTAAGTGGTTAAGTTAAGTTTGCACCTGGTATGTATAGCGCCCCATATAAATTAGGTGCAAAGTTAGGTATTAAAAAAAAAAAATATGGTTTTCGTAATTATTCCTTTATCTATGCTATAAGACGTTGCTTCGTACCAAATTTCAAGATTCTGAGTTCACGGGAAGCACCCTGTAGGTTTTGATTCCCTTGCAAGTGTCGAAAATTTGCGGCATAAACGGCTGTATCTTTTGATTGCGTTGGCTTAGAAGTTTGATTTTTTCACAGCTTCAAGGGACAGTAGACCTGAGTAATTGATATAAATTTCAGCTTCATACCTCCACGCGTTCCTGAGAAAAAGGGTCTTGACAGACGGACGGACGGACAGACGGACAACAAAGTGATCCTATAAGGGTTCCGTTTTTTCCTTTTGAGGTACGGAACCCTAAAAAGAAGGTTTAACTTAACTTCTTCTTCTTTAAAGCTCACAACGTCACTAACTAGTTTGATCCACGGTAACAACCGACGTAGTGTTTAAAATCATTTTCCAACAAAGTACACTAAAAATTTTTTTTTTTATAACAGAAGCCCAAATGTTAGCCGCTAGTTACATAAATCGGAGGACTGAGAAACTGAGGGCTACTAGGTAGCAACCTTATTAAGTACCTAAGTACTTAAAATTAACACAATTTGGCTATTTCCCAAGAAGTCAAACTAGTTGAGCTATTTTTTTTTTCAGTGAAAGGGTAAGGAGCTCCACGTTTACATATCGCGAACAGATAAGGTTGTAATATTGCCACTATGGCTACGAAAGAATAAAGGAACAAAAAGTGCCAAAAGCTGAAATGGATTGAATAGTACTTATTGTTACATGCCGCTAATTTTTACTATGAGTAATTCTCAGTACTTACGTTAAAATCAAATGAACGGCATTTACGTATTAAAATAAATAGTTAATATATAGTTAGTAATTTATTCCACATAATATTGAATTCAAAGAGTCATATCATTATAATTATGGCACTGCCCATAAAAAGGTGCGTATTGTTATTGTATACAGGATACACATATGGTTGGCAAACATTCAAAGACACGGTATTACACCGTTTTATAACCAAGATATTAATGAAGAGTGCATATTATTTATTTTTATATCAAAAGTAGGATGGAAATATTAAATATTATACCTATAATATTCTAGACAAAGATACGAGTGAATATCAATTTACAAACACACAATAACGTGACATTTCTTTATAATTTACCTTAGAATATGATTTACATTTAGATTTTATTTATTTCTTAACATAAAATGTCAAAATAAATTACGCTAAGTCAATTTACATGCACTTATACTATGATCGTTACATACATTAATACTAAGAAATAAAATATGATGAAAAAGAAAACAGCGAAATTGATTATAATAAAGGTTGTCTGGAAGAGATCGCTCTTTAGCGATAAGACCGCCTGTTGTTTACCTCTAATTGTAATGTCTTGCATTGTATTTCTCCTGTATATTTTTTGAGGTGTGCAATAAAGAGTACTTGTAGTAAAAATTTAAACAAATTGAGATAAAAATGTCAAAGAAGCTCCTTGTCAAAGAAGGATTGTCAACAAACAAATATTAACACGGTAAAAATAGCACTAAAAATTACGAAGTCAAAGAAGGCAATAATTATTAGGAATAAGGTCAAAAGTAACTTTGAACTAGTGTCCATAAATATAAGGACGCCGTATTTATTCTAAGCAATTTACCTAACCTAACTTAACCTGATATTAGCAGATTATTTTGGGTGCCTGTTGTATCGCATAACGTTTTTTGTCCTAAAAATGTTTGGCCGAGAATGTTTGGCATACTGTTGAATGGCATACTACTCGTTTGTCCTAATAATTTTTGCGCATACTCATTTAAAGTCCTAAAGCAAGTTTATCCTAATATTGATAACTCTAAAATCTAATTACCTAAAGGATATTATTCCTAACATTAATTGCCCTAAGAATTATTTTGCCTATTATTAAATTGGCTAAAATTACAGCACCTAAACTAAACCTTCAGGCAGGTCAGATTTTGGTTAGGTTAGGTACGACGACGAGCGAAGCGAGGAGGAGTGTTAGGTAGAACTGTGACCCTAACGAGCGAGCGAAATAATATTAAAATGTAGCTGTCAGTAGGTTAGGTTAAAGACCGAAAACTGTAGGTTAGGTTAGGTTTGTTTTATGACCATGGATAGCGGAGCGAGCGAAACGAGCGGAGCGTCAGAATGCTTGCTTGCATGGAGGTATATTAAAATTTAGCAGTTAGTAGGTTAGGTTAAAGACCGAAAACTGTAGGTTAGGTTAGGTTTGTTTTATGACCATGGATAGCGGAGCGTCAGAACGCTTGCTTGCATGGAAGTATATTCAAATTTTGCAGTTAGTAGGTTAGGTTAAAGACCGAATTTTTTAGGGTAGGTTAGGTTTGTTTTATGACCATGGATAGCGGAGCGAGCGAAGCGAGTGGAGCGTCAGAATGCTGGCTTGCTGCATGGAGGTATATTACAATTTAGCAGTTAGTAGGTTAGGTTTAAAACCGAAAACTGTAGGTTAGGTTAGGTTTGTTTTATGACCATGGATAGCACATGTTCTTAGCACATTAAATACTAGGAACATTACAATTATGCACATCAATCATTCGATAGTTGAATTTTAGCCACATGAAACGATAGGACAAATAATATTTAGGACAAACAATAATAGGAGCAACAATTTCGGACAATCAAAAATATGCGGAACAAAGTGTATGCCATACGTTATTAGGACAAAAGACGTTATGCGACACGACGATAGGACTAATAATTGTATGCCATCCGATATAGACCCGATTATTTTATTAATCTACAACACCAAGTTATACCAATAACAACTAAAGTTTCTAAGAACATAGGAATAGACCATTTGAGAGCAAAATGCGGTCAACGGGCCAGTTTCCCATAAAAACGTCTATCGCTATAGTTTATCTTTCGGAAAAACACTTGCGAAATCGAACAAGTTACTCCGCAGTTTCTTCCTGTCCCTCTCACTCTTTAATTATTCAATATTGGAAAGAGCGAGACGACACCATATGGAGTTCGTAGTTCCAAGTTCGTATTACTCCTTAGCTAGTGATTATGTCACCGTCGTAACTGGTATTTTATTTGACTTGTGTATAAAGGTATAATAGCGATGGAGATTCAACTCTATTAAACGTATTAAAAGGCCCAAATTCAAGTTAGTCGAAAACTGATGGGACATTTCTGGTCAAGCGATTTGTACCTAGGTATAAGTATTTATGCAAATGTTTTTGAGGAACACGTATACAACCTCGTATTGTTACTATTTGCTATGATAATCTATGGATGAATAATGTTACATATAGCTAACGAACAAAACAAGTAAGTTATATGATATAACTAGTCTTCTCCTTTCTCCTGGCTATTGTCCCAATTTATTTGGGGTCAGCCCTCCTGGTACTCTTGCGCCACACCGTAAGATTGCGGGTTGTCTCGTCGTTTGCGTTTATAGACCTCGTTTCGAAGTTTCTTTATTATGTAGTTTTCCATTTTATAACTCTTTAATACGACGACGCGGTTGGCTCGGTTTGTAGAGACCTGCCTACTGAGCCGGCGGTCCCGGGTTCGAATCCCGGCCAGGGTAAATATTTGTGTGATGAACTCGAATATTTGTGCTTGGGTCATGGTATGTATTTAAGTATATATTTATCTATATAAGTATGTATATCGTCGTCTAGTACCCATAACACAAGCCTTCTTGAGCTTAATTTGGGACTAGATCGATTTGTGTGAGGTTGTCTGATATTTATTTATTTATTTATTTAATAATAATTGGGGACATTTTATAAAATTCGAAAAATTCAAATCGTTGATTCTGTTAGTGGGCCACAGGCACTTTTATATGTGTCAGACTAAATCTGCGCGCACATAAGAGGAGACCGCTGTTCACAAGAAAGCCGAAAGAAACACAACAGTAAGTAATTTTCCGCAAAGTATACTTAACAGTATTACAATAATTACTTACGTTGTGACTAATTATAGGAGATGTCTTCTCCAAATCAATGATAGATTAAATTTTGATCCTGATCCCAGTTTTAGCAGCTTCTCTTTTGAGATAATATGTCATCTGCACTTATCTGATGGAACTGAACTACGTTCTAATTGTTCCTGGTCTCTATTAAACTCGTAACTTTATACTTTATCTGATTGGAGTGTAATAGACTGGATATTTTAAGGTGCGTCCACAGGATACGACGTTGCGGAAGTTTAAAGTCGTCTAGTCATTAATTGTCAATTAACATCGTCATTAGTAGTCAATGACCGTATAACCTGTCTCGCCTTTATTTAAACGGTTTTAAACTGTCAAATTTTTACAAGCAATGCTTGTATGAATTTGATCTCTAATACCTAATAATCTCTATTTAACAAAAAATAACCAATCTCAATGAGGAAATGGGAAAAATATTTAGATTTTTTGTTGATTTTCTCAAAAAGCGTTAAATAAATTACGATGAAATCTATATTATCATACTTCAGAGGGGATCCCATCTGAAGTATGATCTACCAAATAAATGAAGAATTATCAAAATCGATTCATAATTGCCGGAATGTTCGTAACATCCATACAAAAAACATACAGAGTCGAATTGAGAACAACCTCCGTTTTTGAAGTCGGTGGAAAATGTACGGTAGTATCTTTCAAGCCTTCAAGGTAGATAAGGTAAGGCAGTACCCGACAAATATAACTGCTTCTGTTAGCGAAAAAAATTATGTCTACGTTCTACGTTCGGGCCAAAACGACTTTACGGATTTTAACAAATCTTGGTACAGGCATAGTTGGACATCTAAAAATGGTTCTAGGATACTTTTTACCTAAATACGGTAAAGAAAAAAAAGCGGACGTAGTTGCTTATAAGAAGCAGAATATACCCACCTTCTAGTATTATTATATATATAGATTGATTCACGGTTGATTAAGCCTATCTCTTGTGTAAACTCCATCGATAAAACGACCTCTAGATAATGAATTCGTCTAGACTCCCGAGAATGTATATGTACAATTTCGTGATTCAAACGTAGCAAATTGGCAAATAACCTTCGCTTCATTACGGTTCGACGAAATTGGTCGGTTATGTTATCTAAAGCTACTCAGGTAATATCTACATTATTCGATATTTTTCATATTTTTTTCTTCATTACCTATTCGTTATTTTAACGTACCTGGGCCCTAATTCCACATAAATATCTTTTATATCTCGGAGAGATCAGCGAAGTGGCGATATACCTTCGCCTACCCGGTCTCATTGAGTATGCGCCTCATTTATATGCGACGCCATAGATATCAGGCGTTAAACGTAACTTGAACGGGTAGTAACCTAGCAGAAATGTCTCTTTATGCAGCTCTAATCGCAATCATTGTGTTTTAATGACAGATAAAAGCTGTACACCTTGAATATACCCGAGACATCACTTATTTGGCGATTATCTCAACGTAAACTCGATTTTGTACCCAGAACTTCATTAATTAGAAAGTTTAAGGTTTTTAAAACGTAGCTAGGTAAAGTTTTTAACTTTGACTCTTAAGTTTAAAATGTCATGTCTTAGCATGCACTCCATACTAATATTATAAATGCGAAAGTGTGTCTGTTACCTCTTCACGCATAAACCACTGAATCGATTTTGATGAAATTTGGCATGGAGATAGTTTAAGATCCGAGGAAGGACATAGGATAGTTTTCATCCTGGAAATTATCCCTAAAAAGATTGAAAAGTGAGTAAGTAATTCATGATGACATTGATGACCCTGTAGGAAATGTAATGATTAGACCAAAAGCACAATTGCTCTTACATTTGCTTAGGCGCTTTTAATAATCCCTTTTATTAATTAAGGTGATTAGGTGGATATCTATCGTGTTGTACATGTACGAGGTTGCTTCCATACTTCCAAGTTCCACGCGGACGTAGTCGCGGGCAAAAGCTAGTAACTAATATACCTATTATCCATTATACGGCCGTGATAAAGCTGACTAATTAAAGTAGTATTTTTCTTTCGATTTTTCTCTAAACAATGGTCTTATCTTGGAGAATATTAAAAGTACCTTTATGCCCTTATTAAAGGACAAAGTTCATTATTTCAAAAACCAAATACCTTTCCACCCATCTAACATTTAAAGCGTGGCCCAAATAGAGTACTTTAAAAAAGTAAAAGGGCCCTATTGGGTAACGTGTGACGTAACTATGAACAAATCGAGCGTGGGTGCCGCTTGTCTATTGTGTATTCAAGGCGCACTGTACTTTAGTATTAGCTCCGCGTCGGTTTGTGTTTTTATTTATTCACTTTTCCTGCAGACGAAAGTCGATGCATTTCATATGTAAGGGCCGTGATAGTTTTTAGAGTTCCATAGGCGAAGGGTAAAAAGGGACCCTATTACTAAGACTCCGCAGTCCGTCCGTCTATAACAACAAATACTAAAAACAGAATAAAATTATTTTTTAAGTGAGGCTCCTATAAAATAAACGTGATTCTGCCGTTTTTTTGCTCGATAGTGGCTGTATCTCATGAACCGTGATAGCTAGAAAGTTGAAATTTTCACAGATAATGTAGTTCTGTTTCCGCTAGGTATAACAACAGTTACTAAAAACATAATAAAATAACTTATCAGAAATCATATTTGAAGAACCCGGTTTCGTTAACTTTGCACCTTATTTGTATCCGGCTCCGGCGCCATACCAGGTGCAAACTTATCTCAATCCGGACAGTTAATATCGGATAAGTATTTGTACGGAACTCTCGGTGCGCGAGTCAGACTCGCACTTGGCCGGTTTTTTATTAATCCAACCTATAAAAGACCAAGAGGTCGCCCAAGGCGCCGGTGGGTCGATGACATTGTAAAGATAGCCGGAAATTCGTGGACCCGCCAAGCCAAAGACAGCGATCACTGGAAGGACCTGGAGGAGGCCTTTGCCCAAAAATGGATGTTATTATTATTATATAAAAGACATACATCATTGGTAACAATAGTCGATTCGGCAAACGCATTTTTGAAGAGGTTTTCTGTAGTTGAGTTGATCAAGGATTGTCTTTTATGGGTACGTTTGCCACGTGTAGCAAACAGGCTGTATGAAAACTTATGCAGCCATTATAACTCTAATTTACTATTAATTTAATTGCTTAATAAATGACAAAGTTTCTACAATTTCACGCGTCTCATGTTTCTTTGATCAGCTGGTAGCTAATATAATTAGTGGTTATGGCGATGATAATAACAGCAATTAAATTATATACTGTAAACAATTCTGACCTCATTACAAAAGGTCGTTCTATGTGTGGATTCCTTAAAACGAAGCGCAACTTTATGTGACAAGAAATATAGAAACAGATATGTAAATATTTGGCATTCAAACTCTTTAGTTCTTGGGGGGGCTATGATTTTGGCCGGTATGTATGTAATTTCATGTGTTCCCTCATAACTTTTAGATGACTTACCATCCTCCTTATAGATAGATGATTGGATTATAGTTCTCTATATATCAAAAAATATCTAACATTTATAACAAGGAAATCAAATGGGAGTCAAAGTACCTATTAAGAAAAATACTTAACGTAGATAAGGTCTAAGTAGTGGACGGACCTTCTTGGGGTCTCAAGATGGCGGTTAGCCAACAGTTGCCACAGATGGAGCCTCTATTTTGTACGTGTACACGCAATTGAATTGCGTAAGCAATGTTTTGGAGAGCGATGCATATCGTCTTTTCCTTCTCCATAAAAATGGCACAAATAAAAAGTTTTTATCAGCAAGTTATACAAATATCGATCATGATAAGTACACCCAAAGTATAAAGTATAATATAAATCATAATCATCATCATATGAGCCGATAGACGTCGCCCACTGCTGGACAAAGGCCTCCCCCAAAGTTCTCCACAACGATCGGTCTTGCGCCGCCCTCATCCTATTTCCGCCCACGGTCCTATAAGCCCGTTTAATTCTAGCATTGTAAAATTTCTCTGATTTGACCAGGTCGTCGGTCCAACTTGTTGGGAGCCTTCCCACGCTGCGTCTTCTGGTCCGCGGCCGCCACTCAAGAACCTTTCTGGCCAACGGCCATCGATCCTACGAGCAATATGCTCCGCCCACTGCCACTTAAGTTTAGCAACTGTCTGAGCTGTTTTTGCTTTGAGTTGATATATTTACCTATATGGACAGATGTAATTATTTTATCATTAAGTATATTCGTTACGGCTTATATTTCCCCATTAAAACTCCAGTTGTATGCATTAAAAGAGCCTGCAGAGCAAAGCCCTCAACTTGCATTGACCAATAGTCCGGCATTCCACAAAACCAGTCTAAACCTAGAAAATGCCGATACTTTAATTTACATTTTTACTAAGTTCTACTTCGCTGTCACTTATATCCACCCGCCGTTAAAAAAACCCTGCATTATACAGGGTGATGAATCCAAATGGGTCAGTAGGAATAAAATGAAAACTATGGGATATAGGGAAATCTGTTCTTAGGGACTATGGCGTCGATTTTAGATTTAAAATAAACTGCATTTTTTATGAATCTCATATATGACCGGAAGTTCAACCTGGTTAAAATTCTGTAAGTAATCGCATGTTGTATTGCAACATTCTTTCCAGCGATTTTGACCGGGTTATGTATGAAATTATGCATGTATAAGATTTATAAAAAAATTATAATGCAGTTTCTATTAAATCTTTAATTGACGCCATGGTTCCTAAGAACAGATTTCCCTATCTCTTATAGTTTTCGTTTTCTCCCTACTGACCCATGTATATTGATGAGAGTAATGGTGGCACAAACAAGGTGTAATAGTTAAGAGTGAGGGCGATAATTTTGTAACTATAGCAGATATCGAAAAACCATAAACTGATTTAGAGAGTAGGTAGGTACCTTACTCAATCAGTAATAGCAAATCATAAATATTTTTTAAATAAACTTAAAAATATCCAAAATGTTTAAATGATCGCTGCCATACATTTAGTATGACGTTCATTGGGAGGCGTTTTACAAGTACTAACAAGCTATGGACTTATTAACTGTATTTTGATATCTGTTATAGTTACAGAATTATCGCCTGGTCACACTGTAACGATTACAGGGTGGATTGCAAAAAAAAAATGTACATAGTTAAAAGCTTAGTTCTCTCTAGTTACCCATACATTTTGTATGGCTAACTTTCGTCACACAAAGGAATCAATTAAGTTTTGTTTTAATTAAAGCCCTTTACTAATTTTTTTTGCAATCGACCCCACACCTTTTATAGTATAGAATTAAAAGATGCCCGCAATTTCATGTTCATATCTATTTTTATCGATAGTCTACAACTATGTAACTAAAAAAAAGCTAATACGAACTACCTGTGATCCCAGAGCTGGCGCGTTTCTCGAGCAAAGGCTCAGTATTGCTGTGCAGCGGGGAAACGCCGCCAGCATCTTGGGATCATTTCCGCCAATGAGCGACCTTGGCTAGAGTTAGGTTAGTGTAGGTTTTAGGTTTTTAAATTGTTTTACCACTTAACCCGCATGTTTTTTGTAACTACAATGTGGTTCCGAATTAGAGAATAATGCGAAGTGAATGTATACTGGAGGAAACTATTAGAAAAAATATTATGCCAATAGATATTACTGCCAAGAAACTTTATGCATAATTTTACTGGCTCCCCAGCAAGCCGTTAATCGAATGAAACTTCTTGGAGATTGCGAATCATTGTCACTTGAGACTAATTGCGTTGGGTCGTGCTTTCTCAGGCTAAAGAGGATGTACCGCCGCCATGTGCTGGATAATTGGCTTAATGTCCAGTTAACACCGACTTTTTAGGGTCCTGTGCATTAGATCAGTGTTTTTAACCTGTGGTCTGCGGAGCCCTGGACCACCCAGGTTTTTATTGCTGCCTATGACATAATGTACCTAATAATGATGAATGTACTGATACCACATGATGATTTGGTGTAGGGACGCCCGGCCGGAGACAGGTGGACTGTCGATCGCTTGGTGACGTTCATATAGCCCAATTCCCAATTGAAGCCAACCGTTACTGTTCCGGCGGCGCTCCCTTACAGCCTTCCTCGAATCTTCTTATTCTCCTGCAGAAGGAAAGGACATCTTTAAGGTTAATTTCCTTCAACTGTTCCTCTTCTGGTTTATCTTTTCTGATGATGCTATATTGTACTGTCGCATACATGCCACCCTCTGCTATACCATGTTTACTTGTCTCCTCCTGGCCACAGTGCTAGCAGGATGGATTACTTACTACACCCATAATGTTAAGATGCCTGTTAAGGCTATTAGTAGGCATGTTAATACGACATGGTCATATGGTTATTGCGAATCCAGTAATTCCCACTTGAGACTAATTGCTGGCTCGTGCTTTCTCAGACTAAAGAGGAAGCGCCGTCATCTGCCGGATCATAATTGGCTTAATGTCCAGTTAACACCGACCGTTCCTCAATTACTCTTTATAAAGTGGGAGAGGTTATAGTGGAGAGAGGCGCGTGTAAACGCTGCTGCAGTGATTGGTGTTAAAAGGACCTTAGAAATGAAAATATATCGTAAAAAATTTAGAAAATTGCTTAAAAATTTAAACGAATTCAATTATTCATCCCCATCAAACCCTAATCAGTATCGTAGGATCCCTTCATGAGCAGTGGCGTAATTGCTTGAAGATTATGAAAAGTTTTGTTGGGATAAAAGTTAGTTTACTTAGCTAAAGGATAATCTGTCATGTAATACTTTATATGTCAAACTTTGTTGAAAGTGTACTTATCCATCAATCTTTATCATTCCCTGATTTTGATAATAATTTTATACTGTGTGATGAAGTCATAGTTTATATTGTATTTTTACTTTCATGTTTAAATCGAAGCTAAAACTACCTATATCAGAATTGAACGCCGACTTGACTTTATGTCATAATTTGTAGGTAATTCTTGTTGATCTACTCCGCTACCTAAAGGTTGTCTGGAAGAGATCGCTATTTAGCGATAAGACCGCCTGTTTTTAACCTCTGTTAATTTTTTACTGTGTATCTCTCATGTTTTGTATCCCTGTGTATTTAAGGTGTGCAATAAAGTGGATTTGTTTGTTTGTTTGTAATTTAAAAGTTTTCAATGCACGAATGATTTAACGCCTACTGTCGGTCTCGTGTTAAATCATCCTTGCACCTAAAACCCCGGGATATCTTCATGAGATGTTATCAAGATCGCTCCGCTTACCGCACCGCTCGCACTCTGCCCGCCGCCAATCACTTTCAATTTAAAGTCTCACAATCCGTGTGTGGCTCGTGGCTCCACAATGGGTACTTAAGGGCTTGGGTCAAGGTTCGATCCGGCGTTGCGACATTCTGTGAGCGGTAGCTGGTATAGGTATGTAAACGGTTTGTACTGAACAGAAGGACCGCTGCGAGTTGGAAGCGCGCTCGGACTATTCGTAGGCTTATTTATTTATTTATTGGACCTTCAACAATAAGTACACTTAATTATTTGGTATCCTCTTCTTTTATACACGACGACGCGTTTGTCTCAGTTTGTAAGCATCTGCCTACTGAGCTGGCGGTCCCGGGTTCGAATCCCGGCCAGGGCAAATATTTGTGTGATGAACTCGAATATTTGTGCTTCGGTCATTGTTGTTCTTTGCAGCCCTGGCCGGGATTTGAACCCGGGACCGCCGGCTCAGTAGGCAGGTACAAACTGCGCCATTCGCGTCGTCATACATCTGTCATACGTTTCGTATGAAGACATGTAAATCCGTGTGTAATGTGGGAAAAAGTGTCTAAAGTAGGTATGTGGTTGAAACAAGTGATGAGCAGCACGTTTACCGCTACGGTTTTTACATACGTATGTAGCTTAATTTAACTCTTATAACTACGTACTCGTATTGGCATGATAATGAGCACGTACTTATATTATAGCCCGCGGTTACCTGCGCGTGAGTTGACCGGTGGAAAACCGCGACAACTTCCTTCTAAAGTCTATGCCTCAATTATACATTTGAATCTTTATAAAATTGGTTCCATGATGATGATATGAGTTTATTACAAGTTATTTGGCGTAGGTATGTTTTTAAGGTTCCGTACCCAAAGGGTGAAAAACGGGACCCTAATACTAAGACTCCGCTATCCGTCTGTCACCAGGCTGTAATCTCATGAACCGTGATAGTTAGAGATTTGAAATTTTCACAGATGCTGTATTTCTGTTGCCATTATAATAACAAAGACTGAATAACTGAATAAAATATTTTTTTAAGAGTTAACACGTTGGCCCGGTAATCCAAAGGTACCGGGTTCGACTCCTGGTCTCTTCCACCAAGTTCCGCATGTCAATTTTTCTTTGTGCTTTGATCTTTTTATCAATGGAATAAAGAATTGTGTAGTGTACCCACATTAAAAATAATGCGACATTACATGTTTCATACATTTATGAATAGGTAAGTATTGAAAAGTCGTTGGCACCTGTATCGGCCTGTTGCGATATGCCCTTGGGTTGGTTAGCTCAGTTGTGGCAAGTCGGTTAACCCGGTTACATTCCAGCTACAGAAAGGTAAGCAAAGCTAACGATAGATAAACGTTTTGGGAACTGTCTGTCAATATGGATTGCGCAAAGTGTTGCTACATAGTCATTAAAATAAAGGTACTTACTAAAAACACATGTCTTATAATATTATAAATAATGACACAAAGGTAAATTAAGAAAGAAAAATTGAATGCGATCTACTACAATCTAAGCAGGATTTGAACCTGCGACCTCTGCGTTTCCGGCGCATTGCTCTTCCAACTGAGCTATCAGATCGCTACGTCAATCACACCAAATCTTTCATCCCATAATTCGTTACTATATGTTTGAAATGCTTATGCGCATTAGCCATACCCTAGGATGTGCGCTTTACACGCACGATCCCCAATTCCCATTGCTTTACAGCGAGTGTGACGACTGCTAGAGAGATGGCGCTGTTCTAAATATTTGTATAGAATCTTTTTATAGATTCATATTTTTATGTGGAAATACCACATTTTTATTTTTTATAAATAATGACACAAAGGTAAATTAAGAAAGAAAAATTGAATGCGATCTACTACAATCTAAGCAGGATTTGAACCTGCGACCTCTGCGTTTCCGGCGCATTGCTCTTCCCACTGAGCTATCACATCGCTACGTCAATCATACCAAATCTTTCATTCCATAATTCTTATAATATTGTCATATTGTTGTAGAAGTAAGTCTTGAAACACAAAGTGAGATAGTTGCTAAATATTGTACTAGAATAAAATTACTTTTAGGATAGAGTCGATGCATAAGCGATGCTGTATCAAAATCAAAACAACGCGACTGAATTGCTACAAATAGTGGCCGTAAGTGGTCGCTATAGACCTAAGAGAGCTCTCTCTTAGGTATTTCTCGCGGCTGTCGTCGTTTTTTAGTTATTTCAATGTGAAAGTGTACTTTTTATTATTGTGTATCGGTTTCTTGGACAGTTCTTCTTTTACGCTACAATGGACTGAATCTTTGACAAAAGATAAACTGTGGGCTGGAGACTTCATCCTGTATTAACGTAAAAACACACACGTTTCAACGTATAGGCAAATCACAGTAAAAACCTAAAAGTATAGATCTTTTGTGAGATTTTCGTGCTCGCTATTCATTAAACCTAAGTTGCAACTGTTGCATTTTATTTTTAAACAGTTCACATTATCTTTTTGCTTTGTCGTGGATGTGTCAACATATTTGTGATCTTCAAATAGTGAAATGAACAAATTTTCACGGATAATTTAAGTCATTTTATTAATTCCACCGCATCCCATAAACCCGTCGTCAGTTTCAGTTAGGATTTGACATAATAGGAAGACAATATTCTGTTAATTCATCATAGTCATCTACTCATCGTTACCAGTATCATCATCGTATGGAGGGTTGCTTTTATCACGCGATAAATAAGTGACAAAGCATCCATCACGTTTTGACAAAATTCGAGTGTAAGTGACAGATGCTATGTCACTTATTTATCACGTGATAAACGGAACCACCATAGGCCCCCTGGCAAAATACCAGTAGTAAATTATTTTATTTTCACTTATTTTCATCTACTTTATCTACTTACGTCACATTTTTTCCATTCCAGTGCTGTTAGAAATGTAACCAACCTACTAACCGCTAAGGAAGTAGCCACTAGACTCGTTTGCGCACTACGGAGGAAACGGAGACACACCCACGATGTTGCGAAATTACGTGGATGTCGTAAGCTGTCTATTTTTGACAAGCACAACATTGCGCTATGATATTTATTATGAAAAGTGCTAATGATAAAGGGCTAAAAGACAGGGTCACGTCACGATAATGGGGTGGCGATAATTAGGAAGGCGACCGACGGCCTGGTTAGGATCGCGGGTAGACGTTGGATGAAGTCGGTGCAAGACCGATCTTTGTGAAGAACTTTGGAGGAGATCTTTGTTATGCAGTGGACGTCTATCGGCTGATATATAATGATGATGGTTATGATAAGTGGCGATGTACAAAGTGTATCGCCAATTCGGAAACTCCGAGATATATCAGAGAGATATACTGCAGGGTCTTGCTAGATGCAAATTTCCTTAATGTTGCTAAGCATACATGTAGAAACTCAATTTCTAATAACTTAGATACTCTAAATTGTAGCGGATTAAAATATCATAATTGCATAGAATTTTCATGTTTATTAACAAACAAAAGTCGTTCACTGAAAGGAATCAGCAGCAAACACCTACCACATAGCGATCCAACATATTTAGCACTTTGCAAGAATTTAACGCAGTATAATCATTGTTAGCAGTATATTGACGGCAGAGAATCCTCAATCGTAAAATAGTGTGTTTAAATAGTGGTAGAGAAACTCAAATTCTATTGGATTCGGAAAATCACATAGGTATTAATAATAACAAGTAGGTGACGGTCCTGACGCTCACCAACAAGACATAAGGGCACTTGCATCGAGATAAGATTTATAAGTAGTCGTCACGGTCGTGACGTATTTAGTAACAATGAAATTCCACGCCTCGCAAATTGCAGATTATTAAAATCGAGGGATTCCAATCGTAAAATGAAATTAATTTGGTAGTTGCCTTTGAACGATACGGGTTTTCATTTGTGTCGTCGTAAGGATTAAATAAAGTACCTAATGCTGGTAAAGTTCTCAACACTACTTAGTGTCAATGTACTGTTTACATTACTTGTGTCCCACGATCGGCGTAAAGTGGGCAGTTGAGGTCATTTGTAAGTGAATTGAATGACGGCCGAGCTTCAGGTGGTCTAGGTACAGTATATATTACGGTAGTAGTTCTATGGACTGTTCATGGCGCTTTGGCACAGCAACGTGAGTTATCACTTGTAGTTTGAATGGCGGCGCTTTCTTATTGCGACAGGGTCCTATGTTAAAACTACAAATCAATGCACAGTCTGCTTGCAGTTTGGATGCAGTTACGTCAACGACATTAGCTGCACTTTTTGTACCTGGATTGAAGTTCGTATCGTATCACGCCTCAGTCGTAAGGCGATTGTCACACTGTGACGGATCCGGACGGACGAGCGGTGCTGCGGATTTTTAGTTTGAGCGGAGATGCGGTGTCAGTGTGTTATACCCTGCGGTTTTTGTGTACAAATCAAGATTCTATACAGTACAAAGTTAAGAACCGCAGCACTGGACGCCGCTCCGATGTGCGGAGCAGTGTGACAACCGCCTAACAGACATGTCGGTCGTGATGATGAAACTTACACGAATGTACTTAAAGGTCTTGACTTAATGTCCTATGTCCCCTGGATGGGGCAGAGGGCGTCCACAGTACGTCGCCATCCCGAACGGTCTTGGGGTCGTAGTGTGATCATGATAAAGGTACGTCCTATAAACTATGGCTGCATAGTGCATATATGAATAAATACAATAGACCACTTACTACTTATTCATTTCGTTACATACACGACTCCATAGTTTGAGTTTACTTATGGCTTGCGACGTTTTGAGTTTGTATGAGCACAGTGCTTAGATGTATGAGTAGGCTCGAAGGACAAGCAATTGCTGCCAACAGCGCTGTATTTAGCTACATAATAAATAGCTTTATTTATAGGTAGTTCAATAAAATAAATAAAAATAAAAAACATTTATTTTCAGACAGAGAAGTCCATAGTTTGTTAGTAATTACAACTTAAACTTAATTCTATGTTAGTAACAAGACAGTAACACATATGTACGCAGGTAACAGACCTTAGTGTCATTTTAGCCAACATATCAAATTTCACATTTTCTAACGTGCAGTTCGATATATCGGCCAAGAATGACCGAGTCAAACCGGTCAGCTATCATCTTCAGGATACTGTTGGCGCTCCCCCGTATACGATGTACTACAGACGAAGATTTTTTCCGTATTATGGCATAAAAATCATTAAGTTTGAAAAAATAAGTTTGGTTTAGTACTCTAGTGCTTCTAAGGGTGAAGCCAGACACGTGACATAATGTATGGTGCAACCTTACGCGAAATTACGCGACTCAAATTACGCTTGTCTGGGTTCACCCTAAGTCGCAAGGAGGATTGGTCGCGAGGGGTAGGTAAATTACCTATAGTAATACCTGGACATGACAAGATGGTTATTAGGTAACTTCTTATCAGACTAGGGTCATAGGAAAAAAGTATTACGTGCGGACAAAGTTGCGGACACCTTTTTGTGTATACATGTTTTTCGAATCAGTGATCGCCAATTTCAAGCTTTTATTCAACTAGGTAAGTATAAGTATGTAACTATGCTTGTTCGGGTGAAATCTTGCAACTCAATTTTGAAGCAGATAATATTCAACCGATTGAGCTGAAATTATGCATACAGCCTACTTAACTTAAATGACAATACTATAATATAGTATCATGGAGCTGGTCTGATGATGGAGCTGGAAACTGCTGGTCCTGGAAACTCTGTAATAGATAAAGCAATCCTACTGAGTTTGAGGTTTTTATTAGGAATCGTCTCAGTGAGCAATTGATGGATGTTCAAAGTAAAGTCGGCTATAAAAGCTTGTCACAAAAATGAAAGTTTTGACATAAACTTATTACACTTTTGCTGTCGTGGGTTTTTAAGTCATATAGACGCGCGACAAGTTCTTGTAGTTTCGTTTACTACAATATCCTTGTTGTTGTTGATGTTTTAAGGCACCCCGGCGGTGCAGAGGGCCCTCATCAGCTCGCGTTACTATACTTCCTATTCTTAGCAACTTTTTTAGCCTCGCTCCAGCTCAGTCTGGCTCGCAGCTCGCTCTCAACGGTGCGCCGCCATGATTATACTGGGCGCCTATAATGGTTGCGTTTATTGTGATAAATAAGTGACAAAGCATCCGTCACGTTCTGACAGAATGCGAATGTGAGTGACAGATGTTTTGTCACTTATTTATCACATGATAAAAGCAACCATCAGAAGGTCCACAGCTACACCTTCCGTCCGGCAGCTACTACAGATCCTTGGTTCCTTATAATTTATGTTTCATACCACTAGATCATCATCAGAAATTTAAGAGCTAAGCTCTTGTCGGTGGAGCAACTTCCATGTTTCTCTATCTTCAACTTTCTGTTTGATGTCCTGATACGACACGCCGTCTACTTTCTCCTTAATTTGGTCTATATAAGATCTCCTAGGTCTTCCTCTCTTCCTCCTTCCCTCAATATTTCCTTCAATAATGGTTTTTATGTGATCGTCGTATCGTAGCAGGTGTCCAAACATCTTTCCCCTTCTGTTTTTAATGGTTTCTAACAACGACCTTTTCTCTTCTACTCTTATTAGCACTTCCTCATTCGTAACTTTTTTCGTCCAGCTTATCCTTTCCATTCGTCTCCACTCTCCAGCACCACATCTCGAATGCTTCCACGTTCTCTATCACGCTATGTCATTATTCACGTTTCGCTTCCATAGAACCACTAGATAACACATCCATATTAAGTAACAATCAGTTTGTTTTCAAATTCCTCATAATAAGCCATTGAATCAGCCGGTTACGTCATAAACTTGCGCGAGTTAACACCTGGGATCTAAACAACTTTCCTGAGAGAAACCGCGTGTTATGACACGATCGGGAGCACACTAATGCGTCTTTTTATCATTGTGCCACTTCTTGAAAAGAAAATAATCAGTTATAAACGTATGAAACATGTAATGTCTCATTTTTCTAATAATACAAAGATCAAAGCTCAAAGAAACCCTGAAATACGTAACCTGTTGGAAGACGGGAATCGAACCCGGTACCTCTGGATTGCCGGTCCAGCGCGTTAACCTTTCCGCCACCCTAACGCTCAAGCAACCTTTCGATTTTTCTTTATGCTTTGTGTGTCGATCTTTGCATTGTTTACCTATTTAAACGCTTTACACCTTAGTGACCTCTATGTGAAGACGTTAATATTCACATTTTACTGCACTACTTTACAACAGTGAACGATCAAGCCAATGTTTCTTTGAGCTTGGTTTAAATTGATCAGTTTATCACAAAATAACCGACTTAAAAGGGAAGATATTGTAGTTCCGTGTAGAACTGAATAAGTTACTACGATACTATGATAACTCTAAACTCGCTATCATCATATTATATCAGCCGATAGATGTCCACTGCTGGACAAAGGCCTCCCCCAAAGTTCTCCACAACGATCAGTCTTGCGCCGCCCTCATCCAATTTCTGTCCGCGATCCTAACCAGGTCGTGTACCTTGCTTTAGCTGTGCCTATAACATTTGAGGAGCTCTTTCGATTCTTCTTGGTTCTCGTCATCAGATCTTCACTAATATTTTATGGGACCACTCTGTTGACACCTCCTTTTCAAAAATAAATAATTTTTAAAATCGGTTCGGATCTATATCTGAATCCCTAACGTTTTTTAACCTATTTTTGCATTTCCTAACGTTTTATGTCATAATGATCACTTGTCCTAACACTCATATGCCCTAATATTGATTTCCCTAATATCTTATTTCCTAATGTCACTTGCCATATTGATAATTTATCCTAATGTCATTTGTCATAACGATCATTTGTCCTAACACTCATATGCCCTAATTTTGGTTTTAATCGCTAGGCTCGGGCTCTGTTGCGGTCGCAGTTCTAACCTAACCTAACCCATTAAACTACTTTACTGGTAGCAGTTCGGTGGTTGCAAAAGGGGCGGGGACTTTAAAAAACGAAAATTAATTTTAGGGATTGCGAGGAATATGGCTAAAAATATTAGGGACTAGCTTTTGCCCGCGGCTTCGCACGCGTAAACACAATATCATACGTTTACTACACTTATTGCGAGGCCAAAGGCCGAGCTCCGCGTAGCACCGAAGGTGCGGAGCGTCCTAAGGAAGCCGCCCACCCACTTAATATAAGTTAAAGTAACTTAATGCGAGGCCAAAGGCCGAGCTCCGCGTAGCACCGAAGGTGCGGACCGTCTCAAAAAAGCCGCCCACCCACTTAATATAAGTTGAAGTAACTTAATGCGAGGCCGCCCACCCACTTAATATAAGTTAAAGTAACTTAATGCGAGGCCGAAGGCCGAGCTCCGCGTAGAACCGTAGGTGCGGAGCGTCGCAAAGAAGCCGCCCACCCACTTAATATAAGTTGAAGTAACTTAATGCGAGGCCGAAGGCCGAGCTCCGCGTAGCACCGTAGGTGCGGAGCGTCCCAAGAAAGCCGTCCACCCACTTAATATAAATCGAAGTAACTTAATGCGAGGCCGAAGGCCGAGCTCCGCGTAGCACCGTAGGTGCGGAGCGTCACAAGAAAGCCGCCCACCCACTTAATATAAGTTGAAGTAACTTAATGCGAGGCCGCAGGCCGAGCTCCGCGTAGCACCGTAGGTGCGGAGCGTCCCAAGGAAGCCGCCCACCCACTTAATATAAGTTGAAGGAACTTAATGCGAGGCCGCAGGCCGAGCTCCGCGTAGCACCGCAGGTGCGGAGCGTCCCAAGAAAGCCGCCCACCCACTTAATATAAGTTGAAGTAACTTAATGCGAGGCCGCAGGCCGAGCTCCGCGTAGCACTGAAGGTGCGGAGCGTCGCAAAGAAGCCGCCACCCACTTAATATAAGTTGAAGTAACTTAATGCGAAGCCGAAGGCCGAGCTCCGCGTAGCACCGTAGGTGCGGAGCGTCCCAAGGAAGCCGCCCACCCACTTAATATAAGTTGAAGTAACTTAATGCGAGGCCGCAGGCCGAGCTCCGCGTAGCACCGTAGGTGCGGAGCGTCCCAAGGAAGCCGCCCACCCACTTAATATAAGTTGAAGTATCTTAATGCGAGGCCGCAGGCCGAGCTCCGCGTAGCACCGCAGGTGCGGAGCGTCCCAAGAAAGCCGCCCACCCACTTAATATAAGTTGAAGTAACTTAATGCGAGGCCGAAGGCCGAGCTCCGCGTATCACCGTAGGTGCGGAGCGTCCCAAGAAAGCCGCCCACCCACTTAATATAAGTTTAAGTAACTTAATGTGAGGCCGCAGGCCGAGCTCCGCGTAGCACCGAAGGTGCGGAGCGTCACAAAGAAGCCGCCACCCACTTAATATAAGTTGAAGTAACTTAATGCGAGGCCGAAGGCCGAGCTCCGCGTAGCACCGTAGGTGCGGAGCGTCCCAAGAAAGCCGCCCACCCACTTAATATAAGTTTAAGTAACTTAATGTGAGGCCGCAGGCCGAGCTCCGCGTAGCACCGAAGGTGCGGAGCGTCGCAAAAAAGCCGCCACCCACTTAATATAAGTTTAAGTAACTTAATGCGAGGCCGAAGGCAGAGCTCCGCGTAGCACCGTAGGTGCGGAGCGTCCCAAGGAAGCCGCCCACCCACTTAATATAAGTTGAAGTAACTTAATGCGAGGCCGCAGGCCGAGCTCCGCGTAGCACCGCAGGTGCAGAGCGTCCCAAGTAAGCCGCCCACCCACTTAATATAAGTTGAAGTAACTTAATGCGAGGCCGCAGGCCGAGCTCCGCGTAGCACCGAAGGTGTGGAGCGTCGCAAAGAAGCCGCCCACCCACTTAATATAAGTTGAAGTAACGTCATGCGAGGCCGAAAAAAATTTATGAGCGGCTTTCCTGGGACGCTCTGCACCTTCGGTGCTATGTGAAGCTTGGCCTACGGCCTCACATTAAGTTACTTCTTATATTAGTGGGTGGGCGCCTTCCCTAGGACGCTCCGCACCTGCGGTGCTACGCTTGTGAACATGATCTTGGTTTAATTAAAATTGAGGCAAGACTTATGTTTAAAAAATTGTTTTGAATATTTATTGTCTATTGTAGATTTAAATAACTTAATGCGAAGCTGCCCACCTACTTAATATAAATTGAAATAACGTCATGCGAGGCCGAAGAAAATGTATGAGCGGCTTTCCTGGGACGCTCTGCACCTTCGTTGCTATGTGAAGCTCGGCCTACGGCCTCGCATTAAGTTACTACTTATATTAGTGGGTGGGCGCCTTCCCTAGGACGCTCCGCACCTTCGGTGCTTCGCTTGTGAACATCATCTTGGTTTAATTAAGATTGAGTCAAGACTTAGGTATGTTTAAAAGATCGTTTTTAATATTTATTGTCTATTGTAGATTTATAAAACTTAATGCGAGGCCGCCCACACACTTAATATAAGCTTAAATGTGTGAGCGGCATCCCTGTGACGCTCTGCACCTTCGGTGCTACGTAGAGCTCGGCCTACGGCCTCGCATTAAGTTACTACTTAAATTAGTGGGTGGGCGGCTTTCCTAGAACGCTCCGCACCTTCGGTGCTACGCTTGTGAACATCATCTTGGTTTAGTTTAAATTGAGGCTAGACTTATGTTTATATATCGTTTTGAATATTTATTGTTTATTGTAGATAACTATTCAAAGCACCTTGAAAAATAATTAGCTCATAGTCCTACCTGAACATATATTAATGACATCTATTAAGATGACAATAAATTATTTTCGTCTACAATGGTACTAATACTAATATAATAATATAACCTGTCATAATAATTTCCTAAGTAATGCCATAAGATTCAGGTGCCAACTTAACTCAATCGAGCGTACGTCAATAATGGCGACAGCACCACTGAACGGATACGTGATGGCGTGAGGCCCGTGTTTTGTTATCCGTGGTATAATGAATAAGGAAGCAAAGGAAAACGCATGAGATGACACGGTTATTATTTCAGTAGGTTCTGGGTTCAAATCCCGGCTAGGTGAAATCCTTTCTACATCGTAAACTTAATAATTTTGTCTTGTCTCGAATCATGGTTGTTTTTCATACAAAATGCATACTTTGTCGAGCAGCAGCTCTCAATAACTGATACACTGCTGCTTATATTAGGTATGCGATCAATATTCAACAACTTCGATAGTAATTCTGGAAGTCCAGGTTAACCCATCACAGCTACACCCTAGCTTGTGGCGAATCGTGGCCACAGGCAAGCAACGACGTGCGTGAATCCTTGGCCTCGGTGTCGAGGAGACCCATCAATAGCTCCAACATGTATGGAGCTGGTGTTATTAACTCAGGAAAAATCTTAACAGCGCGATGCAGCCGTTAGTATGGAGATTTTGCCAAAGTAACAACGCCATCTAGCGGAAAAGAACAAAATCTCAACACACCGTTAAAAATAAAGAATGACTGATACTTTGAATAGATTTTATAAATAAAAAAACTACATAGATGCAAAATTGTGGCTAAATACATCATTTGCGCCTAATGTTCTAAATGTTGGTTGGTAAAACATATTTAGAAATGTATTTAATTTACTTAAATTGATTTGAAATACTTTTATTTCAATTACACTCTATAAAATAGCATAAAAAAATCTGTTTTATTCATTAACATTCTTTATTGCGTCTCTGGGCTTTTTTATGGTCAATACTTACAAACTACAGAAGAATATAATTGCATATTCAATAAAAGAGCATTAGTTCCTATTGTCGCAAATTGTGTTTTTAAAGAAATGTATGTTTTTTTTGAGCATGAGACAATTTACAACGAACATTGCACTCATATTTTCGTCTGTGTTGGTCGATAATTGGCGCCATCTTTCCTATCTAACTAACACGGTTTCCGTAACTCAACGCCTCAAACAACCTTAACCTTATTGTTAATACCGGTGGGCCGCGCGGAGGTATTATTGTCGAATTCATACTTTTTAGTTTTTGTACACGTAAGAGCCACGCGGGGGTCGCGTCGTTCTAAATTCAAAATCACAAACGCTGTCATTATAAGGTTACACATTGTAAGGAAAATATTTCATGGAATTTATGTTTTCAGAGATAAATATTAATCATAATAAAAAGTATCCTATAACCATCTTTGGATGTTCAGCTATTCCTGTACCAAAATTGGTAACTTTTTATCCAGCCGTTTCGGCGTGATGCGAGGACAACGGTTTTTTTGAAAACAGATGGCGCCAGGTTGGCACGGCGAAGCGTGTCCATACAAAACAACTATCCGGCTGCATCACGCTATCGAGATTTTTCCTGAAATCATGACCTCCCTCCATAGAAAATGTATTTTCAATACAATTTAAGGATTTTATAATAGTATAGATATTGATAGTTAGTGATATGGATGTTTCGGACAAATGAGTTTTAGGACAAACATTACGTTATGGAAAATGATTGTTATGGCAATTGATCGTTAGGGCTAATGCCCATTAGGACAAAGCAGTTCGGGCAAGTGATTTTAGGACAAACGATGTTAGGGATCGCGAGGGAGACCCGAAATTGTCAGGAACGGCCCGACATGTTTCGAACTCGTAAGTTCAAATTTTGTAGTTATGTCCAGTTTCACTTCTCTATATCACTCACTGAATGATGGCCTCATGATGACCAGCTAGGTACTTGTGTCGGGTCTTTACTTATTCTCAAGTCAACTGTACGGAACCCATTTCAGCACTGTCATTACACGTGTGTCACATAATAGCATAATGGCTGACGTGTCATAAAATGGCATAATTAAGTAGTTCCACACAAGGTCAATAAACCGAGACAATTTAAACAATAATTCTAGAACGACGTAAGTACATTAGGGTTCCTAAGATACGTACAACCTTTTCGTGAAAAAGTTGTACATTTAAGGAAACGGTGTACCGTGGGATTCTTGAGACGTTTTTAGTATTTTCATTGTCACATATGATGTGTTTGGGATTAAAATACAATAGAAGTAGTGTTTTGTTGGTTGATCATTTTGAAAATTGTGTAAAAACAGTTTTTCTCGTTGTTATTGACATTTTCTTTTGGGTCCCTCGTTGTGCAAATAATCAGTAATCACGTCTTGGATACTTCTGGATAACGGAATGTAGTTTCACAAAGCTGTTAGGTACAGTTTAGTAGCTTAAAGTCGATGAAATGCATGTTAAGCTAGAGAAACTGTTCAAAACATTAAAATAAAATAAATATCTAAAAATGGTCATAACATATTTTTTATTAATTATTTTTATTAAAGCAGTAACGTCTGCTAACGTAAACCAAATGTTTACAATGAAGCGAAAAAAAAAAAAATTTTTTTTCTTTTTCAATTTTTCGCTTCATTGTAAACAATATTTTTTTCTTTATATAAGTATACTAGCGACCCGCCCCGGCTTTGCACGGGTGCAATGCTGATAAATTATGCATGTATTATACATTTATAAAACTTCCTCTAGAATAATTCTATCTACTAAAAAAACCGCATCAAAATCCGTTACTGAGTTTTAAAGATCATACGGTACAGATAGATGGAAGCGACTTTGTTTTATACTACTATGTAGTGATAAGTATATAACGATAACTTGCTAAACCGGAAAACGAGCAGGAAAAATATAATTGTAAGCTTCGTCATTTGAGTCAGAATCTCCCGGGCCGCGGTGCTTATTTAAATATTTAAAACCAATCCATACCAACAGGTAAATTATTATCTGCTGGATTTCCCCAAGAACCTCAAGACACGAATTAAGTTACTCATACGTTTATCGATGTAAAATTGTTACATTATATGTAATATGTACTTATCACAAGTTACTAGGGGCTTTGTGAGTAAACTACGCGCACATGTTTAGGGTTCCGTAGCCAAAGGGTAAAAACGGGACCGTATTACTAAGCCTCCACTGTACGTCTGTCTGTCAGCAGGCTGTATCTCATGAACCGTGACAGCGAGACGGTTGAAATTTTCACAGATGATGTATTTCTGTTTCCGCTTATGTATAACAAATAATTCTAAAAACAGAATAAAATAAATATATAAGCGGGGTTTCCATACATAAACGCGTTTTTTTGCCGTTTTTCTGTTTGATGGTACCGAACGAGTCCGCCTCGCACTTGGCCGGTTTTTTTTTTAATTGCTGTCATATTTAGAAAATAGAATCGCCAGAATTATCGAATCTACTAACAAATTTTCAAGAAAATCGTTTGAGATATTATGCCACCTGTGAATGAATTTTAGGACTGAGATACTATATTAGATACATCGATAATATTTAACTAAAAGAGTTAAGATAATTGTACAAAAATTATTTTATGATAGGTCCCTACGTAGGTACACGGACGTCTCTGAACTCAAATCTTGCTGACACAAATAAATGGAATTACGCTGTCTTGGATTTTAATCCTATAAAAATAAGTACCAGAGCGTACGTCAAGTATAATAAAAAATCACTTAAACAAGAACCCAATCTCATGACAATTCGTGTAAACTGACGTAAAGTCGTAAAGCGACAGGATTACGCGCGACGCAAAATGGCGACCCTAAAGCAAATGGCGGACCAAAATGGCGGCGATTTACTTAACAAGGGGATTCGACGTATCTAACAACATATTTCCGAGATGTCTCATTTTGCGATGTGCTCAAGTACCCTAATAGCATTTTCACTCTTAATGAGTTTAATATACTTTTTTTTGAAAGGTGTATTCATCGCGACATCTTTCTAAAGCACGAATTACTTAAATGTGTAAGCTACGTCTGATTTTGGTAAATTAAGCCATTTCTCGGCGTTTCTTGGGAAATGCTGGTAGACTCAGAAGTGCCCTTGTGGCCTACTTGCAGAATAAATTTTCATTATTTCATTCAAATTTCAACTTGTTAACATTTTTACACAGCGAAATTATTAACAGTGAATTTTGTTAGCAGTTCTTTCTGTTTCATAAAAAAATCCATCAACCTGTCAATTTCACTAAACTCGATATATCCCTGCATATGGCTGAGTTGGGTATATCACAAAGCCTCGTCGAATTTTTCCCAAGCTCGGAGCAATCATGCAGCTGCTGACGCAGATCCAATTGTTTTCGTCTGGGAAAGTGATCTTATCCGAAGTGGCAGAAAAGGGATTTATTGCATTCAATGACACAGGGTTGGTAACCGCGAGTATGCTGAGTCCGTAAACTTAATTTTGGGACGTGAAAATAAACTTTAAAATGTTGGAAACAGGGACATCACTATTTAGATCGACGAAAAAAGGAGGAGTTTCTCAGTTCGTCAGGATGGTTCTTATTTATGTACAATCTACGATTATTTTTATTGGTTTTATTCGGAATATATTTTTTTAGTCTGAAACGGTATACTTTCTAGATGGTCCTATTGTTGTAAGATCCGATGATAGAGTCCTGGAAAAACTCAATGAACTCTTCACTACCGACCGTGATTTGGATATTTTCAATAACTCATTCTTTTGGTTATTTTTTTGTTAACAAGTAGTCGTATCACTCGTTCTTAGTTTTTTTTTTAGTCTCTGTTATATTTTAGTTTATTGTTTATTTAGTATTTGTAAACAAAGCTATTTTATTTACAAATACATATAGGAGAAAATTTACTAATTTGTATCTAATTTGTTCTCAAGAACATTTCCCATACGAATCTGGCAACGTTGTCGAAAATGGCACATCTCTACCCATAGTATACTTTGCCGGGATTTATCGCTTCAGCGGTTACTGTTATAGGTGTGTAATATAACAAATACTGACGTGATTGTCACATGATATCGTCTAGCTTCGTCGAATCATTCGCTGCATTGGATAAAACGTGTATATTTAAGGCCCGACCACAACAAATGCATGTGCGTAACATACCCGTGGACGTGCGAGTTGTAAAATCTTCTCATATCTCATGAAATATTTTACCTACTTCTCTCTTACTCTTTTCTCCTCTAGTTCGAGCCTTACGAGAACTTAATGTGCTTCTCGCATCATCAGCATCGGATGTGGACGGTTTTGGAAGTAGTTGGATAATTGTGTGTCATGAATGTTTCAGGTACTGTGAGGCGATGGATTGTCGTAATTTTTCAGTGATAGGATCTACCTAATATGTAATATGTTGTGAATTTTGTAATGTTTTATTATTTTTGTAATTTACAGTGAATTAGTACCAACTGTAAAGCTGTATAATTATTTTAAAAATAAATAATAATCTCTGATGGACTTTACAAATCGGACGTCCACCTGCACCGCTCGCACATGCGTTTGGTGTATTATAACCTTTAAGTGCATAATGATAAAATCGCTTACCAATGCAATTACCGACCCGTTTGCGGTCACCACCCACACATACACACTGTTTATTGTGTTATAACGTCATTATTAGTGCTATTTTGTAGTAAATGTAATGATCATTTACCTCTCGCTCTTACACATGAAGTTGAATGAGAGAAGGAGATTGAATGGGTTAATTTGTTGTCAATATATTCGTTTGATATTTTGTTTTATCTAAAACTGTGGGCCACAATAGCAAGCCAATGGATCCCACAAGATGGATACCGGAACAGAGGCAGGCCGAAAAGGAGCTGATGGGAAGCATGCTGTTTTATTTTATATCTATCTTCTAGTTAAATAAGGTCCCTGTTATCGTATTTCTATTCGTAATTGTGGTAATTTATAGGTACTAAAAATTCAACTACATTGAATGAAGATTTAAAATTATTATTGTTTCCCATTAATTGACGATGAATTGACGTAGGTACACTGCGATACGAAATGAGTTTCCTTGAAATGTCTAAGTTTAAAGGGCAGAATGTATTTTAAAATTTTGTGGTCAGTTAGGTCCTTAACCAAGTCTTGCTCGGTTGTTAAATACGCGATGAACAGGCACCGGTGGAGACATAAAAACCAGGAATAGAGTTATACGAATTATTTGTCATCATTAGTATTTTACATCTATAACAGATGAGTTAAGCAGCGTCTAATAAACTGCGGCACTTTCGAAGATGGCTGGATAGCCCGATACGAGAGCGACAGCCGCGGCCGCATAATTGACAAATAAATGTTTCGCCTATCGATGAAGGGGGAAAAGCTGCACGCTGGTGTCTCATGTCGCGCTTGTGAGAAAGAGAAGCAAACCATACTTCATCATGCGCAACCACACCATCGCACAAAGTCTTCATCCAAAGCCGACATGAATCACGAAAGTTTTGATAACATTCCATAAGTATTCGTTAACTCCAAACTCGCCCAATCAAACACAATCTCTTCCTAAACTCGCAACACTCATATTCCGGGAAAAGCAGAAAACATTTCCTCGATAAATACAGTTTGGCGCCAATTTACTGACACGTCGTTACGGCTAACACGACACGACAGGCTGTCAGATGCATGGCTTGTATGGCTTCGATCGCTCCAACGGTGTTGCCAATTTGGCACGTATAAGAGCCGTCACAGACGTGCGGTATTTTCGTTTCGTTTCGGTACGGAGTGACGTCAGAAAGTGTCTTTGTCTCTGTCTTTCATATGGCGATGTCTCACTTGCAGTACGAAAACCGAATAGAAATTCCGAACGTCTGTAGCGGCCCCAATGTCAATACTCATACTCGTTTATTAGTAAAAAGAAAAAGTCAACATTATACAAGGTCATACTAATACATATAATGCGCAGGCCAGCCTCTGTGACGCCTCCGTTAGCATTAGCACCCTTTGGGTACGGAAAAGTGATCCTTTGAACGGTTGACTTCTTGTGACCTTTTATCGTCTAATATCCAAATGGCCGTCTGTACCCTTGTCTTTCCATTGCTTTATACGGCACTGAAACATGGACCTTTAAAGCTACCGACAGAGAAAATCGATGCTCTTGAGATGTGGTACTGGCTCCGTATGCTGCAGATACCATGGACAGCTTTCTGCACAAATGTCTCTATTTTGAAGCAAATAGATAAAAGATAAAGAATACGCAGCGCTTTACAACTACTTGCTGGCAACGAATAGTGCTTTGGCCATGTTGCACGCAGAGACGAATAATTTGGAACGCCTGATGGTAACATGCAAAATCAAAGGTTTTGGAGGCAGACGACTCAAAAGGGTGGTCGGACCAGATATCTAAAGAGCTGGACATACCAGTCAGTGCTGCACTCCACCAAGCAACAGAACGTAACCGATGGAGGCAGCTAGTTGACGAAATCAGAAGGAGTCACGATCCTCGGCAGTGAGGGAACGAAGAAAGAGAGAAGAACAAGAGTGGAAATATATTTGGCCATTTGGATGGCTCACATGTTTCTGCTTTAAAAAGTACACCTTCATCAACCCTCAACCACAGACAAAGAACTCTCATTAATTGTAAAAGAAGCGATCCTGTCACAAACTAGTAGCTAACACGACAATATTGTGAATTCCCGCGCACTGGCCTCCGTCCTTTATTTCTATCGCTTGATTGCGTCCTTCGATATTAAATTCCGAAGGCAGTGTGGAGAAAGGCAGAAGTTTAAATTGGATTTTTCAAGGGCACGTTATTCCCGTATTTGTGACCATTAGTCGGTATGGTTTTATTCAAGCGGAAATAGATGTTTTAGATAGATTGGTGCATTATTTATTAGTACATTATTACCGAAGCGAGGGAAATAGGCAATTGCTGGCTTAATTTTAAATGGACGACCTTGGGAGCTTTAATTTACCTAATACGAAGCCAGCAATCGCCCTTCCGGCTGAGACAAATATAGCTTTTCTCAAAAATGGTGCAAGAAAACAAAATAAGTACAGATACGTTTTATTATTAGCCACTCTGATATAAATATATGTCCATTGTGCTGTAATTCTTGTAATTCACTATTGTAATTCATGCATTGCCTCCTTTTTTTTTATATAAAAGTAGAAGCGTATTTTCCTCCCGAAATCGCCATAAGCTATTTAAGGCAACTATAAAAATGCTTAGCTACTGATGGGCCTTTTTTTGTATGGCTTATAACATTTTTAAAGTTTGTACCTCGACAAATGAAGGAATTTCATTCATTATTATTGTCGAGCAAACCGAGCCGGCAAGGTTTTTTTAAATTTTTGACCGACTATAAAATATGCACTTCGCATCCTGATTTTTTTTCGATAAAGTCAACATTCCCGACTATTTTTGAGAAAATTTCATGGAATCTTTCTGCCACTTCAATCGCGCTATATTCAACGACTTTAGTTTTACCACAGAATAGATAATAAAATAGCACAAGGTTTTACTGCGGATCTTCTCATGTCTAATTTAATCTTGCAAGGAACCGATATAAACGATATCTTCCAGTCAACCTTATTCTACTACGATTTTATTGATTTGTAAGTATATTGGGATCAACTTTAAATTAATGTGCCTTTTCGTCTTCTGAGTACTTCGCTATTGCGGCGAAAAGTCGATCATTAGCTGTTACGGATATTGTGGTGTTGTGTTGTTGGTTTTGCTTTGTCTTGTCTGTTCCGGCAAACATGGGCCATAATTTGAAACATTGCGACCCTACATTTAACAATATATATGCCATAAGACATGTATAGTCCGTCAGCTCTCACATTGAAAGAAAGAAAGAAATACATTTATTCGTGAAGTGACCATATGCCATAAAACATTGTTACATATATGTAAAAAAAAATATTAATAAAATAAAAGGTTAAAAAACTTAAACCCGACTACGGACAAACGAACTAAAAAGTTAAAAACAAGGTAGAAATATCGGGTATCATCGCCTTATTCCACAAGACCAAGTCGTTAGACATGTTAAATGTTCTTGTATATTTTTTTCTACTGAAATCTTCTGTTAGTTAACAACAATAATATTATAATTTAATTCAAATGCCGTAGTGCGGGATTTATCTATGGAAACCATACAAAAACAAGTCCTTTTGAAAAGATACTCCTTAAATAATATTAGCTAACTTAACTTTAATGTTCACATGTAGTAATGTTACCTTTTTAAGTATTTGCTTCAAGACAAATATAAAACTAAATTTTCACTGCAAATTTATGCAAATTGTGTTTATGATTCCAATGATTCCAACTTAGATTATATTCCCAGGCTACATAGATTAAGAGATTATTTAGATTGAAATACTTATCTAATGCAAACTGGAGAGTACAGAAACATCAGTGCAACGTTCCCTAATTTGACCCTTTATCAGATCTAAGGTCACCCGCCTGACCCCGCCGTGACCTTGGGGTTGGTTTCGTTGAAATCTGCAGCCTCGATGATGAACTGCAGGGAATTGTATGAAATCATAGATCATTGTATGTTTTTACCAGCACCTCTAGCACAACTATGACACGACTCTTTCTCGCGCGAGATATATTAGTTATTGCTTTCTGTGCAGTACTGTTAGAGAGTGACGGGTGACGCTATGTCGCGCGACAAGAGTCGCGACGCATTGTTGTGCTAGACGGGCAGGTAGTTGAGTTCGCCTCTGGGGCAGGAATAGGACATTACATACCTAGGGCGGTGGATTAGTCAATTTCCCAGATCACAGGGTTTTGTAAATATGCGATCTGGGGCTTTAATCATTACCGCCTGTGGTTTGTCTAAAGTTTTACGTTTTGCGTTGGCCAGAAAGAGATTTTCACCCCCACTTATGGCCTCGGGTGACGTAAAATGTATAGTACCTAAAGGTATTAGCAGGACAGTAAAACTCCATCTTGATGTCAAATTGGTTTCCCATATCGTATTATGGAGAGACATAGTTCGCTTAACACATTAGCGCTTGCTAAGTATTTACATAGATATTAAAAAGAGCGGTACCTAAGATACTGCCTTGCGGAAAGCTGAAAATTTATTAGTGATAGAGCGAAGTTTAATATTCATCGTTTGTGGTACATAAAACTTAAAAAGTAGAGAATAGTTAAATCCAATCAAAACCTAACACTACTGGATTGATGACTTATACTTACTACTCCATATTTACTATTATAAAATTCTTTTTTTTATTGAAAATCATTTTTCTATGGAGAGAGGTCACTATTTCAGGAGGAGTTTGGAGGAGTGTTAGCAGCGCGATGCAGGACTGGGCTTACATTCTGAACTTTTATACGCCATTTCGTATTATGTATTGTACTATTGATTGGTTCAGTAGTGTTTGAATAAATAATGTTTTAAGGAACGCACATAGGGGCGGATTACAAATTTACGCGGCCAAAATTATTATTTCGCTCCAATGCCACAAAAATACCTATGATATTATTTATTTTTATAGTTGACAGACATATAAAAAAAGTCATATCACGTTCGAACGTACATATTATTCATGTAAGTACAGTAACTGTTTGATAGGCTATATGGACCAGAATATTTACTTTATTTAAAATTTACAGTTTATACTTACTTTCTATTATTCTGATGTTTATAATGAAATATTTCAAGTTACCTAATAGAGAAACATCAGAAATATGAATTGAACCTTGAATTTTAAAGCTATTCAACTAATATTCTATAGATATAATTATAATAATCGATGATGTCACTGACTACGAAACCATAGCACCTCGGATCTATGATACGTTGAACGTTCACTCACAAACCTGTTTGAGATAGGTATTTATAGCGATGACAATATCGAACTCACTAAATCTGTAAATCACGTTTTGACAGTACATACATCCACACATATCCTACTCCCATACGTATAGAAAGTTATTATAATGAATTACTTGCTTCGCCGCACGGTGTTACCCACTCATCCCACTGGAACACGAATTTTTTTCGGGAGAAAAAGCCTATGTGTTAGTTCAGTGTCAGCTACCTTTATACCAAAATTTATCAAAATTGGTTCAGCCGTTTGAGCGCGAAGAAGTAACAAACAAACACATACACACTTACAATTTTTCGCCTTATAATATTAGTGCGATAAAGATTGTTAAAATCGTCAGTTATAATTCAACTATAGAGGGCTTTAGAAAAACTGTTCGAGTAAAAGTCATTAATTTGCGAGGTTTGCTTTAAAAAAAATGAAAGGGTTTTAATTATTTACGCACGCACGATTCGATTTACAGAATCGATAAAATATTTGGAGAAAAGCGCCATCTCTCTCGCGGTCCTTGCAGTTGCTACAAAACAATGGGGACTGGAGATCCTGCGCGCGTAGGGTAGGGTATGGCTAATGCGCATAAGCAGTTTAATGACACAGAGGTCGCTCCAGTAGCGTAGAATTATGGAATCAACGATTTAGTGTGATTGACGTAACAAAGTGATAGTTCAGTTGAGAGAGCTCTGCGCTGGAAACGTAGAGTCGCAGGTTCGAGTACTGCTCACATTACATTTTTCTTCCATAATTTGCCTTTGTGTTAATATTTATTATTATTTGTTTGCCTACCCATATAATATCTTCCTTTCAGGTATGTTAGCGCACGCTCGGGAGCGGATTTCATTGGATAATTCGGCCAGAGACGATAGTCAGGTGTAGATATAGCCAGGTTCGCAGCTCGGGCAGTAAATCAGTAATATCTACGTTTCTGGGACACGTCCGAGCACTTGGGGACAAGAAAAGTATGCATCAGTTTCGAAAAGTTTTTAGCAAAATTGACAAAATTAGAACGACGGAGATATGGGGTTGAAAACGTAACAAAACCGGCCAAGTGCGAGTTTGACTCGCGCACTGAGGGTTCCGTACAAATACTTATCCCATCTTAACTGGCCGGGTTAAGTTAAGTTTGCTCCTGGTACGTGTGGCACCGGATACAAATGAAGTGGAAAGTTAACGCAACCGATCACGTTTGTTGTATGGGAGCTCCCTTACCTAAATATTTATTATATTCTGTTTTTTTTTGTATTTACTGTTATAGCGGCAACAAAAATACATCATCTGTGAAAATTTCAACTGTTTAGCTATCACGGTTCGTGAGATACAGCCTGGTGACAAACGGACCAACGGACGGACAGCGGAGTCTTAGTAATAGGGTTCCGTTTTTTCCCTTGGGTACGGAACCCTAAAGGCACAAATTTCATCCATTCCGAAATAAACTGGTGACGTCTACAGTTTAAAGAGTCACCAGTATAACTTGTTCCAGTCTTCCGAATCAGTCACTAAATACATAGTATATCTATTTATTAATGCGTAATGTCCACAAAACATCCGGTGTCTCATTAATTAATAGCGTTGACCAAGTGTTTGTTCAAATATTAGATCAGTTGATTCACTCACGCATTCTTTAATTCGCGGAGTACACGGTAAACAGTTGTGTCATATAATAAGCAAAATAAATAGATTTGACTAAATTTTTTAGAAGTCAGCTACAGTAATATCGCATCACACGTCGAAAAGCTGATATTATACATTTTCTGCAACGTTGTACTTTTTAGGGTTCCGTACCGATCTTGAGGTTTTGAGGAATCTTATAGGGTAACTTTGTTGTAGCACAAATAAATCAAAACCGTAAATTTCTAGTTACATTTACATACTTATTTGCCGCTGGTAAACATACGGAAACCTCGGTGCACGAGTCTGACTCGGACTTGAATGGCTTTTTTTCTACTTACCTATATTAATTATAGTTCATTGTATATAAATATTCTCTCGTTTACCACGAAGTATCCTGCCTGCTTCAAAAACGGCCATTATCTCTGGTCAAGTTTGCGGTCGGATATGCCGATCGCGTGCCGTCTTTGGGCTTATGCACAAATCACTCGAGTTTTTATCGGCTGCTTACGACCCCCCCTGATATAGTGATATTTGGTGAGGTTTGTTACCCCTCCCTCTCCCTCAAAACCTCACGTGTATTTTTTTTCGGCAGAATTTCGTAAAATAGACTCGCAATTTTGAAGTAAGTATTTAACAAGTGAAGATTTTTTTTTAACGAAACCGAGAAAAGGTGGTACTCATGTGGTAGGTTTTTTTCTTCGTTCACTGTAGAAATATACACGTGAGGTCACCGTCTACCCCTCCCTCCCCCAACGTGATCTGTCGTGATTTTTTCGTGTACCCCTCCTCCCCCCTATTATACCTCGTGCGATTTTGTGCACATGCCCTTTTCAGCCACCAAAGACGGTGCTTCGCAGGCTGAAGACCACAAATCGACTGTAATAGACTCAAGGGCCTATTATTATTATATTTAAACTTTTCAAAACTGAATCACCCATAACTGAATCAACTCTTATCAATTTACAAATACATGTTAATAAGTAAGATGATTTGTCCACCACTGAGGACTGGTGAGTCACCTTCATAATAAGTCTTCGCAACGAGTGCGTTGCTCCGTGAGTAACGGATTCAAATCCAATCTTCAATGGAGGTTCCTTTGTGCCCAAGTGAGTGGGTGGGCAAATTGTAGATTCAAGTGGGTAAATTAAGCTACATTACTATTTAACGGGCTTCCATTATTAATTAAATTTGATTGTTAAACAATTGTAGTTCTAACGATCTCCCGACGGACGACGGATGATGCAAGATGAACCAAGGTTGTCGATATAGCTGACAGTAACTTAATTGGCAGTCAGCGGGGCACATTGCTCGTAGAACCGATGCCGTTGGGGCAGAAAAGTTCTTGAGTGGCGACCGCGGACCGGAAGACGCAGTGTAGGAAGTCCCCCACCAAGGTGGATCGACGACCTGGTTAGAATCGCGGGCTGAAATTGGATGAGGGCGGCGCAAGACTGAGCGTTGTAGAGAACTTTGGGGAAGCCTTTGTCCAGCAGTGGACTTTATTAATATTTCTTTCTTGACGCCTCATATCAAGATCAGTCAAACGGGCCTCTTCAAAATCTTTGACACTTTTCTTGATATACCTAAGATCGCCATTCAGGTCGCTGTGAGGCCTTGAAAAGAAAATCCCGTCCCAAACCCAGCTACAATTATAACTACAATAGCTCCGGTCAGCTTTACTGTGCTTCTTTGTGATCGGGTATTTAAAAGTAAGTTTAGCTTTGCCAGCCACGTTAAGGCTCACGCACGTAATTAGCTTGGGTCGCCGTCGCCGGTCACGGCGTGAATAGCTATATATATAATATATGTATAAATATTTACACAGGTAGATACTGCTAATGGAAACTTTTATTTGGCACGAAGTGTATGCACCCATTCGTCGCCATATCTGTTTTCTGTGCGCCGCGTCCGTCGCCGGCTGAAAGCCGCCACACGGTACAACGGATGCGTTTCACTCTACTAGGTACTTATATGTATATTCAGGAAATATACTATAGATAGTCTGGCTAAAAACTCTTTGCCCCAGCATTTTTTTTATCTGTAAATAGGTATATGACAACACTGGAGATAGGGCATTAGACTTGATACTTGTGTATTATACGACACGTTTGGCGCAGACACAAATATTTGCCCTTGCCGGGATTCGAACCCAGGACCGTCGGCTCAGTAGGCAGCTGCTTTGTCACTGCGTCAACCACGTCGTCGAAAAACGAAGAAAGGCCACAAGACAACCTCGAGTCGGTCCGTTGACATTGCCATTATTTCCTGTGTCATTCATAACTCCTCTGATACCTAACTCACAACAGGAAACAAGACCAACTAGTTACAATGGATTCACATGGGACTGATAAAAGCTATACATTATTTCCAATTCCCAAAAGACATCTAACTGGGAATTGGGGCGTAGTTTTACGGAACAATGAACACAAAGTGTAGGTATTAAATTAACATAGTCATTGATTCATTCATTGTTACTATTATATTCATAATCAACAGTTTCTAGTTGTAAATAAGTATCGGTACCTACTGATTGTAAAAAAGTAAAAAAAATTTTTTACTCATGTTTTAATAGAATCCTTTTCTTTTATATTCTATTTTTAATGTGTAAAAACAAAAATGTAATGTGATTCACAACAATGTAAGCAGGCCTCGAACCTGTGACCTTACGTTTCCGACGCAGTGCTCTCCCAACTGAGCGATCACATCGTTACGTCAATAACATTTTTATTCATTTTAACATTAGTAAGTATCTTATTTAGTTTAGTTGATAATGCATGTTTTTCTGTATCTTGACTTGCTAAATGTAACGTTTTTTGTTGCTTGGCCAAATAAATGAATTGAATTGAATAACACCAAACCTTTGATTTCATAACTCGACGCTACTAGAGCGCCGTCTGTATTAACATTTCTTTCATAATTTACTTTTGTGTTGTAATTTATATTTGTATTGTTTAAATGTTGAAATATATTATCAATATTATCATCTATGCGCTGTAACTTCTTCTTCTTCTTCTTCCGTGCCTTATCCCTTTTACTATTTGGGGTCGGCCCTCCTCGTTTTAAGGCGCCAAGCTATTCTATCTTGGGTTGTCTTTTCTTTGATATGTGCCCGTTCCATGTCCTTGGCAACGGTTGTCCACCACGTGGCCTGTGGTCGCCCTCTACCCCTTTTCTTCTCTGGCACAGCCAAGGCTTTCCTGACAACGTACTCCTCATCCCACCTCATCACGTGCCCAAACCATCGCATACGACTTTCGCACATTTTGTCCACAACAGGGGCGACTTTAAAAGAGCCTCTGACATACTCATTTCGTACTCTATCAAGCCTCGTAACCCCCGCTGCCCATCGCAACATCCTCATTTCATTTGTGTGCATTTTCTGTTCGTGGTGTTTCTTGACAGCCCAGCACTCGGCGCCGTACATCATGGCTGGTCTGACCGCAGTTTTATAGACTTTGCCTTTGAGCTGTATCGGCATTTTGGGATCACATAGAACACCTGAAAGGCTTCTCCATCTAAGCCACGCCGTGTTTACTCTATGAGTCACATCTATATCGACACTAGCATTTGAGGCAAGCATGGATCCCAGATATTTAAATTGATGTACTTGGGGTAATGGTTGTCCATCGATAGATATAATTTGATTGCTCGGCGCCGCTGGATTGCATAAACTGCTAAAATTGCACTGTAAGTATTCCGTCTTAGATCTGCTGATACGGAGGCCATTACCTTCATGAGCATGTTTCCATTTCTGAAGGTAAGTTTGCAGCCTCTCTGCACATTTGTCTATGAGGACAATATCATCTGCATATAGTAGGCACCATGGGAGGCACGTTTGGATATGTCGAGTAAGGTAATCCATGGACAGATTAAAAAGAAACGGGCTCAGTGCCCAGCCCTGATGCACTCCCACTTCTACTTTAAACGGTTTGCTAAAACCAGCCAGACTTCTCACTTGTGTGCTGATGCGGTCATACATATCTTGCACTAGGTTAACGTAGTGTTCTGGTATTTGTTGAGCCCTCATGGCTTGCCAAACTAATTTGCGTGGTATTCTATCAAAGACCTTCTCGAGATCTATAAACACTAGTTGAAGGTCCTCTTTGCTAGCCCGGTGTTTTTCCATAAGAATTCTAACAGTTTGTATTGCGTCTGTCGAGGATTTCCCCGGCATGAAGCCGCATTGATTTTCTGATATGGACGCAAGTCGGCTAAGGCGGTTATTGAGGACGCGTTCCCAGATTTTTAAGGTATGTGACGTAAGTTTGATTCCCCTATAATTAGCACAGTCACTGACGTCGCCCTTATTCTTGTAAAATGGTACCACATAGCTATGACGCCACGACTCTGGGATCTTCATAGAGATTAAAATAGCATTGAAGAGTCTTGTGAGCCATTCTACCGCAATAGGGCCAAGCGCTTTCCATAGATCTGCTGGTATGTTGTCGGGCCCTACAGCCTTGTGGTTTTTCATCTTCCAGAGTGCTATTCTAACCTCTTCTATACTTACATTGTGCACAGGTCCGGATGTCTTAGGGGTGTCGTCTAATGGTTGACTAGGAAATTCTTCGTTGAGTAAGTGATGGTAATATTGACCCCAACGATCGTTGATTTGGGTGTTTTGTGTTAATAAATGCCCTTTATCATCTTTGATGTATTTATTAATTTTTATATCCAGCCCTGTTTTGTGTCTTTGTTTTGCAAGTTTGAATACTTCCTTATCACTGGCCGCGTCTCCAAGCTTAGAATAAAATAGTCCCTGCGCGTCTGCCCTGTTTTGTGCAACTTTACGCTTAGCCAACTTTTTAGCGTTTTTGTACAGCATGTGGTCGTCTTCCAGCCTTGAGTTCTGCCATTGCTTGAAATGCTCTATGCGCTGTAACTGCAGCAGTAAAACAATTGAATATGGCAGGAAATGAAAAGTGTGGGCCAATGTTTAAGGACGGCCCAAAGTTACCCCATTTTTATTTTTATTAGTTATTTAGAAACTGATATAAACCGCTTAGTCTAAACTACATAATCTAAGAGGGATAAAGTTGAAGGATATGTTTATTTAAAGGCAGAGTCTAGAGATTCCAATGCTATTTTTTTAGGGATTTAGGGTTCCGTATCCAAAGGGTAAAAACGGGACCCTATTACTAAGCCTCCACTGTCCGCCTGTCTGTCTGACCGTCTGTCACCAGGCTGTATCTCATGAACTGTGATAGTGATAGATAGAAATACATCATCTGTGAAAATTTCAACTGTCTAGGCAGTTGACATTGTCACAGATGATGTATTTCTGTTGCCGCTATGACACCAAATACTAAAAAACAAAATAAAATAAGTATTTAAGGGTGCTCCCATACAACAAACGTGATCGTTTGCGTTAACTTTGCACCTCATTTGTATCCGGTGTCATACATACCAGGTGCGAGCTTAACTTAACCCGGCCAGTTAAGATGGGATAAGTTTTGTACGGAACCCTCGGTGCGCGAGTCAGTCTCGGACTTCGCTGGTTTTTTTGTATGGCGTGGTATGCCTAATCCCCTTAAGCTAGTATTACTCATCCAAATTAATCCAATGATCAAAAACTCTCGAGAAGTGATGTACTAAAAAAATATTCTTCGATAATTATCTTACAAGAGAGAGGAGACTTTTTTGCAAAGTATACAATTTACGAAGTTGTGAGAAACATCTAGTGTCACAAATAACTGTTAGTCACTTTGATTCATTCATTGTTCCTAATTCAATAATGGATGGTACCTTCTTGTAGCATATTGTAAATGAGCCACCATTGTTGTGGTAAACCATTAAACGAAGTCACCAAACAATAATAATAAAAATTGTATTTCAACGCTTCTTAATTATGTTAAGTAAATAAAAATAAAATGATTACAAGTGCTAAGGCACTTAACATTTCCTTATAAAGCTACAATAAATACAGTCCATTAAGAGTATACAAAATGAGCCATTTAGTACCTATTGATTCCAAATTACGTCTCGAGAAAGTGTGTAACTTATGGCTAAATTCGCTTAGTAGCTTCTTCTACTACGTCCGCGACTATGTTCGCCTATGGCGGATACGTCGAGGAGGACATCATCATCATTATCATCAACATCATAATCACCATCATCACCATCATCACATTACAATAATAAAACAATTATGAATATCGGGTCAACCTCACACAAATCCATCTTAGCTCTAGTAGGCTTTGTTGTGGGTAGGTTAATAGGTACTAGACGACGATATACATTCACAGAAACATTCCACCCAGACCAGACCCAGGTGTAAATATTTAAATTCATCACATAAATATTTGCCCTTGCCAAGATTCGAACCCAGAACCACTGCGCCAACCGCGTCGTCATAATTAATACGTTAATTATTATTAACACTTTTACAATGGGAAGTTTCGGAAGATGATTGGGTCTAATGATGATAACGGGAGTCATTCGTTATTATGGTGTCTTCATATACTGGATTCCAGCGACCTTCATCAGTTCACCTTGTTTACCCACGATACGGTACTGGATTTCTGGTACGTGGTTACAACTTAAAAATTCACTCATTTCAAACGAATACAGTCCATTGAGACAATTAAAAATCGACCATTGCGATAGCTTCAGAGCTATTCCCATAAATATCTGAGTCGATATCCCACTATCACTTATTCCGTTCTGTGGCGCGGGCATAAATCGGTTCGACAGCAGGTTATGGCAATCGAGGTGCGCTTAATAGCTTCCTAGAAACATAAATTCTCAGTTTTCCAGTTTTCGAATAGACAAAGAAATGAGGGAAACTTAAATTTATAAAGCTCGTTTTTTTTGTAGTTTAAACTGAATCAGTGGAATTTCCGTTTTAGGATAGTTAAAAAATATTTTTTTACAGAAGAAAGTTTGGAAACCGCTTTATAAACTTCAAATTCGGTTAAAATGTGAATAATAATTTGATTTGATTACCTAAATGTTAAAATTAAAAACCAGACCTGTTGCCCGAAGACGAACACTGGGCTACGGTCTATTGGATTCCTTTAAAACCACAACAAAGAACTACATTTAAACTATGCAGTATTAACCTTTTGAACGCCAAGACGGCGGCTGTCCCACTGACGCCAACGCCCTCCAAAGCCTTCCAGGCTTCAATGATAAAAAACATTGTAATTTATTTTTACATTTCGCCTGATGGTAAGCAAAAAGGAAAGTCCAAGTCGCAATGGCAACTGACAAGAAACCAACGACGCCATGTCAGTTGACACTGCCATGCTGGCCCGAGAGATGCTTCACGCTTCGTTTGAAGGGTCCCATGTTATAAGAAGGAGGAAACACATGAGCCGGCAAAGAGTTCAATTTTTTTATATTTCGGCAGATGAAGGAATTGCCAAAATTCTCGTTACGTGTGGAAATATTATTCAAACCGCTACAGTATGTTTCAATCCCTGTTGATTTTGGAGCACTATTTGTATTTTTTAGGATAGCGTCTGTTAAAAAGGTGAAATAAAATTATCGTAGTCAACAGATATAATCGGGGAATTAAAAGATTCGTCACTCTTCACCTTCATGTAATTCAGGTCCAAAAGTGACAGACCTCTTCAATTCTCGACTGAGTCCATTGAGACAGTAAAACCCGATCATTGAGACTGGTAGCTATTATCCCATAAACATCTGAGTCAATATCGCACTATCACTTATTCCATTCTGCGGCGCGGGCATAAATCGGCTCGACAGCAGGTTATGGCTATTGAGGTGCGCTTACCTAATAGCTTCCATTAACAGTTTTCTAGTTTTATAAAAGACAATGACATGAGAGAACCTTTAACTTTTCTTTGTAGTTTGGATTAAGACCTTTGATCTTCTTTTAGGCTAGTTTTAAGATTATCAGTATCCCTCAAAGAATAGAAGGTTAAGAAAATCAATCTTACAACTTCAAGTTCCGTTGAAGTATGTTTAACTCTTCCTCCTCGCGTCGATTTCCTTAATACTGAGGGTCGTGATTCCCCCGTAGCTGGGTCATTATGCTCCAGACCGTGTTTCGCCACCTAGATCTGTCCTTGGCTCATGGTGACTGAAAAGGTCGATGGGAAGCGTCCAAGGCCGGTCACCGATGAGGTGGTCTGACCAAATCCGCTCATCATTGGACACCAAGCTTCATAACGCACTCCATGTTTAACTAGTCGATTTGATTTATTAGAATTGTTGTCTCAACCAACAAGTTAAAAATATATATACACTAGCTGTGCCCCGCGGTGTAACCCGCTCATTCCACGGGAACACTATATTTATTCGGGATGAAAAGTATCCTATGTCCTATGTATGTATGTAATCACTTTATTGTACACAAAAACAATTCACAAAACTTCAAAAGATAAAAATAAAACATGTACAAAGGCGAACTTATCCCTATAAGGGATCTCTTCCAGTTAACCTTTGAGAAAATGAGAAAATAATGGGATATCCAAGAAGATAGACAAACGAACAAGTTAGTATGCACAGATACACTAAGGACTAAGTCTTAATATAATAAAATATGTGTAATTCCAAAATATAATACATATAGATATAATTACATATATATCATAATATAAATAAATAAATAAATATCATATATATGAAGTAATCACTCTAATCAATTAACTTCGACGAGATCAGGGATCTAAAAGCCATAACTTTTTTAAGTTCTCCTTAAGCAATGCCACGGATTGTGACTGCCTCACGGATACCGGCAACGCGTTCCATAATTTAACTGAGTGGACTGTGAAAGATTTCCGATAAGTGCGCGATTTACTGGGCGGAAAGGCAAGAGCGAGACTGACACTCGAACGCAGGCGGTGTGCACTGCCAGACGCCATATAGTTAAATCTTTCGGAAAGGTAGAGAGGTGAAGCCGGGTTGAATAATACATTGTAGAGCAATGACAGGACATGCACATCTCTACGACGGCGGATCGGAAGCCAGCCGAGCTGTGCACGGTAATGAGAGACATGATCAAACTTTCTTAGACCAAAAATAAATCTTATGCACACATTTTGAAGACGCTCAAGCTTGTCAAGCAGCTCCTCCTTAAGGTCCAGGAAAGCAATGTCACCATAATCAAGAAGAGGAAGCAAAAGCGAACGTGCGAGAGTAATTTTTGTGTGAAATGGTAGGAAGTTCTGCAGACGCTTCAGAGAATGAAGTGACGCAAATAATCTCCTGCTAATCTCGGATATGTGCGCTGACCACGACAGTGTCTGATCCATAATGATACCCAGATTTTTAACAGTTGAGGCGAGGGGTATCGTTATACCATCAAAAAGTATATCTGGTAGCAACTGGTCTGATATTTTGTTAACAAAGTGGGGACTTCCAATGACAATCGCCTGCGACTTCTTTGCATTAATTTTTAACCCGTAATTAGATGCCCACACACGAATGGATTCTAAATCTCCATTGATTATATCAACCAACGAAGGAAATTCTTCTATGCTAGCTGAAGCATAAATTTGTAAGTCATCCGCGTAAAGATGATAATTCGACTTCAGTGACCTTGTAATGCCATCAATAAAAATTGAAAAAAGAAGTGGCGAGAGCACACCTCCCTGCGGGACACCAGCGGAAAGGTCACACCACTCAGAGAACTGGTCGTCAACTCTAACACGCTGGCGCCTTCCGAAAAGGTACTCCCTGAACCACGCTAAGGCGTCATGGGATAAATTAAGCGTCTGAAGGATTCCTAAAAGAATATCATAATCTACAGTATTGAAGGCACTGCTGAAGTCCAATAAAACAAGAACAGTGAGTTTTTTGTTTTCGATATTAAAGCGAATGTCATCGGTGACTTTAACCAAAGCTGTGGAGGTGCTATGCCCAGGACGGAAACCAGATTGGAAAGGATTTAACAAATTGTTCCTGTTGAGGTGTGATAGGAGGCGACGATTGACGAAATGCTCTATAATTTTGGACAATACGGGGAGAATAGATATTGGACGGTATTGGGACAAGTTGGATGGATTAGAGGTTTTGGGAAGTGGGATAACCTGAGCATATTTCCAAATAGAGGGAAAGGTTCCAGAGGTAAAGGAATAATTGATGATGTCCGAGAGGATGGGAGCAATATGGTCCGCCACGCGCATGAGCATATCCAAGCTAAGCCTATCTTCACCGATAGCTTTCGTCTTAATAGTTTTGAGAATTGCAAGAACTACTTGCGGTGAAATGCTACCCAGCTCAAAGGTAGGTGAGTCGGGGTGTTGGGTATTAGCAAGGGAAGAAAGAGTAAGTTGTTTAACACAAGTATCTAGAGTAACCGGAGACGTACTGAAATGTTGATTAGCGGCGTCTAGATCAAGAACACCGGCAGAACATTGTGAAGCTTTGCCCACCCCAAGTGACTTTAAGAATTTCCAGAGCTTAGCCGGAGGGCAATCATCGATAGTTGTGAATATATTCCCTCCTTGCGTCACGGCAAGCTCTGTTGCATCGATTACGCAGCGCGATATAAGCCAGACGATTGTCCTCCGAAAAATGAGATCTTAGTTTAATGCGAGCTCTATTCCGTTTTGCCATTAACGACTTTATGGCAGATGTTAGCCAAGGCGCAGGAAGATGCTTAACGCGCATTGGCTTTAACGGAGCATGCTTATCATAAATCGCAAGCAATATGGCATTGAAAGCCTCCAACTTATGATCAATATTGTTGAAAAGTTCGATGCTACGCCAGTCCGCATTGTAAAGGTCTTCATGAAACGCCTGCAGATCAATGTCACGAAGGTTACGGCGTAATATAATTTTATGTCTCTGCTTAGGAGGACGAATTTTGAATGAAGCAAAGATCAAATCATGACAGGAGAAAGCAGCAGCATTAAAATTACCATGAGAGGAGACTAAGTCGGAAGAAGAAGTCATGATTAGATCTAAAAGAGAAGGTGGGCCATTGTGTGGGAAGTGGGTGGGACCAAGAGGCAGAATATTCAGATTAAGGGAAGTCGCAAGTGACTGAAGTTTACGTGAACGGTGATCTTCTTTTAGAAGGCAGGTGTTGAAATCACCCATGATTATCCGGTGATCAAACTGCGGGCTAAGGTCAACCAATGTTCTCTCCAGAGTATCAAAATAATTGACCTGAGAGGATGGGCTATAAAAAACACCAAGGAGAACTTTAGAGTGATGTAAGGACACATCCAAAAAGAGATATTCGGGAGAGTTCAACGAGAGATTTGGTGACTCTGCGACCACTTGGCAAGCAAGATCACCTTTTAAGTAAATTGCAACACCACCTCCCCGGAGGACACCAGATCCGCTATCATTAGTGCCTGCCCTGTCATTGCGTATGAGACGGTACCCCGGCAGGGGATAGAGGGTGGATGGTAATGACGGCTTAAGCCACGATTCGGAAATGAGGATTGCATCGATGTTACACGAGCTAAAGGTTGCCAATAAATCCGAATAATGCGCCGGCACACTCTGAGCGTTAATGTGGACTACATTAAATTGTTTATTACATGAGGCAAAAGTACAATGCAGCCGGTCATACAAATCTGGCATATCCGAAACATCACTCAAAGAGTGTCCTTTCCCGGGTCTCAGACTATCTCCATACCAAATTTCATCTAAGTCGGTTCAGCGGTTTAAGCGTGAAGAGGTAACAGACAGACAGACAGACAGACAGACAGACAGACAGACACACTTTCGCATTTATAATATTAGTATGGATATTTTAACCAATTAAAGATTAAAGATCAGAAAATATTGACAACGAAATAATTAAGAACCGTGTCCAAACGTACCGTCTATTGGATTTATTTGAAGCCACAGAAAATAGCACTACATTTCAAGTATTGCAGGGTTGAAATATCACAGTGAATAGATATACTCCATTGAGACAATAAAAAATCGACTACTGAGATAGCTTCAGAGCTATTCCCATAAATATCTGAGTCGATAACCCACTATCACTTATTCCGTTCTACAGCGCAGGCATAAATCGGTTCGACAGCAGGTTATGGCTATTGAGCGCGCGTAATTGCTCCGGCCTCGGAAAAGAATATTAAAAGCATAAATTCACAGTTTTTCCAATTTTCGGATAGTCCTGTTAGTGGGGTCATAAAATGGCGCTCTATTATTTTTAGCCCTTTTTTGCATAGACATTTTTTATAATGTACCTACCACTTTCGGATTTTGGTTATTACCAAACGCAATTCCAAAATAGCCGAATTGCAGTGTAAGGATGATAAAACGAGGAATTGTGGGTTATACTCGTATTCTTATCGATCTTAAAGACAATATGACAGACACAGAAAAGTAATCCGGCGGTAACTGGTTCACATTAGGCGGGCCGCATGCTTGTTTGCCACCGTCGTAAAAATAGCTATTTAAATTGGCACCAAAAGCAGCATTTTATCAAGTTAACGCCTCGCCGACCGTCCCGCCTGTCTCTCGCAGCTCGTTAGGGCCGCGTCCACTGTCCGCCTCAGTGTAGTTATACTGTGTTAGGGTGGGCATCCACTGGTACATGGAGTTGTGTTTAAACGTGTGTTTATTGTTCTCTTTATGAAGGAAATTCTCTATCGATTTTCGTTTGCTTGATGCTCTTCACAAGTTTACATTACTTATCATTATTGAATCATTCATTAAGTAATTTTACAACTTTTTCTCACCATAAGAAGCATCTCAGTTATATAGGCAATAAAAGTGTCTATCTATCACATAGGTCTACTAACCGGCCAAATCAAGGATCATGGGATCATGTTCAGAAAATATTGATGAGTTGAGACCCACATTAACAATGTTAAGAGGCCTTATTCCTTTTAAATGCTGATTGTTTTAGACATTTTTCTATATGATCAAACATGTTTCTTAACATATTATTGATGTTACTACCCAGAACAGGGCTATTGGGATTTTTGGTATATATTTGAAACCTACAGTTTGAGTATTTCATTAATAATTTTTGTTTCAAAAATGACTCTAAATTGAAAAAATTCACGTAAAAAAATTGTTTTTTCAATTTATTTTCGACTGCACGCAATGAAAGCATGAAATAGCTATGTTATTACCTAGAACTCCGGGAAAAGTATTATTCACTTCAAAAATTTGGTCGAAATTATCAATACATTTGTCAAAATATGAAAAAAAAATCTTAAAAGAATAAGGCCTCTTAATCCTCGTGCAATCTATTATTTATTTCTATTTTCCAGAATAGTTTTTTTTTAATTCGTTTATCTCCACTTGTTCCTTTTATTACATGAGAGAGAAAGGCAGAAAGTGTTCATTTGTATAATTGTCGTGGTTACTCGTACTGCATTTCGTGTTTGTAAAATGAACACAAAGTAACGCAGATGTCATTCACATTTTCCAGGTATTATTTCTTCTCGAGCGGTTTACATTTTTGTACTAGAAGGTACAACTTCGTTTAAGGGTGAAAGATCAATCATAACCCTCTAGTTTGCTATGGGTCTGGTATTCAAATACCATATGTGGCAAGTCAGCTATGGAGTCTTCTTTTTATCCTCATGGCTAATAGAGATGGAAACGATAGGAAATTTACAATATGGGAATAAAACGCGTAGTGGTGTTGATGAGTCTAAAATTTCACAAAATTGAAACGTGAACAAGTGAATCTAAAGGTTTGACGACGCGTTTGGTGCAGTTTGTACCTGCTTACTGAGCCGGCGGTCCCGGGTTCGAATCCCAGCCGGGGCAAATATTTGTGTGATGAACTCGAATATTTGTGCTTGGGTCATGGTTGTTCTTTGTATTTAAGTATACATTTAAGTACGTATATCATCGTCTAGTACCCATAACACAAGCCTTCTTGAGCTTAATTTGGGACTAGATCGATTTGTGTGAGGTTGTCCGATATTTTTTTAATTTATTTAAATCTAAATAGGTTTTGAAGGTCAGATTATAGTGGCGGTAAGCCCGGCGAAGCGCTGGTAAGTATCACTTTTGTCAATTTTGGTGAATACATTCGCTGAATAATGTTTATTGAAATGCCAGAATTTTTATTTCTCGTACAAAATGTGAACGGACTTTTTTCGCGTTTCATTTGGCACAATCAATGGCGCAGTCTCGTATTTTACGTTTTCACGTTATTTTTGCTGCATGTAGCTGCAAAATAAAATGAAGTGTAATGGGTTTTTACTGGTTTTATCGGGACTATTTGTATATCTTCATCATTCATTGTAAAAAAAAATCACATTTCGAGGTTTCGAGTTACCTATTAAAGTGTCTGTAATTATTTCTTGTATTAATTGATTTAACAACATTGATTAGGTACCTTAAGTACTTCAATTTGAGAATAGATTGTGTGTAACGAACATGGTAATTTTAGAAGAACAATAACGTACATGAGATTTAGATTTAGAAAAACACATGGAATTGCTATTCAAAAGTATAAGGTTATTCTCAGTTTTTGATTTTTAAAAATGTGGGGAGATTATAAAAAATTGGCTGAACAATGTTGTTCGGTTTGAAGAGTAGAATGTATGTTTTAATTTATGGCTTCTATTACAAACAACATCCATGCACGAAGCTACACGAAATAACCTATAGCTAATATATAATAGAATAGAATACTCTTTATTGCACACCTCAAGAAGAAAGAAATACAAATACAGATGACACTTAAAATTACAATAGAGGCAAACAATAAGCGATCTTATCGCTAAAAAGCGATCTCTTCCAGACAACCTTTAAGTAGCGGATTAATAATATAAATGAAATGAGATGAGTAGGCGATGCAAAAAGTAATCAAGAAAACTACTGAAAAATTATTAAAATTTACTAAAACCTATAAGTTCCTGACACTTCAAAAAGATCGAATTATTAATTTGCTTCGCAAACTTTCCTGATTATCTCGAGTTCCGAACAATAATGAGTTTGTTCAAGTTTCAATTTCCATCAACTAGTTAGATTAGTTTGCTTAGTAAAATTAAATCAAAGGGAAAGTAAGTTAGAGATCGCTCTTCAGCGATAAGACCGCCTGTTGCCTACCTTTGTTTAATATTATTATTTTTTTAGTTGGTGTACAGTCAACCAATTTGATTCCTAGGCCATTTCGTACCTTGTCACAGTGAACGTCAATATGAAAGCCGCTTGAGTTCTCATATCATTGTCATTGTGACAAGGTTCTACAGTGGCCTAGAAATCAAATTGGTTGACTGCACAATACATATTTGTTATATTAAAATGCTTACGGAACGGGTTTACTCAAGTTGTGGAAGTCGAATATCGCTCGACATGTTTCGAGTCGGTTCGCGATTCATCATTAGGAGAGCCGATCAGTCGCGGCGGCGGCCAATCGAACGCATACATTTATTATATTGTGCTAAAGGTCCAATTATGTACAGTCGAGTTCATTTACATCTACACACTTACGAGAACAAAAATATCTGAACACGACCCTATTGTATATTCTGTACATAACTCGACTGTACATTTGCATACACTACTTTACCTACTACTTTACTTTTTACTTTACTTACTACACATATTAATTATCAAATTATCATTATTATAGAGTTTCTTTAGTAGGATATGTATGTAGTATTCAGTACTACCAGTAACTCCCGCGGATTACCACATCATATTTATGTATTCATTTTGCTCCTCCATGTCACGCCGCCGCCGCATAGTAATGTAGGTATAAACAATAGTATCTGACCTTGTTATGTTAATAAGTGTTGGATGAGGGTGGCGTTGTGGAGAACTTTGGGGGAGGCCTTTGTCGAGCAGTGGGCGTCTATCGGCTGAAATGATGATGATGACAATGTATGTAGAATGCACAAAACGTCTTTGCTAAGTGAGCGGATTACGTGACTTTATTTCTACATTCTCACAAAAACTTATCTTTTATACACTCCGATATCACCAGCAGAGAAAAACAAGCTCCAATGATTCTGGACCGCTGCCAACGGCTGTCTCCGTCGGACACAGGCGAGGGAAGGGGATGGAACAGCCTGATGCCATAGATAAGCGTAATCAGGTTAACTTTTTGAGTTAATCTAGATGGTTTTAAGTAGATTAAAAGTGTGACGGAAATTAGCATGGGACAGAGTTCTTATCTACCGGTATTTAAGAGACTTTATTCCTTTCAATATATTTTATATTATGTCAAATATATTGCCAATTTCAACCAATTTTTTGAAGTGTACTTTTAAAAATACTTTTCCCTGAGTTCTAGATAAGAACTCTGTCTCATGCTAATTACCATCGCACTTTTAATCTACTAAACATAAATTATCAATGTGAAATTCAAAGTGTAGGTCTCAAATATACCGGTTGATCAATCCAAATGGGTCAGTAGGAGAAAACGAAAACTATAAGAAATTGAAAAATCTGTTCTTAGGAACCATGGCGTCGATTTTAGATTTAATTAAAACTATATTATTATTATTTTTATAAATCTCATACCTATGTATCCTTCCCGTCATTCCTACTTTAGTGAAATGGTCATGGCAAATTTCGTCAGCTAATTTTTTTCCAACCGTTTCGGCGTGATGCGAGGACAAAGGAAATCACGCCAGGCTGGCATGGCGCCGCGCGCCCATACAAAACAAATGACGATCCTGCATCACGCTATCAAGGTTTTTTCTGAAATCATGACCTCCAAAGGAAGTTGATTTCCTAAACAAATCTAAAATTTTATAATAGTATAGATAGAAGAAGAAAATATCATACAGGTCACTTTATACAGAGTTAATTGCTAAAATATACATATAGTTGCGTTGCTAAAATAATAGATTTAATAAGAAATGACAAATGTATCCACGAAGCAATATTTTCCTTTGTCCGTTTGCTAAGAATAGCCAAAGAGCTCAGGCCACCTCAGTCGTTAACTCTTGGGAACCGTCCTATCGTGTTTTGGAAATGCATCCACGCGGGAAATTGGCTCGAGTCAAAAATAATTTAATAATAACTTATGTATTGAACCATTGATCATCATCCTCCAAGCCTTTGTCCCATTTTTTGAGAATGAATTCTCAATCGGGGTTGGCTACCTAAATCCCAAGATGTGGCGTAGGCACTAGTTTTTACGAAAGCGACTGCCATCTGACCTTCCAACCCAAAGGGGAAACTAGGCCTTATTGGGCTTAGGTGGTTTCCTCACGATGTTTTCCTTCACCGAAAAGCGAGTGGTAAATATCAAATGACATTCCGTACATAAGTTCCGAAAAACTCATTGGTACGGACCGGGTTCGAACCCGCGACCTCTGGATTGAAAGTCGCATGCCCTAACCACTAGGCTACCACCGGTTAACCATTGGTACAAAGATCAAAAGCACAGATAAAGATTTGAATGCGTAACCTGGGGAAGAGACCGGGAGTCGAACCCGGTACCTCTAGTATCCGATACCAGATTACCAGCCCAACGCGTCAAGCTCTCTGCCACTCTACTTGATTCAAAATTTGAAACCACAGGACTTATGCGCGGATATTGTGAGTGCTGTGTCTTTCCGATTAGGGCTTGCAGTACCGAGAATTTTTCATATGTCAGTAACCGGGAATTCCCGGTGATCCCATCCAAAAATGTCCCGGTTCTAAGCCCTATTTCCGATAAATCACTACATATACTACGATTTCTAATTCAAGACCAAAAAAACTACCACAATGTTACTACTACAATAAAATATTAGTAAAATCCTTATTCTTTATTAGACACTAAGATAATTTATTAATTGATAACTTTAACTCTATGTTTTAACAAAATAATTAGATATATTTATTATTACATAAATACGAGAGGAGATAATAAAAACTTAAACATCGGAGATTTTTGGTACAAAATCTGGGTATTGTACTTGTAACACTTGAGGTATTCAAAACATACAATATACAATTTACATGGTCAGATGTCATTTAAATTTTGTCAACTTTGACAGTGACGTATCTGTCGCAGTTTTTTTGGTCTTGAATTAGAAAACCGAGGTTAGTATAAAACAAAGTCGCTGCTGTCTGTCTGTCCCTATGTATGCTAAGATCTTTAAAAGTACGCAACGGATTTTGATGCGGTTTTCTTTATAGATAGGTAGAGTGATTCAAGAGGAAGGTTTATATGCATTGCACCCGTGCGAAGCCGGGGCGGGTCGCTAGTACTAAATAAATTAGTGATAGTTCGAACCTTATATTGGTGCGGGATTGGCAAAATATACCTATACAACTAAGCGAAATTGAAAAAGAAAATGGTTCGGGCGGGGTTTGAACCCGCGTTTCCCACGGCTTCCCAGGCTAATACACACGTCTTACCTATTACACCACCGAACCGATGCCCGAGCGATAAAATGTTTCAACCAGTAGCCTCATTTCAATGTTGATATATTTGTTTGACGCAAACAGACGTTACAGCTTTAATAAAAAAAATGGCAAAATATGTTAGCAAAGAAGACAAAACCACGACAAATACCTAGTAACAAATAGTGTTACTTAATAACAACAGATGCGGCATTATCTGCATCTCCGAGGTATCTCGACGTGACCTCGTCGCAAGTTGTAACACGTCCTGCGTGTTACTTGTAGATAAGCAATGTACGGAACGAGGAAGGAAGGTTTTTATGAATAGTTTTCTGGTGACTACTTGTACAACTGGTGGTTTTACAAACCACACCAGATCGCGAATTTTTGGGACTTTTAATGTAACTAATTTATCTAACTGGCAATGACATTTTTTAGGGTTCTGTGCCAAAAGGGTAAAAACGGGAGTCAGTCACCAGGCTGTCTCAAGAACGGTGATAGCTAGACACTTGAAATTTTCACAGATGATGTATTTCTATTGCCGCTACTATAACAACAAATACTAAAAATACAATAAAATAAATATTTAAGGGGGGCTCCCATACAACAAACTTGTTATAGATTATGGTGCGGAACCCTTCATGCGCGAGTCGGACTTGCACTTGCCCAATTTTATTTAGGGTCGATTGTTCAATCACTAGATAAATTTATCTGCCAGTTAAAATTATTGCTATCCTTTTCTCCAGTCGTATAAAAGAAAAGTGACAGCCAACATTTATCTGACAGATATGTTTTATCTGGTGATTGAACAATCGGCCCTTAGGTAATGGTACTAATTTATCTAACTGGCAATGACAATTTTTTGGTAACTGACGTTGAAAGTCAGTGAATGTCACTGATGTAAACAAAAAGGAAACAGGACTAAACTCGTTGATCGGGTCGCAGCCTTCCCTATAATATGGTTGAGGGAGGCGATGGCTGAGATATGCGTCATACTCGTGAACGGGTGCCGTTTGTGGGGTCCGGTCTGTTCATGCTAGCAAGGGCCAAATTAAATATGTAGGAACCGCATACTAGTTAGTGTTAAATTAAGCAAACGTGAGAAACTTCATCCTGTACTCGATTGAAGTTATTCAATGTTGATTTTAACTTTTTGAACTCTTAGAGACTGTATACATCTCTAAGAAACAGCTTAGTATAGTATGACACTCCGAGACTTTATACATCTCTGAGGAAATTCAATAATTTTAAAATATTTTATTGCATGTTTTGACGCCTAGAGACCATATACATCTCCAAGAAATTTAGGTTTAATAATTATTTTCTATTGTAAATTATTCACGTTGACGCCTAGAGACCTTATACATCTCTAAGGAATTTAATTAATTAAGTGATTATATTCTATTGCATGTTGTGACACCCAGAGACTTTATACATCTCTGGATATATTTAATATTTTTAATTCATCGTTAAATTTTCATTTTAATGTTCTTATTTAACATTGATTTGGAGTATCTATACATCTCCTTTACGTGTACCAGTGTAATTAGTTATAACACAAATGTATTATGTAATTGTTTTAAGTATTATTTACGAAAAAATGACTTACTGTTGAGTTTCTTTCGGCTTTCTTCTCAACAGCGGTCTCCTCTTGCGAAATGCCGGTAGATTCACAATCTGACTTGTAAAAGTGCCCCTGTGGCCTACTTACTGAATAAATTATTTCATTTCAAATTATTTCATTTCATTTCATTTCATTTCATTTCATTTCATTTCATTTCATTTCAAACATTCCACAAACAAGTAGTTTTTGTATTATAAGCCAAAACTATCCCCTGTGATGAAAGTCAAGTTTTTTCAATAGCACTCAATTTATTTCGCAAATGTTTTGAATTTAGTTAATGACGAGTCCTTCAAAAATTGCTACTGACGTCAAATATATGGCGTATGCAAAGGGGAGGCCTATGTTCAGCAGTGGATGTCCTATGGCTGAGATGATGATGATGATGATGATGAAACCTATTTCGCCCTCTATTTAACATATCTGACATAAACAACACTTAAGAGGCCTTATTCCTTTAAAAAAATATTTTTTTCATATTATGACAAATATATTGATAATTTAATCTTACTTTTTAAAGTGAATAATACTTTTCTCCGAGTACTAGGTAGTAACATAGCTATTTCATGCTTTCATTGCGTGCAGTCGAAAATAAGTTGTAAAAACTAATTTTCCTTGTCAATTTTGGCAATTTCGAGTAGTTATTGAAACAAAAATTATCAATGAAAAATTCAAACTCTAGGTTTCAAATATATACCAATACATCCCAATAGTCCTGTTCTAGGTAGTAACATCAATAATATTTTAAGAAACATGTCTGATAATGGAGAAACATGTCTAAAACAATCAGTATTTTAAAGGAATAAGGCCTTTTAAATCCAGACCAATTAAACAACAGAAAAGCACACATATTAAAAATTAAAAAAGTTACATGCATCACAGAGAGTCACAATCGTGTTCGAAATTCAAATAACTTTTGCATGCTAGCAAATAATATAAACATTTGCACGCAAATTTCGCGCTATAAAACGAAGGTTTTCCGACCGAGTGAGTAATTGCAACGGCTATTTGTCTATCAAATAATTTACTTAGATCAGCATCCTCGACATTGTGCGCCTTTAAAACCACGTATTTTTTAAAGATTATATTTTTCAGCAATGCTGCAATGCAATTAATTGTATGACCAATCGCAGGTAATACCGCTACGTTGTATGAGTCATCTAATACAAACGGTGACTCATGCATTCTTGCTGGCATGTGAATCATGTGTCACGGTGGGCACATCTGATTTGGCTCCGTTATTAGTTTACGTACTAACGTGAATAAGACATGCAAAAATGTACCAGACTAGTTCACTTGCCTACCAATCTTTTCAATTTGAAGACGCGGTTGGCGCAGTAGTTAAGCAACTGCCTACTGAGACGACGGTCCTGGGTTCGAATCCCGGCAAGGGCAATTATTTGAGTAATGAACTCGAATATTTGTGCCTGGGTCATGTATGTGATTTGTATTTAAGTATGTATTTATCTATATAAGCATGTTTATCGTCTAAAAATAGTAATATTGCTTTGCTCAAGTAAGTTGAGTAAGTTTTGTCAATTTGGTGGTGGTTTGTTATATTTATTTGTGTATTTATTTTATTTTTCCTATCGTGGTGGGAGGGTGGGACTATTTAATGCATGTATGCATGAAAAAATACGCAAATAAGTATAACAGGTTAGCACAAGTTAACTGGCACGTTATTATATCGCGGATCAGCAAAGCAATATTACTATTTTTAGTTAATATGTATTTCCGCAAAGTAACGCCTTATTCATTTAATTATGTTTATCGTCGTCTAGTGTCTATGGACACACGACAAGCCTACTAGAGCTTACTGTGGGACTAGATCGATTTGTGTGACGTTGTCCGATAATTATTTATTTATTAATCTGTATATCAGCCTCTCCTATCATCATCAGTCGTTCACTCTTGGCAGAGTGGTCGTGGTTACGGCAATAGTGTCCACATTTGAGTTCTCGTCCTCATCCTTCCTTTGGCAGACAGCAGCTCTCGCGATGCGTCTCCATTTCACCCGGTTGTCTGCGGAGCGAGTGCACTGCACCATGGAGCTCCGTGTGGTCTTTTTAATAAGGTCGGTCCAGCGAGTCGGTGATCGGCCTCGTCCTCTCTTGCCTTCTATCTGGCCCTGGACTACCAATCTTTCCATGGAGTTTTCATGGAGCCTCTCCTATAGCTCCCCTCCGTTCCTGTGCAGACCGCAGCCATCGAAACCCCAGTCAGTAGCCATCGGACTTCTGACAGCCCGGTAGTACTTTTAGAGAGCTATGGGGCCGATATTAACATTAACGTACAATTCAGACTCATACTCATAGGTAGTTTTCAAGCGGTTGCTACGTAAGCACCTGCTCGAACAAGAGCTCGAATGTGTCCATCATCCTAAGCAGTAGACAATTCATCGTATTTATTATTATATTATATATAATATACATCTTATAGCATGTAAATATATGTATCATTGTATTTATGGTAAAGTTATATTATATACATTTGTTCACTTGTATCTTGTGTGTTTGTCTTATGCATTATTTACTGTTGAATAAATGATTTGATTATAAAAGTGTACTTACCTTATAAAAGAAATTGCTAAATAAGAGAACAAATATTTGTCTAACGAATTGGCCGTAATTCTTAAATCAATAAATGAAATAATAAATATACGGGTGACTTGTATCTTAGATGCTTTGCGAACGATTAATTTTCTACTTTGCACCCACTTGAAGCATCTACGTTTGGCCCTATGGTTGACTGGTAAAGAATGCCATTAGGCATTAAGTTCGTCATTTGTACTGACTTTTGTTTTGTGCAATAAAGTTTATATAAATAAATAAATACTCATTCATTCAATTCATTCCAAACTGCCTATATGGTTATTGTTAACATTCCAGAACATTAAATTACTTAAATTATAAATGTATTTATATTTTTTTACAATATTACTAATATAAATTTATGAAACATGTAATGTCTCATTTTGTTTAATGTGGGTACACCACAATTTTTATTTAAACTATGAATACAAAGATCAAAGCTTAAAGAAAAATTGAAAAAGGAGCTACCTGGTGGAAGGGACCGGGAATCTAACCCGGTACCTCTGGATTACCGGTCCAGCGCGTTAGCCACTTCGCTACCCTCGCTCCACGTAGACCTGACGAATTATTCCTTATGCTTTGTGTGTCGATCTTTGCATTGTTTATTTGAAAGGTTTTTACACCTTAGCGACCTCTATGTGAAAACGTTAATATTCACATCGTACCGCACCACTTTACAGCGGTGAACGAGCAAGCGAGGTAATGCCTTGATCACACGTACCGAGCAAACGGGCGAGACAGTAATATGTTTCTCGGCCGAGACAGTGATGTAAGCGAGTAGCTGTTTACACATGTTTTGAAATTAGCACAGTCAATTCAGTTCTATTAAGACTTTCGGACACGATGGATCGTAAAAAAATCGCCGAGTGGCGAGACAGTGCACGTTCAGACCGGCCGAGTGAGCGAGCGAGACAGTGCGGGGATGCGGGAGGGTGAGCACTCGGCCTAGTAGATAGAACGGGAGCCGAGCTACTGTCTCGCCGCTTCGTTCGGCCGAGCGCTCGGCCGAGCACTCGGCGCTATGTTTATACGCACCGAGTACTCGGCCGAGAGCACTGTCTCGCCCGTTTGCTCGGTACGTGTGATCAAGGCATAATCCAGAGGTACCGGGTTCGATTCCCGGTCCCTTCCACCAGGTAGCTCCTTTTTAAATTTTTCTTTAAGCTTTGATCTTTGTATTCATAGTTTAAATATTACTAATGTATTACTAACGATAAATGTTATTATATTAAATATCGATTCAATGCATTTTCTAGTCATAGCTGGCTGTTCGATAAATTTAGAACCCAATTTGCTCCAGCAAATATGTAAAAGTTGCAAATATTTACGCATTTTATGGCGACGAAAAAAATGCCTTCAAAAATCAATTGTACATATTTTTCTGACTTTGTCGTTGACTCTACAATGACTGACTGTTGGGTTTCTTTCGGCGTTTCTTCTCAACAGTGGTCTCCTCTTGTGAAATGCCGGTAGACTCAGACATGTAAAAGTGCCCTTGTGGCCTACTTGCAGAATAAAGTTCATTATTTCATTATTAAAATTACGAATTAAATACACTTATGAGTATAATACATCTTCTAGTCTAGTTCTACAGTGCTGTCAGAAGTCCGACGGCCAATTATAACGTGTCCGCGAGCTTCTATAAAAAAAATATGGCACTAAAATACATAAATACATAGAACATTTTACGTCTAGTTCAAATAATATCCAATATACTAGACTAGAGGTACATACGTGTACTGCAGATACAGATATAAGTACCTATCTAACGCATGGCGGATGTTAAGTAATGTTATAACTAGAACATACACTATAAATATGTAATATCATGTTTATCTGGACTCACGGTAACTACATAATATAATAGGTCGTTTTGCTGCATTCCTATGCAGGGGCTGATCTCTATTATATGTATAAAGTTATGAATGTTATCGGATACATATGTATAGAACCGTGTCGATTTGATAAAATCAGTGGCTCGATTTTATAATGAAGTGTATCCGAGATATGTTTACTTTAGTGGTGTGCTTTATTCAAAGTAACCGTTATTACAGTTTCCTTTTCATTAAGAGGAATAAACTCGTATAACTATTCATAGGTGTGAAATTCAATATAGCGAATTAAGTCGTCTAGTTTTTAGGGTTCCGTACCAAAAGAGTTAAAAGCGGGACCCTATTACTAAGCCTCTGCTATCCGTCTGTCTGTCTGTCTGTCCGTCTGTGACCAGCTGTATCTCATGAACCATGTTAGTTAGACAGTTGAAATTTTCAGAGATGATGTATTTATGTTGCCGCTATAACAACAAAATAGGTACTAAAAACAGAACAAAATACATATTTAAGTGGGGGCTCCCATACAACAAATTGCATATTGCCTTAACTTTGCGCCTCATTTGCATGCGGCGCCATACAAACCAGGTGCAAACCTAACCCGGCCAGTTAAAATGGGAAGTTTTTGTACCGAACCCTCGATGCGCGAGTCAGACTCGCACTTGGCCGGTTTTTTTTCTTACCATAAACGTCAACGCCTGGAGGTGACAGAGTACATATTAGTACCTTCTTTGATTTTGTTGTCTTAACTTAACAAAACTAGAAATTTAATACATGAAAGCACACAGATCAAAGTGACGACATTCAATTTAATATTCGTTTGTGCGAACTTTTGATTGCCCTCCTTCATGTCACGGAGTTTTGAAGTGTAAAGTCATAAGTCATAACTCATCGTTCCGCTCATGAGCAATGGTCTCTCTGACAGCCGTCACGAGCAGATACGCAGCGGGACCTCCCGCTATATACATACTCGTACATACTGTTTGATAGTAGATAGATATGTGGGAAGCTCAATGATGGTATTCCCTTGAGATTATTTTCGTTTTTTTTCTGTCACATTCATATAACAGTCGCATTTATAACATCACTATCACTACATAGTATAAAACAAAGTCGCTTTCTCTGTCCCTATGTCCCTTTGTATGCTTAAATCTTTAAAACTACGCAAAGGATTTTGATGCGATTTTTAATAGATAGAGTGATTCAAGAGGAAGGTTTATATGTATAATACATGCATAATTTGTTAGCATTTCACCCGTGCGAAGCCGGGGCGGGTCGCTAGTCATAGATAAATGCTAAAACGTATGTCACTCTTATGAGAACTAAGGAGAATTTTATCTTAGGAGAGAAACATAATTAGGTATATTGGGAGAAAAAATTCAGTATGGGTAAAAACTTACTAAGTACCTTACGTTTTTTAATGGAATCTTTGTTATCAATTCTGTTTTATTGTTTCCGATTCTGTTGACGTAACGATGTGATAGTTCAGTTGCGAGAGCACTACGCCGGAATCGAAGGTCGCAGGTTCGAGTCCTGCTTACATTGCAATCAGCTGCTACATGCCAAATTTCATACAGAAAGACTCATTTCGAAAATTGTTACGCGGAATATTTGAATACCCCAAAGAGCGAGTATCAACCCTGAACAGTTCCCAACGTTCGGAGATGCTCACGACCGCAACACAAGGAGCCGTGACTTTCTGCGACCACCACCGATAAGGTTATCTAAATCCAAAAAGTTTCTACTTTCAATTGGCCCAAAAGTATACAACGCAATACCCACTGACATAAAAAACGCACCTTTAGATAAACTAAAGCAGCATTTTTAGATAAACTAAAAAACAAACTGATATGTGACGCGCTTTACTCCGTCGACGAGTTTTTTTCAAACGCCTGGATAACGTAACCCTGGTCACTTACCCAACAATAATGTAGTGTTGTAATGTAAAAACTATAAATTATAATTATACCTAACCTTAAAAAGTTTAAGAATTATAACAAATATTTATAATAACAAATTGACATGTAAAATATTATATTATAAATAAATGTTTGAATTGAATTGAATTGAATCATGTCCTATACGTATAGTTGCAATGCAATAAGCCCGGGTCACCTTAAACTTACGTTTGATTTGGGGTCCCGGACACTTAATATAACCGTCAATTTACATATTTACGGCCCCCGGGACCCGCACAATAAACATTTCAGCCGATAATAATCCCATCCCATTCCGAATCTCATTATAGTAATTCTCCCGTGACCTAGGGCCAAATATCACGAGGAAATAATATGAAATAATATAAATTATGAGGACATACATTTCATCAATGCTTTGTATCAGTGGTTCATGGGGACATGTTGAAATGCATAACTGGACGTATTTATGCAAAAAGTCCACATATCAAAACCTATATATTGAACCCTGTAGCTATAGCATAGAGTACAAACGATTAATGTGGATTCTTTCCCTTTTGCATATACGTCCAACCTGCCCGGAAAGCCGTTGGAAACGCAGGTTCGAATCCTGTCCGAATCATTAAATTTTTCAATTTTCGCTTCATTTGTAAACTCAAATCTAGAATGTTATAATAATATAGATTATACAGATAGCCCACCTAATCTTAATAACTGCAAAGTAAAAACTATAAAATAAATGTGACAGTATTCAGCAAAAGGTCCCATTCTGCAGGTTTCCGTAGAAACGAAATTGATTTGCATCTTTATACTAATACGGTATTTCATGAAAGCTCAAAACAGCTCATCTGAAATGTCAAAAACGATCTGTTAGTGTGAAGTTTCTCTGAAGATACTGGCTTGTGATGTGATGTCATAAAGATCAGTACCTACTTAGTCAAAACACGTCTTCGTTTTAGTTTTCGTAAATCTAAAAATAGTGTGATATCCAAAAGTGCGTGGTAGTTTACTTGGTTAAGTGTATTTTTGAATGTGTGTTTAGTAGTTTCAATTATGTTATTCACTATAGTCAAAATGCGAACAATTGCCTGTCAACGAGTCCTTATCGGAACCCGAACAATGACACCTTTTACTAAAAACACTGCTACAAATGTGTATTGCTTGACATATGTTTGACACGGGTTCTTGTAGATCACATGACATATTGCCCTTAATGCACCAAAAGTGGAATACGTTGTTGTGGACCGTGACACAGCGCCTGCTCCGCGGACAATAGCAAAATCTTCAAATAGTCGCACACTGCTCGTTATTTCTGTTGTTTATAAACATAAATGACAAACATAGAAAAACACTCCACAACAGAACGAGCAGAAAGGTCTCTGTTTCTACAAATATTTTCTAGAATTTTTCTACATAATTTTGTTAACATTTTCATTTCTACAATAAGTTACCTTTTACCCTGAAGTCAGAGATTTTTCATAGTTTTCCACAGGTAAATTTTAAGTTAAGGGTTTTGAAAGGTTTTAAGGGTAAAACGGATACTTATTACTTACAGATTCAGTAAATATTGAACTGCATATACATCACGCTTGAACATAATAGTACATACAGTCCTTTTAAATTGTATAATTTTGTACACCCTGAAAAGGAAGATTTTTGTACAATCTACAGGTCATGTAACCCCTAATTCGAAAGAACTACGGATCTTGATCCGCTGTCAATGTCCAAACTACACTAGCACCAATTTAGTACTTAATTAAACCAACAAACTGAAACCACGAGTGTCTCCTAAGTCCTAACTTCACCCAACAGTCCAAATTACATTCAAAATCTCCCACACAAAATACACAAAGCAATCGTGATGCATCTAAATAAGATTTAATTTTCAACTAAGTCAAAGGGAGATAGGAAGTTGGGAATGTTGACGTGGGATTAGCAATTTCGTTCGCGTTCGAAAGCTAGTTAATCGAACAAGTGTCAGTGACGCGAGTAAGTGTCAGTGGAGAGTGACACTCGATTGTGCAACGAGAACGACTAGTATAGGGTCTTATTGTGACTTTATCTAACACTTATCCCATCTTAACTGGCCGGGTTAAGTTATGTTTGCACCTGGTATGTATGGCACCGGAAACAAATGAGGTGCAAATTTAACGCAACTGATCACGTTTGTTGTATAAAAGCCCCTTCAATATTTATTCTATTCTGTTTTTATTCGTATTTGAACTGTCACTGTCACGTGAAAATTTCAACTATCTAACTATCACAGTTCATGAGATACAGCCTGTTGACAGACGGACAGACGGACGGACAGTGGAGGCTTAGTAATAAGGTCCCGTTTTTTATTACCCTTTGGGTACGGAATGAGATTTTCATATATTTTTGTTATATCAAAAAAAAACAGGTGAATGCTCACGGTGAAAGAGCTCCCTAAAGGCCAATACACATATTACGGATATATTTAGACCAGCTTTAAAATGGCAGTTATGATGTAGTTAACGTAACTCCAAAGCAATAATCCAAGAAAATTAGATTGCAATATATGGAAAATTTGGCAAAATGAAAGGACAACTTTTATCTATCAGGATATGTAGGTTATAGAGCCAAGTTTAATTTTATCTACTCTCCCCCCCTCTCAGGGGTGAGCGTCACCCCCCCGCGCCCTCGAATGTCTCCCGTAGCGCGGTATTTTCCACTTTAGAAGAAAACCGTGTACGATACATACAAAGTGTATCGGAACGAAATAATCCTGAATAAATTTACTATAAACCTTTCATACATACAAAAGCGATAGCACTTATACAATCAGCGCAATCTGTTACCAAATACTAACATTTTTAATTATTGATCTTTTTTTTCTGCTAAAAGGTTAGTTATCTCAAAAACTGCACACTTCTCGGCCAAAATATGTATGACAAAAGTAAAGAATGGACAATGTTCTTTCTAAAAATGTATAATTTATTTCTGTTTCTCTTTCATTTACCGTTACAATGCTATTTTTAAAATTTATGTCATTTGGCCATTATGCGAAATATAAATATTTGTACTAGTTAAACGGTGTTACTTGCAATACCATAGACTTCTTATATGTTTTTCTGTAATCCACAAGTATTGAACTATATTCTGTATTTTTTTTTTTTTTTTTAGCCTCACTATTTTAGGAAATAAGGGGTGTGTGGGGAAATCGTCAAGTTTTGCTCATTTTCGTAAATAACTTCAAAACCGTTTAATTTAGAATTATATAATACATATATTTGAGATGTTCATAATGTACCCTTTCATTTGATATGTCACACGATATACTATGCCATTTTTTTTTCTATTTTGCTCCCTAAACTAGCCCTCATGTCAAAATTTATTTATTTGCGTTACGTTACGTTACACGTCCATGTTTGGGTCATCAATTTACATACGTGTACAAAATTTCAACTCAATCGGTCCAGTAGTTTCGGAGCAAATTGGCTATGACCGACGGACGGACTGACACAGACACACGAGGGATCCTACTATAATCATAGCGAATTTTCTCCGAAACTACTGGACCGATTGAGTTGAAATTTAGTACACGTATGTAAATAGATGACCCAAATATGGAAATGTAACGTAACGTAAAGTAAATCAAGTAATTTGAAACATGGGGGCCAGATATGAGGGGTAAATTAGAAAAAAAAATAGCAAAGTATATCGTGTGACATATCAAATAAAAGAGTACATTATGAATATCTCAAATATATATATTTAATAATTCAAAATTAAACGGTTTTGAAGTTATTTACGAAAACGAGCAAAACTTTACGATTTCCCCACACACCCCTTATTTCCTTAAATAGTAAGTCTAAAAAAAAAATAAAAAATACAGGATATAGTTCAATATTTGTAGATTACAGAAAAACATATAAGAAGTCTATGGTATTGCAAGTAACACCGTTTAACTAGTACGAATATTTATATTTCGCATAATGGCCAAATGACTTAAATTTTAAAAATAGCATTGCAACGGTAAATTAAAGAGTAACAGAACTAAATTATACAATTTTAGAAAGAACATTGTCCATTCTTTACTTTTGTCATACATATTTTGGCCGAGAAGTGTGCAGTTTTTGAGATAACTAACCTTTTAGCAGAAAAAAAAGATCAATAATTAAAAATGTTAGTATTTGGTAACAGATTGCGCTGATTGTATAAGTGCTATCGCTTTTGTATGTACGAAGGGTTTATAGTAAATTTATTCAGGATTATTTCGTTCCGATACACTTTGTATGTATCGTACACGGTTTTCTTCTAAAGTGGAAAATACCGTGCTCCGGGACACATTCGAGGGCGCGGGGGGGTGACGCTCACCCCTGAGAGGGGGGGAGAGTAGATAAAATTAAACTTGGCTCTATAACCTACATATCCTGATAGATAAAAGTTGTCCTTTTATTTTGCCAAATTTTCAGCTAATCTTACTGAATTACAAGCAAACTGCGAAATTGGTTTGCAGCTATTTCAACTACATAATAACTACCATTTTGCGTCTTATATGAAAAAAAAAAAATGAAAATGTTACTTCACTTGTCCTTTGGTAACCATGGTTTATAATGCGAAAAAAGGCTGATGCCATTACTGTCCTAAATTATGTTCTGTCACTGATAATCACAGTGTAAAATATTGTTGCTGAAATAAAGAACAAGTAACCATTTAAACGGATTATATCGCGTGATTTTGAGCCTCCCTGACGTTTCGGTAGCTTTACAAATACTGTTGTCCAAAGGTTGACTGTCAAAAAATGTGTGACAGTCACGGAAACCGAAGAAAATATTACAAAGTAACTAGTTAATATTATAATTATAACAAGAAACACTTCACAACAGACTTGTGTAGGTTTGTCAGCTTTAACACCAAGTCATTTTATAGCCTCGTGAGCTCGCCTGGAATTATAATTGTAGCAATTTTTTCTACAAACTTGCCATTTTCCTGCAGGCGCATTGTAATTTAAATTCCTCTGTAGCGTTTGTGCTTTTAACTATGGTTTTGCAATATGTTAGTAATAATTGATAACATTCTTACCCAAACTAAGCAAAGCTTGTACTATGGGTAAATACTAGACGATATACATAATTATATAAATACATATATAGTCAACATCCATGACCCAGGAACAAATATTCGAGTTCATCACACAAATATTTGCCCCGTCTGGGATTCGAACCCAAGACCGCCAGCTCAGTAGGCGGTTCACTACAAACTGCGCCAACCGCGTCAAATGTAACATTATTGTAATATAAACAGAAACAGAAACACTCTATTCCCAGACGGTTTCTGAATTTGCAAAATTGTAAAACCCAATTCCTAACTGCACCATGACAAGAAGTGCAGATTTAAAATATGAAAAAATACATTCTTGTGGCAAATAGTGCCAACAATGCCCATATCTCACGAAGTTATGTTGAATTCGGGTCCTAGAATCACCATAATATTCCCTTAACGTTCTCGAAAACCTGTAACTATCCTCAGAATAGTTCAACAGTCGAAGGGAGATCGGTCAGATAACAACTTAGGGCAATATTTCTCGCGATGAAATCCCCCAAGTTTTATCGAAATTGTTTCATCTAATGTTTGACTTGCGAAGGGCAGTTTGATTCCTGATTTATCATTTCTATTGGAGTCTGAAGGGATCGAGAATTTGAGACGAAGGTTGGGTGAGATGGATGGGCTTTGGAAAGGATAGCTAACGTTTTAATATGCCTGGGTTTCGCTCGAGTTTCTAGCTGTCAGGATCGTTTCCTGGGTCAAATAAGATATTAAAGGTGTCTGAAACGTGTGCCAAAGTCATAAACAGTCGTATAGTCAATTCAAATAATTGTTGATGATTTAAAATAAAAGACTTTGACGTGATAACGTCTTATAAGTTGATGAACGCCGGCTGCACGCACGAAGCATAACTCATGGTCACGTTCCGCCTGAGCCGATCGTGCAAGCGAGAGCGCGGAACAAGCGATAGAGAGGCACGATCGGTTTAAGCGTTCGGCTTGTGATGCATCTATCTCTCTTCCACTCCATCGGGCATACGTTATCGTTTAAAATTATCGTCCGTAAACCGACTTTACAGGCAACCAATTTTTTTATGTACCTAATGCTTCCGTACTGCACTTTTTCCGATCTTCGAATATGGCAGCCAGTTTAATGACCCCTCTAATATCGCTAACACCCCCTGTTTACGCCAGACACAAATTGAATTTATCCCGGGCCCATGTAAGAACAAATTACCAAAGCAATCTTGCCTAGCGCGAAACAATGGAACGCGATACGCGTCCTATGTACTTAAACCTAACTTAAGCTACGTTGCTAACCTGGAGTTCAGCCGAATATCTTCCCGGCTGCAAGGTTGTGTTTCTGTTTTGTGTAAAGTGTATGTACGTGTTACTTGCACCAATAAACGACGTCCCGGTCTGCGCCGCCGCCGCCCCGATCTCGTCAGCAAACACGCCAAACACAGTTCACACTGTAGTAGTCCTTATATCACTCTAAATAACAATCCTTGGGGCGCCCGAAGCAGCCCACCGTACAAGGAATTGTGCCGTATCTCAACACTTTCCGTTAAAGCGTAAAACTTCCAAAATATCTCCCAAACCACGGAGGTTATAATGTTCAAGAACCGTTACGTTAATACCAAAGGCGCCGGCTCGCGTCCGCTGGCGACAGCGCGCGCGCTCGCAGCGCCGTGACAGAAAAATGAACTAACTGATTGTGTGGCCAGTGGGTAAAAACCTATCAATTCTCAACAACCACCCGCCCCGGACCGACCCGTCGTCGGTCCGCTCAAACTCCCGGTAGTCGGGATAGCGTTGAAACCGCCCGTCTAAGGATCGAGTCCCTCACTTGTACATCTGCGATCCGTGGAGACCCATCCTTGCCCGCTATCAAGTTAACGATGCGCCCCCGTCGCCAACACAACGGTGATAGGTTAGCATCCTTAACCAGTACGAGGTCTCCAACGCACGGTGGGGTCGTCCTGTCCGTCCACTTAACGCGTTGCTGAAGAATGTGCAAATACTCAAGCGACCATCGCTTCCAAAAATTTTGAGTCATTTGCTGCAGCATCTGATACCGTGACAACCTATACAACTTAACATCCGTATACGGATACTCCGGCAAGGCGTTAAGTGGTTGGCCAATCAAAAAATGACCTAGGGTAATGGCCTCCAGGTCATTCGGGTCAGCGCTCAACGGACACAAGGGGCGCGAATTTAAAACTGCCTCAATTTTGCAGAACACCGTTGACAATTCCTCAAAGGAGAGGATCGTTGAGCCGATGACCCGATACAAATGAGTCTTGGCAGACTTAACCACTGCCTCAAATATTCCACCCCAGTGGGGGCATCCAGGTGGACTGAAATACCACGAAATGCCCCGACTGGCGATGGCCGTGCCGATCTCTCGCTCATTTTGACTTAAAAATAATACAATTTCCTTTAGACAACGATCGGCGCCCTTGAAGTTGGTACCACAATCCGACCGGATCAAGGCCGGTATCCCTCGTCGAGAAACGAATCGGTCCAGCGCTGCCAAAAAGGCCTCCGTAGAGAGATCAGCTACCATTTCCAAATGAACGGCCTTGGTCGCCAGACGCACAAATATGCCTTAACCGACTTCGCGTTGCGAAGGCGTGATGTCTTGACCATGAAAGGCCCCGCGAAGTCTGTCCCCACACCAGCAAACGGCCGAGCTTCCGTAACTCGGTCGGGCGGGAGATCTCCCATTTGTGGCTGCATTGTGGCTGCCTTGAGCCGGTAACAAGGCAAGCAACGAAACACAACGCTCCGTATCACTCTCCGTGCCGACAAAATCCAGAACTCCCGCTGCAAAATGCCCAGCAGTGTGTTGCAGCCTGCATGTGAATTCCTGATGTGACGGTCCCAAACCAACAGCTCCACCAGAGCTCCCTTCTTGGGAAGAATTAAAGGATGCCGCGCTGAATACGGCAATTCGGCATTCCGTAGTCGGCCTCCCACCCGGAGCATTCCGTGCTCATCAATAAACGGGTTGAGGCGGACAAGGCTCTTCTTCATTCTGCCCACGCCAGTCCGCAAGATCCTAAGTTCATCCTGGAACTCATTCCCCTGAATGCCCCCACCCAACGTGAGAGAGCCCTTTGCTGCTCCTCAGGTCCCATTACAGGTGACAGGTTGCGCTGTGCCGCAGGGCTTCGACAATTATGGAAAAACCGCATTATCCATCCCGTGACTCGAAGTAGCTTCCCTAGTGAGCTATACCGTTCCAAAAGAGTGTGGTCCACTGCCACAGACTCCACTGTAGTCACATTGACTCTCAGACCCTGGTCAGGGGGTAGTGGCTGGCGTCCGCAGTCATTGAAAGGCCACTCCGTATGTGGCCGCTCCAGCCATTGAGGCCCCCACCAGAGAGAATGCTCAACCAGAGCAGGCGCCGGGCAGCCGCGACTCGAGCAGTCTGCCGGGTTAACTTCACCTGGAACATGTCTCCAGACCAGAGGAGTCTCCGAGTTATTTATCTGTGACACTCGGTTGGCCACAAATACCTCAAGCGTATGGACCGAAGTCTGCAGCCAGCACAACACGATCTGGCTGTCCGTCCATGCGTAAACCGTGTCATTCAGATCCACCGTGCCACGCAGGTTCTGCGCCACATGGTTTAGGAGGCGGGTCAGGAGCGCGGCACCCGCCAATTCCATCTTCGGAATCGTCCACCGGGTCCGAACAGGCGCAACCTTGCTCTTGGCCATGACCAAGCGTACAACGCCCTCGCCAGCAGTCTCACCTGTTCTCAGGTAGACCGCGGCCGCGTATCCTTTCTCAGAAGCATCGCAGAACCCATGCAGGGTCACCCTGGCTCCCGCCTGAGGGAGCAGTTTGCGCGGGATCTCAACTTCTTTAATATGCGGCAATGTGGTCACGAATGCCGTCCACTCGTGCAGCAGCTCGTCCGTGAGCTGCTCATTCCAGCCTAGTTGGGCCAACCAAAGCTTCTGCATGAAGAACTTTGCCATGAACGTGACCGGAGAGATCCAACCATTTGGGTCGAACGTTCGTGCGATAGTCGAAAGGACTAATCGCTTGGTCCAGGTCTTCGACAGCAATTCGGCCTCACAATTGTATGTGAAGACATCCTGAGTCGGTCGGTACTGGACCCCCAAAATTGCCAACGCATGAGGATTATCCGAGTCCTCAAACAAATGCGGGTCTTGTTGGTGCTCAGCTGGTAGTCCTGCCAGCACCTCTGGGCAGTTTGAAAGCCACTTCCTGAGTTCATAGCCACCGGAGGCCATGAGTGCCACCAATTCATCCCTTAGGATGAGCGCTTGCTCAATGCTGTCCGTGCCCGTACAAATGTCATCCACGTAGACATCCCGGTCGATGACTGCAGCTGCGCGAGGGAAGCGCAGCCGTTCCTGGTCAGCCAGCTCTCGTAGCGTCCGCATCGCTACATACGGGCTGGGCTTTAATCCGTACGTGTTCGTGTTCAGCTCATACGTGATCATCGGTTCTTCTGGGCTCTCTCGCCACAATATCAGCTGGAACCGACGGTCATCCGCATGGATCTTCGTTTGGCGAAACATCATCCTCACATCCGTAACGAAGACAACTTGGTGTCTCCTGAAGTCCGTTAGAATGTCTGCAATGTCTCTGGTCAACTTAGGACCAGCGTGCAGGCATTGATTCAGAGACACCCCGTTAGATGTCGCCGCGCTCCCGTCGAACACGACCCTGATCTTGGAGTCAGGTGTCTTCAGGACTGCATGATGAGGCAATACGTAGTGCTCCTCACGACGCCAGTCTACCCTGGATACCGACATGTGACCCAAAGCCAAATATTCACGCATGAACTCAACATACTTTCGCCGAAAGTTGGAGTCCCGTTTCATGCGCCTTTCCATGGCCATCATCCGTTTCTCAGCCAGGCCCCTGGAGCTCCCCAGTGGAGGTCGCGTCGATAGAAACGGCAGCCGTGTCATAAATCTGCCCGAAGGGAGGCGCACCGTGTTGCACTGATAAAATGTCTCGCACTCCTCGTCCAGTGGGCTTGTCCTGGGAGCTGTGGGTGGCTCTTCTGTTGCCCAGAACCTTTGCAGGACCTCCGATAACACGCTGCCGTAGTATATGTTGCTATAATCCGTTGCGTCCTGTGGTCCCCGTACTGGGCCCAATAATGCGTACCCCCCTGCGGTACACACGGCCACCAACCCGTTTGGTTGCAGCTCCCGCTTACCGCTCCGCAGCAGCTTCCCGAGGACGTCAGTTCCAAGTAAGACGTCCACCCGTCCGGGAATTGCGAAGTGAGGGTCGGCCAACTCCAATCCCTTGGTCAGCTTCGTTACCGCCGGCGGTAACCGTACCGAAGGAAGAACCCCGACCACTTCATCTAAAACAATAGCCGTGGCCTTCACCCGCGTGATCGATGCCGAGTCACCCATCTCAAACAGGAGGTCCGTCTGACCCCTGATGTGAGGCACCTGATTGCCACCTATACCTATTGCGCCATCCCGTGATGGCTGCAACCTGAGGCCCAGCCTGGCCACTAGGCGGCTGGACACGATACAACCTTGTGCCCCCGAATCCAGGAGTGACTTCACTGGCACTGGCCGTCCATCCGTACCCCTGACGGTAATCTTAGCCGTCGGTAATAATACCGTCACTGGTGGGGTGGGCACGACGGATGAACAGACTGCTAATTGCTAGCAGGGGGCACCTCCCTCCCCTTCTGCTGGAGGGGGAGAGGGCCCCTGGCCCAGGTATGGGTCCCACCACGGGTAGTACACCCCGCGACCCATCGGTGCCATGCGCGCCGGCTGGTAATAACCCATCGGCATCCGTCCCATCTGCGGCGGACGCGCCATCAAACGTGGGCGCTCTGCGAGGGGTGGGGAGAAGCGACTACTCGGGGGCGGCAACCTGCCCCCCAGCGCGGCCGAGTAAGTCGCGTAACCCGACTCCCCATGGGTCATCTCCGGGCACCCGCCCGAATCTCGGCGCCGATCCCCCCCCCGCGGAGGAGACTGCGGCATCCGGCGGTACTCCGGAGTCTTCGATGACCCCCCTCCCCGAGGAGGGGGCAACCGCTGGTCTCTGGGTGACCCCCCTCCCCGGTGGGGGGGCGACCGTCCACCCAAGGCTGGCTTAGGAGAGGGAGGATGGCCTCCCGATGAGGCCCCGTACCGCTCCCCACTCTCAGCCAGGCAGAGAAGTTCATGATGGGCTCCTCCACATCCTCGGCAGTTGGTGGTCTTACTGCATTCACGCACATAGTGTGCGCCTAGGCAGCGGAAGCACAAGTTGCGCTGCTTGACCACCCCCCTGCGCCTCTGCACCCGCTGTGCCTTAAAGTCCGCACACGCGGTGATCGCGTGTCCCTCCTTCCGGCAGAAGGGGCACACCTCCGATTGAAGGGCGTTGTACCGCTGTCCTCCCCGACGGGGCTCCACCGGTTTGGGCCCGACCGTACGCCGGGGTGACGTGGGGGGTTGCGGCGTGGTTGCCCCTTGGCAATCCGCCCGCCTGCACTCACCCTCCAGGAACGCCCTCAATTCGTCAAATGTTGGGAGGTGACTCGATGAATCACCCCCATGTGACTGCTCAAACCGCGCCACCACCTCGCTAGGTAACTTGCGCAAAACCCGGTTCACAACAATGAACTTGTTGTCCCCTAGTGACAACTTGAGTCGCTCCAGCGTATTCACCGCCACCGTGACGGGATTAAGGATTTTCGACCGTATTTCGTGTACATTAGTGACCTTCGATATACTAAATATTTTTTCGATGAGCCCATCAATAATTAATCACCGATTATCATATCGGTCAATTAATAGGCCCCATGCCGTCTCGTAACTGGAATCCGTAATCTCCAAATGAGTCAAAATATCGTGAGGCTCACCGCGTAATCTCCCCATCAACTGCGCCATTTTATACGCGGGGGTCAAATCCGTGCGCGAGTGCACCACGCTGTTAAAAATGTCGCGAAACCTCGGCCAGTCGGCATATTCACCACCAAATTCCGGGACATTCACTGGTGGCAACGGCGCCATTAGTGCCACACCACTGGGTGCACGCCTTACCCCAACATCCCCTTTTCGGGCGCGCTCGATATCCGCTGCCGCTTGGATGATACTAATCACCATATCACCGCACTGGTCTACATTGCGTTGCACCACTTCAACAGCCTGGGTCCGACTTTCCCCGGTCTCCTCTTCGTCAATACGGGCCAAATATTCGGCATGCAATTTCAATACCGCGTCATATCTTTCATCTACCTGTCGCGCGCGTGACAATAATGCGTCCTCGCGATCCGTACGACCAATTAACGTAACGACTAATGAAAACCATCTTAATTCCGATTCGACCCTTGACGCGACCGTTTTAACTACTGAGGGAGCCATGGTACCAACCTCGATAACGCGGATCAATAAAATAAATTTTTTAAAAATAAATTAATAAATTTGGGTGAATAATTTTGTCCGTGGAACCCCGATTTTAGACAATAACAATCCGTTTTTATTTTTCGTACCAAACGCGACAACTTCAAAGTTATTCACCCAACACCAATATTACGCAACGGAAAACAACACTAAATTTATTTTAAATTAAATGTATTTTGAGTGAATAATAGTTCAGCGGAACCCCAATTATGAATTACTTATTAATACGTTTCTCCGTATCGAAACGAAACTATATTTACTTTATTCACTCAACTAACATTTCAATTGAAAGTTATAACTAATATTCTTATAATTTAGTTAGTCTTAATTACGCAAATGCAACTTAACGTTAATAGATTGGAATGCGAACCAAGCGCAATCCACCCTCAAATTTCAATTATGATTTTGATGCTAACTAAATTACTTATCCGAACGTAAATGAAACAAATATCTTTTCTGTGGATATGAACCACGCTCTGCTACCAAAATTTGTTTACGCCAGACACAAATTGAATTTATCCCGGGCCCATGTAAGAACAAATTACCAAAGCAATCTTGCCTAGCGCGAAACAATGGAACGCGATACGCGTCCTATGTACTTAAACCTAACTTAAGCTACGTTGCTAACCTGGAGTTCAGCCGAATATCTTCCCGGCTGCAAGGTTGTGTTTCTGTTTTGTGTAAAGTGTATGTACGTGTTACTTGCACCAATAAACGACGTCCCGGTCTGCGCCGCCGCCGCCCCGATCTCGTCAGCAAACACGCCAAACACAGTTCACACTGTAGTAGTCCTTATATCACTCTAAATAACAATCCTTGGGGCGCCCGAAGCAGCCCACCGTACAAGGAATTGTGCCGTATCTCAACACTTTCCGTTAAAGCGTAAAACTTCCAAAATAGCTCCCAAACCACGGAGGTTATAATGTTCAAGAACCGTTACGTTAATACCAAAGGCGCCGGCTCGCGTCCGCTGGCGACAGCGCGCGCGCTCGCAGCGCCGTGACAGAAAAATGAACTAACTGATTGTGTGGCCAGTGGGTAAAAACCTATCAATTCTCAACACCCCCCCTCCTGCGTCAGCGACAGCAGCCACAAATCTCGCTGAAACGCGAAGAATCTGCGTTTGATAGCGCCATTATAAATTAAGGTGGCGGCAGCGAGCCGTTGAGATAGCACTCGAAATTCGGAGTTATTTATTGCAACTACTTGACATGACACGTTTTGACTGAAATTCTATTTTAAAAATATACAAGTCTTATAAAAAAACGGGCTAAGTGCGAGTCGGACTCGCGCACCGAGGGTTCCGTTTAAACACTTCTCATCTTAACTGGCCCGGTTAAGTTAAGTTTGCACCTGGTATGTATGGCGCCGGACGTTAAGCCGGTAGACTCAAACATTTGTAAAAGCGCACTTGTGGCCGACTTGCAGAATAAAGTTCATTTTTTCATTATAACGCAACCTATCGTACCTACTTATCGTACGTTTGTTTTATGGGAGCAGCATTTAAATATTTATTTTATTCTGTTTTTAGTATTTGTTGTTATAGCCATGTTATAGCGACAACAGAAATACATCATCCGGACCGACAGTCAGACAGACGAACAGCGGATTCATAGGGTCCCGTTTTTTACCCTTTGGGTACGGAACCCTAAAAACTAATCTAACCGAAGGTGCTGGAACCTGCCCTGGATAATGCCAGTTAACGTTGCCCCACCTAATGATTATGAAGACCTGAAGATTCAAAAGGAGCCTATTAAAAAACTATTGGCAAAATATAAAAAATGGGACTCTTTGCCAGTTCATGTGTTTCCTCCTTCTTATAAAATTTTTAACCGACTTCAAAAAAAGGAGGAGGATCTCTATTCGAACTAAATTTTTTTATTTTTTTTTGTATGTTTGTTACTCGATATCTCCGAGAACCGTGTACCGATTTTCAATTTTTTTTTTAATCGAAAGGGTATAACTCCGAGTTGGTCCCGTTGGCACTAAGTCGGGATCTGATGAGGAATCTTGGAGAAATCGAGGGAACTCTTCAAATGTTATAGGGACATGTACGGCGCTTTCGGTAATTTATTGATAAAGTCAAGAATTTACATTCAGTAAATAGGATTTGGTGTAAGGAAACTGATGATGAACACCACAGATCTAGTTTTTTAGTTTTACAGAAGTAGGTTTTTTTTTTGTTAAAAATTATAATTATCTTCTTACAGATATTTTCACTTATCTCACTCTCTTCTTTCCGTCATAGCACATACTCACCGTGGAAATATATCCCAAGAAGTTTGGCAATTCCTTCATCTGCCGAACTATTAAAAAGTGGACTCTTTGCCGGCACATGTGTTTCCTCCATCTTACAACGTGGGACCTACAAACGAAGCATCTCTCGGGCCAGTATGGCAGTGTCAACTGACGTGGCACCGTTGGTTTCTTGTCAGTTGCCATTGCAACTTGGGCTCCCCAATTTGTTGTACCGTTATAAAAAAAAAGAGGGTAGTTAGCCCCAGTCCCTTAAAAGTCGTCATCTCCCTGAATAGATTGCTGGCTTCCAGACTCCCCAGTCCTGGTGTTTCCATACACAGTGTTGGGACAATCTCTGGTTCTAAGGTTACGCATAAAAGAGATACGTAGCTATAAATACTTCGTATTTAATATCAAATCTGCTGTGCTTTAAAATAATAAAGAGCAATCATGTATTTAAATTTGTAAATTATCATAATATTTCAATGAAATACTTTCTCATTATCATTAGTCCCATTCATCGTCAATTTAAATAATAAGTCGAATTATTATAACGACTGAATCTGCACTAATTTGGCATGAATCGACTTTAATTCGGTTATCGATGAACTAATAAAGTTTGCGGGGGTGTGAGCGAGACAGTGAGTGGGAGAGAGACGGACACTCCTCGTGTCCGGTCGATCCTCTTCCGTAGGGATACCACGATATGGGGAATTAGGTGGGTAATTTCTGTTCAAGAAATACTTATTTATATTACTGGTTGAAACTTGATCACTTGTCATAATTGACCGAGGGAGCGACGCTTGCTTCACTTCTCCGTTTCAGCTTGGCCAATTTTTTTTTCTTATGTGCAGATGTTTGGATGTGCTGTTTGGATTTGTTGGGGTCGCCCTCTAGTCGCATTTCTCAACCGTCCCTCATGAAGACTTACGTAGTTCAGTAGTCAATGACTAACGGAGTTGAGATCTAATACCCACCGTTAACCAGGCCACCCTAAAGTTCTACGGACTGATGCAGTCCCAGCAATAGCCAGAAGGAAGTGGAGGAGAGACACAGTATCTAGGACGAATTGGGGGATGATGATAATGCCTATATTAAAGCGAACCTGTTGTTGAGTAACAATAATACAAATATCCACATCTCTTAGCAAAATTTCACATTACGAATCAATAACCAAGCACAGGTTTTGACAAATCGATAAATTCATTTAGCATACATGAAAAAAATACATAATTAATTATAACACATTATAAGGCTATACGCGTCCAAAACATAACACGGACTTTGCTATGACACTGTTGATAAAAGCTAAGGAAATAGAATTATTGATAAAAAAAAACATAATTTGTATCAATGTTGTCCTGTAAAATTCCACAAACTTGGTCACCCCACAGCAATGGCGCCCAATCGGTTCTTCCGCATTTTCCGTTTAATTTCACTTGAAAACAGACTAATTATTCTCCGACTAATTACCCAAAAAAATACCCGCAAAATTCCCTAGAAAAATACCTTTGTCCTGGCGCCGCGGCCCGAAATGATGGCCGCCGTAATTAAAGGAAATTTGTCTTGAAAATTTTTATTCGGCATTTTTAAATCTAGCGCGTTTTTAACATGATTTTATCTTGGGGATTTTAGAGGTTTGGATTTTTGACACACGCATTAATACGTTCACAGACACAGACACATTACAATTTACAACAATGCACACAGATGAAACTCACACAAAAAACTATGAAAAATTATCGGCTGTAGACGGAGTAGCATTTTAGCGAAAATAAAATCGCCGTCCAGAGACGGGGCTGATTTACGTCTCTCGACGAAAGCGTCAATTTTGAGGTGAATATCCGATTGTTTGCCAACCTTATTCCATTAGTTGACATCCTGGTTGTCATCTTTTACTACGAATTCAACTTGTTATTGGAGCGCAGCGAGCGAAGCTCCCATGGATCGACTCGAATGGACTTTGTAACAATGCGCAGATCTCAGCGAGTTCTCAACCGATTTTAGAATTTTTTGTTTTAAAATGCACAAATTAAATTTCGCTAGGTCGTGACGAAGAGAAAATTTCAAAAAAAAAAAAAAAACTCCGCTCCAATCTATGGTGCAAGCTTAGCCGGTGGCTGACTCTGCATCGACATCGACCTAGTTATTATCCGCCGCTCTCTTGCCACCGCCAACGTGCCGGCAGTTCTAGAGCCACCGGGCATCGCCAGGGATGATGGCAAGAGACCGGACGGAATGTCACTGATTCCGTGGAGGTTAGGCCGGGTGCTGGTGTGGGACGCCACTTGCGTAGACACACTGGGCCCGTCTCACCTTCACGGAACATCAAACAGAGCAGGGGCGGCGGAGAGGCGGCCGAAAAATTTAAACATAATAAGTATAGAGGTCTCGGCCCCGAATATAATTTCATTCTTTCGGGGTCGAGACTTTAGGTCCGTGGGGTCCCAGCGCCCACAAACTCTATAAAGACCTCGCTAAAAGATTGTTTGAAACTACTGGGGAACGAAGATCTGGCAGTTTCCTCGCACAACGCATTAGCATTGCTATTCAGCGAGGAAATGCTGCCAGCGTCTTCGGGACCATGCCGGCACAGTTTTTTACACCTTTTTTAGTTTACTTTAGTTACGTAATTATTTTATTTATAACTACATAATTTCATTGATTGGGTATTTGTTTCTATGTCATTAAAGCAGTATTTTTTTCATTCAAGTTTACGGTGCCATTTATTGGGACAGTGGCACTATAGGATACTTACATCATGTTTCCAAGCATTGTATATTGTACTTTATTGCGATCCATGCGTGAAGAAACATTACATTGCGTGGTTTACTCCAGGAATCGAAGCCGATACTTTCCGATTGCCGGTCTACGTCGCATCCCCATCCGGAATGGGTTCTATCAAATTTTAACATGAACATTACGTTTTCCTTTTTTTTCCACACTAAGGCATGTTGAAGCAACTTGGTTGAAAGATTCAATGGCTCTGACATCTGGTTCGGTGGTCCAGTTGGTAGGACGCCCGTGTTAGCCCGGAAAGCCGTTGGAAACGCAGGTTCGAATCCTGTCTGAACCATTAAATTTTTCAATTTTTGCGCTTCATTGTAAATGTAAACATTATGTTTTCCTGATCGAGTATAACGCCCCGATTTATGAAATTGTAACATTTGCCTGTAGTTTCACAGATATGAGAGGTAAGCGAACGAATTCGCCAAGTTTAATTAATTCATTGCAGTAGAGGCCTGTTTTCAGAATTACTCTTCATGGGCTCAGCAGCCTACGCAGCTTATTTTATCTCCGGCCATTAGAACATACCTGCTGACTGCAGCCAACCCGCGGCACCGCTGATAACAGACTTGTTGTCGTCAGTACAGTCTGACAAAAAAGAGTAGAAATTAAAAAGTGGCAATACTGTAGTAACGTCCCCGTTTTCTTAGATTGGTTAGAATATTTTAATTTGTATGACCAAACGGAAACGGAGACGCTTCGCTCGCTCGGGCAAATAACAGGTGGCTTCTGCTAAGAACAAAGGAGAGAACCTTTTTGTAATCCTATATCCAGTCCCACAGATGCCTACTACGTAATTTGGTTGAGATTTTTCCCGGCCCAAGAGACCTTATTCCTTTATATTTTAAAGTGAATAATATTTTTCCCTAAGTTCTAAATAGTAACCTAGTATACTATTTCATGCTTTCATTGCATGCAGTCGAAAATAAGTTGAAAAAAAACAGTTTTCTGCGTGCATTTTGTCTGTTTCGAGTAGTTTTTGAAACAAAAATTATCAATGAAAATTCCAAACTGTGGGATTCAAATATATAGGTACCAATAAACGGCAACGACCCTGTTCTAAGACTTCTAAGTAGTAACATTGATATATGTTAAGAAACATGCTTGGTCAATTGACCATAGCGAAAAATGTCTAAAACAATTAGCATTTTTGAAAAGCGAAATGTCTGTTCTTATCACAATTATCTCCATATTAAGTTTTCTTTTAATGCACCTTAAATAACTAAAATCCTGCAATAAAATCCTGCCACGATTAAGGGCAAAATATTACTGAATTTGGGTATTGCAAGGCCTCGTATAATTGCCTTAATTTACAAAAATCATCAAACAAAATCTTCCCTAAACCAGTACCTGGTATCTGGTCCATTACAGACTCTATTAATGTAATGGCGGATGATTGAAACTTCCTTTTCTTGATGGGCTTCGTAAGTTGAACAGTTTTCCGGGAACTTCCTTAGGAAAAACAATTTAGTATTACTAGGAAAGAAACTCTCCTCGTATAATATATTACACGCGCACTGCTAAATATAAAACATAATATCTTGAAAACTTCAATAAATTGAATTTTAAAGGTTGCCGAACTAGCACCTTCTGACCGGTATTATTTGACCGATAGTATATTTCAACTTATTTTACCTTTCTCAATTTCTGCCCGCGATCTTAACTAGGTCGTCGGTCTACCTTGTTAGAGGCCTTCCCACGCTGCGATTTCTGGTCCGCGGTCACCACTCAAGAACCTTTCTGCCCCAACGGCCATCGGTTCTACGAAAAAGGCAGAATGCAGATACGGGCCGAAATCGGATGAGGACAGCGCAAGCCGATCATTGTAGAGAACTTTGGGGGAGGCCTTTGTCCAGCACTGGAAGTCGATCGGCTGATATGATGACCTTTCTCAATTTTTGTTAGAGAAAAAAGTAAGCAATTGAACTAACTCGAAAGTCATCGAGTTGACCGAGTTTTCTCGTCATTAATGTTTGCAACCCCAGGTATTTTTTCGTGAATTCCGGGATAGTCGAAAAAGCTCCGGGATTGGCAGCCGTCACTAAATCGCAGCTAATCCGGCCCATCATGGACTATATTAAAATAATGGCCGAAGATTTAAGGTCCGTTGTCTTGATGGCTTCTCCGGTTCGGCGGTTTGTTGAGGCGACGCCATTAGTGGTGGAAATAATTTATCTTTGTGAAGATTTTATGGATGTGGTAATTGAACGAGTTTTAACAATGTGCTGAATTATTTGTTAAGTTCAAAAGTTGTGTGATGGATAATACCGCACTTGTGTTATTCTTAATGTCGGCGCGTTGATCTGTCAGATCTGTGGCGCAGGATACAGTCGTCCACATAAGTTGCATTGACACTTAACAATTCAATACAATGCAAATGCAACAATTATTTATAGCACATCAGTAAGTCAAATAATAACAACTGAAAAATACTTTAACAATGATAGACAATAGTCAGTTATATATATCGCTAAAGACGAATCCCTTTCAGACAACCTATGTAGCGGAGCAAACACAAAGTGAATTGAAATAAATAGGTAGGTGCTAAGATAAATAAGATCATAATATTCATAATATATCACACTAATATTATAAAGGCGAAAGTTGTGAGTGTATTTATGTGCACGTTTGTTATTTCTTCACGTTCAAACGGCTGTACCAATTTTTATAAAGTCTGGTGGAAGCTGACACATTGGATTAACACATATGTTATATTTGTCGCTTTCTTAGGTCTAGTTGTCGATGTGGTTAATTCATTAATGTATGTCGTCGTATGTATTTATGTATGTATTATGTATTTATGTATGTATATTTTAGTATCTATTTTTAATTAACATATAATTATGTAATGTATATTTCGTTTTTTTATGTTTTAGTTTGTCTGTAGATGTTTGTGTCAAATAAGTTGTTTTCAAAAATATTGCACTGCCAATTTCATAATTATTTTTCGTATTTCTCACTACCCTAAGATTGTCTGGAAAAGATCGCTTTTTAGCGATAAGACCGCCTGTTGTTACCTACTGTATTGTTTTTCGCAATTTCTTTGTGTATTCTTTATTTATATTTAGTGGTGCACAATAAAGAGTATTATTATTATTTTATGCTAGGTACTTTTTATCTCGAAAACGGGTAACACTTATAATAAAATGAAAAGTAAAAAATGCATTCCATACCTACTAATGTATTTATGTGTCTATCTTTTTTAGGGTTCCGTACCCAAAGGGTAAAAACGGGACCCTATTACTGAGACTTCGCTGTCCGTCCGTCCGTCCGTCCGTCCGTCCGTCCGTCCGTCCGTCCGTCCGTCTGTCACCAGGCTGTATCTCAAGAACGGTGATAGCTAGACAGTTGAAATTTTCACAGATGATGTATTTCTATTGCCGCTATAACAACAAATACTAAAAATTAAATAAAATAAATATTTAAGGGGGGCTCCCATACAACAAACTTGTTATAGATTATATATATGTATATATACCTATATATAGGTACGGAACCCTTCATACGCGAGTCAGACTCGCACTTGCCCAATTTTTTATTAAGTAGTAACCTATTCAAAAATATCAAGGCACTAACTTGATAAACAATTGCGAATTGTAGGTAACATAAATGACACAAATCGACCCAATCACAAAATACAACTTCTTTCTTTTTACTATTCCTAAGACTTAGCGTCCAGAGATTGCGACCCCGCAGAAGGTTCCAGCAATATAAAATTATCTCCACAGATAATGTAACGACTGAGATAAGGGCCCAGGGGTATCGTGAAGGCTGAGAGCTGAGCCCTGGGGCCCTAAGCGTAAGGTCGCATTGGATACTCGAGCGGAGCGTGCACTAAAAAAATAACTTAACTAACTAAAAAAAAATAGCTCATCCAACTTAACTACTCGAGAAATAGCCAAATTGTGCTTAGTAGTATGTGGTAGTATCCAAAAGTATGCTCATTCTACAAAACTTGTTTTGGTTACTATAGTAGCCCTCAGTTTTCAGTCCTCCAATTTATGTAACCAGTTAACATTTGATCTACTGTTAACAAAATAATATTATCTTTTTTTTTCAGTGTGCAGCGGATAGGAGCATGCGACATTGACGATAATGCGAGAACACGAACAATTAGGTAAATGCGTTGGTTAAGGTTGGTAGACGATATTTTTGAGACATCTTTAATAATTATAAAACCGGCCAAGAGCATGTCGGGCCACGCTCAGTTTAGAGTTCCGTAGTTGCCCGTCCTCCGCAATAAATAAGTTTACGTTTAAATTATTGCGTTCGCCTATTTGATCTCAACACGCCGCGTCGATCCCCGCTCCGCTGCACGCTCAGCTCGAGCGTCCAATGAGGCCTTACGCTGAGGCTGGCCTAGTCAGAATATCGCGTTATGTCTTGAATAGGAATCTGAGTTTAGCGCGGTAATGTTATCTTTTATTGTTGGGTAGCAGTACAGTAAGGGCTGATAGGCATAAGGGCGTCTCAAATAATGTCAGACGATAGTGAGATCCGAGTTAAGATAAAAAAACGGTTTTATAACCTCTAACTACTTTTTCAGGGTTACGTACCCGAAGGGTAAAAACGGAACCCTATTACTAAACCTCCGTCTGTCACCAGGCTGTATCGCACGAATATTGATAGCTAGACAGTTGAAATTTTCACAGATGATGTATTTCTGTTGCCGCTATGACAACAAATACTAAAAAAGTTTTCTGGATGTAAAATACTAAAAAACAGAATAAAATAATAAATTTAAGGGAGCTCCCATATAACAAACGTGATCGGTTGCGTTAACTTTCCACCTCATTACCACCTCATACATACCAGGTGCAAACTTAACTTAACCCGGCCAGTGAAGATGGGATAAGTATTTGTACGGAACCCTTGGTGCGCGAGTCAGAGTCGCACTTGGCCGGTTTTTTAAATATTATATTCAAATGTGTGAAAACTACCCATTTTAAGATTTTGAATTTAAATATAGTGCTAGACAGCCCCAGTCCCAATGATTTTAAAAATCTACCAGCGCTTTAGTAACGACAAAACTGACCTAAAAACAAGCAAAGAAAACGTCCAGACTGCATGCTTCATTATTATTGTTATATCCTTCTTAGGCACTCTTTTTGTTTCATTAAAATATGTGACAATCACAGAAAACAAAGAGAATATAAAAAAACCGGTCCTAATTTTTTTTGGTTGATTCCTATTGTGTTTTGACCCTAACACGTGTAATCGGAATGACCCCGGCCATTCATTACAACGATTAAACCGCCATCGCCACTCAGTCAATCAATTCCGAATTCAAAACGCGATTCATTAAACCGAACCGGAATTCCAAATTTGAAACTTTTTCCAACTTCGACCGTTTCCAACACTCCTACCGATAAACGAAAACCGAGAAACGAAATTCAGCTTAAATTTTCTTTATCACATCCATTGCTGCTTTCATTCTAATGTCTGTACTTATTATTTTCGTTGGCGAGCCAGCAATGTATTGTAACAGTGATAAATAGTGGTTCGGGGTGTGCCCTGGTGGTTATAAATCAGAATTGTAGATAGTTTTGTGGTAAAGTTGGTCCGTCCGTTTAGGGGGTAATTCAGTTTGTGTGAGTATTTGTGCAGTGGCTTTTGTTTGGTTAAAGAATTACTCTAGTCTGGATATTTTTCCATGTAAGAACGTGTTTTCGGTTTCACGCACTTGCATGATGTTTACATCAATTTATGTTCCTGTGGTTTTATTTTGCATTTACTGTAAGCTGAGTTGACATTACAATTTGATATTTAAAGTGGGGTTTGAATATTTATTTGTAGGATGTATCGTAGAGCCAAATAATGTTTGTGATAAATACATTTGATACAGCATGAACATTAAGTTTAATGAAAGCTTTATGGAATAAAACACTTGCGAATATAATAATTCATTATTCAGGCGTTTCCAATATGGCATTCTATTATGGTATAAATTCAAGGCATTTTAAAAAGTCAATACCTAAATTAATTTTAATTGAATATAAATGTTAACATAATTTCGCCGAGTCTTCTTTAAAACTGACTCGTATTCGAACTCTTTTATTTAACCCTTGTGTCCCAAAAAGTATATTATTTATATTAATACGTATAGTTGAATTTACTACATATGTATGCTTTTAATTATCAGGCTTATAGTTAATAATTAGGAATTATTTAACAATATTCAATATGTAAAAGAACTGATGTTTATCGAAAATAACTTTGTATCTTCCATAAACTTTGTCGAGTGTGACTTTAAACTCTAGAATAAACTTCTAGTTTCCAGCCAATGGCGTAACAAGAATAAACTCGAATAGTTTGACTTAAATAACTCCTACAAATAAAACGCTACCGCGAAACTGACTCGGCTCCGTACCCACATTGTTTCTGACATTTTCTTCAACTATAAAAACACGGTCGCGTCCACGCAAAAACCTTTTACTGCCTACGGAACCCACTGCAACTATGTTGACCTTTTGACTGCCATACAACTACCAAGTAACAACAGCCTTCATTCTAATACGAATAAAACGTAACTTCGTTTGAGCTCATTTCGCTAGCGATTCCATCGAAATGACGAAATGCTTACCAAAAAGCATGCGACTAAACTGGTAGACACCTACAATCAATTAATTCGTTTTATCTAAAGTGTCAACCAGTATAGTCGCTTATGTCGTTTTCTATAAAACATTCCTTCAAGCACAGAAACAAATGACTGGCGACTTTATTCTTCCAAATTTAAAATTGGAACTCCTGCGTCTTTTGTTTCACATGTTGTTGTTTTCCGTTACAATCAGTAGAATAGAAAAGATGAAAGCGCCTAGAGATTGCAAATCAAATTTCAACTTAATTTGTGTCATGTTAAGGTGGTAAGCGGATTGGGTAAGGAGGGAGGGATGAAGAGTGTCGATAAAATTGTGCAGTCGACTTTACGGGCTTAGTGAATGAGGGAACCCTCGAATGAGGTTGGAAATTAAAATACCGAAGTCAAAGAGGAACTACGGTTTTTACAAGCGCACGGTTGTGACTTTAGGTTTAATGGCTTTACTAGTAAAGGCTAGGAGTATAATACCCCAAAACTAAAGGTTTCCTCTGGAAACGTACAATTTTCTCTCTACAGAGTCCAGAGGCCTTTTGCCTCCTCACTTATTAAACTTATTATAACAAATCCTCTCTTTTTTCGTCGTGGGTTAAAAATAGTTGTCATTATTTAACTATTGATAATCAGATCAAAGTACAAAGAAAAATTGAAATGCGTAACCTGGTGGAGGAGACCGGGAATCGAACCCGGTACCTCTAGATTGCCGGGCGAATGTGTTAACCTCTCTACCACCCTAACGCTAAATACCCTTTTAATTTTTTTGTTAGGCTTTGTGTGTCGACCTTTGCATTGTTTATTTGAAAGGCTTTATACAAAGTAGTGATCTCTATGTGAATACGTTAATATTCACATCTTACCGCATTTTACAACAATGAACGAGCAAACGAAAGAGGGTGATGGTATTTATACATTTAGGAAACATGTAATGGCTACAAACCACAATTTGAAATTAAATTGGCTTTCAAATAGAATATGCAAAGATCGACACACAAAGCGTAAGAATCGAAGGTTATTTGGTGTTAGGGTAGTGGAGAGGTTCGACCGGTAATCCAGAGACGTGTTCGATACCCGGTTTCTTCCGACTGATGGTTACGCATTTCAATTTTTCCTTATACTTCGATCTGTGTATCAATAGTTATATAATTAATAAGTTTCTGTCAAAAATGACATTTTAGTGGCAAGCTTTTATAGTCGACTGTACTTTTCTTTGGATATCCATCAAATGCTCACTGAGACGATTCTAAAGAGCCCAAGCTTCGTAGGATTGCTTTTTCTATTATAGAGTTCCTATGGCCACCTTCCGGCTCCATCATAAGATCAGCCCCATGGTACCATATTATTGTATTGTCATCAAAGTTAAGTAAGTATGCAAATTTTCAGCTCAATCGGTTGACGATATCTGCTTCAAAATTGAGTTGCAAAGATTTCACCCGAACAAACATACTTTAAACAGGCATGTATTTAACGCGGCGACAAATTAATCTGATTTAGGGATTTATAAAAAATTAAAGGGGGTAGCAAAAATAATAAGTTGGCGACTAATTGCGGAGACCAGTATAAAGTAAAAAGTAGCAGCTAAGTAATCAATTTTCGGCTTTGTTTCAATATAAACTAGCATCCAGTTATTGTTTTGGCGACTGAATTAACTAATTAAGCGGAAACATGACAGCGGATAAAAAGTTGAAAATGGCCTACTCTAATTGTTCAATGGAGATTGCATATTGTGGTGTATAGACACCTTTATGAAATAAAGTGTTACCACCACCTGCCCTCTGCCGCCATTACTAAGACAGACGTCAACGGAAGCGGGCAGATCGTGTCGACGGTAAACCCGTTTACGTGTTTCATTGAATCTATTCCCGCCCTGAAACCCTGGACGTCACAATGGCGACGAGGATTAAAACGAAACAAGGAAGTGTACAAATAACCGATAATAATAATCAGTGGAATCCTTCTAATTAATTTCTTTAAAAGGAAAAGAAAAGGAAAAAGTGGGTATAGTGGTTTAGAATATTAAAGTACCTACAACAAAAGTCGCATAACATTCTGACCAGTACTTTGTGCACTTATGTCAAAAAATAAGCAGAGGAATTAGCCGTAGTAAGAGTATCTACTTATTGGAAATGGATGTTGATATCATCAACAAAGGTGTCAAAACATAAGTGATAACTATTATTTATCAAGCTAGACAATCTAGCCCCGGTATAATCGGTTTTATTTACCTATAAATTGTGACACGGTCAAAACATGTAATTGTAAGAACAACAGATTTTAATATATTTGACGGTCACTTGGCCTACTAACACAGGTGAGACAATGTAACTTAACCGACTATATCGGGTATATCGTCTATGTTTTTCATTAATACATTTTCGTTATCAAATATAGCCATCTAAATAATAACAATAATAATTTATTGCGGCGTAGCAAACATTTATTTAATATTTTTGGATTGGCTTAGTTACTAGAAAAATCTTACAAACTAGGTCATAATTACTCAGTATACTTATGTGATTAACTGCACAATTAAATTTCTTAAATCCGCACATTCAATGTAGTGGGTGTACAGCGTAATTGTCGTTACTCATATCACGCTGTCATTTAACACTCACTTGTCAATTTATTCACTGTACATTACTGGCAATTAAAATTTTGTTAGAAAGTTAATAAAGCCTGGATTTAAGTTAATTAATTAAATTAAGGTCATGGATGGATACGTTAAAGATCTATGTTACTTTACTCTGCTTTAAGAAGAGCCTACTTGGCGGTAACACATTGTATATGCTATATGGTAATTGGCGTCGTAATCACTTTATAACACAGAAGATGTATGTACTTACCTAGTCGTACAGCTCGTACAACCGTACCGAAGACGTAATCAATATTTATGTATGAGTATAATACATATACCTGAAATGCCGGTAGACTCGGGCATGTAAAGGTGCCCTTTGCCTACTTGCAGAATAAAGTGCATTATTTCATTATTACCTAAGTGTGACTAAAGTGTATGCAATAACTACTAAGTATTGCGAATATAACATAACAAACACAAAAGAGCGTAAGCTCACCGAGTTTCTCACTTCTTGTGTTTGGAAATAATAATATGCAATTATTTGTATTTTGTGTTATGTAGCAATCAAGAAAACTCTTCGGGTTTCTTTGTAAATGAATAATCCGGGTAACAAAAAATGCAAATCAAGGTCTAATCCTGGTACTGTTCGTTTTGCCCCCATACAAGTACTCGTACGTTTCCTTTGGCCAAGCCAACCGAAGTATCGACCGATGTTTGGTAGTAAAGTAACAAATTGAATGAACAAAATTAACGTACCTAATTGCCAATATATTTATGAAGTAGTGACATCGAGAGTAATGTGCATTAATCGGTTCCTCGTACTAACATACCGTTTTGACATTTCATTAAGAATAGCTGATTTGAGCTGTCATCAAATACCGTATTGGCACCTAAATAGAATTATATTTTAACTAGCCCGTCAACTGTTTACTCCTTGAGTACAGGGTGTCTGTCACTTTCATTTCAATGCCGTGCGAGCTAGACGGGTGGTGTTGAGTCGCGCCACGGGTGGGGTCGCGGCAAAATATTGTGCTAGCCATGTAGATGCTGCAAAGCATCGGAAATTCAAATATTTGTAATGCAATTAGTTTAAATAAACTACCCTAACATTTGGATACCTAGTAGCAAATAAAGGAACTGGGAAAGTGGGAACGTAATTAAAATATAGGGATATGGGAGGCAAAACCAACAGGATTTGAGGAAAACAAAACCCTATTAGGGTATCAAAATAGAATCGGTTCAGCTGTATCAGCGGTGAACAACTACAAAACAAGCTGTCATTGGTTGGCAATGACAGGCGGAAAGATCTCGTATCAGCCCTTAGAGTAGCCCGTATAGGTACGGAAATTAACTACCAAACAAGCTGTCGTGCGTTGGCAATGACAGGCCGAGAAAATAGTTTTCTAAATTTTAAATTGTATGACTGATAAATGGCCGTAAAGGGGGTGCGAGTAATAAAATATGCCCTCAAACTATGACAAGCGCATTAGACCCTATTTACTGGAGGTCTCATTCGAGAGGCTGGACTGTCAAGTGAGTGTTGCGCAGATGACATCTCTTCACCCTTTACTGCACATGAAGCCATTTATGGCCGTTAAAATTGTATGACTTTAAGTGACACCGTGTCAAATTCGAAAGTCGAATGATACTACAGTAATTCATGTCGTAGAGGGATTATCGCGAAATTGATTGGATATGTAACAAATAAAACATGGTATTGATTTATCTGCATTGGAACTAAATCGACAATAAGTGTTATATATATTATACTCTATTAAATAAATCGTTGTCTAGAAGTTGAAACGATTTGACTGATTTGAGTTCACTATAGAATAAAGTATATAACAAAAGAATATATATACTAGAAATAACGACTTATTTGTCATTTAAAGTATTCGTGCATTATAAATAAACGATTACGAGTAAAACATGAGTATTATGGTAATGACATTTTAAAACGAATTGTCCAGTTTGTGGCGTTTAAAGCAAATCTTCGCTTAGAAATTGAGTCGATTTGACCTGATTGTCATAGTTCTCTGGAATAGGTAAATTATACTAGTAATTGTGAATAATGCGACATTTATTACGCATTGTGAATTAACTAGTATGAGTATAGGTAATTCTATTCTATGAGCAATTGATAAAAGCATTTTGCCAGTTGATAGAATAGATTGAATATTCTTTATTGCACACATAAACAAGGATAACAAGTAAAATTAGAATTACAATGGAGGTAAACAACATGCAGTCTAATAGCTAAAGAGCGATATCTTTCAGTCAACCTTTAAGTAGAGTGTTGTTCTTGTCTTTTAGGCATTTAATGCTATAACTGAATATTAAATATAATGACAGCCCTCTTAATTTCTCATATTCTGAAAGTTGGTCAATTGTTTATCTTAATTGCGGGTTGAAAGTGAATTTCCATTTTGGTTTGATTTTGCAGGGTTAGAAGCAATGTAAAAACAAAAGTAACATTTAACCTTGCATAGAGAACCAAATGCGCTACAGGGCAACTTGTACAGCCACGGAAAACGCACGGTATTGTCTGGACTGGATGATATAAAGTATTACGCGTTAAAACGAGAAAATAGTAGACTTCAGTAAACGTTTCCTGTGTAATAAAAATAATACTGATATGTTCCTAAATTATAAGAAAATAGTTTAATAAATACTAAAAGAAAATATATTTATAATACATAAGTACGACGTAAATTCCATGTTAAATTTAAATCATCAACCTGGTGGCTGAAATTCCAAATTACGATAATTTATAGTTTAATCGAACATATTGCATATTGAGAAGATCATTATTCGGTAAAAGATTAAGTGAGAACTAAAAAGGAAAACCAATATTTAAAAAAAAAAAAAAAGCGCAATATGAATGATTTTTCGGATGTCACGGGAACACATTGCGTGAGATACAAACGCTGAGTGTGCATTAGAGCAATGTTCCGGTTAAACAGAGGTCGTGTGTTCGAGTCACACTTGGACTTCACATGCGCGAAATTGTATGTATCCTTTGTATGTTAAAAAAAAAAGGGTTTTTAACTACACCAATTCCAAATAGGTTTTACAAACTAAAATCTACTCGCATTATAAATGGCATGCATTTCTATGGGATTGTATCTATATTAATATAACGTCGTATTAGTATATGCATATATGCCATGCATTTGTTCTAGATACTCGTAGTGTTCGCTGGGTAGTGTAGTAGACACGTCAACACTACGTTAAACAATACCTAGGTGTAGGTACTGATAATCACATCTATTTCTTAATGGACCGAGTAGTACCTAAGTCGAAATTGACTGGTACTAACAACAAGTAAATAAAAGATCTACTCTAATGGGCTAAGTAGTAAGTCTCTGAAGACTGGTACTAACAACGAGAAAAGTAGTAAGTCTGTGAAGACTGGTACTAACAAGTAGTAAGTCTGTGAAGACTGGTACTAACAATTAGAAAGTCTGTGAAGACTGGTACTAACAATTAGTAAGTCTGTGAAGACGAACTAACAACGACAAAAGTAGTAAGTCTGGAAAGACTGGTACTAACAACGACAAAAGTAGTAAGTCTGGAAAGACTGGTACTAACGTCGAGCAAAACAATAGACTATTCTATTGAAATTTTGTAGTAAGTCTGTGATGACAGGCACTAAAAAAAAAAACCAGAAGTAAACTGCGTAGCATATATATATATATATATATACACATATATGTTTCAGTAGTACTTGGAATGTGCATATTCAGATGATACTTAAAAAATAATTATATTAAAATACAGTTACAAACAAGGAATTGGTACTCAACTGATATACAATAAAAAGTTAACGAATATCGCAATAAACTGATTTTTTACGTTAATTGGCACCACTAACAGTAAGACGTCGCGCCGAATGTGAGTAGTACCTCTATTTATGATAAACGCGTCTTCATAATCATTAATCATACATGCATTAAAACGGTGTTGTCCCTGAATCAAATGGTAAAGTGAAATAAACTTCGGGTTAGACGAGGGTTTTCCAAATTGAAGACTTTGTTTTACATTAAGATATGCAGCGTTTATAATATGCATGAGCCCTCATAAGAGACGTAGGCAGTGTATATACCTACCTATCTATTCTCCTTGAGGTATACTCATTTGTAACTTTCAATGTAAATTTCAATAATGCAGCAGGAATTCGTGATTTCTTGTAAAGTTACTACGGTATTTGAAATTATGGTCGATATACCAATCAATAAAATTTATAAAGAAAAAAAAAACACATTTTTCATTTCAAACGCTGACTAATCAACGCCGGTTTAGTATTCTGAAATAATTACATTTCATGAGAAGATTTTTAAATTCATACCAAAAATTGGAAAATGTATATTTCATTGAAAAGGCAAACTGTGAGTTTTCTTGCGGCGTTTCTTTCTCACGGAGGCCTTAGTTGGAAGCGCTGGTAGATTCCTAAATTTTAGAAAATAATTGCTCTACAGTTATTATGTTATATTAATTCACGAGTAAATAAATATAACTTAATGTTATGGTTGCCAAGGGAATTAAAATAATAATAACTGTGACACAATACCAAATACAAAATATTTAATAATCGCATTAATCCATTGCGTCCTCCGATTAATAACAAGTAATTGACAATATTTTCTTAGTGCATCATGATTATGAAAAAAAAAAAAAAACAAATGAAAAGAGAATAAAACGGAAACGTGAGAGTTGTTTAGTGATGTAAAAGTGAAGACAACTTATTGAACTTGAAACTACTAAAAAAACAAGTATAAGTCCTCACTAAAATTAACTTTTTATATGCATAGATTTATGATTAAAAGCCTTGTCTCAAACGGAGAATAAAGTGAATAGTAACAAAACAAAAACATAATTCTTTATGACACATTTATTACAAACTTACAAAACAGTTGTTGATAAGATTAAACTATTGTTATATTTCAATGTACATTCAAATTCATGATTGAGAATTAAATTAGAAAATATTACATTTTTAACTACAGTCTAGTGACCGGGGTATTGCTATTGTTGCGCATACCCGTTACTTTGAAATATTGTTGGCTGGTTTGCTCACTGCGCCGACGCGAAATCAATCCATATTAATGGTGGAATTATCATCTTCGCTGTCTCAGCGAAGGTGCTGGATGTACGCGATGCGCCACAATAACCGTGCTCAGCTGAACCCTGAGTCTGAGCAAATGCTTCGCGCCTTGGTGTTTGGCGTGGTTGGCTGGTGTGGGGCGTCTGGATGTAGGCCCCGAACTTAGTTCAATTCACTCGGACGGAGCAGTGAGCGAATCCGCTAAGGGTTGTAATTACTGATAATATAAATCAGTCTAGATTCCGGGAATAAATAAAATGTACATGTAATGCAATCTCGATATGAAATATTAATAACTAGCAATAAGTAAATAAGTAAGCTATCAATAAAACTATTTCAAATTTATCAAAAGAGGATGGTGTGGTGTATAGACACCTTTATGAAATAAAGTGTTGCCACCACCTGCCCGCTGCCGCCATTACTAAGACAGACGTCAACGGAAGCGGGCAGATCGTGTCGACGGTAAACCCGTTTACGTGTTTCATTGAATCTATTCCCGCCCTGAAACCCTGGACGTCACACATATAAAATAAATCAAGGTCATAAAAAAATACTTTGTGCGACACTTTAAGAGCTTTAATCAAAGTTGAAAATTGCATGTATAAATAATAATTTTGGTCTATAACTTTATTTAGGACTTTACATTTATTTTTGGACTTTTCGTCAAAAAACACTTGACACCTATTTTTTATGATTCTATCGTATAGAATACGTTAAAATAAACGTGTTTTGTATGGACAACTTTTTCTAATCTTAATAATTACCGAGATATGGACTCCTAAACCGACAATATTTTTTGGATATTGTGTCAGACTCTGCCTTAGCTCCGGCGCTGCGGGAAGTGCAGCCCTTCCGCCCTTGCGTGGCAAAGCACGGTCGCCCGTACTCCGCTCCGCAGCTTCAGCTTGTTGGTCGCCTTCGGCGACCAGCCTCACCCGCTCCGCTCCGCACGGCTCCCGAGCTTTGTCACGGCGGGCGAGGGCTGCTCTCCCTCCGCGCCTCCGGCTTTTTATATACACTCTAGGGGTAGGGCAGACAAGACCACGTGGAATCGGGGTTGACAGCTTCGGTTCTGAGACAAGTCTTATGATAATGCAATGCTTATTTTAGCGTAGCGTGTTTTAGCTAGATTCGGACTAAAATAAGCGTGTTTTGTATGGGCAAAACATTTTTACCTAAAACGCACGAACGCGCTTATCGCCGTTTTCATTAAATTATGGTTTCTAAAACTAAAAAAATAACTCCCCATTACTTTTATATAGTACCCATTTTAATATTTAAGCTGCCAGCAAATCAAAGCCCAAAATGCTTTTTTAGATGGAGACCTGCAGTTGCCACTAATATAAAGTTTGTTATCCTTCTGCTAATATTAGTCGCCAAGTCATTATTTATAGTACCTCGCCTATGATTTCAGTAATCTTGTTTATTATTTCTGCTACCTTAAAGTAGCTGCCATTATTTGAATTTTAAAATATCCTTAGTTTAAAGCTCATTTAATATAAATGATTGCCAAAACATTTAATCGCTGACAAGTTATTATTTTAGTTGCAAATAGTTTGCTGCTCCTTAATTTTTCTGTCGCCGCGAAAATAATAAGCCCTTTAAACATACCATGCAAGTTAAATAAAAGCTTTAAAATGGGGTGTGTACCCACATTAAAAATAATAAGCTATTACATCATCACTACATAGTATAAAACAAAGTCGCTTCCTGTCTGTCTGTCTGCCTATCTGTCTGTCTGTCCCTATGTATGCTTAGATCTTTAAAACTACGCAACGGATTTTGATACGGTTTTATTATGTATAACGCATGCAATTTATATCAGCATTGCACCCGTGCAAAACCGGGGCCGGTCGGTAGATAGATTAATAATATAAAGAAAACATTATAAATACCGATAATTCATCTTGAAATAGAAGTTTTAGACAAGATCAGAACGATGCTTACGTATGCGCTTGGCTTGTGGTTTTTCATCGCGGATTAAAAATAAGTAATTGATGCAACGATCAAAGCTTAAAGAAAAAATGAAAATGAGTTACCTAGTGGAAAAAACGGGAATCGAACCCAGTACCTCTGGATTGCGAATAAAAATTTTTTGGTTCATATCCACATAAAAAAATAGACATTACATGTGTCAATATTCTGAACCCCAGCTTGAACCCTCACCTTCCTGATCTAATACCGTTTCCCGGATCATATTTCCGTACACGTGTCTCTAAGACTCGGCTGCTCCCTGCGGATACCTTTACCCTTTACTATCAGATTCAGACGTTGTATAGAAAATATTTCGCTTTGTATTTGAAATTCACACACTTATAACTGTGAAAAGAGTTCTGTTAAGGAAAAGTAAACACTAAATTTTTAGGGTTCTGTATCCAAAGGGTCAAAAACGGGACCCTATTACTAAGACTCCGCTGTCCGTCCGTCTGTCTGTCTGTTACTAGGCTGTATCTCAAGAACCGTGACAACTTAGACAGTTGAAATTTTCACAGACGATGTATTTCTGTTGATAACAAAAAATACAAAAAATATATATATGTAATGCTCTTATACAACAAACGTGATCTTTTGCGTTAACTTTGCACCTCATTTGTACCTATCCGGCGCCATACATACCAGGTGCAAACTTAACATAACCCAGCCAGTTAAGATGGGAATAGGATAAGTGCATATACGGAATCCTGGGTGCGATAGTCAGACTCGTACTTGACCGGTTTTTTTATAAATATTTGCATAACAATTTTATCAACTTAATAGAAGGTCCCCACTGCCCGTAGTCGGTAAAATAACCTTTGGACAACTATGAGCTATCCCTGTACTAAAATTGGTTTAAATCCATCCAGTTGTTTCGGCTTCATGAGAGGACAAAGACAATTCTACCACCAGATGGCGCAGTACGGATGACGGGGAGCGCCGACACAAATCCTGCATCGAGCTAATAAAAAAAAACCTGTAATAGTGACCCAGGATTGCGCCTACCTCTGTGTCTTATAATAAAATTGTAAATTACTCGTAATCGTAATATTAGAGTTGCTAAGCCGCGAAATTGTGCGCATCGGGTTACAAGCATGAAATTTTTACCACACATAGAACGTTCCACGGTGATTATTTTCAGATGTGGAGGGAAGTCAGATTCGTCCCCTGTGTGGTGGGAGAGCGGGGTGAAGAGGACCAAGTACTACTCTTTTTCTTTTTTTTATTACTGATCAGTAAAGGCTATTAGGGTTTGTGCAACATCGTTTTCGTGTAAAATAGATATCAGCTATTCATTTTTTATGTTATTTAAGAATAGTTTCATATTAAAATTTGGGTTTATTGCCGAAAAGGTAAAAATCACAACAAGTTTTTTTTATTCAGAACGATAAATTAGTTATCTATCCTGAATATTTACAATTAAAAAAAATATTACTAAACAGAAAATTTAATCTTGTTTTTAAAAATGTATACATATTGGGCACATCTGATACAAAAAGTACCTTGAAAAAAATGTTGATGTTAAGCTTAGCCTGCGTGTTCTAGTACATTTTGCTAAGTCGCGAAATTGTGTACATCGGGATACAACGACGAAATTTATACCACGGATAGAGTATTCTGCGGTGATTATTTTCAGATGTAGAAGGAAGTCAGATTCGTCCCCTGTGCGGCGGAAAAGCGGGGTGAATAGGACAAAGGAGACCTCTTTTTCTTTTTATATTACTGATCAGATAACGCTACTAGGACTTGTGTGGTATCGTTTTCGTGTAAAACAGATATGAAAAAATTCATTATTCATGTTATTTATTGATAGTACCATATAAAAATATGGTTATATTTCCGAAATTGTAAAAATCACAACAAGTTTTTTTTATTCAGGGAGATAAATTAGTTATATATCCCGAATATTTACAACTAACAAAAATATAACAAAATAGCAAATTTAATCTAGTTTCTAAAAACATAAACATATTGGGCACTCTCCATACAAACAGTAACCTAAATAAATTGTTGATGTTGAGATTAGCCCGTGTGCTCGTGATACATTAGCAAAAAAATAATTTGTTTTAATTGCATTAATTAGTTTTTCTAGGACGTATATAGTAAATATTATATGTAAAAGCCTGTTAATAATCATTATTTAATGTATTTAATCAAGCGAAATAGGATGCGTTCGGAGATTTACGTTGGTTACGCCGACTTAAACATATATTTTAACCTACTGTTTGTATGAGAAGTTCCCAATATGCATATATTTTTAGAAACCAGATTAGCTTATTTAAATAAGCTTTTTAAAATAATAATAATACTTTAAAAATGTTAACGAAATTTAACTAATTTACCTCACTGAATAGAAAAAACTTGTTGTGATTTTTACCTTTTCGGCCATACACTCATATTTTTATATAGAACTATACAAAAATAACATAAAATATGAATTTCTGATATCTGTTTTATACGAAAATGATACCAGACAAGTCCTAGTAGACTTAACTGACCAGCAATAAAGAAAGAAAAGAGGTACACTTGATCCTCTTCACTCAGCTCTGCCGCCTCACAGGGGACGAATCTGATTTCCCTCCACATCTGAAAATTATCACCGGAAAACACTCTATCTGTGGTAGAAATTTCATGCTTGTAACCCGATGCGCACAATTATGTTAGAAAACAGCGGACTAACAACTCTACTATAAGGACTATAAATAGTAAATTGACACAGTTATTAAGTTTCACTAAGAGTTTCAGTTATATTTTCACTAAAAACATTGTGCAAAAGACAAAAATAAAAAAGGAAACTTTTTGACTCGTGAAGGATTCGAACCTCCGACCTCCGATGGTAAATAAACGTTTCATTGAGAATAGAATCGGCGCTCTGCCACTGAGCTAACGAGTCACTGCGCCTCAGCGTCAAAACAACGATTGCATGCTATAAAATGACGTCACGGAGTTGCATACAATACGCATGCGGTATGAGTCACAACTGCGGATAGTTAGCAAATAAATTAAGGTGGAGTGCCTTTCCAAAGATGTGCTACGTTACGTTGCTATGGATGCGTCTGATATCCACCAATCATGTTCATTGGTCCACATTAGAATAGCACTGGTGGAAATGGGTTCAACTAAGCTATGACTTATATGGAAAGATGCGTGCCCTGGATGCGTGCTATGGATGCTTGCTATGGATGGTCGCGAGTCATGTAGCAATGTGAGTAGGTTCGCGTTTATCATCGAAAGTAGACGTGCCATCGTGGAAACAAAGTTATTTTATATCTCGCAACGCGCTTAAATAACTTATGGAGGAAGAAGAATTACTGGTTGCCTGTTTACTCCGACGAAGAACATAGATTCTGGATAAGAACTCGACTCAATCAGAATACTTTACATTGTTCCGAACAGCTAACGATGAGACGTTCCATAATTCTTACAGACAAGAAGTTCATTTGAATTTTTACATAGTTTAATCAAATCATACATCAGGAAGGAAGATACTCATTACAGGAAGATTAATACGAAATAAAGATAAGCGGTTTGTTTACAATAAGTAAAGTTTGGTAATCAATGTAGTGTTTATTAAAATTTTATTAGTACCACACTTGTTATTATTTACGAAAAACTACTACCGCTCCGATAAATACATCACATAGCTCGAGCTGCGCATTTTACTCGCAAAGCTGCCTCGCGCCTGCGCATCTACATAGCGCAACTTCCTCGCACAGCTACAACCATCTACATAGCTTAGCATCGGTGGCAACGGTCATCAGTTTCGTAGCGTAGCTTTCACATCTTCGCAGCATAGCTGCATAGCACATCACTGGTGGAAAGGCACCCAACCACACCTAATTTTTTTTGGAATACTAATAAATTATATTTTTCTTCGATAACCCTTCTAAACTGCAGGTCATAAATTATTCTTTGAAGGAATTTTTGCCTTCGAAACCCTATTTAAAAAGAACTCGATGGTCGGCACTTGTCAATGTCAATTTATAGGATGTTCACATTACCGTCGGAGAGTAAGCGTTATTCTGTGGCCAGGAGGAGACGAGTAAGCATGTTATAGCAGAGTGTGGCATGTATGCGATAGTACTCTATAGCATCTTCAGAAAAGATAAACTAGAAGAGGAAGAGCTGAGGGACATTAACCTTAAAGATGTCCTTTCCTTCTGCAGGAGAACAAGAAGATTCGAGGAAGAAGGCTGTATGGGAGCGCCGCCGGGACAGTAACCGTTGGCTCCAATTGGGAATTGGGCTGAATGAACGCAGCCAAGCGATCGACAGCCCGCCTGTTTCCGGCCGGGCGTCCCTACACCAAATCATCAAATCATCAAATCATCAAGCGTTATTCTTGGAGCAAAAGTATTCTGAAATCCGGACTTATAAAATGTGAAAAAATTACAAGTAAAATTTACGTTTACTTGTCTTTTTACTTTTAATTCTTTATGAGTTAGTACTCGGTATTCCTGTCCCTAACAATTTATGAGATATACAGTCATGAAAACCGAGTCAATAATTTGGCTAGAATTTTTGAATGGAATGGCTATTCATTTATTTTATTCATAGCCATTTATATTCAATTTTATTAATCGCCGTCAAAATTTGTACTTTGATGGACCTATAAGATATTGTTTAATTCAATTGTAGTTTAGACGCTTTCAGAACGTTAAGATTTCGATTAGGCATCCACTTCGAGTATCTCTGTTAGGGCGTTGATTGATTATGATTAGTTAAATTGACCATTTGTACTTGTACAAGAAAATTTTTAATAAAAAATATGGATATCAAAAAGGTTAGACTCGTGAAGGACTCGAACCTCCGACCTCCGATGGTTTGTGTTCTATGCGTTATAAGTGTGGAATCGGCGCTCTGCCACTGAGCTAACGAGTCGACACGAGCTCGCTACGAAATTACTATTGCATGCCGCAAAATGACGTCACAGGGTCATTAATACACACAGTATATGAATCAGAACTCTATAGTAATTTTAATTGTATAGCTAATGATCTCCAAATTGTATTCCAATATAGCCGATAGATACGGAAGGCATTAGTGTTGGAAAACTTTAGTTGTTTTTTAATTCAGCTCTGAAATGGAGACCACGAATCGGAAAACGCGCAGTCGATTGGGCCCACAAGATGGGACGGATGATCTGGAAAAATCGATGGTTAATCATATGACCGTCCTTGGTGGAAATTTTTAGGGGAGACCTACGTTCTGTATCCCACGTCAGTGCGTCACAGGTTATTATCACTCCGATAAGGATAATAATCTGCTTGCCCGCAGATTTACACGGTGTAACAAACAAGTGAAATTGGCGCTTTTTAAAGCTGTCAGCCCTTTTACACGTGCAGTCTGTGGATAAGATTTTCGCACAGGGCATAAATAACACATTGCGAGTATTATAGTATAACAACGCCTTAAGGATGTTGTTGAGGCTAAACTATTCTTGGAGCAATAGTTTACTGAAATCCAGACTTATAAAATGTGGAAAAATGACAAGTAAAATTTACGTTTACCTACTTGTATTTTTTTCTGAGTTATTACTGGGCATTTCTGGCACATAACAATTTATAAGATATACTTACATGGAAACCGAGTTAATTATATTGGCTAAAATTTTAGAATTAGAGTATATCTTTTTAGTGGCTATTCATGGTGATTTAATACATCGCAATTTACTTTAAAATTTGTTCCTTGATAGCCCTAAAATATGTACATATAATATTCACTTGTATTTTAGACGCTCTCAGAACGTAAACACTGATAATGCACCCACTTGAAGTATCTCTGTGAGGCCCTTTGGTTGATTGGTAAGTTATTTAGTTCACAATTTGTACAAAAAAAAATAGATATCAAAAAGTTTTGACTCGTGAAGGACTCGAACCTCCGACCTCCGATGGTTTGTTTGATTCGTTATAAGTGCGGAATCGGCGCTCTGCCACTGAGCTAACGAGTCGACACGAGCCCGTTACTATTACTATTGCATGCTATGAAATGACGTCACGGAGTTGCATAGAATACGCATACGGTACGAGTCACAACTGCGGATATTTAGCAAATAAATTCGAGTATAAACCACGCTTAATAGGCTTCGCACGTTTTTTGGAAGACCATTCAATTATAATATATTAAATTAATCATCTTCGAAAAGTCCTTGCTTTAGGGGTCTTTCTCTTCTTGGGTGCCCAACAGGGTGTTTTTCAACCTACGCCATATTGCGGATTAGTATTTTATTTTACCAGCAACGAAAATTTTTTTGTAACTGACGTCGAAATTCGCCGAATATTACTGATGTAAACAAAGAGGAAAGAGGACTAAATATTCCGCAAATGTTAAGTACTTTTTGCATAACAAAGCCAAAACTATCTACAGTTATTAGAGTAGTTTTTTCTTTATAAATAGCAATTAGTATTTACTTTGCTATAAGAATGAAGGATTTCGCAGCATTCCGGTAAGCAGTGTTTTGAATTTGGTTAATGATAAATCGCTAATGACGTTTAAAGACCAGCATTTCGAATTTGTCAGTTTAATTTAACCCTTATGACAAATAGGTAAATAGTTATTTATTCATTGAAGTGAATAGTTAACTATCTACCTATATGTTTATGTACTATGTGTGGACATAGGAACTCGGGAGGTGCAAATATATGAAGTATGCACATTATTGCCATATGAAAGCTGTTTGTAGCGCCACTATTCCTTTGAAACCCTATTTAAAAAAAATACTCGATGGTTGGCACTTGTCAATGTCAATTTATAGGATGTTGAAGTTACTATCGGAGAGTAAGTGTTATCCTTGGAGCAAAAGTTTGCTGAAATCCAGCCTTATAAAATGTGAAAAAATTAAAAGTAATATTTACGTTTACTTGTCTTTTTACTTGTAATTTTTTCTGTTATTAATCGGTATCGGTACATGGAAAACCAGTCAGTTATTTTGACTAGAGTTTTTAAATTAGAGTATATCTTTTAAATGGCTATTCATGGTGATTTCATACATCGCAATTTACATTAAAAATGGCCCTAAAACATATATATATATACACTTGTACTTTAGACGCTCTCGGAACGTTATACTTTCGATAATGCACGCACTTGAAATACCTCTGTTAGGTCCTTTGGTTGATTGGTAAGTTATTAAGATCAACATTTGTACAATAAAATTTAAAGAAAAAAAAAATATTTTATAGATATCAAAAAGTTTTGACTCGTGAAGGACTTGAACCTCCGACCTCCGATGGTTTGTTTTATTCGTTATAAGTGTGGAATCGGCGCTCTGCCACTGAGCTAACGAGTCGACACGAGCTCGGTACAAAATTACTATTGCATGCCGCAAAATGACGTGACAGGATCATTAATACATGCAGTATATGAATCAGAACTCTTGAATAAATTTAATTGTATATCTAATGATACGGAAGGCTTTAGGGTTGGAAAACTTTAGAGTTGTTTTCTAATTCAAATCTCTAAAATAGAGACCACGAATCGGAAAACGCGCAGTCATTTGGGCCCACAAGATGCGATCTGAAAAAATCGATGGCTAATCATATGACCGTCCTTGGTGGAAGTTTTAAGGGAAGACCTACGTTATGTATCCCACGACAGTGTGTCACAGGTTATTATCATTCCGATAAGGATAATAATAAAATAAATACGCCGTATCGATATCATCATCATCATCATCATCATCATCATCAGCCTATTCTTGTCCACTGCTGGACATAGGCCTCTCCAACTGCACGCCATTGTACGCGATCCTCGGCGATATCGTATCGATATATTGCACCATAATTTAAAATGATTATGCAATTTTGTGCAACGAACAAAATATTCTACAATTTTATGTTTTATTTGCTGCCAAACGACCCCATAGCAACGATACAATAAACTTTTTTATTAAAAATACCTATTTTATTAATCAGAGCAGTAATTCCACGAATATTTCGTTTATTGACAATCAAGACTCACTAAGTAACAAGTACCTACTTAAAACAAGCTCGTATCTCTGTGTCAATCTACTTTCTAGATACGAGGTTTTGAAGAGCAGTGACAGAAATTTTAGTAAGTTTTGGTTGGCTGAAGCTGAACTCACACCTGAACGGATACCACTGCTCATGTTTTCATACAAATATGGGTTTCTTTCTCGTCTGTTTCCTCCAAAACTTAACTACTGGTTACGTAATTTAAGAAAATGAATAGGAAGTAAATTTCCCGTATCGAATTAGTTGTTGCGCAAATTATTATAGAATTTGTGTAATAGGCGTTTGTATTTGGCGATAATTCCGCCGCAAACGGACAATACAGACGGTAGAACACACACAAGGAGACGGTCTCTCCTCAGACTGACTTATTAAAGTGCACTTGTGGCTTAGCTACTTACTGAATAAATTATTTCATTACATTTCATTTCATTTTATTTCGTTTAATTCATTTTCATTCCATTTCATTTCATTCCAATTCATTCCATTTCAGACTTAGAGGCTCTATTCCGTTTGTTAATTTAGGATTGTCAACTATGCGCACAGCGCGTCTTTGTACCGAGTCAAGAGGGCCAAGCTGGTATTCGGGGGCTCCTACCCAGTGGTTCTCCATGTGGGGTCGGACTTGCGCTCTATACAGTGCTGCAAAACAACTACTACATATCACTTAATTTGTTAAATAAATAAGGCGTAGCTTTCACGTTAAAATTTTATTTTCATAAAGAGCCGAATTTGTTAAAATTAGTTGACAAAAAAAATAACTAACACCGATTATAACAAGTTCACAACGACAAAGCACGGGCCTGCTAAGGGCAGGTCATAAAGAAATACTCACAGTCTGTTCGCACAGGCTAAAATATATATATCCGGTATAACCAGATCTGCAGGACGCAGTTTGCATAGACGTGATTATTGTTGAAAAGAAAGATTTTAAGTGGTTCCAGATCCAAGTGGAAACTCCGTACGTATCTACACCTTCATATGATCGGCGTAGGTCACTAAAAGGTGGTGAGGCGTGGTGAAATGAGATGGAAATGGGTGAGCTTAGCCGAAAAATGAACGATTAAAAAGATAATTCACCCGACATAAGAGGTAGCTTTGAAATTTGGAGGAAATTTCCAACAATAAAAGTCAAACCTGCACTTTAAGTTATCAGAAAGTAAACAATATACTACTATGCTCCTAGCCTTAAATGCTATAAATGTTACGTATGGCGTTCCACGCGTAAATAATCCATGGTTGTGACCCACGAATGTCCCGATGGTTGGTCGCAGCCGTTGGTATCTGTCTTCACCAAGCCGAGAGTTGCGCGCGGTAATAGAGCCGCTGGCAACAGCCTCCAGGCCAGCCGAACACCGCATTCGGAGTAGCACGCCGAAATAGGGCGCAGAGCCTGAGATGATCAGCCCGTAACCGGAAGCTATGGAATATTCAAGAAGGTAAATACTAGTCCTTACAAGCAAACTGTTACGCCACAAAAGAACCAAATAGAATAATATGAAACTTACCCAGTCCAGAAGAGTGAACTGGCTTTAACAATACGAAAACCCCCTTTTTAGAGAAAAGTTGGAACCTAAAAAGAAATCACAAAATTTAAAATATAGGCCTACGAAAACGGATTCACGCAAGAAGGAATTGGAAGCGCAGTAGACGTCACAACTCACCTGAACACACCATCACAAGTTATAGCATCTCCGGGTGGATATCTCAAATTACAAGTTCATATTCCTCGCACAAACAACAGGCGCTCATCAGCGCAACCACAGAATTAATAAACAGACCACTACACAGTCCAGAAACACTGATATTTAGCTCTTCAGGAGTAAACACACCATTTTACCATGAATCCAGAAACAAAATTGACACGCTGACAAAATAAAACACGCTCTCAATATGAATTTTAAATAATAAAAAGAAATGGCTTATTATTTTCGCGGCTACAGAAAAATTAAAGAGCAGCAAACTATTTGCAACTAAAATAATAACTTGTCAGCGATTAAATATTTTGGCAATCATTTATATTAAATGAGCTTTAAACTAAGGATATTTTAAAATTCAAATAATGGCAGCTACTTTAAGGTAGCAGAAATAATAAACAAGATTACTGAAATCATAGGTGAGGTACTATAAATAATGACTTGGCGACTAATATTAGCAGAAGGATAACAAACTTTATATTAGTGGCAACTACAGGTCTCCATCTAAAAAAGCATTTTGGGCTTTGATTTGCTGGCAGCTTAAATATTAAAATGGGTACTATATAAAAGTAATGGGGAGTTATTTTTTTAGTTTTCGAAACCATAATTTAATGAAAACGGCGATAAGCGTTTTTTAGGTAAACATGTTTTGCCCATACAAAACACGCTTATTTTAGTCCGAATCTAGCTAAAACACGCTACGCTAAAATAAGCATTGCATTATCATAAGACTTGCCTCAGAACCGAAGCTGTCAACCCCGATTCCACGTGGTCTTGTCTGCCCTACCCCTAGAGTGTATATAAAAAAGCCGGAGGCGCGGAGGGAGAGCAGCCCTCGCCCGCCGTGACAAAGCTCGGGAGCCGTGCGGAGCGGAGCGGCTGAGGCTGGTCGCCGACGGCGACCAACAAGCCGAAGCTGCGGAACGGAGTACGGGCGACCGTGCTTTGCCACGCAAGGGCGGAAGGGCTGCACTTCCCGCAGCGCCGGAGCTAAGGCAGAGTCTGACACATTATCCAAAAAATATTGTCGGTTTTAGGAGTCCATATCTCGGTAATTATTAAGTTTAGAAAAAAGTTGTCCATACAAAACACGTTTATTTTAACGTATTCTATACGATAGAATCATAAAAAATAGGTGTCAATATGACATCACACCTGACGAAAAATTGACCAAAATCAGAGCCACTAAATAAAACTATAGACCAAAATTATTATTTATACATGCAATTTTCAACTTTGATTAAAGCTCTTAAATTGTCGCACAAAGTATTTTTTTATGACCTTGATTTATTTTATATGTAATCTCCATTGAACAATTAGAGTAGGCCATTTTCAACTTTTTATCCGCTGTCATGTTTCCGCTTAATTAGTTAATTCAGTCGCCAAAACAATAACTCGATGCTAGTTTATATTGAAACAAAGCCGAAAATTGATTACTTAGCTGCTACTTTTTACTTTAATAGTCTCCGCAATTAGTCGCCAACTTATTATTTTTGCTATCCCCTTAAATTTTTTATAAATCCCTAAATCTGATTAATTTGTCGCCGCGTTAAATACATGCCAAAAGAAATCCGCCGAACAAAAAGGTTATAAAAAAACTCCTTGCATATCGTCAGCTCATGCAACAGCAAGCCATGAGGTTTAATAACTGTTGTCAGTTTATTGAAGTGACATAAAGTAAGAACATCAGAAAGAATATATAGTTATAAAAGAAATAGATTCAAATTTAGATTAGCCAGTTACAACAAAACTCCCCCGTAATCTAAATCCCACCAAAAACATTTCATGTAAAATTGGCTGCCAAGACTCACATGCTCATAACGCTTTCGCTGTAAAAAAGTGGTCAGATCCCTCGAAAAGCCAAGCCCCTAAGCCCTGAGTATACTAATCCTACACCTTGGCTTCAAAAGTATGGCTTGGCCGTTTCATAGAGTAACGTAAATAAGTCCACAGAACCGTCTGGCCCATACGGTATCAAGAAATTAAGTTTATGTCTTCATGATAAAATATATTAAACTTAATTCCTTACCATATAGGCCGGACAGTCCGTTAAACTTATTTACGGTACTTTATGAAACGGCCAAGCCATACTTTTGAAGCCAAGGTGTAGGATTAGTATACTCAGGGCTTAGGGGCTTGGCTTTTCGAGGGATCTGACCACTTTTTTACAGCGAAAGCGTTATGAGCATGTGAGTCTTGGCAGCCAATTTTACATGAAATGTTTTTGGTGGGATCTCATTTCTTTTTGTAAGGTAATTTTTAATTTATATGTTTTTTTTTTGTGCTGAAGTGTTTCTAAGTAAGTATAATATAATTATAGTATAGTATAGTATAATAATTGTGTATTTAAGAAATACTTACGTTTAGCCCCATATATATATATATTATATACACTTTTATCCCCCATTATGGAAAGCCCATACAAACTTTCATCCCCTTATTTTAAGGGTGGGGGGTGATTTTCTAAAAATCCTAGAATGTGTATTTTATTTATAACAATGAGCTGAGCCCAATAGGTATAAATTTTCAGACCTCTAGTATCAAAATTTGCGAAAGTCTCATACAAACTTTCATCCCCTAGTTTAAGGGGTTGGGGGGTAAAAGTTCCAAGTTTCAGAATTATTCTATTGTTTGTGTACTAAACCTAGCTTACATACCAAATTTCAGCTTTCTAGGTCATCGGGAAGTACCCCAGAGGTTTTGATACATAAGTGAGTGAGTGGCAAAATCGGCGTATTTTAGGTACCAATAAAACCTAAAGTATAAAAGCTAGATCAATGAAATTTAGTACATTTCATATGTTCCCTAACTGCATCTTAACCTGTGAATTTGGGTGCTCTGGTGTTAACTGGGACGAAACTATGAGGGTTTGAAAATGAGACGAAACGGTTCGAGAAAAGGTAGGTAGTGCCCCGCCTCTTTTTTTTTCGTCTTGGCGGGGGCACTACCGTGCCCCCAGATATAGTTATAAGCATAAGCCTATTCCTTTTATACAATTCTGATGCTTAATGCGAGCCAATGGCTTAGTGAGTACATCAGCCCACATTTCCGAAGTAGGAGTATAAATGACATCAATTACATTATTCGTTAATAAGTCACGTATAAAATGAAATTTTGTGTCGATATGCTTGGTTCTATTGTGGTGGACTGGATTCAGTGCCAACTTTTGAGCAGACTGAGAATCATTATATATAATAACACTATTTGACTCACCAGTAAGCTCGAGAATCAAGCGCTTCAGAAAAACACCATCTCTTGCAGCACTCGCCAAGCTCATATATTCGGCTTCAGCAGATGACAGGGCAATGGTTTTTTGCTTCTTACTCTCCCACGAGATCACTCCTCCCGCCATAGAGAAGTAAAATCCGGTATATGAACGACGATCTATGGGACAATTCGCCCAATCCGCGTCCGCGTAGCCAATCAAACGACCACCGCCTTTCCTGTAAGATATGCCGAAATCCATAGTGCCTTTTAAGTATTGTAACACTCGTTTTGCTGCAATCCAATGACTCTTGTCATATTTAGTGTTAAATTGACTTAAATATGAAGTTGCATATGCAATATCTGGTCGTGTATTTATAGCCAGAAAATTGAGCGACCCAATTAATTGCTGATACGGATATAATGAAGATTCACTTACATTATTCTTCTCACACGGCAGCAACTTTTTGGTTTCTAACGGCGTAGGAACGGCCTTACAGTCCGACATATTAAACTTTTGCAGTAAGTCTCGAATATAACTTTCCTGACTTATTTTTATTTCATTAGGTTTACAGCTTATATTTAAACCTAAATAATAACTTAATTCGCCTATCACTTTTAGGCTAAAATATTTTCGTAAGTCAGATATGACGTTGTCGAGCGTTTTATTTTCTCTATACAGAATGACAATGTCATCAACATGAAAAGCGAGTATTACTAACTCGTTACCAAACTTTTTGGTATAAATGCATGGTTCTGAAGGAGTTTGGTTAAAACCTAAACACTGTAAAATATCGGTTAACGTTTTATACCAATGCTCTAGAAGCCTGTTTGAGGCCATAAAGTGAACGTTTTAACAAACATACTTTATCCTCTTGACCAGGTTTCACAAATCCTTCAGGTTGACTCATGTAAACCTCTTCTTCCAAATGTCCGTTCAAAAAGGCAGTATCCACATCTAAATGGTGCATTTTCATTCCCTTTTCTGCAGCCAAAGCAAACAGGACGCGCAGAGAAGATTGCCGAACAGTAGGACTGAAGGTTTGCGAGTAATCAACACCATAAACTTGGTTAAATCCTTTCGCGACAAGGCGCGCTTTATATTTAATTACGTCACCATGCGCATTTTTCTTCAACTTATAGATCCATTTGCAAGGTATGACCTTCTTATCGGGTCTATCGATGAGAACCCAAGTCTTCTTCTCAAGCAGTGACTGATATTCATCTTGCATAGCTTTGTACCACTTATCTCTATCTTCTGCATGTACAGCCTGTGAATAGCTTGTAGGTTCATCCATAATCTGAGGGGACGAAGTCTGCATGCATACACAATTGGCAGCAGAGTTGGGTTTTCTAGGTCTCAAATTATACCTAGGTTCTGCAACTTCAGTATCAGACTCCAATTCTTGAGACGAATGTACAATAGCACGCTGATCCGGCTCATTTCCATCGTGCCATTGGTCTTCAATATCAACATCAGATTGAAAACCTTCTGATGCTTGTTCAAAATTGGGTTGAATCATCTCATCTTCAATAATACCACTTGCGACAGGTTCTTGATTATTTGAACTATTTGACAAGTCCACTTGTGATCCTAACAAAAGAGGTACATTTGCTGGTTCGCTTACATCATTCCCAGACTTACAAGTATTACCACTTCCTTTCAGATCGTGAAAAGTATTTTCAAAGAAGGTTATATCTCTGCTTTTCACAATTCTTCGGGGATATCTAACATCCCTGAAATAATAGGTTCTCGGATCATCCGAATATCCGACGAAAATGTGCTCGGACGCTTTCATGTCCAATTTCTTCCGATTACACTCGGGCACATGTATAAGGGCTCTACATCCAAAAACACGTAGATGAGAAAGATTGGGTATTTTACCATACCACTTCTCATATGCCGTTTTGCCTTCAAGAGCACGGTGAGGAGATCTATTTTTAAGATACACAGCCATTTCAGCAGCATCTTGCCAATAGGCCGGAGAAAGTGAACTGTCAGAAAGCATTGACCTGACCTTCTCCATGATTGAACGGTTAGTTCTTTCCGCGATACCGTTCTGCTGGGGACTATAGGGAACTGTTGTTTGGTGATGAATTCCTTCATTTTGTAAATACCTCGAAAATTCAGCATCTTTCCCGTTGTCACTCTTCAGTGTCTTAATCTTTGCTCCTGTTTCCCGCTCTACTGAGGACTGAAAAATACAAAATTTATTCTTTACATCCGCTTTTGAAGGAATAAAGAATACAAAAGTCATGCGAGAAAAATCATCTATAAAAAATAAAATATACTTATTGCCTTGAAAAGAGGTTTCAGGCAGCGGTCCAAGGACATCCGAATAAATAAGTTCGAGAACTGATGTAGATCTTTTATGAGAAACTTTCTTAAAGGGTTTCCTATTCTGCTTACCTTCAATGCAGGGGATACATGGTTCCTTATCTACTTGTGAAAAGTCAACGCCCACAGCGTGGCCTTTCTTGAGTTGGTCCATTCCAATGCGGCATAAGTGACCTAGACGCCTATGCCAGAGCTTGAAGCTAGAAACATCGGAGTGTGTCTCAAAAGCAGATAAATGAGGCATTGGTTTAACTGTACAGTCTAAAGAATACAGCCCACCACATATAGAACCATGTAAAATTACATCACCTGTACAAGTAAAATCATCAGAATTATAAAAATTACATCCAGTTCTATCAAAAACTACGCTAAAACCTTTATCTACAGCCTTCTTCACTGAAATAAGATTAGAGTTCAAGTTTGGTACGTGAACGACATCCGTAATCTTCTTTATATCAGTATTGTGACCGCAACTAGTGATGGATATATCTCCAATGCCATTAGTAGGCAGAACATCTCCATTTGCAATGGTCACATTTCCACTCGATGAACTTTTAACGTTCTCCATCCAATCAGCTCGTGACGTCATGTGTGCCGAAGCGCCAGAGTCGATATACCATTTTTCATTCTCTAATTTATCATTGACATTCAGTGCACATAGAGAATTCTTGTGATTTATGACTTTCTTCTTTTTATCCTTCTTATGTGGACAGTCTGGACGCTTATGTCCTGGTTCCATGCAGTCATAACATACAATAGGTTTCTTAGGCTGGGATGTAGACGGTCTGGTCTGGTTCATTCGGGAACGAAGAGCAGTATCAGGGTTGTTTAAATTCGGTTTATTCAATTCATTAAGTAACTTGGTCTTTATTAAATCCACGGTAATGTCTACATTGGAATTTTCCAAAGCCATTACTAAAGGTGCATACTGAGGACTTAAGCCTCCTAGAAGAATTGCAGCTATTGAAGCATCTTCCATAACTTTGCCTATATCGGCTAAATCTTGCACGGTTGACATGACAGCATTTATATATGTCTCTATATTGGAGTCAAAATCATCAAGACAGTACCTGTATAACTTCCTTTCGAGGCTTATACGTCGCCCTAAGCCTTTGTCCTCGTAGGCGGACGAGAGGGCATCCCAAGCTTGTTTAGCTGTTGTGCATGATCTTACATGGGTGATTGCCATACCATCTACTGTGAGACATATTTTCGATAACGCCTTTTGATCGTTACGTAATTTTTTCTCAGCAGAAATATCGATACCTGCAGGATATCCGACGATCGTTTCCCATAACTCTTCATGCATAAGGTACATGCGAAGTTTGAACTTCCATACGGAATAACCGTCTCTGTTTATAAGCGGTTTTATACCAGAAATAGAATTATTTGACATATTTACACGCACAGCTGTTCGATGTCACAATAAAAATATGATATGAAAATATCTTTGTGAACTATTTAAATTTTCACGGGTTTTCAAAAAATATACACGCACATATTAGAAAAACTATATCATTCACTGTTTACTAAAGAATAATAGTTTTTATACGTATAATTAATTAAAATATGCAAATTCGTGCTGATAAGGAATGTTGTCAGTTTATTGAAGTGACATAAAGTAAGAACATCAGAAAGAATATATAGTTATAAAAGAAATAGATTCAAATTTAGATTAGCCAGTTACAACAATAACAACACCACCTGCACATCGTAGCCGAAACTACCAAGCGTGATATTAGCTCGTAGCAAAACCATTATCTAAGAAGACGTCAACACTTGCACAAGTTAAAACCGACAAAATTGGCCAGATGGCGGTATAAGCAATAACGGCTAGCTACAACAGTTTAGAGTAAACATGTAGCGATTTTTAACGCTACAACAGCTGCAGCCTTTGCCCAGGAGTGATGTGCCGCTTCGCTCTGTGTAGTACACGAAGGTTTAGATGCCGGCTTTGCCTTATTCTCTAAATGGCTTTTTAATAGGATCCAGTATCTATTTTGTAAGAAGAACGAAGGATTAAGCAGCATCCTGGTAAGCAGTGTTTTGAATTTGGTTAAAGACAAATCGTTGACCCGCCGGACTGACCCTTGTTAGGCTATACAAACTGCAGGTAATTAATTTTTAAAATTGGCTGCACTTGAATATCTTTGCCTTCGAAACCCTATTTAAAAAAAAATCTATGGTTGGCACTTGTTGATGTCAATTTATGAGATTTTGACATTACTATCGGAGAGTAAGCGTTATTCTTGGAACAAAAGTTTGCTGAAATCCCGACTTAAAAATGTAAAAAAACGAGAAGTCAAATTTACGTTTACTTGTAATTTTTTCTAAGTTATTACTGGGTATTACTGTCACATAACAATTTATAAGATATACATGGAAACCGAGTCAGTTATTTTGGCTAGAATTTTAGAATTAGACCATCTATTTTAATAGCTATTCATGTCATTTCATACATCGCAATTTAAATTAAAATTTGTTTCTTGATGGCCCTAAAATATATATATTTTTTTTTCAGACTTGTATTTTAGACGCTCTCAGGACGTTAAACTTTCAATGATGCACACACTTGAAGTATCTCTGTTAGGCCCTTTCGTTGACTGGTAAGTTATTAAGTTCACCACTTTTGTACAATAAAAAAATAGATATCAAAAAATTTTGACTCGTGAAGGACTCGAACCTCCGACCTCCGATGGTTTGTGTTTTATACGTTATAAGTGTTGAATCGGCGCTCTGCCACTGTACTAACGAGTCGACACGAGCTCGCTACTAAATTACTATTGCATGCTATGAAATGACGTCACGGAGTTGCATAGAATACGCATACGGTACGAGTCACAACTGCGGATATTTAGCGAATAAATTCGAGTATAAACCACGCTTAATAGGCTTCTCACGTTTTTTGGAAGACCATTCAATTATATTTAATTAATCATCTTCGAAGTGACCGATATAGCTCACCGGATTAGCAAGTTGAAGTGGCAATGGGCAGGCCACATAGCACGCAGAGCAGATGGCCGATGGGGCCGAAAAGTGCTCGAGTGGAGACCTCGGACAAGCAAGCGCAGCGTAGGACGTCCACCTACAAGATGGACAGATGACCTTTTAAAGGTCGCCAGAAAGCGCTGGATGCAGGTCGCTTCCAACCGGTATATATGGAAGTCCAAAGGAAGGCCTATGTTCAGCAGTGGACGTCCTATGGCTGAGATGATGATGATGATGATGAATCATCTTCGAAAAGTTCTTGCTTTAGGGGTCTTTCTCTTCTTGGGTGCCCAACAGGGTGTTTTTCAACCTACGCCGTATTGCGGATTAGTATTTTATTTTACCAGCAACGAAAATTTTTTTGTAACTGACGTCGAAATTCGCCGAATATTACTGATGTAAACAAAGAGGAAAGAGGACTAAATATTCCGCAAATGTTAAGTACTTTTTGCATAACAAAGCCAAAACTATCTACAGTTATTAGAGTCGTTTTTTCTTTTTAAATAGCAATTAGTATTTACTTTGCTCTAAGAACGAAGGATTTCGCAGCATTCCGGTAAGCAGTGTTTTGAATTTGGTTAATGATAAATCGCTAATGACGTTTAAAGACCAGCATTTCGAATTTGTCAGTTTAATTTAACCCTTATGACAAATAGGTAAATAGTTATTTATTCATTGAAGTGAATAGTTAACTATCTACCTATATGTTTATGTACTATGTGTGGACATAGGAACTCGGGAGGTGCAAATATATGAAGTATGCACATTATTGCCATATGAAAGCTGTTTGTAGCGCCACTATTCCTTTGAAACCCTATTTAAAAAAAATACTCGATGGTTGGCACTTGTCAATGTCAATTTATAGGATGTTGAAGTTACTATCGGAGAGTAAGTGTTATCCTTGGAGCAAAAGTTTGCTGAAATCCAGCCTTATAAAATGTGAAAAAATTAAAAGTAATATTTACGTTTACTTGTCTTTTTACTTGTAATTTTTTCTGTTATTAATCGGTATCGGTACATGGAAAACCAGTCAGTTATTTTGACTAGAGTTTTTAAATTAGAGTATATCTTTTAAATGGCTATTCATGGTGATTTCATACATCGCAATTTACATTAAAAATGGCCCTAAAACATATATATATATATATACACTTGTACTTTAGACGCTCTCGGAACGTTATACTTTCGATAATGCACGCACTTGAAATACCTCTGTTAGGTCCTTTGGTTGATTGGTAAGTTATTAAGATCAACATTTGTACAATAAAATTTAAAGAAAAAAAAAATATTTTATAGATATCAAAAAGTTTTGACTCGTGAAGGACTCGAGCCTCCGACCTCCGATGGTTTGTTTTATTCGTTATAAGTGTGGAATCGGCGCTCTGCCACTGAGCTAACGAGTCGACACGAGCTCGGTACAAAATTACTATTGCATGCCGCAAAATGACGTGACAGGATCATTAATACATGCAGTATATGAATCAGAACTCTTGAATAAATTTAATTGTATATCTAATGATACGGAAGGCTTTAGGGTTGGAAAACTTTAGAGTTGTTTTCTAATTCAAATCTCTAAAATAGAGACCACGAATCGGAAAACGCGCAGTCATTTGGGCCCACAAGATGCGATCTGAAAAAATCGATGGCTAATCATATGACCGTCCTTGGTGGAAGTTTTAAGGGAAGACCTACGTTATGTATCCCACGACAGTGTGTCACAGGTTATTATCATTCCGATAAGGATAATAATAAAATAAATACGCCGTATCGATATATTGCACCATAATTTAAAATGATTATGCAATTTTGTGCAACGAACAAAATATTCTACAATTTTATGTTTTATTTGCTGCCAAACGACCCCATAGCAACGATACAATAAACTTTTTTATTAAAAATACCTATTTTATTAATCAGAGCAGTAATTCCACGAATATTTCGTTTATTGACAATCAAGACTCACTAAGTAACAAGTACCTACTTAAAACAAGCTCGTATCTCTGTGTCAATCTACTTTCTAGATACGAGGTTTTGAAGAGCAGTGACAGAAATTTTAGTAAGTTTTGGTTGGCTGAAGCTGAACTCACACCTGAACGGATACCACTGCTCATGTTTTCATACAAATATGGGTTTCTTTCTCGTCTGTTTCCTCCAAAACTTAACTACTGGTTACGTAATTTAAGAAAATGAATAGGAAGTAAATTTCCCGTGTCGAATTAGTTGTTGCGCAAATTATTATAGAATTTGTGTAATAGGCGTTTGTATTTGGCGATAATTCCGCCGCAAACGGACAATACAGACGGTAGAACACACACAAGGAGACAGTCTCTCCTCAGACTGACTTATTAAAGTGCATTTGTGGCTTAGCTACTTACTGAATAAATTATTTCATTACATTTCATTTCATTTTATTTCGTTTAATTCATTTTCATTCCATTTCATTTCATTCCAATTCATTCCATTTCAGACTTAGAGGCTCTATTCTGTTTGTTAATTTAGGATTGTCAACTATGCGCACAGCGCGTCTTTGTACCGAGTCAAGAGGGCCAAGCTGGTATTCGGGGGCTCCTGCCCAGAGGTTCTCCATGTGGCGTCGGACTTGCGCTCTATACAGCTGCAGCCTTTGCCCAGGAGTGATGTGCCGCTTCGCTCTGTGTAGTACACGAAGGTTTTTAGATGCCGGCTTTGCCTTATCCTCTAAATGGCTTTTTAATAGGATCCAGTATCTATTTTGTAAGAAGAACGAAGGCTTAAGCAGGAACCCAGTAAGCAGTGTTTTGAATTTGGTTAAAGACAAATCGTTGACCCGCCGGACTGACCCTTGTTAGGCTATACAAACTGCAGGTAATTTATTTTTAAAATTCGCTGCACTAGAATATCTTTGCCTTCGAAACCCTATTTAAAAAAAAATCTATGGTTGGCACTTGTTGATGTCAATTTATGAGATTTTGACATTACTATCGGAGAGTAAGCGTTATTCTTGGAACAAAAGTTTGCTGAAATCCCGACTTAAAAATTTAAAATAAGAAAATTGGGCATGTGCGAGTCCGACTCGCGCATGAAGGGTTCCGTACCTATATATTATGTATATATAGGTATAACAAGTTTGTTGTATGGGAGCCCCCCTTAAATATTAATTTTATTTCATTTTTAGTATTTGTTGTTATAGCGGCAATAGAAATACATCATCTGTGAAAATTTTAAGTGTCTAGCTATCACCATTCTTAAGATACAGCCTGGTGACAGACGGACGGACGGATGGACGGACGGACGGACGGACGGACAGCGAAGTCTCAGTAATAGGGTCCCGTTTTTACCCTTTGGGTACGGCACCCTAAAAACGAGAAGTCAAATTTACGTTTACTTGTAATTTTTTCTAAGTTATTACTGGGTATTACTGTCACATAACAATTTATAAGATATACATGGAAACCGAGTCAGTTATTTTGGCTAGAATTTTAGAATTAGACCATTTATTTTAATAGCTATTCATGTCATTTCATACATCGCAATTTACATTAAAATTTGTTTCTTAATGGCCCTAAAATATAATTTTTTTTTTCAGACTTGTATTTTAGACGCTCTCAGGACGTTAAACTTTCAATGATGCACACACTTGAAGTATCTCTGTTAGGCCCTTTCGTTGGCTGGTAAGTTATTAAGTTCACCACTTTTGTACAATAAAAAAAATAGAGCGCCGATTGATTTTGATAATATCAAAAAGTTTTGACTCGTGAAGGACTCGAACCTCCGACCTCCGATGGTTTGTGTTTTATACGTTATAAGTGTTGAATCGGCGCTCTGCCACTGAGCTAACGAGTCGACACGAGCTCGCTACTAAATTACTATTGCATGCTATGAAATGACGTCACGGAGTTGCATAGAATACGCATACGGTACGAGTCACAACTGCGGATATTTAGCGAATAAATTCGAGTATAAACCACGCTTAATAGGCTTCGCACGTTTTTTGGAAGACCATTCAATTATATTTAATTAATCATCTTCGAAGTGACCGATATAGCTCACCGGATTAGCAAGTTGAAGTGGCAATGGGCAGGCCACATAGCACGCAGAGCAGATGGCCGATGGGGCCGAAAAGTGCTCGAGTGGAGACCTCGGACAAGCAAGCGCAGCGTAGGACGTCCACCTACAAGATGGACAGATGACCTTATAAAGGTCGCCGGAAAGCGCTGGATGCAGGTCGCTTCCAAGCGGTATATATGGAAGTCCAAAGGAAGGCCTATGTTCAGCAGTGGACGTCCTATGGCTGAGATGATGATGATGATGATGAATCATCTTCGAAAAGTTCTTGCTTTAGGGGTCTTTCTCTTCTTGGGTGCCCAACAGGGTGTTTTTCAACATACGCCATATTGCGGATTAGTATTTTATTTTACCAGCAACGACATTTTTTTTGTAAGTGACGTCGAAATTCGCCGAATATTACTGATGTAAACAAAGAGGAAAGAGGACTAAATATTCTGAAACGGACAAAAAATCTGCTTACCAGATCTTCAAAGGCACCAACGTAACCATTGTTACCGGATCTCGCTATCTGGGAAGCTACATTGGTGAAGGAAAAGAAGAATTCATTAAAAATAATGTAAAACAATTCATATCTACAATAGAAAAAATATTACAGGTCTGCAAAGATTCTCCGCAAGCCGCCTACGCAGCCCTCACAAAAGCAGTACAATTTAAATGGTTCTTTTTACTTCGTGTTCAGAAAAATTCCAATGAATTCTTTGGTCCACTAACACATGCCTTAAGAACAATCTTTCTGCCAACGCTGTTCGGTGGCGACGTATCTCCTATAGAAGCCGACCTAACTTCTCTACCCGTGCATAAAGGCGCATTAGCAATTTCCGACCCATCTAATTCCGCCAACTTAAACTACGAAATCTCTAAGAAAGGCTGTACAATACTAACCACCGCTCTAATAGACAACAAGGATATCGACCTATCTCAACACAACACGTCTCTAAAAAAAGCACAGAGTGCAGGTCGTAAGGAGAAAGAAACCCTCGAAGATATATTCCTAGAAACCACACTCGCAAAATTCACCGCCAACAGGAGAAGAACTATAGAAAGATCGATCGCAGTTAAAATGAAAACAAAATCATCTAACTGGTTGTCTGTGATACCCACAAAGAAAGATCATTTCGACCTGTCCCCAACAGAATTTAGAGACGCTTTAGCAATACGCTACCACCGCATACCAATCTCCATGCCACAGTCATGCGACGGCTGTGGGAATGATAATTTTAATATCGATCATGCCCTCTGCTGTAAAACCGGCGGCTTAATCACTAGACGTCACAACGAAATAAGAGACCTTTTTGCGAACTATGTCAATACGCAAGGGGCAATGTCACGAAAGAACCCATTATTTCTGAAAATTACAACGGTCTACGAGCAGACTTATCCTGCCGCGGAGTATGGGATGCTCAGAGGGAGGCGTTATTTGACATCCGTGTTGTTGACACCGACGCTCCTTCTTACATCTCGCGACCCGTAATATCCATCCTAAAATCAGCTGAAGATGAAAAGAAAAGAAAATACTCAAACGCTTGCGAAATGCGCCACGCCACCTTCACCCCACTAGTAACGTCAGTTGATGGCGTCTTTGCCCCACAAATGTCTTCTTTCATGAAACACATGGCAGAAGCCATTTCAGACCGCTGGCACCGATCTCTAAGTACCGTGCTGGGCTGGCTTAGAGCACGGACGTAAGCGTTGCCGTCATACGTGCAACTAGCATGTGCATTCGTGGCACACGTTACAGGTTCAAGCCATTAGTGAAATGGCTGGGATTCGACGACGGTGCTGCCCTCCCACATATCGACTGAATTTTATTTTTTTATGACAATTTATTGTGCTTATTTGTATTGTATCCACTTTATTGAAAAAAAAAATATGAAACTTTAATATTTAAATACGTAATACTAAATATTTAAAAAAAAAAAAAAAACGCAAATGTCAAGTACTTTTTGCATAATAAAGCCAAAACTATATACAGTTATGAAAGTTGTTTTATCTTCTTAAATAACAAAGTATTTTTTTTTTTTTTTAAATAGCATTTAGTATTTATTTTGCTATAAGAACGAAGGATTTCGCAGCATTCCGATAAGCAGTGTTTTGAATTTGGTTAATGATAAATCGCTAATGACGTTTAAAGACCAGCATTTAGAATTTGTCAGTTTAATTTAACCATTGTTTTGAATTTGGTTAATGATAAATTGCTAATGACGTTTAAAGACCAGCATTTAGAATTTGTCAGTTTAATTTAACCATTATGACATATA